>CAXKWD010000004.1:57240975-57920854 GCA_964059195.1 Ectobius pallidus | reverse complement strand
CTCAGCTGAGTTCAGGAAATAGGGAAATACAGAACTGCTCAGGGGATTTTTCATGTCGAAAAACAAAGAAATTGAAAATAGCATCGACTTTAACATATTACTTCGGGTATATGCTCGATGTAAGAGAATCTATACAAGATGTGAAATAAGAAACCTATTTAAATTCTTGCTTCTAAATAGCAGAGGAAGATATAGCCTACCTAAGTGTAAGCATTAATGATATTTGCATTAAGCCCAACACAGAACAAGCCCTGTAGTACCACCTCTCGACAATGGAATGGCCTCCCACACATCAATAGCAGTGATTCTCAAAGTGGGGTCCGCGGACCCCCGGGGGTCCGCGATGGAGTTTCAGGGGGTCCGCAGGCGGTTTAAGAAGAAATAGGATATCTCGTAATTTTCTCATATTACATATTTTCTAAAGCAGCTTCACTGTTCACATTAAGGAGTAAACTCTGTTTGTTACCATTGATATTGTTATTTTGTCTATTGAATTTAATACATATGAATCAAAGTATTTATTTAGTTTTTTTTCAAAACCCAGAGGGGGTCGCGAATTTTTTTTTTTCCCCAAGGGGTCCGAGGACTGAAAAGTTTGGGAACCACTGATCTATAGGTAGACCTATTACCATCGTTCAAATCTAAATTACGTAATTATTTGCATAATCCTTCAAATACTTAGCTTTGTTAAGTACCAGAATGGTACTTTCTGAGATTGTGTGGTGGACGGAATAATGTCTGTCCGTCTGTCTGTCTGAATGTTCACGCGATAACTCCAACACGTTTTATTGGGATTTTCATGAAACTTGATATGCGCGTTTATAACGTCCATTGGGGAAGAAGCGTATTGATTTTGGACCAAATCGGTAACTGGTACCGGAGATAAAACGCTGTTCACATCTTGTCACATCCAATCTGCACGGCGCTGACTCACAACTTAATTCTTCTGTGCGTTTAAAAATACCATAAAATTACGTGTCCATATTGTTATTATGATTAATTATGGTTATTATAAGTTAATGGTTATTATTGCCGTTATTATTATTGTTGTTGCTGCTGTTTTGTAATACATGGCTACAATGCTAACAAAATATATAAATGATAAGTTATTTTTTAAATTAAATTACCCTCCAATCTCTAAAGTAGTACTTACGTCAGAATAGCTTTTTCTTAGAATGAAAATTCCAGAGAACGCTTTGGGAATAAAGTTCTTCCGTACCCGAACTTCAAAGGTTTTATAGGTTGGGCTATTCGTGCTTTCACCTTTCCAACTACTGCAATACAATAGAGTGGCACGATGCCGTCGCGTATGCTTGTTTTTGGTTGACTGATCCCTGGCCTATCCTATACCTAATACTGATAATCATCATACAGACATTCCATATCCTGCCGGTTCATTTGTATATTTCAAAATTTCAAAATGATCCCACATTTTCAAAAAATAAATAGTTCCCATGACCATCTCTCGTACATACAGAAATAAATTGTCTTGAATGCCCTCCGCTGTTAAAACAATTTAGAAAAAATAAATAAATTGGCTTAATGTTATGTAGAGATTTCTATCCCAAAACAATCTACTGAACAAGGAGAAATATTTGTTTTGCTATAGTAAGTTAAGACTAATTTCTCATAACATACAATATAAAGAACTAAATAACTAACTAAAGATCGCACTTCAGGAGTAATAAATATCTACAATTACAAGAGAATACTGTAAAGAAGCAGTAAAACTTTACTCACAGTGCAGATCGGATGTACCTTATTCTGGTGGCGGTTTTAGTTAGATGAGAGTTTCGAGAAATTGTAATGTGGAAGTTTACCTCATTTAATTTTACTTCAGTTTGCAAGTTTTAATGAGTGGGACTAAGCAATGACTCTATTTTAAGGGTTTTACTAAATTAAGTTGTACAGCACATACAATTGTCAGCCTGTACACAACCTAAATTAAAATTTTGTGTAGCATTATGTTCTTGTCCTATATTCTTCAATTATATATAATTTTTTTCTGTTATCAACATTCTTTTTCTCAGCTTACTGCAATGAATAAAGTACCACATCTTTGAAGGCAATTTACATTGGTCCTTAAGCCAATTTTACAACCCTAACAAACGCTCTGAGAAGCAATTTACATGACCCCGTACTTATTATTATTATTATTATTATTATTATTATTATTATTATTATTAATTATGGTATTTATTACTATTATTATTGTTGTTGATGCTGTTTTGTAATACGTTGGCTATAATGCTGGCAATAATAAACGATAGGTTATTTTTTTAAATTAAATTACCCTCTAACCTCTAAAGTAGTTTCTTTCCGCAAAAAAGCTAAAAATATAATTTTCTTCGTGGAAAGTGGTAGTAAAAGTAACAGAAAGTAGTCGCCAATCTTTGTGTCACGTCCCTAAAAGATATCTAATGCAAATATAAAATGATGTGTCTATACACATTTCTTTCTCGAGTTCACAAACAGACACACTGGCACAAACACAGACATCTTTCAGGAAAAATCTAATTGTTTGACCCAGCAGAACTCAAAACGCGTATTCATGTTGAAAACTAGACTTACTTTGGTGAATTTATACGGTTAAGAAGAGAGACTAATCAAACTTTTTCTCTCGTGTTCCGCTAGCACGGATTTATAAGCAAAATAAATGAGCAAAATAAGCAAGCAAATGAGCACGAAAAATGTAAGATATGAGCACAAAAATAGCAAAAACAAATTACACGAAAATCAATATATATTATTACTTTTGTAAAAATCGTATCTTATTCCCGGCTGTTACAGTATGTAACGAAGATCATCCGCAAATTTTCTTGTGTGAAGCTCCTACTTCAGTCTGTTATCTGTAAAGTGAAACTTTTCTTTCAACGTCACAGGACGCCACACGCGCATGTGAAAAGCAACAGCTTCGGTGAATTCTTCTTCAATAAGATACCCTCAAGAGAGAACCTTGTAACTCCAAAAACTGAAATTGTACACGAGTGGGGGGGAAAAAAATGCCCACAGAGTTACGATGTTTATAATTTTTGTATCGTACTGTATATGATTTTAATATTTATTTGGAGTTTAAAGTTTTGTCATAGTCGTTCAGTTGATGTTTTCCAATGTAGACAGCATAAAAATATAAAATTCGAAAAAAAAACTGGAGTTAAGAGATATCAAGTTTCCAGCTTTCACCTGAAAGCTTTAAAGAAATCTGAGTGCTTTATAACCCAGATTTTCTTTAAAGAAATCTGAGTGCTTTATAACCCAGATTTTCTTTAAAGAAATCTGAGTGCTTTATAACCCAGATTTTCTTTAAAGAAATCTGAGTGCTTTATAACCCAGATTTTCTTAAGTAATTCCGTGAGCCGACAAAAGAAAGGAAACCGGCGATAATAACATCTAAGAGTGAAATATGCACTTTTCACTTGACTGTTTTGAGTAAAATAAGCTTTTTTCCCTCTCAGAATAAGCAAAACAAGCACTTTCAAGTAAAGTTAAACCTGCTTGTCTTACGAAACGCAACTTTCTGCTTATGTTTAGGAGTCTGTAAATAAAATATGAATTTTGCTTAGAAATCAGGGCTCTAGTAATAAGTAATAGCACTTTCCCTTAGTTTACAGTGTGTTTATATAATATGCAAAGCTAACAGCTATCCAGTTCTTGTATGTTTTCCGAATAGAGTAGGAGGTTATGCACGAAGTAACATTAAATATTTGTGTTTTGCAGGGTGGAGGAGGTGTTCTCTTGGCTACTAGAAGTGGTGGAGGACAGTTCGGACTTATGGGACGGAGGTCGTATCGTTTGGAGCGTACGTTACATCCTCGAGGGGGCTGAAAGTGGCGGTGCGTTTATGCGAGGGGGAGCCAGTATCAGACAACTGCACAGTGGACATGGAGGCCATCACGCACAGAATGGCGGCAGTCGTCCCGGCGCCCTCCATCGTCCCCTCAGGGATGGCATCCTCGAGGAGACCAGGCGCAAACTCACTGCCAGGCTGGAGATTCAGAAAGATGACATCCAATCTGTACTCCCCATCTCTAAGGTGAGTTCTGACTTACCTACACCACGAAACATTTGATTCATTTAATTGTTTGCTTTCGAGATATATCAAATTTCTAATTACTTCAATTATTTTTAGTTGATTTTGGGGTACGCCACGATGATGGTACTCATTATGTACCTGAAGATCGCGGGCTCGATCCACTATGAGGTTATTGTAATTTTTCATTTAGCCTAATCCATCTGATGGGTTTCAGTCCCTAGGATAGACTCAGTCTCTAACAGGAGTTTCATGAGCAATTCTGGGGATAAAGGCGGCCAATGCGTAAGGGCGTGTGTTGAATGTGTAAAAATCTCGGAGAATCGTCTCCTGGAACACAATAGACTTGTGTAACAATCTACATGTGTGATTACTTGAATTGTTAGTGATATTTTATGGCAAACTCTCTGTGGCATTTCTTATATAGAGGGTATAAGGTGCTTTCTCTCCTATATTATGAGTGTGCAATATTCTTCAAAGTTTCTTCCCTGAACAATTCAACTCTCTGGAGTATTAAAATTAAGTTATGAAAGAAATGTATTTTCTTCAACCAAAAATGAATATATATATACACACACACACACACACATATATATATATATATATATATATATATATATTTATTAGCATTACAAATTTCTCTGAAATCAGTGTTATCTCATTTCGTCATTTCTAGACTGTTCTGAAGTTTGAAAATCTTTAGTATGTAATATAAATACTAAAGTTTGAGTTTTTCAGCAACTAGACCTTCTTTTCGTATTTCTCATTATTGTGGGGGAAAAGAGCTAAGTAGACTGGTCATTTACAAAAGTACAGTCATTGTCACTCTATTAGAAATTCTCTTTTGAGAGAGAAGCATAAAAAAGTGTGGTACGTGTTGGCAAGAAGGGGTGTGTGAGGGTGTAGGGTGGGGTTTAATTGGGAGTGCGGGTGCTATGCGGCACAGCTTTTGAGATTGCCGCTCAGGGATTTGCCAGTTCTGACGGAACAGCTAGAGCAAATGAAACAACGAGCAGAGAAAACCTTTCTCTTCCTCATTTCTTTCAACTCGGGTTCTGCGGTGCATAACGATGCGGTAAATGTGGCTTGTTTTATATTGACATGGTTGCATCAGTCAACTTTTAAACGCCGCTTTTATTCTGAAAAGCGTATTGCAGAGAAAGTCTGAAAAAACATAGTAGTCTTGTTTTAACTGGCATGCTTGCTCCCAAAAGTGACACAACATAAATGTTGTCGGTTAAAATATTCATATTTCAGAGATAGCTTCGTACACTGTTTAAAAAGTAAGTCTCCCCTAATTTTCACAGCATATTGCTTATAACTTTCGGTGGTTGAAAGAGTAATTACGTATTATAAATAGAAACATGATTCTTAAGCTCTGGCACCTCTAGTGATTATTTGTTGTAAGAAAGAGCAAACTGTTTTTTTAATGTAAAAGGAGCAACAAAATTTAATAGAATAGAGGATAACAAACAACAAGATATATTTGTTTCAGGGTTCTGCTCACTGAATTTATGAATTTAAGAGTTTAAGGGATTTCTCAAGTGATAGAGAATCAATTCCTTTCTTAAAATCTCAGTTGGTTGCTTTTTTTGTTTTAGCCTCTCTAGCCTTAATAGGTTGACCAATAATGCTACATTTCTTAATGAAACATTCCTACGTTAAGTCACAAATATTTCCACTTCTTTCTCCATTCTTCAGATTTGACCTGAAACTCTTATTTCTCACAGGTAGGCTACACACAAACACACACCGATTTGTATACAGAACTCCTTTAGTAATAATGTTAACTTATTTTTGTTGAAATTGTAGCATTTTGGAAGGTATAACTAATTTCTTCGTGCTTCGTCTTATTTTATTGACGACGAAGAAACCAATTGCGTGTCTGAACAGAATAATCCTATAGGCTGAGGTGCTAACCTTTCAGGTGGGCTACCTGTAATCCTATAGTGTAACCCCCCCCCCCAATCCTGCTTTTCAAAAAATTAATAACAAAAATATATTATTAATATATGCTTTATGTTTCTTCGAATCAGTGTGTCTTGTACAGTCATCTCGACCACCATGAGCTTCAGAAAAATCACATGCGCACATAATGCAGAAAATGTGGTTTTCACTAACAAGTAACTAAACATGGCCACTCCTCCGTTTAACATTCTCGGTACTTTAATATCGCCGCTGTGTTTTTCCTAGTGGTTGCAATTTGAGAACTAACACGCTTCACTTTATAAAACGCCAAACCAATCAACTGAAATTACAATGATCGAAATCACAGTCTCTCTGAAGGTGGAACACCAGAAAGATATTGACAAATTAATGGAAACGTAAATTCAATACCAGACATAGAGAAAGCAAAGACCGTACATATAAAGGAGAAAACCATAGAGAAGGAAGAAGAAAACCAACAATAACCCAAAAACTACCAGCTGTCTAAGAAATTGTAAGATTTTCCACCAGTGTCTCTGCTGTTATCACAATTCCCCTCTCAAAAACATGACAGAAGAGATGATTTTGTTTACTTAGATGACGTACATAAAAAAGCGTTCACATTTTGGTTTCATGTTTTCCTTTTTTCGCAATAATTTTAGTTTTCCGTAGTAATTTTCCCTTTGGCCGTAATTCCGCATTAATGAGTGGAAATCCGTAATAATTACGGACAATTCGTAATACAGTAGTTGGCATCCCTGTATTGGCCTATAGTTCAAACCAGTGTTTCCCAAAGATTTTGGCAGTGGAACACTTTTTGTTTAAGGTAATTTATGTGTGAAATACTAACAATAAAAATAGTAACTTCCTTAGTAATACCTTAAAATAAATTTAATAATATTAAAAATACATCCACGTTGTTTACTTAACAAAAATATTTTAACCATGACCTCCTAGCCTAGAGAATATTATTCTCTAAATAAGTGTGCCCTGAATAATTATCGCTATGAAGTTCTATCTAGATGTAAGAATACGGGGCGCCGACCTTCCCTTGAAAGTTCATGCATTTGCTCTCACTTGTGAATTCACTTTCAACCACTGCCACTCTTACTGTACGTCTTCTCCACTCAATTTCCACTGCGCTTAAATTGCATTATCTTGCAGTGCCTCTCATGCAATCCTCTTTTCCCTTATTCTCCTTGTAAGCCTTACGATCTCGCCATTACGGAAATATCTATCTTAGATCTATCAAACAGATCTCTTCTTCATTTCCATGTTCATTATTTTAGTTATTTTAGATCATACTACTACGATTTTCCCGACATTATTATAATGTACATTACAAGTAAAATCTTATAAGTTTCCCGACCTTAACTAGCGAACGAGGGTAAAAATTAAAAAATTCCGGGGTACGCGGGCAAAGAGAGTTAAGTCCACTTTCTGGTTACTAAGAATTAGAGTGACTTAACACACTATACCAGCCCAACATAGGTTTCGAGATGGATAAACCCATGAGGCTCACATCCATAGCTATCGTACAATTTTGAATATGACTTACTGGACTTAACACAAATGTAGAGAACATTATTATCTATAACTCTATGGACATGTCTCAATTTTTTTAGGATGTGGACTTAACTCTCTTTGCCCGCGCACCCCGGAATTCAGCTTCGAGTGCATTCGGACATTCTTCAGTCATCTATGTTAAAATCTCTGCATGCCATAGATTTTGCTGGGCATCGCATTGCAGACAGACAGACAAACATTTCCTCTTATTACATAGATATTATCTACTTGTCCAATGGGGTCCTGAATCGAATGTAAAAACTGAGTAGGCCTACCTCGGCAACTGTCTTCTTTGCCTTTTTAATATTTATATTATACAAGTTGGGCATAATATGAGACAAAATATTGTTCGATAAAAAGATAGCCTATTCATTTCAAAATTCTGACCTCGCCTTTTGTCTTAACTAATACGTAAAAACGTCAACTTTTTTCCTTGTAACGTAAACACGAGTCGAATACCATAGATATGGATGGTGGTAATAAAAAGTTGGGGCACAGGACCTTCAAATGTAGTTATGCAGATTAAATTGTTTGTTAGCACATATCCCAATATACCGTTTCACATTATCTTGTTAATTGCTTAGTACAGAGAAAGCAAACACAAATATTATCTTAACTAGAGAGGTCCAATAAATAAGAGAGGATCTAAATTTACACATATTAATCCTTGAGTGTTGTGTGTGTTTGCTCGATTGTGAACAGAGATACTGCTGTGTGTGCACTTACTTATTACTGTGCTTTTAGCTGGGAATAGCTGTTTGAATTAATGTACTGTGGACTGTTTGTCCGAGTCTCAACGGCTATCTCACTTGCTACTGCCCTAATATCAGTGATGCTGATGCTGCGAGCGTTCTGCATATTGCTGGTATAAAGTGATACTTTTATTTACATACTTGTCAGTCACTGAATAAGCGAATCCCTTAAACTAATGCTTAGTTTTCTACTTTCAATAGTTCTTAGTTCACTCAATATAATTATATTTCATTTGATGGTACTAATAAAAAAAAAGTCCATCAGATGTCGGTTGTTCGTAATCTGCACTATTAAAATAAGTAACCAAAGCATTCTTCAGTTATATTTTCTTCATTTTATTCGCGATTCTTTTTCTGATCAGTCTTTATTCGTATGTTTGGATTCAGTGGCACTGGTTACAACTAAGTTCAGAATTCTATGGCTGACCATTTTGTTCATTGTATCTCATCTGCAACACCAACATATTTAGAGGGTCATTAAAGTTAACATGGTGGAAAAAATTATTTGGAATGCAATTTTTCTTGCAATTCCTATTAATTCGTTAGCATAGTGGTGTCAAAATAATTTTTTACATCAGAATTATTAACTTAGTACGATTCTTTTTTCCCTGAATTTTACCTCCCCCTATAGGTACATTTACGCCGCCCACGCCGCCCAGGCCTTACAGGACAGCAACTCGTAGGAAGAGGGAGTTTTCTATGGACCACATACATACAATTTTGACCATACAAGGACACGGAGGGCCTTCCCGGATGAGCGATCAGCCCATTGCCGAGGCCACCTCCGAGACAACACGAACACATAGGAGGAACACACCAGTCACACACACTCATTTCGAACAAGGACCTGGAGGGCCCAAAGTTCCCCAAAGTTTCATCTCACAGGTGAGGTAAAACTGCGGAAAACCTCCACCTAGGAAACTTGTCCTGACCAGGAATCGAACCGGGGCTCCCTGCATGAGAAGAGGGAACGCATTCCCTACACCACGGCGATTTCAGCCTTTTTATTGTTTTCTTATTTTATTTATTTCTTCTTCATTTGTTTATTTTATCGCTGTCCTATCACTAAATCTGTATTGAAATCTTAAACTACTTTGGCATACCTATTAATCTGGATTTCTCCCTCCAAGAGGTCACTGCCACTGAACATTCTCGGCTAAAGAGAAATAACTGGTTTAAACAGATCTTAAAGGTCGAGTTTTGTAGTTAGAGTTGGGTTGAAATCGATGATGGTTCGTACGATTTGGAAGTCAAGTGAATTTAAAGTGAATTCCCTGAAGAAAACTCGCTTCAACACCTTTCACCCCTAAGTGTTACGTGGAGGGCTTTGTTACAGCGAAGCATCCATTTCCGGAGAGCACGTACGCTTGTGTAGAGGAAGTTGAACATGCTACAGACTGGATTAGCAGAGGGCGAGTTTAAAAGGAAGTCAATAATCACCACTGTTTCAGATATCAGTGAAAGCTCGAGCTGACAGACTATCCTGATGAAATATACTTCGAAACGTGAACTGTACTAAAGAAAATTAACACAATTTTAGGCCTATATAGCCTTTAGGCCTATATAGCCTTTAGGCCTATATGAAGGCAATACATTTTTTGTAAAATTTCCTGCGTATCACAGTTAAGTTTTATAGGTGGTATAACGTGGAAGAAACCCAGACCCATTCAAGGGAAAACAAAGAATATAAAGAATAAAATAAAGGGGAAAGTAAGGTAGGCCTATTATGGAAACGAGAAAAGTTCCGTTGACACCGATGTTTCCAGGTTTTATTAATAAATTTAACTACTAAATCGAGCAGTAGGTACATAAACAACTGACGGTGAAGCCGAATCCCTTCTTTCGAACCAACCCTGATGGAGTCAAATTTTTAACATAGCCAAGTCTATTAAGGCATAGTTGTATTCTACACAAGTACAACCCAACGATCTGAAGAACTCCTAGCTTCATACTTTATGGCAGAAATATTATAAGATATGATAGAAAGAGGTCAAAGAAGAAACAGAAGACAATTGTGGTCCGTTGACTATGAACGTGCAGTAAGTTGGAAATTCGCAAAGAAAATTCGCAGCTATGGCCGTTTACAGAAGTGTCAACTATATACGTGAGTCGACTGCAGCATGTCAGATGGCAACGTGTCTTGTAAGGCCGGGACCGACTCCTGGGACATCCAGGCTAAGTAGACCTTACATTGAATTACACTCCAGTACAAGACGCCTCTCTACAGTCTATTCTACGAAATTCTTCCATCCCATTCTTTCTCTCAGTGTATCACACCATTCATCATTTATATAACATTTCAGTTCAGAGAAATGTAAAAGAGCTTGGGCTACAGTCTTTTTCCCATCATAGAAAGACCTTCAGATTGAATGCAATAATTTAAATTATTGACTTTTATTACTGAGAAGAAGCACGGTAAGTTTATTGTTTCAGATTCTAATTCGGATACGTAAAATTTAATATATCTTTTTCTCGAAATACTCTATTTTTCGTATTAAACGATAATAACGCGAGAGTAATCAGCATTAACCTTTGATACTACAATATAACTGTGAAGTATCGTATTTTATGTGTAACTTTATGCTTTCTCAGCTAATTCAAATACTACAGTGTGTGTAAACTTGAACAGTAAAACTTAATTAGTAATTACAAAAGCAATATCTATCACACGGATCAGTAGTGTTCATATCTCAAGTCATGGAGATAAACAAAATAAAATAGTTATTCACAATGTAAGACAGTTATTTAGAACTTAACAGGCAAGCAATTCGTTTGAAACAAAACACGTTTAAAACAGCTCAACATCGCAGAAACGTTTGTGTGAAAGATTTACCTGTAAAGAAATGTATATTTCCCTTCAAGTTATGAGAAGCAAATAACCAATTAATATTGAAAATTCCTTCGCTATGATTAGGAATTGCCCGACATTGAATGAATGGGGAGAAATGAAGGTCGTAACTAAACGAAACTAACTTTTGTGTTGGCTTACGTTTGTTTGTTTGTTTGTTTGTTTGCTTGTTTGTTTGTTTGTTTGTTTGTTTTTTTGTCAAAAACTTAAATTGCCGGTTTCTAGTTATGGACCAAATTTTTATTGCCGAATTAGTTAGTTATGTTAATTCCGATATTAGTATTTGTAATGGTTAAAATGAAGGAAATTGATAATTATTTATTTGTACGAAAGGACAGTGACATCTGGTGATAATCTCAATAATCGCTATAACGTGCTAGGACCTTTTTCTTTACCCTTAACGTGCCAAGCCCGTAAAATGTAACTTTACAAAGATGGAGAGAGTTCTGTTAAACAATTTTTACGATTCAAAATAATTTGAACAGAATAACACATAATCCACTCAATTTTTTTAGCTTTATTTTTGCCTAGGCCTTTGGGAGTATGCGGCGAATAGCCTATGTAAAATGTGTAGGCTACTCTCGTAATCTACTCACACAAATGGGGAAATATGGCCTCACGAACGTGAAATAGTAAAACTTAATTTGTTTTTAGTCAAAAGTGTGTAGTAAGGTATAACTACGGGTTTTACAGAAACTGCTATGTCCATTTGCATTGGTGAATTTCACATAGCGTTGAATCCTATGCGAACCGCTAGTGCTCTTATATTCTTGTTTCCATGCGGGCATCAGGTTGATAGTTACACAAATTTGTAAAGTAAATATCCACAGATGTGGAATTACCCCTCGACCGCAATCAGCGTTTTTAAACACTGTTTTACTTGGTATAACAGTAAAAATATCCTCCGGAATATTTAAACGAATGTTGAATTTTCTGCAGAAAAGTTGCACGAAAGCAATGTGTTTACCGCAGTTCCGAACTCTCATAGTGCTTTATTTATTAAATGATCAACCATTCTAAATAATACTGCTATATAGAGGGAACAGTAATTACAGTGGAACTATGATTAGATTTATTTAACGTTTTTACCAATTATATAATGTAATGAGTGTTCACATAGCAAATAACCAGTCATAACATTAATCAAGTACATATTATATTATAGTGAATGAATGGACAATAAAATCTACATCTATAAGCATAATGATTGTTCAGACTAAGCCCAATAAAATTGTTTCCTGGAAACTACAAATACACTGTGTACAATAATGATTTTATGCTAAATATGTTACTTAAATATTGTTTAATTTGCTGCAATATGATTATGCAGATGACAGAACTATAGGCTATACTTTTTGTGTATAGATATGCAATATTGTATAGGCTATACAATAGGCTATACGATAGGCTATATTGTTTCACTAAAAAGTATTTTATTACTAAAAGAATAAGACAAATATTTAAAACGTCTTCCAAGTACAATACACAATATGTAATATTTATTCCTCCACAATCTATTTTACTGACACTTCTGAAATGACATGCACAACAGTATGAGACTAAATTTTCTTGTATCGTTCGGTTTGAAGAAAAAAAACTGAAACTATACTCAATCGACTGCTATGCAGTAAGATGCCTTCTATTACGTTATATGATACCATTACAACGCTTTTATTAACGGGGGTTTTCAAACGAATTCGAAACAGTTCGCTTAATAAACCTAGTATTGATTATTTAGTAAATAATTTAGTAATTTTTAGCAATAAAAATTTCTTACCGTTACTATCATCGATATTATCTTTTTTTTCGAAATTTCCGTAGAATAATGTCACTTGTGATAAGAGATTCCTTAAATGGGGATGATGTAAGGTGTGACCCGAGTAATTTCCTTTACTGTTATGATTACGTAAGGTACAGCTCAGGTGTTCTTTTTTAAATCAAAACTCCGGCCAAGGCCTAAACCGGTTGATTAGGGTTGTGCGCAAGTATATAAAGCTTATATATCGTATGAATTAAACTGAATTCCATGGCGCTACATCCATTTGATGGCCATCCGACCTCTGCTTCATCTACTGTAAGCAGATGGCAGGATTGAAGGGGTCAGCATTACTCCCACGACCGTTATTGATGGCTTACTGAACCGGACTTTAGGCTATATCATGTAGATCTGCAAAATACGTTTTGCCAAGTATAACAATTAGGGAATACCTATTTACTCTTGGACAATAGGCTATCGGCGTAAGAACATATCGTATAAAATCGGGTTCGACCAAAAGCATCTTCAAAATACATATATATGTATACTATGCCAATATATGAAAAACCTCCACACTCAGTAAAGTGGATGGGAAGCACCAATTGATCTAAAAAGGAAAAAGTAATGGGGAAGAAGTGTTACTAACAAAATTTAGTCTCAGATAACGGCAGATTTTATTTTCTCCTCCTGTCATCTCTACAATGGGTCAAATACATGGAAAAGTTTACTGCTATATTCAACTCCCTTGGGAGGGGAGGGAATCAGTATGAGAACAGTGCTGGTCACATTGCCTCCAACATATGCTTAACAAGTTTCGAGAGCCTTACTCTTACTTATTCAATGACAATAGACAATTCCTAAGCAAGCTAAAGGAATGTTGTCTATTTTTATGGAACTCGGAGGTTCATTGGCGCGCTTAAATGATCCTATTCAACCCTATTCAACCCTATTCTGTGCTTACTCCATCCAACCATCCCTCGCAAATCCTACTTCCCTTAAATCTATTCTAATATTGTCTTCCCACCTACGTCTAGGTCTTCCAAGTGATCTCTTCCCTTCGAGTCTTTCAGACAATATTCTTGAAATATGGTCTCCTCCTTGCGCGCAACATGTCCAGCCCATTTCATCCTCCGTGATTTAATTACCCTTACTATATCCGGTGAAGAGTACAGGTCATGAAGCTCGTCGTTATGCAAATTTCTCCCATCCACGTTTTCATCTCTCTTAGGTCCGAATATTACCTAAGCATCCAGTTTTCGAAAATTCTCAGATTATGTTCGGCCGATGACTAAGGGACCATGTGTCCATTCATATAATACAACCGGCAAAATAAATGGCTTATAAATTTTTATTTTTAGATTTTTGGACAGAGGACGAAAAGATAAAGTTTCTGAATTGCATTTCTTGATTTTAGTCTATACTTAAGTTCTACCTTGTATCTTGAATTCTTGCTCCCAGATATTTGAATTTCTCCACTTGTTCGAATGTTTTACCTCCCGAAAACCGTGTTGAAAAGTGTAAAGTTGAAAAGCAGCATCTTACATATTTATTATTCAAATTGTGAATACATTGCTAAAGGCGTGAGACTTGTAATGGATTATGGTAATATTGATAATGACCTGTATACCGAGGAGACTTGTACATGGGGAGTTAATAACACGCCTCGGTCCGGATGTCATACATGTGATCCCTGAGTGCGTCCCTTGTAATCCTTTCCTATAGGCATAGTGTGGTCTGTGACTCACAAGAGAACCTGGGAGGCAATCAAATCACCGCTTTATAGCAGTGTTTCCAAGCTCATCTAATTCTCAGCTTCCTTTGGTTGTCTAGACTCAAGCTATCCTATTTCCACAGTCTCTGGCTTGAAGCCATAACACAACCAGCGAGCGACTTGTCATGTATGCAGCAATATGCGCGAACTTCAGTTTCAAGTCATTGTCGTTTGTCATCAATGGAGACATTGAAAAAATATATGAAAACATGAATGAGACAATCACATTTACATGAAATAATATATATTCATTAATATGATGTATTATACATAAAAATTAACATAAAAATGCATACTTGAAGGAATTAGGTTAACCAACTACTCTAGTCTGTTGAGAGTAAAGAAAATTATTTATGAATTTCATATTGGTCCCATGAGACCAAACTGTAATAATATATTCAGTACGTTCGAACTTATTCCCTCAAATATCCTATTTTCATTCCTCAAATATCCTATTTTTATCCCTCAAATATCCTATTTTTTATTCCCTCAAATATATTAGTTTAAATGACAAAGTAAAGTAGACATAAGGCACAAACTTAGTAACATTAGCACATTAGGCTTTCCTTGAGAAAAACTAGTTAAATTATAATAATATTTAAGCCATAACCACAACCGTTTTCACATGTATAGAAATATTACATGAATATCAAGTAATAAAACCTGATAAGTCAAATCAATGGATTTTTTAGGCTAAAATCTATGTCTTACTAGGCCTATTCCTATGTTAGCACAATAGCTTTTCCACTATCTATTTTTTTTAATTTGTAGGCCTATACACTGAATAAATTAGAAGACTTTACTGTAGATTGATTTAGTAGGCCTATTGATATGTTAGCTCTATTGGCCTACTGAATTGAAAGACTTCCCTGTAGGTTGGAGTCACTTGCAAGTTTTTAATCAAAGTTTCAAAACACCGTAGTTATAAAAATACACATCTGTTCTTAGGTAGCCCCTTTTTCTTTGTAAAGTAGCTGCTAATAGTTCATACATAAAGGTCTCTACGATTAGTACCGACTAAACCTTAGCTCCGTGATTTCCCTCTGTTGTGGAACACCATTTTAATGCATACAAAAAATTTGAAAATGTGGTGTGAATAGAGTTAATTTAACGTGTTCTTCGCATGTGAAAGACATTACCATAGCTCGTTTCTATAGGCTGTCTTTCCGTATTTTACATCAATATTGTGAAACCGAGCATGGTGGCGGGGATACTTTACTTCTTGATTATGTTAAATGTGAAAAAAAGGAAAAAGACCTTTAACTATGAATGTATTTTGCATATCGTTTCTCAAGATTCTGAGATTAGCTTCGATAAACCTTGGACACTCAAACAATTTTCCATTTTTCATGGCGATAAATTTAACAGCGTAAACAACAAAGTTCAATCAGAACTGTTGTATTTTGAAGGAATTACAATGATGATGATGAAGAGATTTGTATATAATAATATACGTATTATTATTATTATTATTATTATTATTATTATTATTGTGTTGTTGGTTATGATGATGTTTAAGGAGGATAGATCGAAGACTGTTTGAGCAGCTGGTCTCTTATGAAAGTTAGTTTCCTTTACTTGGAGAGTTTTTAGAGTCTACCTACACAGGGCTACTGTACACAACCATTTCCATCCAAGCCTCGTACTAGAGGTCTCGAGTGGTCTTCTCTTGACAGATACTACCTCGCCATCAAGAAGTCATCTTCCCTTCTCTTCCATACCAGTCACGTAACCCCGTATTACGCAAGAAGGAAGAGAAGCATATAGGACAAACGTGGAAAATGCATGCAAATAAATATACCCACGCCTACACCTTTCTTCAGAGATACTAAACTGGCTACGAGAGTTGCAAGTTAAACATGAAAATGAATACTGGCGCTATTCGAAGCTCCTTGAATTACAGATGTACTTTCTTCTACTATCTACTTCGGGATCTGAATTCTATAAGTTAACGTGGGATGTATTCTTATTGCACACGTGTATATTTTATATTATGTCGTATTTTTTGCATATTACATAATACGAGGGAGAATCAAATGAAAAAAGCAATTAACTTTTTTTCCCACTTTTTCTGCAGGAAGAATGTTTGCGTGTACATTATTTTTCTACATAGTCCCATCCCAGTTCAATACACTTACGCCATTGGATAGGAACAGCTTCGATAACGCATGAGAAAAATTATTTTCGTTGACGCTGCAGCCACTCCTGCACCATCGAGAACTTCTGATTTAACGGACCAAAGATTTGGAAATCTGATGGTGACAAAGTGAGGGGGGTTGATGAGAGCAGGTGTTTTGCTTCAACATAACGCCCGTCCTCATGCTGTTCATGCAACCATGAAAACCATCGACGACATGTGCTTCAAGTGCCTCCCACATCTGCCATACTTGCCAGGTTTGCCACCATCAGATTTCCACATCTTTAGTCCATTAAAGGAGCTCCTTGGAGGGCAGAAGTTCAAGTCTGATGAAGACATCCAATCGGTAGTGAATGAGCGCCGACAGTGTGAATCAGAATAATTTTTCTCATGCGGTATTGAAGCACTCCCTATCTGAAGGCATAAGTGCATTGAACTGGGAGGGGACTATGTAGAAAAATAATGTACAAGCAAACATTCTTCTGCAGAAAAATAGTGGGGGAAAAATAATTGAGGTTTTCATTTGATTATCCCACGTATTTAGCATAGATATGTTTGATGAATTTCGTATCCTTTTATGGTGAATACTTAGATTTATACTTAAAATGTATCACCTTATACCACAAATTATTAATGCAGAGAGTATATATCCTGATAAAAGGTTGCTAATTCATTGTTTTTATTTAACTGCCGTATTAAGATTTATGAGAAATAATCAAATGGCCTGTGCATTTATAGAAATGTATTTAACATCCGTGGTTGTATACTTATAAACTAAATATGAGTCGATTTGACATTGGTTATAAATTAAATCCGCAATTGCCAATGTTTACACAATGTACATAAAACTATTAAAACCCTTAAAACAACTAAAATTTTACACAATATATATATATATATATATATATTATATATATTGTATAATATATATATATATATATATATTATATATATTGTATATATATATATACACACACACACAAGATAAAATAGGCTATAGTACAAAATTACAATTGAAGTAAATATATAAATATTCGTAGTTTTAATATAACAGTAAAATCACTTAGAAAAAGTCTTGAAAGTATTAAGATATTCTGAAAGAAAGCACAACTGTAGTCATAGATTTTAGCTACACTAAGTAAAGATCTGCTGTCATTGTAGGTAGGATAATACTTCCGGAATGTGATCAGCACAGCGCAAGATCTGTTCTAAACCAGTCACAAACACTTTTGAATAGGTATGTTATATTTCACCCTAGTTTAAATTTCCTACTCTTTATTTAACAAGAGGAATACTAAATCTGAAATTGCCAGTCCCTCTTGTCAGGCAGCAAGAAAACTTTATAAAAACTCCTGCGGGAGTTAAAACACGTGTATTTTCAAAGGAATCCACAGGGAAATCAGCGTTATATAAAGCAGGGCTTTCTCTATAGATCAAAGTAATCAGTGCCACAATGACAAAAGATTCTACCTTTTTAAGCTGTCAGCAATGGAAGATTGCAAACACACATGTAGAGCGGGAAAAAAAGTTTCATTCACATTTTGCGGGAGCGCAAGGGTATGTATGTACACTGTAGATGTGAAAGGCCCATAAATAACGTTCCTTCCATATTTTAAACAAAGCAATTCATACTGTTGGTGTATAATATTTACTGCCCGGCAATGGCCTCTGTAGAAACAAGATTAACTAGTCCCCGTTTCTGCTTGAACCACGCTATAAATATATTATCGTATACATCTAGTTGTCATTGCAACGGATGGTGTCAAAATCTCGCTTATTTCCAATTTTTCTCTCTCTCCATTTTTAATACCCCCAGTGGCGAATGAAAATACAGTCATCAATACGACTTTCAAATCAAAATGGTGTCATGGGGTTCATTGTTAAGTCCCTTAGCACAAAGGCAATTAAAATTCCATCACTTCATGCGAGAATATAGGTTAAAATACAGACATGCATGACTTTTGACACACTGACTTTAACGTGAACAGAGAGATCGATTGGAAAATGCACTGGCTTTCTAACTTGCCATAAAATGTGTCTGCATACATTTCAATGCTTTTTTCAAGTTATAAAAATATTTGTTGACTACTATTCCATTGGTTCATCGGCCTCAGACTTGGCCAATGTCGGTGGATTTTTCAACGTGTAAAACTCCTAGGCACGTAATCCTCGATAAATGTAATGCAAATTTTCAGTTTGAAGATTCTTTTCTGAAAAGACACTCATGGATTCGACTCAAGTCAAACGTTGTAACAAATATTAAAATTAGTAATTTAAAGATTACACTTTATTACTGATATCTTTTAAGTATTAACATAAATTTGTTTTGTTTCAGAAAAAAAATAGGAATGAATAAATATCCTACTGAAAGATATAAATATAAACATAAGTAACTTAAGAATCGAATAAAATATATGTATATTTAAAATAATGATTCTTATAACAACAAATTAATCTTTCTTTGATTTCAATAGCGATTTTTAAAGAAGGTATTATCAAGAAACTCGATCTTCAGTACATGGAAATGAAAGTTTATTCCAGGTCATACAACTCTTGTTTGCTTTTCTTCATAACGCAATGCAAAGACTCCGTGAAGCACCCGAAAGAACACCCCCACATGAGCTTGTTATATATTTATTGTATTACGGGCTATTTACCCGGTCACTGAGTGCCCCTATGTCAACAAGCTGGCGTTTCGTATCATTGATTTCCGATAACAACACGTAAAATGTGTTGTGGACAAAAGAAAACAAGATTATGTGTTTTTATTCTTCTCCTGTTTTCTTCCATCAACTCTATCGATTCAAGCTTTATGCCACGACCCTAAACGCCGGCGCTTGATTAAATCCATGAAGAAAATCACTCTTTTTCTCCACTCTCCATCACTTGTACATCACTTGAGGTTGATGTAAAAACCCGAAAGGATAGATAGTAAATTTAAATTCCTCGAAATTCCTCCACGCCTGGTACACTTATCGTATACTAATATTTAGAAATTCTGTGAATATTTGCTAATCATTTATAGTGCTCTGAGTTTATATGACAGAGTGAAATTTTCATATTTTACACATGTTACTTCCCCCTGCCTGCATGAAGTTACGTATTTTAATTTAATGCAAATCATCTTCAGATACCCTAATTTCTGAAAATGTTACTAAGTAAGTCTCGTTCCACTAAATGAAAGTATAGTTTTATTATTCAACAGTAATTCAACTTTCTCGAATCACATTAATAATATTATTTCTAAAACTCTTAAAAATCTTTGATTTATTATGAGAAACTCTAAATATTGTAATGTAAGTACACTACTTTGACTATATAGAACCATTGTCAGGCCAAAATTAGAAAAATTGCTCATTAGTTTGGAATCCTGCTACCATTAAATGCAGTAAATTAATAGAGTACATTCAAAATAAATTTCTAAAATATAGCCTACGTATTGCAAACAGTTTAACTATTACTCTAAATTTGAACCATATTCAACTATGTTACACTATCTCAATATCCCTGAATGACGAAATTGTCAGGCATTGTTGTTTTTATACAAATTACGTAATAACGAAATAGATTATATTAATTTCTTGAAGAAATATCTTTTTACGTTCCATGTTATAGATCTTATAAATTGCATAATCTTTTTTCATACCAAAATCAAACACTGACTCCCGTAATAATTCTCCTCTTTACAATGTGCTCCATCTACACAATCAATTGCAAAAAAATGGGCAATACAGATATATTTAATACTAACAATAAGCTGTTTAAAAATATCTGTCATAAAAATTTGAAAACTTTAAAATAGTAATAATTAAAGAATGACATTTAAAATATGCTCCATGTCATTTTCTTTATTTGAGTCTTTCGTATCCTCCAAAACTATTATATTACTTATGTTTTAATCTGTTCCACTCATTGTGTAATTTTCATATTGTATGAGTTTCTTGTTTCATTTGTTTGTATTTTTTAGTTGTAGTATTAGTATAAATATTTTTAGTCTTACATTAAACATATAATATTAGTGTTGTAATACTAGTGTAATTGGTATAAGAGAATGTTATGAGCCTGTTATATTCTTAACAAAATAAATGGTTGACCATCCCTGTAAACATTACCGGATAATTTATGTATTTTTTTGTTATGCTTAACCCAAAACATTTTTTTTAATTCATAATTTGTTTATATGCATTTTCTTTGTAATTTAGAGCATTGACTGCCACCGCAATATCTCCTATCAATGTGAGATACAGTCACATTTTCATTACTTTGTAGGCCTAGCAATATGTTTCTCTGATGCTTAAGAAATTTTAGATGCAATATTTAATTCGTTCCTGAAATATACATATTTTTAGTGAGCCATCCTATGCCATCCTATAAGCAACATTGAAAGATTTGAGCTTTTCTGGCGAAAACTATTGATGAGTTCTTCACGGGCTATCTGGGATCTGCCCAGAAGATTGACTGAGAGCTGGAGTTCGAAAGCTCGGAGAGCTTTAAAACTTCGACTCGGCTGATAGCCCGTGAAGAACTCATCAAATGTCAACACTGGTTTGCCTAAACTCGTTGTCCTTTTAGATACTGGATTTAAACACAGAACCAAGCAGAGAAATTATGTTCGTAGTCATTTCAACAAAAATGCCATATCATGGTTGACGGCTGTCTCGAAATTGGTTTTATCTAGATATACCTCTATCTAAAAATGAGGCAGTGTTCTTTAAATTACAACGGCTTCTTTAGAAGTGGGTATGTGGCATCGGCAGTATTTTTACCCGGTGTTACATAGAACTGGCAAGCTCTCCGCTAACGAAGGAGAAGGCGAACCTCTAGTACGTGTCCCTGGAGAACTGGAGCTACTTTCCTCCAGGCAGCTCCATCCCAACGTCAGACAATATCCCACTTTCACTACAGTCCCCATTCCGTGCTAAAGCGACATATCATCTTAACGCTTTACTTAGAATAAGTAAGATGAATATTCCCCTGACACCCCTGACCGTAATATTAAGCATTCCACATTGGTGATCTACCAACTGAGCTAATCAGAGTTCGTGAAACGGTGGCAGAAAGAATTTTTCTCCTTTTATCATCCTTCGATGGTCGACACCTCACTGAAAGACTTTAAGTCACGTTATTATGAAGTATGATACGCACTTCTTTGTAGTGATTTCTGACCGGGTTCTCACTGTATATTGTAAAGTGTACCAAAAATTGTTTAACAATAAATTGTAAAATCACTCTTAAAGTATAGTCGTCATATGCCTTCGTAGATAAATCGACTATAACTTAACTTCTTACGCAGCTATGTAAGCGGTCTTTATAAATTACGACAAAGGAGAGGGAATTCTGTATATGTGTTGCGAATGATGTGTTTTCACAAAGGAATTTCATATTAAAATTTAAAAAAAATATATTTTAGATTTACAATCTACGGTAGAACCACGATTGACTGAGTTAATATGGACAACAGCCACTTCGGATTAGCCAGTTCTCGGTTAACACGAATATACAGTAAAAGAGGATCAGGAAAATAGAATAAGAAAATACAATCAAATTACGAAAGGAGCAGTATTCACATACATTGACATAGATATAAAAATAATACGGTACACATACCTTTGAAAAACTCAAAAATTATACACTTACACGAAAATACTACCGCAATTTGCGATCGTCAGCGAATCCTTAATATCATGTTTTCCCTTTGTTTAGGCTCGAATAATATGGAACCGAAGCTCCGTTAATTGAGACTCTACTGTACCAAAATGAAAGCTCATACCAATCAGAAGATATTTGGGATGATCACTTAATGGCTCTCAACGTCAACACGGATGTTTGTTGAGTACACATTAAAGGTACCAGACTGCGACGGTTATGTGTTAGAAATCGTCGTCGCAGTCTGGTATCTTTGGTATGCACTTTTTCATTGTTATACTATCACACAAGAAGAGGAGAGTCCCACGCATTGTGCTACATTGTGATGTTTCCATCCAGAATCTGTTAAGGAGCACTCTTCACACGAATCAGTTATGTTTGTTTACTATGTAGGTAAATGGTTGGTATATGGTTATTTAACGACGGGGATGTACTGCAACTTAGGCCTGTGACCGTCGCCGGTGTGCCGGAATTTTGTCTCGCAGGAGTTCTTTAACATGCCAGTAAATCTACTGACATGGGCCTGTCACATTTATGCACACATAATTGCCATCGACCTGGGCCGGGATCCCGCAATCTTCAGCACAGAAAGCCAGCGCGAAACTAACTGCGCCACCTAGGTCGACCCAGATTCCGATTATATGCGTTAGAAATTACGTTGTAATATGGAGTCTGTGATCTTTGAACTTATCAAAGTAAGGCATGAAAGCCTACATCATGTTATATTCTAAGTCAAATTGGTAAATCTCTTAATGCCTTTTGAAGTTGGTTTCCTTATTACTTCACACTGTATTAAAAGTTTAATATGTAATTAAATTATTAAATTATTGAAATATATTAATTTCTTTTGTTGCAGGTAAATTACAACTATCCTCTGCAACCAAGATAATTAATTTGCGTAAGTAATCACAAACATATGTTATTGTTTCACTAAACATAAATGTAAAGTCCAGTATAAGTAGCATGTCTCAATTTTTTATGGACGCGATTTCGCACTTTTTTAGTCCCTTAACACTATTGTTTGAGAATATGCAAATTCCTGAGCTAATCGGTTAATCGTTCCATCCATATAAAACTTATACCTCATTGTCAGATTCATGTTTTTCACGAAGGACAGCATTTTGCAATATCAACTTTCAAATAGATGCGTTAAATTATTTTCATTTGGGTATTCTCGTACTTTAATCGTCAGCGGGAGATGGACGTAACAGAGGTAACTAAAAACTATTTCTGCGATTCCCAGTGAAGGCCGAACTAAATGCACAGTAGCAATCCTGCGGTTTCATGTTCGATTGGGACTGTATTTGCAAACCAGTAATGGTATCTTGCTTACTGTAATTTAAGGCTATATCATAAAAAAGTTAAATTTATATGCCATAACTTTTAAGATGCACCGAGAAACAACAAGTGATCTACTTTATGCTACTTTAATTTTAACTAAGTTAAATAAATTACATTTTATCTTTGTTTCGTTTTCACAAAAATCAGGCGCACATCGGGAAGATAAGACCAAAACAATGAAACTCAAACGATAAATCTACTAAGATAATATGGCAGGAACATTACATCTCTGATGGGCTCATTCTGAACGAGTTCTTGAACCCCAAGGGTCCATCCATTAAAATTAGCCTTATAATAGAGGCGCTTGTACTCTGGGGTAACAATATTTCTTGAATTATGTAAATTTAAATGTTGAGAATGACATAATAACAGTAATAATAATAAACAGTTTTATTTTATTTGGCAGAGTTAAAGCTTTGAGGCCTTCTCTTCCGCTCAACCAGATACCAGAAACCAGAAATGTACATTAGAAGAATTTATTTTGGGCCTAAAGAATTTAATCGCGTATTTCACATAATAAATAAAAAATACTCAAGCAAAGAGATGTTAAATTAGCATTTCGCATGGAAGATGTCTTCACACACATTTGACACAGAAAGGAAGACTTTACTAGTATTATCCCTTGAACAAACGCTGAGAGAATTGAACGCGCTGATGTTTGCTTCATGTTCTGAATGGGTTTGTTTGAGAGCATTCTTGGAATTCCAGAATTTCATATTCCTTACATAAATAATAAGGGTGGATGTGATTCTGTTTTGTGGTAATTTAAAGGAAGACGTCTGAAAACAAGCATTGTCTCTGCTTTTAAGCAAATGTTCTGTCGAATTAGAGCAGTGTGTCCTGAATTTGAGACATAATAATATGTTTGTAGAGTTCACAAGCGTATGTAATTAAATATGAGTACATGCTCATTGATGTGCACTGTTCCCTAAACAAATGAGAGCGAATTTAATTAGTACGCCCTGCCAAGATCTTTTATTGCCATCATAATCATATCTTTGTTGATATTTTCCACACTTGTGATGTGAGAATTCATGTTGCTTACATTCGTGTGATAAGTCTAGGCCTATACAGCACTTCATTTGAGGAAATAGTTTCTTTATTATTAATAATGGGGTACTTATGTTTACTAAGGGGTACGCCGTAGCGTAGTGGTTGAGGCGCTGCGCTACAAACCGGAAGGTCGCGGGTTCGATTCCCGATGAGGTCGTTGAGATTTTTCAATTGGCCTAATCCTTCTGGTGGCACTATGGCCCTGGGGTCGACTCAGCCTCTAACAGAAATGAGTACCAGGAGCAATCCTGGGGGGTAAAGGCGGCCGGTGCGTAAGGCTGACAACCTTACCACCTTCATGTGCCGAATGTCCAAAATCTGGGTGCCTCAACCTCCTGGAACCCTCTGGGCCTCCATGGCCTGTATAGGGATCACTTTACCTTTTGTTTATGTTTACTAAGTTGTGTTTATAATATTGTTATCGCTGCTCTTACGTGTTTTTTTTTTTTTTTAATGTAGGACGATGGAGTATGTATGTAGGATTCAGCAAGAAAATAATCAATATTATGTAACTTAATTTAAGAAGCAAAAGTTAGGATCTCCAGATTCACTATATCGAGAGTACAGAAAATCAAAAGGGTAAAATTTATATAAGTAGTAGAAATGGAAGTTTTAGGGAAAATCAGAGGAACGGTATTAATGGACAAGCCATGGAATTGTTATATAAGTCAGGAGTGTGGAGTATAGGCATTGGTAACTGGTTAAAAAGAAGAAAGGCAGAGTGGTACGAACATGTAAAAATAATCTATTAAGAAAAAGATTGGTTAGATCCAAACTGATACTTTAGCAACTGTTAGAATGCCTGAAATAAAGTACATTATTTTATATTTATATGTAATAGTATATTACTCTCAATCAAGGACTAAGGTGTCATAATAGATCGCTGATGGTATTAACATGAAAAGGCAGACATCACAAAATAATTTGTCAGGCCTGACATATGTCACATTTTGATGCAATGCAAAATTTCTCGGCAATACGTAACCATCGTTTCGCACGTACACGCTACTCATAAATAATCAATTTAAACTGCAGTTGAAATTTACTTTCGGAGGAATACATACTGAAGAGAGTTGTAAATTACGAGATATATGTTTTTGCACTAAAGCCTGCATATTTCTAGGACCGACAAGGCTAAAATTAGGAGAAGATATGTTTCGTCCTGAAATAGGAAATTCACCGTAATTTCAGCAGCAGTGAAAGGGCACAGGATGCTGGGGAAATACTTCACACTCACAGGGATGCAAATGAAGTATGTTAATAGGAAGGCAGGCAGCATGGTAACGGCTGAAGCTAGCAAACGCTTTGTTACTGGCTTTTAATCTCAAGCCCACCCTACTGTTACACGTTTCCCTCCATGCTTGTTATTGCGTACGCACACTGAAAGTTGCCAAGATATATATGCACACATAGCGATCGCATTTGGAATGGACACTACTATGAGGGTGAAATCAGAGACCTTTGTATAACACCACTGTCCACTCTTCAGATGTTATTAGTGTGTCGGCAATTTTGAGTGCAAGAATGTGCTATAATAGGTGCAATATAGTGCTGTTTCGTGGGGAAAAGTTTACTACAAACAGCATTGAAATTAATTACTTTAATGCTAGTATATAGGCTACAAATCCATTACTGAAATGCCTAGCTTATACATAGTCTATTAAAAACTGTAATACAAAAAGTAGGATTTTGTGCCTAAAATTCCCAGACCTAGATTAGGCCTATTGTAAAGTATCTTCTATTTCCCCTATTAGAATTTCAACTGACTTTATCGCGGCTAGTGTCGTCGAGCGGCCAATGGAAAGAGAAAATTTCAACGTTAATTTTGAGTTACAGGTATTTCGCCAATTGCTTCTTTAAATAATACTCTAGCTTCGATAGTTTACAAAATACCGTGGTATTCATTTTAATGAGTTTCCCCTCCCATAAATATGTTATAATAAGGAGGGTGAAATATTCACCAATTTTGGTCAAATTTTTAGTGTTGACCGAGCGGAGCGAGGCCCTGTTTTATCCCGATCGTTCTTCAGTTTGTATTTTTGTTTGTAACGCAATCGTGACCAAACGTGTAACTCGATTTTCTTCATTAAGTCATTAAAAACAACGTAGCCTAAGTGCAAGGTTTTTATTTTTGAAGTGAAAGGAACTTCTTTAGCCGCGGTAGGGGTAAATCGAGAGCTTGTGTAACGCTCAAAAATCGTCACGAAATTAATGTAACGCTCAAAATCGTCACGAAATTAGTGAGGTGTGACGGAACGGACTGCACAGAAAACAATCAACTCAATGATTAGGCTTATCCAAAGTTTAAAAAATCCAAAAATTCAGAATTAAAAAATCAAAAATCCACAATTTAAAAAATCCAAAATTAAAAAATTGAAAATCCAAAATTAAAAAAATAAAAATCCAAAATTAAAAATTCAAAGATCCAAAATTTAAAAAATTCAAAAATAAGAGATCCAAAATTCAAAAGTCCAAAAATCCAAAATTAAAAAAAAAACAAAATTAAAAATTAAAAAAACAAAAAATCCAAAATTAAAAAATCCAAATATTCAAAATTTAAAAATAAAAAAATTCAAAATTTAAAAAATTTTAAAATTAAAAATCCAAAATAAAAATTTTAAAATTTAATAATCAAAAAATCCAAAATTTAAAAATCCAAAATTTAAAAAGTCCAATAACCCAATATTAAAAAGTCCAACAATCCAAAATTCAAAAAATCCAATTATCCAAAATTGAAAAATCCAAAAATTAAAACAAGTTTTACTTCTGTCGCTTGGCGTTCCATGCACACTTTTTTTTTTCAATCCGTTACAAGATAGTGACAGTTTTAATGATTCGATTTTATCACGCAGTCACGTTCAAACGCGTTATTCAATTTTCCTCCAATTTTGCAAGAATGTTCCTTGAAGACATTAAAAATTACGAAAGCGTAAGGATTTTTCTTATTTCATTCATTTTCAAGACGGTAGCTAACTAATGAAGAGCCGATCTTGAGTTTTTTGTTATTGGACGCGAATGTCTATTGACTACAAAACATTACTAGCATTAAAAATACTGTGTATCTTGGGGTTATAATATATTGGCTAAGTTTCAGCGCCCTTAGACATTTCTAAGTTTCTTTAATTACGCGATAAAAGGCTGCACTCGTTAAATGATAAAATATTCTTTTAAAAACTACAAATAAACGAATAATTA
This sequence comes from Ectobius pallidus, assembly GCA_964059195.1. Classification (NCBI taxonomy): domain Eukaryota; kingdom Metazoa; phylum Arthropoda; class Insecta; order Blattodea; family Ectobiidae; genus Ectobius; species Ectobius pallidus. Next base: position 57,892,833 of record CAXKWD010000004.1, on the reverse strand, counting down.
CTAAAAGCAACGAATCGCTTTCGAAATATGATAGAAAATTAAATAATTTTGAAATCTGTTTACTTTTATAAAAGAAAACATTATTTAAAAGGCTGGGCACTTGTGTACAGGTAGAGGGAAAAAAGCGGACCTACTAAAATATCTAAGTTGCCGATTTGAGCCACTGCGCTTGCCTAGTGCCTACCTGTACATATTTTCAATTTAATTGCAAGCAAACGTTTTTCACTGCATATTTTGTATATTAAAAACTAAATGAGTTCTAAAAATTTCATGCAAAGAGGCTGAATATTTTACTGTAAATACTACAGTGCAGATGTTCCCCGAAGTGTGGTCCGCGGATCCCTGAAGATCTATCACAAGCAACTGTTGCTTCATTGTGAAATAAGATGGCTTTTCTGAAGAAATGTACTTAGGAGATTAGTTGAAATGAAGGATTCAAAGTTCGAAATTCAATACAGATTTCATGATTTAAACTGGATCTGATGGTGTCATACCTTGCTGATATCTTTAGTTATCTGAATGTTCTCCATTTAAACCTCCAAGGCTCTAGTATCACTACATTCCGGGTTTGGGATATGGCCGAAGGAATTACTTAAAAAACTAAAGCTGTGGATTCAGTTTATACTCAGAAATCTTCCAGCAATACCCTCCCATGGCTGATTTTATCCAGACGTCAGGAGGAAATATTCCAAAGGATACTATTAAGTCACATTTCAAGCTACTGAACTTGCAGTTAAAGGAGTATTACCCAGTAACGGATGCATGCGACCTATGGGCAAAGAATCGATTTGGCTACGCCACAAGAAGAAGATTAATTGGAAGAACTTTCAACTGACATTGCACTGAAATTACAGTTTTCAAAATTACAACTAATAGATTTTTGGTTGTATTACTTATTATTTGAAATCTCAAGAAAGGCTTTGAAGTTCTTAGTAACATTCCCCACTACTTATTTTGTGAAATCGCATTTAGCCTATCTTACGTTGTCAAAATCAAAGTTAAAACTTTAACCTGAAGTTGGGAGTGATTTAATGTTGAAATTAACAAAAATTAAACCCGCATTGCTGATCTACTTGCTCATTTGCAGCACCATTGCTGACACTGAGGATTAAACTTTGCTTGTCATTGATACTGTAATTTTAACTTTTCAATTTAATACTTTTTTGTTTTAATAATATCTTTTGGATGTAATACATTTTAATAAAAATATTGTTTACACAAATTTATTGTTTGGTCCATGTCAAAACTCAGAATGATCCGTGAAATTTTACTTTCTTTCAAGGGGCCCATGGACTGAAAAGTTGGGAACCACTGCTAAAGGGTATGGCTGGAAAAATGTGTGTTTCTCTTTTATTAAACCAATACTTTTTTAATAAAATATAAAATAAGTATGGTGAACTCTCCATATATAATAAGAGTACAAGAAAACCTATTTCGTGATTTCTTCTAAGTATGTCTTTAGTCCACTAAAATGGACATTTCTACCGAAAACTTGAGCTTCAAGTTCATTTTGAAATATCCTAAATGTATAGCTTTGATACTAATTTTCACACTCTACTCCTCTATAAACCTTCCTGGAAGTTTTGGGTGGGATATTCCAGGAGAATGCTATCTGCATGAGGAAGAATGGTGAACGGTGTTAGTAGATAGGAAGTGTTTTTCCGCAATCCACACCTGTCTCCAGCTGCTCCATCAGCATATTGATCCGCTCCCTGATTCCACTGATGCGTAACCCCAGATAGCCCTTCCCCCATCCTGCTGATAGCCCCGAGGAGCTCAGTGTCATCACTAAATGGCGCTAACTTGATGACACTGGAAGTGCATCTCAACTTCTCACTTCGACACTAACATATTACTAATGGGAAAACGTTTAATCATATCTCTTACTTCTTCATACCAGAATTTAACGATTGAAGGTTGTTGGGATTTGCTCGCTTTAACTATGTTACCCCCAAAAACGAATGGAACCTGAACTCAGAAGATTTTTACGTAAATTATCGTAGGAAACCCCACAAAAGACTACGAGTTAATAACATAATTTATTCTATGAATAAAGTGTATCAGATTACATAAAATATAATAATTACTTTCTCACTTGTGTTGTTTAAAATCAAATATTAATTGTGTCAGCAGGTCAGCTGCCAGATAACGGCATACTAAAAGAATGACCAAACGAATGAGTTATCAGGCTTCTAACCAATGCTACAACAGTGCGTATGAGAAACAGTTAATCTAATAAAGATAAGATAACATCAGAACACAATAAAAACACACGAACTGCTTGCATTGAATCAAAATTGTGTATTTAACCAATGCACATTTAAATTATTTCAATTTCCCAATAAGTTATGTTCTATAAGATAATGTATTTTTACTCTGCTCACTGGCAGCAATACAGGCATGCGACGTATTGATCACTTGTTAAGGCCCTGATGTCATACAATATAATTATTAGTCTATGATAATCCTACTGGTCTACAGGAATACATAAAAAAAGGAAAATTCAAGTTTAAGAAAACAAAAACAAATGAATATATTACCTGAGTTTGATTTCATGTTTTTATTTACCGGCTCCATCAAGAAATAGAATTTAGTTTGTTAACTATTGTTGATATAAAAAAATATATAAAAAATAGACTTGATACCAATAACTCAACAGTATTTTAATATTTGCCTATGCCTTTCGGATATTTCCGCCATCTTCCAGGCATCTTCTTTTGCTGGTTTGGATGCCTCAATAATTAAAACTAAAACCACGTTGATATATTAAAAATTTAACAAGGTCAGTTCTGTTTAAAACAGAATTCACAGACTACTTTCCTTCAAACCATAGGAAATGCAGTTATTGCACGAGCCTCCACTGATAATATGCAATAGAATAATATAACTTAGGACTAATCGCTTATGCGATAGATGATTTACATAGCTCTGGCGCAAAAACTATCAATTTATATTTAAAAAGCAAAGAACACATTTCACGAAACTTTTCAAATAATTCAGACAGCTGTAGTGCCTGGAATAATTACCACTCAATTATTCGTAAACCATTCAAGATATAAAGGGTTTTATTTTTGGCCCCGCCTTCCACTCCCGGATTAACTGGGCCATAGGCTATATATCCGGTCCAACAACCGATTTCGTATTTGTTCTAAGATCGTCGCGCCATCTTCTCTTCATAGAACACAAGGGAAAATGTTTGGTGATTACTTAATTTATAATAAATTTAAATATTTCACTAAAACTTTCCCGCCTGAAGCTTTTACGGGATACAAAAATATAAAAAAATTGTCGCATAGTCAAATTTGCTTCACCCTCCATGAATACTGCGTTAATATTTATAAAATGAAATGAAAAACATTTTGTGCCCGCTTTATTGAGGCTCTGTTTTAACCAGCATTAGGTTGTTGTGTAGATTATTTTTGCACAAATTTCAGATTGCGAGTAAAACGATAGATTCGCGAATGCAAAGAACGAGCGAATTGGTCTTCAGTTCCATGTTTATCCTACGACAAATAAGTATTGCCTCAGAGCCAGGCTCTTTAATTATAACAATTACCAATATACAAAAAGAAACCTTGCTAGATACCAAGAGTAAGAGATAGATGCGTCCAATCGATTAATTTACGCAAAATTAAATTTTCGTTTCTGAGAACTTAAATTTCCATTATCGTCAAATATAGCCTGTCAGCTAAAGAATGCAGGACAATTACTAATTCTTTATAGGACTAAAAAGACAAAATTCGTTATTTTTGGGGGAATAATGAAACGGTAAATCCATTTTGCACTTCGGCCATATTATACCAAGATTTCTTTTTAACCTAAATAGACTTAGACAAGAACTGGTTCCGAAAATTTATAGATCTACTTGTCCTTGCGCCATCGCTAAATCCCTCGTGAAGGCCTTTACAAAACAAAATCTCTTCCATTGTGAAAAACAGTAAATAAATATCGTATAGACGAGATAAATGTAGCCACATTTCTTGCTTAAAAGGTGGCGTTAAATTAGTAGACCGTGTTTACAGTTCTATTTAGTTACTGATAACGACCAACTTTTCAAAGGGAATTAACGAAGACTTAGCTAACAGCCTCTATCGATCATTGAATTAACTATCAAAGGAACGAGTTTGTGCTAGACGCTGATGAGCGTTACATGTTAAGTGCACTATTATACAAGACACGACAGAGTCAAAAATCTAATATACACCGCAAACTCAAGCGTAAAATGAGAAGACGACGTTAAAGTTAGCGGATTATGTATTGTGCAGCGCGGCCCTTTTGAGATTACATATTCTTAATTAAAGTTATGCTCGTGGGAGGAAAAATGTGGCTTCATAACTTAACAGGGCATGTCTAAATAATATATCTGTGTACTTAGTCAAGGCTTCACGTAGAGCTGGCATTCTCAGACGAGTAATTTCATTACGAATTTAACAAAATACGAAGTAAGAGAAAAGAAAACCTCTCCTCCAGAGACATGCAGTTTTCTCATAACATGTTTAGACAACTGAAAAATAGGTTTCATAGTGTTTATAACCAAGTTTTTCTTTCATATTAGGCTAACCTGATTATAGTTTTCTTTACATAAATTATACTAGTAATATTATACTAGTGGGATGCCAATGGGCTTATTTTATTTTATTATTTTATTTATAATCTCGTACGAAGCTTTCGTAAAAGCGGCCATATGCTATAGATATGCAATTAAACACACATGTTAATAGTTATACAAGCTAAATGCTATAAAATACCAGTAAATACAGCATGCATTTAAAAAGTACACAAAACCTCCTTATCGATATTTTTCGGTTGTAAAATCTCTTAATCTACGCGAGAAGTTATTAATCGAAATATATTCGTAAAAAAAAAATAATAGACAAGATTGAACTGACCACTTACTAAGAATGGAAAACATTAGATTTCTCAAGGCAGCGCTGGACTACATGCCGAGAGGAAGTAGAGATCGAGGATGACCCAGGACATGCTGGTGACAACCATGAAGCCGGATCGGGCAAAGATGCCTATTCCATGAAGTGAAGAAGAAGATATTCGTAGAGATATCTGACAAAATATTTAACAAACGTAAACTTTAATATGAGCGTCATATTTGTTAAGCCAAAACATATTAAAGGGTAGAATCCGAACATGTTGCTGCAACTATGGGGAGAGATGTTGCAGTGATTGGCTAAAAACGGTGTCATATTATAGGCTGAGGACTTTTAGCATGTTTCCAGTACTTGTTTTAGGAGTCCTTCTCGGTTACGGCAGTTCTTTTTATACCTACACTCCACACCGTCTAGGCTTATATAATGACAGATGTATTAACTGAAATTCTCAAAGTTGTATATAGGAGAACAAGATAATTTTCCCCCGCGTATTAAAAACTATATACTATTTATTTCTTCTTTGATTATCGTAAGGTTAAACTAAAGTCTCATTCAAGAGAGTCTTGAGTGTAAAGTTGGAAGAAACTAGTAGAAAGGGATTAAGAGAATACGAAGTAACATGTTATTCATCCCATGAAGGAACTTATAGAAATGTAACATGTTTTATCTGACCTAGTTCACGCCGAATAGCATAAAGAAGCACAGCAGCTGTTTAATCTTCAGTGCAAACTTTTCCAATGAAGAGAAGACAGTGTAAAAATAACAGAAAAAGAAAGAATTCTCTCGAACTTTTCAGCGCTTCGATGTAGAAGTACATCTAAGTATTGGATTCTTTATCGCCTCTGTATATTTAAGCATATCATTAAGATCGCTTCCCTTATGTTTAAATACAGTAGGGTGTAAGGAAAACTTTCAAGTCTAATACGGGATAGATGTTACAGAGATATTTATAACAAGTTCTTAAATTGAATTAGAAACATGGTTTTAAGGCATACTTGTACTTTTCAATATTCTAATCTTAGAAAACGGAATAATAAGTTGTGGCCTAATAATACTGATTTTATTTCATTTTATTTGAGAAATATTCTCATTAAGAGCACACTCTTTTAAAGTCTCCGGATAATACACTCCCTGCTTCGGCGGTGGAAAAAATAGCGTGAGTTTCATTACCGTCATTCATTTTTACAATAAACTTTACATCTTGAGAGGAACTATTTATTAAAATGAAAAGATATGACTGTTGCTCAAATTATTTGAGATGTTAGCTTTAAACGATCTCTAACAACTTGAAATTTCGTACGAAAAGTGTCTGTAAAAAATTAGAGCTAGGACAATTAACTCGATAACTGATAACTGAACGTACAATTAGCTGTAAGGAGTAAAATAACCGTTTTGAACACATTGAAAATTGCATTTTATTTGCAGGTATCTGAATTTTTATGTTCATCAGCCATAGAGAAACAATTAATTATAATTAATTCTCATTCCTTGGGACTATGTACTGTAGGGTTCTCTGTGGTTGGCATGGGCAATATCACATACACAAGCACCAGAAGGATTCACATGCTTATTCATCCATATAACGAAATGTTTTCAACAACTTTCTTGCAATGGAACCGATATGATTCACGCATGCGTGTGTGAAGTCAATTAAGTAAGAAAAACACTAATTGATGAAACACGATTTGAAAGTTTGCAAATCCAGTTTAAATCCTAATGTGAAACTGCCATTTTTTTCGTTTTATATATCAAGTTTGATATATGGAAATATTTTACTCGTGAGTTCTTCCATTCAGAATTTTCATTCAGCATTGATGATATAGGCCTATATTAACAAAATTTAACTCAACCTGTTTTGCACAATTGTTGTACGCTATGAGGCTATTTAAAGATAAAAGTACCCGAAATTGACTGCCACGCATCCTCTCGTGATAAACCTCAAAATGTTGTTTGCTTTCTTAAACTATTATCAAAAGTTTAATAAAATTGTATTGACTTGTCTGTTTGTACACTTTTTTTTATGAGTGTAAAATTGGACAAGTCAAAGAAATTCTGACTTGACCTTCACACGCACACCAAGTTTCTGAATCCTTTAGTTGTCTGAACATGCATAGTTCGATATATATGACTTAGCCGGTTACGTACAAAGACAGAGCACTTTTTAATTACGAGACGAAACGTACACTCTTTAGTCAATTTAGCCAGTCTGTGAGTTAGGCCGCACTTACCATCAGCTGAACTGTCTATGAACAGTCAATTTTAAAACTATAAATAATAATTGGATGACTGGTAAAAATTACGTCATTTTTCAGTTATATGGTTAACCGATATCCTATTAATTGGATAAAACATAATGGATGTTTGAGCAATTATTTGCTCAGTTAAGCAAATCACTTTTATCCGGATAGTATTTGCTCTAGTAAATAATGGCAGAGATATTTAAATAAAATGGTTTGTATTTTTATAAAATGCATCCTATTTTGGAAATAGATTTTTAAGAACCACTCGCAATTTCTTAGTTCTCAGGTAATTTTACTGTCGTCTGCTCAAGTTCATGAACACCTCAACAGGATGCTGATTTTTCTTGACTCTTATTCATGCTCCTAGGAGTGATAATTTTCGTACCACCGCCAGGTTTTATAGTTAAACAACAGGCGAGTATTGGTCTGTGACCTTCGCCGGTGTGACATAATTTGTCCTGCATGTAAATCTGCCTGTCACATTTATGCACATATAAATGCCATCGACCTGGACCAGGATCGAATCCGCACCTGTACCACTTGCCTGGGCTGTTATGCATAATAAAATCTTAGACACTAAACCATTATTAATGTATTACCTAACATAGACACAAGGAGGCTCTGCATCGAATTAACTCTTCAACAGGGAGTCCCTAAATGTGCCGAATAGAGTAGATTCCCTACAGGCTTTGGGAGGCAAAGTCCTTGGAAAATGGAAGCTAAGCGGATTAAGAAGAAGAAGAAGAAGAAAGTCATAGCTGACTTAAATAGACATTTAGAATAAGCTATGCCCAATGAAAATTGTGTAAAATACGCATCTAATAATATAATAAAATTGAAAGTACGTATGTGAGCATGTATGTATGTGTGTATGTATGTATGTATGTATGTATATATGTGTATGTATATATGTTCCCTATACAGATCTACATGCTTTTAGCAATTTGCACGACATTTTGCACACGTACCCATTTCAAACCGGAAAGAAACGCGGCCAACATTAAAATTCAAACAAACCACTCATTGCTTTGTACACTGAATATTTTTTTTTCTCCTGATTGCAATTCAGTTCTCATGACAATGACAATATTGTTTACAGTGTTCACATAAAGCTTTGGAAGCTGAAAAGTAACTGGGCCATGGAGTGGGCTTTGACAAATAATTAGAGTGGTTATAGATATAATTCATTTCTGTAAATAGATTTGGAGAATGAAATCAACGTAAATAAATATCGGGTGTAACATAACTTTCTCTACCCTGAGAATGGAGAGTATAATTTTCTCACTTTGCATTTTTTAATAGAATAAGAGGTCGTATTTGGGGGACAATATTTTCAGTTATCTCAGCTTGAGTTTGTGTCAACGATGGGTTGCGAGTACGCTACACATCAATGCACCGATATGTTATTCATCGCTGTAGGCTCTGTATTAATTGAGAAACAGGGATGTTTATTGTAAGCTAAGCATGTAAAAAGAGACAAAATAGGCTGGAACATTTTTAGTTCTTTGTTCGCAGGTATTTGGGGAGGAGAGTGTGAAAGTGATAGGCCTACTGATTTTCTTTTGATTTTAGCCCCGAAATGGTTGTATGGCAACGTGAAAGTGGAAAATACAATGTTCCGTATAGCCTAGACATGAAATGTTATGTTACCGGAATTTCTGGTTTTTTCTTTCTTTCTTCTTCTTCTTTCAACCCTTACCAGGCATAGTATTTTCAGCAAAATTTCAAAATTAAAGATCATATTTGAGCGACATAAAGCTATATCTAGCATTTTATAGGGAAATAGACCCAGTTGATTAGCTTCATTTTCTCCAGTGGTATAATGTATAATTAGTTAGTTTATGTGAATTCCGCCTATATACCACTAATATTAAAAACAAAAAGCTGAAGTTTATATGAGAAAAAGAGAATAACTAAGAATATGATGTAAATTTGGCTTTTATTGTGTATTATGAAAATACTTATTATATTAAATTAGTTCATCACTTAATAAGATAAAATATTAAAACGACATTGAGCTCAATGTATTGTCAAAGTAAAATATTTACATTAATCAGTAATAAAATTATAAAATTGACCTTGTCACTTATTATTTAAAATATAGCATAAATTAGAACATATATGAACTTGAACTGAGGCATTCACATATTTGTCAATTGTTATAAACTATCGTACAGTGTTTATATATGTCACAAATATTGTACTCTTTAGATGAGATGCACTTAGCTCCTTCTTCTTGTATTTAGTGCGGCTGTTATTATTATGAAAGTCAATTATAATATTGTCAATATTAAGAGTAATTGTAATTTATGTAGTTCCTCTTCACCTAAAATTCAACTAAACTAATTAAGAAATAGACCTATTTTGAGTGTTATAGGTAGTTCACCTTCGCTTCAAATTATGTAAGGGCATACAGTTTGAAAAAAGTCTTCCATAAGGTCATTTCGAATTACAAATTACAAAACCAGGGCGACGCCGGGCCTTTTAAGCTAGTATATGATAAAATTAAACTTACTTACCACAAGCACACGCTGACAGCAGTTCCAAATGTGTCTTACCGAGTTTCATTAAGCACCATCTGTAACAATTTGAAATTGGAAAGTCATAAATTATTTTTTTCCCGAACTAACACAACTAAGAAACTATTAGAGGATAAAGCTCTATGTTTTCCACCAAGTCACCACTAATTTCGAAGTAATATTAACAATACGGTCCAAAAAAGTTAATTCCTTTAGAGCATGTAGGAAAAATAGAATAAACATTACAAGAACAGTACACACGTGAATACAGCCTTTCTTAATCAAAATCCATAATCCACAATATGGTTGATTTTTGAAGTGCTTGATTTTAGGAGTTATGTTTTCAATTTTAACCATTGTAATTTGCAACTGTTATACATTGGTTGTACTTTCATATTAATGTTCATGTAAATGCAGTTTGTACAATTATGTAAATCTGGAATTTGATTAAGAAAGGCTGTCCTCACTTGTATCACTGCTGATCTTGTAATGTTTATGCTATTTTTGCTGTACTCACTAAAGGAATTAAGTTGAAATTTGTATTTACAGTAGGCCTATTCCAATAAATCCTGTAAGTTATTCACTTTTTGATCATTCTTCGACGACCGTTAATGATGGTTTCTTTGATCGGAGCCGCTACTTCTTAATCAAGAAGCTATTCAGTTTGAATCTCTCGAGTGAGTGCATCCCGTTCTAGACCTCCCTACCACAGAAAAATCCGAGGAAGTGCCGGGGGATCGCACCCGGTCCTGCGGATCCGTAGCCAGCGACGAACCAGGACACTAAGCAGACTGTTTTAAACATAACAAAACATTGAAATTAAAATTATGAAAATAGCCATTCATATTTGCGAATAGAAGTAACATTTCGAGGATGAGCGAACAGTTCAAAAGGATTCACAGCTGATTCTTGAATACACGTAGGAGAAATAATATACAGTGCCTTCCATTAGAAGAAAGAGCAGTAGGCCTACCATTTCAGAAACAGATGCATAAAGTTATATGGATGGTATACATAATGTTTTTGTAACTGGTTGGAATGGGAGGTAAATGTTCTCAACAGCACAAAGGCCAGCAGAGAGAAAACTTCGGCTGCATCACTTTTCCGCTGTTTCCGTATAAATAATGGAATCGCCACCGGCCGCACTGCGTAACACCATGCGGAAACTACGTCACTGTCCATTATTAATCCATCTGTAACACATTTAATTCTGCTTATATCTACAACAAGGCGCCATACTCAAAACCCCGACAATCAATTGTCTTTCTACAGTACAGAACCTGAAGATAAAAGAAAAGTTTTCGGTGTTCCTCAATTTCAGTTACTATCCTTTCCAAAGACAAGGCCCTACGTAAAATTTATGGCATGTTAAAAAAAGTGGGCGACGGGTTTAATCCTTTTTGTGTTATCACTAGGGACATCATAACTAGTTTTAATGAGTGACGGATTTACGAATTGCGAATGTAAAGTTATTTCGCTTTGTTTCAAACACTTTTAGTCCAAAATATTGTCGCTTTACATTCTCGGAAAAAAAAGAACGAAATTTTGTGTAATTTTTAAAGTTTCGTTTTTAATGCGGATTTTTTTCTTTCCTGAACGAAATTCTATTTTTCAAGGGAAAAAATGTGCATGACAAAAAAATGTTCATTTTCATTTTGTCTACACCTTTACTGTGCTAGCTTTTCATGTAATGGAGAATGCTTAGGAAAATAAGAAATGGACAGGAGTAAACTACACCTTAAATTTTTGCAGAGAAACGAATGTAACCAATCGTAAGTACGAATTTTTCAACAAACAAAAATCCAGAGAGAGACCGAAAAAGTCATTAAAAAAGAAATAAAAACCTTTTATCGGTTTCTAGGCATCGTTCAACATTTTATATAGATTTCGATTTGCTGTCTCTATCGCAATACTTTCTGTATATTTCTAGTACGTATATGCGAGAAAGTAAAGGTGTAGAAACCATGTGTGTGAAGGTGTATGTGTGAATGCCCGCGTGTAGCTATGTTTACGAAATAATAGATATACCAAGATTAAGGCACAATATGAATTGTAACGATATTTTAGGTGCGTGCGCTTGATAAAAATGAGTATGCCCACTTTCCTTTTTGAAGTCAAGAGATGACAGTTCTAAAAAGTATTTAATATGAAATTCCAACAACTTCATATTATACGTCTCCCTGAGTTCCATCATTACATTAAAATGTCATAAGAAAGATTTCTCGAAAGGTAAACATTCCAAACGATATTAAACATAGCACAGAAAATGAATATTGCTTAAAGGCCTCATACATACGAGAAGTTCCCGTGATTTTAGAATGGGGTAAAGATAGATTATATCGTAAGAATGGATGAGAGTTGCGCGGTGGGACAGATTTTGAAAAATGTTTTTTAAGTAAAGACCGTCCTTTGAAAAGTCTAACAATTTCAGTACACCTAGATCATTATTTTGTGTATGCCTATATCTTAAAAGTTAAATGATAGAATTAGCTACAACCTATTTCTAAATATAAAAATACTTTCTCTCAATTGTTATGCCATACTACAAAATATTTGATTGATAATGTATTAAAATTATGCCCCATAATATGTATAATTTTGGAAAAAGTTTCCATATGGAGATTGCGTGAAATTTAAAGAATATTATGAATAACAGAGCCTAAAGCGAACCAACCCCTAATAAAACGTCTTCTTGTAATGGGATAGACTTGTTTAACTGGTTAGTCGAAAAAAAGGCCAGAAAAAGTTTTGAAGTGTCATCATACACACTCTGGATGGATGAGGTTCCGCAATGTTATTTTTTTTAACACATTTCTATAGGTGAAATTTAAAACCAACTATCTAATTTAATTTTAATTTTAACTTTATATTTCATTGTGTTACAGGTTATTTCATTCTATTTCTATTGATCAATATGTAAATTTGTAAAATTGCTTCTTTTCCTAAAATTATTTTGTAATCTAAACATAATTTTTCTTAATAGTTACTTACAATAGACCTATTATTAATGGCCATCAATGTTATTTATTGAAAATTAATACTGAACGGCACCCACACATGAGCGATGACAGCTTGGTGTTTAAAATATTCTGGATTTTATGTATCTTATACTTCTAATATATTTGAATAAATACCATTTGAGAATAAATAACATTTAAATAAATTACATAGGACTACCCTATAAAATGTAATGTAAGTGTTTATTACAGTAATTACCTTTTTGCAAATTCCAATGCAAACAATCGCATGAGTCCGCATGGACCGTACATGCTTACGCAAAAACACACACACACACAAAAAAGAACAAATAATATAAATACAAAATAACACAAAAAAACTAAATCTATTCCTCACCCTCCACATACCATATAAAAATACTTGTTTTTTAACGGTGACTTAAATTCAATATTGCTTAATTAAATATTTTAAATTATAATTGAGCAGTGTACACAGAAAGACATAAAAACATACAGTCACACATAATTTTTTTCCTGAAAATATATAAACGCACAATCATACAGAAAGTGATTTCCATTTTCAAAAAAAAATTGAATTTTTCAGCCCAGGAGAACACAACAAAGAAGACGCCAGCGATAAAATTTCAGGACGAATGCAATACTTGCTTTAAAAACAGTAGGCCTAAGTAACCTAGGGTATAGAAAGAGAAACTAGAAAGTTGAACAATGCAAATTTATTTGTACGCCTGGATGTGCACCATACAACTATCCTGTTGACTACAATTCTCGTCACACTATGTACAATATGTCTTTATCTGAACATGAGTTCATTCGTATTGCCACTCATGCACACAATAACCAATAAATCCTATCAGGATATGAGAATAAAGCCTATAGAATAGCTTTAGAAGTTATCGTTTTCCCTTCACAAAGGTAGTGAATGTATGTAAAGTCAATATGGAAAACCTATCGGGAATTGAGAAATATTCGAGATGAAAATTTAGTCAGTCAAAGAGAGAGGAAGCAAAAGCATGTAGAGGCAGTTTGCTGTTATGAGTCCCTACTGTCCAGAGTTTTCCTGCAGGACCTACTGACATCATCCACTCATTGGTTCCTCTCCTGGGAGCGGAAAAAGGAGATGAGCTCGCTATTCGCTGAGCACTGACCCAGTCTTTATTCTCACAGGTATCATGTGGATAAAGCTACTTACGGTATGCGACGTTGCTTTTAACGTTCCCTGCCATCCATCAGTGTGATTCAATCCAGTTTCCATTTTAAAAATCTTAGATTACTTTAATAAATTAATAGTACACAATAGATATTTTTTAATACCACCTTATACCCTCAATTTCGATTACCAATAGTAGATGTTCCAGGAAAAATATATTCTGCCAATATCAGTTACATGTTTGTTTATTAAGTATAATTACATAATGAAAGAATAGGTTTACTTAATGCATATAATTCTTCTGGTATAATTTTGTCAGTGAGCTAAAGAGTTAAAAATGATTGTCATTGAAGCACATAGTGTAAAATAGCTTGTCTTAAAATATACTAAATGTGATAGTGTTAGCTTATGTAAGTTAGAATAGCTAACATCAATATATAGTACATATTGATGGCTATATATATATATATATATATATATATATATATATATATATATATATAACTATATATTGATGTTAGCTAATCTAACTTGCATAAGCTAACACTATCACATTTAGCATATTTTAAGACAAGCTATTTTACACTATGTATTTTATTGATAATCATTTTTAACTCTTTAGCTCACTGACAAAATTATACCAGAAGAGTAAACCTATTCTTTCATTCTGTAATTATACTTAATAAACATACATGTAACTGATATTGGCAGAGTATATTTTTCCTGGAACATCTATTATTGGTAATCGAAATTGAGGGTATAAGGTGGTACTAAAAATATCTATTACGCATCCTCATTGGAAGCTATGAAGTTCTTGAATAATAGTACACAAAACAAGCTTATATTGACATTCATTAAGACGCAAGGAAGTCTATTAAAGAAGAATAGCGAATTTAATCATTTTCAAACGAGTGTCTTAATTACCATTTTAGGCAGTTGGGTATATGGACTTTAATGACCAAGTAATTTTGAGGAGGATGAAACAGACACGCTAAAACATATTTTCGAAATGCTATTTATGATATTTGGAATATTTACCTAACTTTTGAACGGTTGCATTAACATAAACTGTGTGGTTATAAAAAAAAAATTAAAAACAAAGAAGTGACATGAAGTGAGGGAAGTTAATGCAGTTGCAACAGTTGGAACACATGCTCACCAAATATTTCATGTAATCTCAATTAACCACTGTAGTTCTATTGCAATTGTTTTTATCTCCAACGCTACCAAGTTCAGTCGTGATTCCATTACAGCTAATCCGAAAGCAATGTCCCTGCATATAACACATGGATTACATTTAAACGAGATTACTATTCTTGTTCGCTTCTGGTTAACATTTTAAGCGAAACAATTATATGAGAAATCTAGCTCCGAATCGAAATACAGTGTCCATTTGAGAGCTTGGTAGAGACTGGACGGATGGTATGTACGTATAGTTTGGTGGCTTCAGGTTGTTATGGTTATTTAACGATGGGGATATACTGCAACTTAGGCCTGTGACCGTCGCCGGTGTGCCGGAATTTTATCCTGCAGGATTTTTTTTTACACGCCCATAAGTCTGCAGACATTTATGCACACAAAAATGCCATTGACCTGGGCTGGAAAGTCAGCACTATATCGACTGTACCACCCAGGCCGACGGTGGCTTTAGAGACGGTTATTTAGATATGTAGGCCTATATCAGTAGGGGTTGTTTTAAAAATTTGTGTCCGATTATACCTTCCCAAAGGAGAATGTTTAATTCCAAACCTTGCAAGACATATTTTCATAACTCTAACCGTACCATGTGTCCTATAGATTAAAGGAGTATTGTGTTCGATTCTGAAATTCGATATCTAGTTATCATTATTAATATGCATTATTTACGACTCCTAAAATACTATGCTTCTTTTTTTACGTGACAAGTGGTAAGCCCATCGCTTCCACGGCCATCTGGTAGAAAGCAAGATATTATTTCAACTGATCGGACAGGGAAATTTGGTTCAGAGGGTTTATTTAGGCTTGGAGTTCATTAACGTGCCATAAATGTGGGAAAAGAGACCCATGCGTTACAATCTATCCAGAGGACAAGGAGGAGTTTTACGCCCTGAAATATCCACCGATCTCGGCCGGATTTGAACCTGAGACCTCTGGATGCACCAACGAGCTCAATATTATGTTATACAACCGTCCCTTTGATCATAATTAAGAATAATAATTAAATAATCATTACTCGAAATGCATAGTCTCGAAAAGCATCCACTCTCATCATCACCTAGCCCATAAATATTAATTCAAAAATTAAATCTACGTTAATAATATTTAAACAAGTCATTCACAACTAGTTTCTGCTAGATTATCATATTATTTTTTCACTACCGTGATGTGAGAGAGCGCATATACAAGCATAGAACAGAACAAAGTAGGGGGAAACTGGATATAGGATGTTGTAAAGAAAAGAAAAATGTGATGCAAGGGAAAAGTGGGGACGATGAGATAGTGAGTGAGATCAAAGCCTTAGTACAACATGAAAGAAAGAGTTTGGTACTGTCTAGCTGAAGCTTTGTTCAGCGATTGGAATTCAATTTTAACCACGCGATCATCTCGGCTTAACATTTTCATCCTCTTATCTGAAGTCATATATGAGAAAGCCTCTATACTGAGCTTCTCCTTACAAACCGAACATCTATAACGTGGTTTTAAACTGCGTTTTCTACGAGAACTTAGCTAATTTTCTATACATAATTGGGTAGAGGACTGTATTTTGTAAAAAGGCTTTCAAGATGAAAAGTTTACACTACCAATATACTTGAACTGCATTACTAAAAGGAGAAGAAATTTCATATTTTGATAAGGGCAATGCAGATTGAGATCATATTCATTATAAAGTAACATAGGCTGTATCAAACACGTACTAAAGTTATCTTGCAATTAATAAAATCATGATTAATGATTATAATGAAGTATCAGGGCTGTACAATTACTATGTGAAGACTTTTTTTTAAGGTCTTGTGCTGGTTTTAGTTTTCCTTTAAATTTGAACATAAATTCTATTGCCGTTGGTTGGTTAGATATAGACCTGATAGCTCTTCACCGCCAGCTGGATGACAAATGCAGAACCATTCGAACACGAAAGCACAAATGGGTGTAGTATCAAAAGTATTTATGAAATCAAATGAAAAATCAATATTAATGTTAATTGACTTCGAACTATAGGCTACATTAATAAGCCATAAACGAAATATGATTTCACACTACAATCGCATAACGCCTTTGACATTTAGTACGTACGCACTATAAAAAAAATATTAAAAAAAAAAACTGAAATGACTTTTGCCGGCGCCAAGAAGCCACCTGATATATCTTCAGGATATTCACAGCGTTATGTAAGAAATGTCAAATATAGGTCTACGACGATATTGTGACGCGAGGCTGTGCTCGCTGCCATAGTTCAATGACCTTAAGGGGCTTCTTTCGAGGTGGGAGGGAATCTTTCTAGCGAATCAAGAACGTTTGAAGTCATAAAATCCCCATGTATCACCATGATATGTCAGACCAAAATTTAACACATAATAAATAAGATGAAAAGGAGTTTTTCAATAAATATGTTACTTAAGCGCATATTTCGATTAAACGCTAAATTTTTATTAACTGAGTTCCATAAAAGGAAAACATTTAAAGGAAAATTGAAACTTGAAAATTGAAACTTGAAAATTGAAACTTAGATAAAGAGTAAAAAAGGGGATTTTATAAAGCGTTTGGATTAATTTTTGTTTTCCTACTCTTAGCGAATTATCAAAACCCTATAACAAACATTCGCTCACGATTTATCTCCAACCCAGCCTAGTGTTGACCGTAAAGGGCAGAACTATACCACATTCATATGATATACGTTAATACCACAAGACCACAGTTAGCTCTTATTTATGTGACCGAGAACTTTCCCGCATGAGTTCGAGACATAAGCTTTTGTATTTAAGTCCACACTGTAAACGTGATGTATTCAGGGCAATCCTGTTACGTTACGTGATTCCTGGATTTTCTTTAAATTACCTGTATACGGTGAAGAGACTTTATACGAACCTTTAGATTACTGAACATGAGGAATATTATGTTAAATTTCGAAACTGTTCTCTCTTCTGTCAATTAAAAAAAATCAATTCACGAGACACTGAAGTAAGTCTTTCCTTTACTGAAATTCAAAATTAAGTATACGATAACTTAAATTACACAAAACATATGCAAAGAAACTTCTAAACATATCACTAAATTACAGCTCAATATAATTACTCCTATAATGCCCTGATGTTATTAACACCCCAATAAAATCAAATTACGCCCGTAATTTATAGGTAAAAAGAAATAAATCATAATACTATAATGTGCCTGTTCTGTAGGCTACCAATAAAATAAAATGAACTCAGTACCGCTAAGATTTCAATTGGGTCAGTGTTAAACAGGCGAACGGTGGATAGTAACACTTAAGGGGATGTTGCTTTAAGGGGTTTAGTTTTAAGAAGTTCAGGCAAGATATTTCACATAACTATACGAAGTTGGGTATATTTAGAATACTTAGGCATTTTTTGTAGGAACAATAATTTCACTTATGATATACAGTAGGTCTTCGAGTATTTTCATTTTGGTTTTAATAAATGATGCTGTACCCTCAATTGACATTGATAACAGTATGTCGCAAACATTTGACCAAAGATTAATTATTATTAATCCCTATCAATAAAAATCAGAAGTTTTAGAAACGCAATATCAAGAAATGTGTAAATACTTTCAAACATGTAATCAGGTATATACGAAAGCTCCCTTACAAAGTAGAGGCCGGGTTGTCACACAGAGTAAGTAAGGCTTTTCTAACACCGTAGTTGGTCACCGCTGTTCTAAAGGCACGTTCTATACATAAAAAGGAAAATAGAAGCAAAAGGAACTAGCATACGTCAACGTCTGCAGGCGACCTGTCATTAGTTTAATGTGTTGTAAAGTGACGTACACAGTACTTCAAAAGAAAACTTGTCCGTATACGTCCAGCGTCAAGTGATAAATACACAAATTATCATGATCCGTTTACAGTTTGTAAGAACCTTGTTGTTGTCTTTTGCTACAAAATAGACTAGCAAAGAAATGCGTTTACTTTAGTTTCAACGAAAATATTTCCCTTTGTGTTACATATTAAAAACAAATAGAAACGGGGTTTAATATTTTCCTTAGTGTTTTTTTTTTAATTGATGAAATAACTTCCTTATTAAAAGACGAGGAAAGGAATTAAGAGTTAAATTTATCGTAGACTTCTATTTTTTTTCCTTGCGATTTATTAATAATTCATGTGTACCGTCACAATAATTTTGTATTAACTATACCAAGTTCTTCATTCTCTATGTGCTGACTTATATATTCCTTTCTTCTATTCTTTACGTTCACTTTACTTAATATTTTAATATAGGGTTATTCCATGCCAAATCATCCCCCCTTTTTTTTCTCTCTTTACCGAAGTTCCAATTTTCCTTTAAATGTTTTCCTTTTATGGAACTCCGTTAATATAATAATTTATCTTTTAATCGAAATATGCCCTTAAGTAACATATTTATCGAAAAATGCCTTTTCATCTTATTCATTTTACTTTAAATTTGGTCTGACATATCATGATGATACATGGATATTTTATGACTTTAAACGTTCTTGATTCGCTAGAAAGAAGCCTTTCATGCAAGGTATATAAAGCTTTCATGTGCCTAACTCACAGTTAAAATTTATATTTCTAAAAACAACTCCTTCTATAATTTGATAGAACTGAAATGTCACACTTTTTAGGGCAGCGTATTTGTGAGAAACTACATATATGTGAAATCAAGTGAAATCATCAGTGAGCTTTAAGTTTGAAACTGATGAAGAAAATTTCAGTGTAATAGCTAGTTTCCACGGATGACAATGATGAAGCGAGGATAAAAATCCTCACGTTTTACATAAAGCATTACTCTATTAATCTCACTTGTTTTTATTCAGTTTTTTGGGAGGAGGGTAACGATTTTATACGTCATTAGCAGTGAAAATGTTAAATCTAACCGTGGGCATATCGTAAGGTCACAAAGGGAAAAATATGAATATCTCTCACCATCTATAGCATTTAATGATGTCCCACTGACAAAGCTAGATGATAATCGGATTTATAATGAATAAATTGTTTGAATATAAATATCTAACATTAAATCTACTCTACAGAAAAGAATTAAATATAGAAATCTTCACAGAACGTAAACTGACCTACATTGTAAAGTTCAAAAGTTCACTCGAGTTCTAGTAAATCCTGAAATAGATTATCTCAGTGAGAGGAGCTAGAAACCCGTCAATTGGGAAGCGACAATTTTGGTAAATAAAGTATAAATAAAAATACAAAGTTAAAACACGAAAATAAAACAGAAATTCTAATAGTAGAGATTACCATACTGGTTTTACGAAACAACTCTATTTACGACGTTCAGGACGGTCTGTGAAATGAATGCATTACAATAGTAGCCTAAATTATGCAACGAGCATATAATGACATTTATTAATTGCCAGAATGGTACTTTATGAGACTGTGTGGTGAACTGGAAAATGTCTGTCCGTCTATCTGTCTGTGTGTCTGTACGCGCGATAACTCAAATACTTAGGTTTGGAGTTCTTTTACCTGGCGTAAATCTACGACCCGAGCCCCCCAGCGGCCCCCTTGCCCGGGATTTTTATGTTCATGTAATATAGGATAGATTATAATTAACACGAATAGGACTGATTTTATTCCAAATACAGGTTGTTTATTACAGTTTCAAGATCGTTCCATGTTCGATAATAATCGATACCACACCTATTTCTAGCCTGTGTTATAATGAAAATCTGTGTTATAATGAAAATCTGTGTCATAAAGGATATAATTATGATACCGTTATGTTACATGTAATAGGCGTATTATAGGATGGTCGAACAAAAACAACATTAATGATTAGTGCATTAACGATTCCCTTTTTAAGGCTTTAATCTACTATAATCATAAATCGTTCTAAATTTATTATTAAAGCTAATCAATGAAGTTAAATAGCCCATTACTGTTTAACTCCCCCGAGGATAACTCAAATTCTCGGGAAAACATATCGGGTGAGAAGCACACATTCTAAGCTCTTGGAAACTCATTTCGCTGTCATATTCAGGGAGGAAATTGGCAAAAGAGTGTGTTGTCTATAATCTGGAGTGTAGTCACCTTTTGTTTTTTACAATGGAAACAACAGTCGCTGCCAGAAGCTTGCAGTATCTCTAATCTATATCTTTCCCTAAAAAGTGAAATGTCGTAAGCTTACAGATGGTCACATTGTGTTTTACCAAAAGTTTCGAATGTCTCCATCTTCTGCCACGAAAAATGGCAATCGACTGCGAGACCAAAAGCTAGGAATCTGTTAAATTGTCTTTCCTAAAGAGTGCATTGCCATTACCTAGCAGTGTATCCATCTCACCGGTTGATTTTCTAAGATCTTGAGATTAATATATACTGTATACACTGAAACTATAATATATAATGTATACTGTATAGTAACAGATGGAATATTTTAGTATTAAAAAATTGATAAACATGTTTGCAATTTATATATACTACCACGAGTAAACGAACATTAAAATATATATTTCTCCATTATGTTTAAAAAAAGGCTAATAAAGGAATAAATCTGCATTGAATCTCGCCTATCGCAATGCAGTACCGTACTTCTTTATGCAGATACACTATATAATGGAATCTCGAAGTCAGTGAATATATTTATGCAAAAGTAGAAGAAAAAATATTACAGAAACGGAAATCTTCGTAAATATTTAAGTTGAGCATCGAATTGCTTTTTCTCTTGGAGATGGAACAAAATAGAAATCGAGGCGATGTTGTATCACAATTCCGAGCGGAACATTCACAGTAAAAAATTCTTGTGATGTAACATGGATGTAGTCTTAAAACAAAGACTAGATTGCTGCGATGTTGGTGAATTTGTTTTAAAGAAACGCATAGCAGTAAAGAAACTCCCGAAGGGTACAGTGACATAACTACTCTCATGTTTTGTAAATATCAAATTGGAACGAAAGGAAACAAATAAGATACAGCATGTAGTAAACAAAGGCTATGAAGAATGCTGCATAGAAATTATATTTAGGAATAAAATTCAATGCCCTTCTGCTCACTCAGTATCATCATATGGGCTTTTCAACCATAGGCTATATCTTGGAAATGAAATGAGGACAGTACCAAAAATAATTGATAATTAAATAGGTACATTTGAGGAGAAAACCCTAAGAAGAATCTTTGATCCGTAATAAAAAGGATTATACGGACACATACATGAACTATATTATCAGTACACAGACCTTGATTGTTATCTCAAATTAAACTCAAAATATTACAACGAATGGTTTGTTGATAGTTATTTAACGGCGGGAGTTTACTGCAACATAGGCCTGTGCAGTCACCAATGTCACCAATTCCCGCGGAATTTCTCTTACATGCCTGCAAATTACGGATGACGGCCAGTGACATGTATTCAAGCATAAAAGGCATCGATCTGGGTCGAAATCGAACTCACTACTTTAGGCAGAGAAAGCCAGCGCCGAAAATAACTATGTGTAAATAATGATACAACACTGAGATACCGAATCAGGATTGACCGATCCGCTCACAATGCTACAATTTAGCAGTACAGGCACTAGAGAATGTTGTATGCAATCTCGTATACCCTCACCGCAAGAGTACGTTGTACGTTGTACGTTGTACGCAAGACTCTGAAAGTCTGCATGAAGCACAACAAATCACCTTAACCAGAATTTAAAATTTAATTTAGCCAAACCGACTATGCTATCAGGATTAATTTTGAGATAGAAAATTAGAAACTACCCAGATCATGGGGAATGTATGGTGGAAATTTCAGATCTCTAGGTCAAACGTCCTAGGAGGAGTAAGCGAGCATACACACATCTCAGGGCGCTCGTAGTAACATATATCTAGACAATAACGTCTTTAATTTTAAGGGAAAACTCAAAAATAATATCTTTTCGCAAAGATTTATGGAGCCGAATGCCACTTAAGTAGCCTAGTTTTTTCAAGTGATTTCATTTCGCTTTTAAACACGCATTTCTTGTCATAAAATAATTATTTCGAGACCAAGTAGCGTAGTTATCAGGACAGGAAGAATTTATTAAACCCACATTACTAGTAACATTATCAACACTCATGGTATTAATATTAACTGCATCACAACGTCACAATACAAAATAATAATTTCTCTTCGGAACAATCACATCATTGAGAAATGCTCTTTACAATAGAAGCCAACAGATTTTTTGCTATAGCCTACAATTTCACCTGACAACACAAGAAAGAACATGGCATTTCTTCTGGTCTTTTCCGTATTCAATCTTTCATAAAAGAAATAATAATTCCTTTCAAATGCGTTTTCTTTGTCTTCTTGCTAAATACCAACTCCACAGCTTTCTTTGTGTTGATGTCTGCATTCTAGTGAAATTAACTTCGCCGCACCACGTTTCAAGAAGTGCATGATTCTAATGACCTATTGGGGGTCCGGGGATGAACGTCAGCACTTCATAATTTGAATAACCTCCCCCCCCCCCACAAAGTACTGCGCTCTGCAGGAGATCAAGAGCAGGCCACGCCTCACTAATTTGCTATTGTTTGGCATCACTTGATAATGTTGTACTACATTTCCGGCTACATTGTTCAATTTATAACAAACTCAGTAGCCTTAACAACTCCCAACAATCTGTCCTATAAATATCACTGGCATTGTCCCTATTTAAATTCAGAGAAAAAAAAATTATCATCCCTTTATTCTATATCTAATAGAGAAATATTTTTCAAGCAGCGTGCAGTCTGTACAGGCTGATAAATATAATGACCATTAAGCTGATGTGGACAAATCGATAACTAAGTATATTTTTTAATGGTGGTAGTTCGGATTCCAGTTCAATCTGCAGCTCCCGGTCACTGAAATTCTAGCTTCAGTAGTCGTGAACTCAAAACAATAGGATCTTGTTTATCCAATATGGAGTCTAAGAGCTTAGATAAGTCACTGTTCCCATGTTCATTCATGAAATGAATCTGAGTCAACCAAGTAAATGTAGCGAAGTAAACACGCCGTAGGTCTATAAGTAGGAGAACAAGAAGACTGATTTCCTCCATCGCCTACCGTATATAGAGGCCATTGGATCTAGCGCAATACTTATAAGAGGACGTGGAAGAAGTAAAAAATTTGAGTTTATTGATTTCTTCTATTTGTCTGTCTAGAAGTCATCGGGTCTAGTGCAGCAACCCTGGTGATGCCTTAATGATACAGCATCAGTGAACTTGTTGATGGACTTCGCTAGTCCCCTATTATCAGTTATGAAGAACAAAAAAACTCGTCTGTATTTACGTACCATGCAATAATCCTAGACTGAAGAAAAATTCCCGAGTTGGGAGTCGAACTCTTCAGATACTATTAGTCATCACTCGGTCAACTAAGCTCGACCCTTGCGATTTAGTCGCTTCGTTAGAGTGAGCGGCCCCTTAGCATGTCTTCCGCCACACGCAGAGCCGAATAATTGTCGCGAAGTAAGGCTTGGGCTATCAGCATTGTTCAGGAGACTGCTAGCTTACACCTAGCCTTTCGAATAAATCTATGAAAAAACTTTAACTCTCATTCGTGCAACTCATTTCAGCTAGAGGCTGTTTAGATCCCCATAACCATACTGTCGCGAAAAAAAGGAGTAAGCCAATTGAAAAATCCCACTTGGTGGCAAAATCCACAACGTCCCGATCTGCAGATTAGTGCCTCATCCAAATGTGCCACGGTAGATATACCCCATTTTATTACTTGTATATACAGTAGAGTCCCGCTATTCCGAAATAATTGGGACCGAACACCGTTCGGTTTAGCGGTAATTCGGAATAGGCGGATTTCGTGAATAATATCAATGTATTGACATGTTAAGGCGTAAATTATGTGCTGGAATTGTATAAATGGAGCCAACAAGTACTGTAAGTAACCAGCTTTCATTCCAATTTGGTTTCAGGCGTTTTCATCAAGCTTAGGATCTATGTATGTCTCTATTTAACTTATTTGTATAATAATAAATGTATGTTGTCTTCACGAACGTCTTTTTAATTTCACCTGTTTTTAAGATTAAAAAATTTGTATTTTTTCTGAACTCTGTTCGGAATAGGCGGATTTTCGGAATAGCGGGACTCTACTGTACTGTATTTTAAATAAGCATTTATATTTTAATTTTAAATACAAAGGCATACTATAAAAATCGCATTCTATAATCTCTAGGCTATCTATAATCTATAAATGGATAACTATGTCTGTAATAATAAAAATGGGGATTGCCTGAAATACGGAATGAAGTTTTGTTATTTACATGTAATTGCTGTGACCCTGATCATGGATTTAATCCATGTTGCTGCGATACTATATCCGTATTAAATGCCTCTTACATATTAAACAAGCACGTATTTAGAAATTAGTTTCTGAGGACTAGTTAACCGTAAATTGACAACTTTTCTTCCCGAATAACACAAAACATAACTTTTTCTTAATTGTTGCTTTTAAAAATCTCATTAGGCCTATTACGGAGGGGATTCCCCTCAAATACGTCCTTGCTCTAAATCCTAATCCATGTAACTTCTTTCGGAAAGTGAAGTTAGTATAGCGTTAATAGAAAGAAGTTGTTCAAATAATTAATCTCACAGTCGGAAAAACGGATGAAACAATTTCATCACATTAGTTAGTACAAAAGTTACTCCCCTCTTGTTTCTCTTTTTACTTCAGCGTGTATTGTTTGTTTTAATTAACATTACATTCTCCCTGATGCGTTACATCTGCACAGCTGTAATTGTTAAACTGACGTATAGCCTACACACTTTAAATGTTGAACATGTATTTACATGTGATATATTACTGCATGCATCCATCGCCTATCTAGATAATAGCTCAAGTGCTAGTTTATATCGGCAGCGTAAATGAGAACGAAATTTGGACTGTTTCGCTGCGGGAAAGAAAGAATTTTAAATGTATTCATATATCAGAAGATTAAGGGAAAAGTTCTGCTAAGGAATTGTTTTCTTCTGTGTTTTCCCATGTTTTATGGGCGTGACTTGAAAGAAAAGTCAAGATACAAAATGTATAAATCAAAGCATATTTAAATGTTTAAAAATTCAGAAAACTAGTTTCTTAATTTCATTAAATAATATTAATACAACGTTAATGTAGTTGTACACCCCTGAAATCTGAAAAATATTGACAAATGGCATTATTTTAAAATAGCTTAGAGGGATAGACAATTCTTTTCTCTTTAATTGCATGTATCAATTTTTAATTTCTTATTGTTAGTTCCTGGGATACAGCTTTTTTTCTAAAGATATGATACAGGAGGTTTTTAGCAAATCGCAACTTTCAACTTCAATTTCCCGTAAGTATTAAATCACAAGGTATTCAATTTTTCAAACATAATTTTTCTATAAAGTAACATATCAAGGTGATTTTGGTGACATTTGAAGCTTGAAATCTTCTCTAGTGCTTGACATTGAGTAATTTCTGATATACGAATATTCTGTTGTGTTATAGAATTTTGTTTACAATGATGTGATCAAAAAAATAATTACAATTTACAATAATCAATACAACAATTTGAACTCTTAAATAATAATAAAAAATAATAATAAATAATAAATAATAATAAATAAATAATAAATAATAATAATAAAGAATTCGTTTGTCTACAAAACAACGAAAAATTGGTGTTTGTATCTTAAATAGTTTTGGAGTAATCATGTTTTGAATTTTTAGACAAAATTTACAACAAAATATTTTTATAAACAAATTATAAACAAATACAAAACTTCCAATTTGTCCTAATATGTAGCTGTATAACATATACAAAAAACTGAGACTCCTAATATTGAAAAAAAAATTGTCATACCTAAAGGTGTTCAACTACCTTAAGTAGTGTTTATAAGCCAACTGAGCATGTGTGAATGTAGTGTACAACGATCTGCTTTATTATACGCGTGGAATGAGCGCAGCCATGAGAAATGTCTCATCTTCCTGTGATTACCTCCAGTGACTACGGAAGTCGTCCCCGTCGGTCCCTTTCATACAGCTCGGATCTTGATAGTTTATTGAACTGATTCGCTTCCTTAAATGAAGGATTCATTGCTATCTCCATCAACCTTAATTAAGACCTAATCTTTCCAGTAGACAAGTTTTATTAATTGGAAAATAAGGCCGAAGGCAATGCAATTTATACAGTTTCCCCCATAGCAACAAACAAAAGGCGATATCAGACTAGACTGTAATTGTTATACAGACTGGACGTTGGGCAAAATTCCTACATTTTATTACTACAAATATATTTGTATTACTTAACATATAAGTCCATATATTAGGATTAAGGTAGTGTACAGCAAATATAAGTTTGCCTATGTTTTTATGTTTCCTACAGTGAGTATTACCTGATTTTTAAAAGTAGTACTGATTCGCATTATAACACTTGAAATTTACAGTAATTGAAGCTTTATGAACGCGCTGTACTTTCACTCCATACCGTAAAAAGTTTATTTCATATTTCCAACCTAAAATTTAAAGCCAGGCGTGTTGTCCACAATTATTCAAAGGAAACCATATGGTCACTCTATGCCGAAAAAAGAAACGATAAAATATAAGAACAATGTTTAGAATAGAAAAAGACTTGTGAACTAGGCCTATTCATTTAAGATAGTGTTTATTACAATGGAATTCATTAGATCCTCTCTATATTAAAATGTCAGTTTCGTTAATTATTTTCCTTCAATCGCTTTATATGTTATGGATAATTATTATCATGATATTATAACGTACTTAATTAGTTTATTATCATTATATAACATTGTTAATCTGACGCAGCGGTCGGATGGTAGGCCAAGTCCCGTCAGGATGTAGCGTTTAATGTAGTTTAGTGTAGTTTATGGTCCATGACTTTAACACGTGTTATTGGTGCTGCAATGTTGTTCACATAGGCCTACTGACCTCCTATGATGAGATATAATTTCAAGGAATTATCGAAAATTAAGAACTATGAGGGCCAGAAATAAAACCTTTAACGAACACAACGAAGATAACGATTTCATGTTCTTTCTTCCAACATAGCCTACTTATTTATTCCGACCACAAAATTTATACAATGAAATTCATACTACCGTTCATCATCTTTCAAAGTTCTTGTTGTCTGGGCCTATTGCAAAATTTGTTTATCGTAGTGATCTAGTTTGATCATATACTGGGGGGATGATGCTCCAATGGTAGTCATTTTATTAAATAAAAATCTATGTAGAATAAGAAGTGGGTAGTGTATTGTATGTCTCGGGTATATAAAATGTCGTTTATTTCTTATGTCCAAGGCCTTATCGTGGTCAGGATGCTATTGTAAAATTTGAAGTTCTTGCTTATATTATAGGCTACGGAATAGCTCTAAGGCCACCAACCTTAGACGAACAGCTAATATTCTTTACTACGATCACTCATTTATCCCCAGTGTTGAGTGGCCATACAAAAAAACAAAAACAAAAAAACCCAAACTCTATGGCACTGCTTCTCTGAAGGGACTAAACCTACCATCCTACCGCTGCGTCGTCTACCTTAAGCAGAGGGCAGTATGGTCAGTTGAATGACCATATAACATGCCTAGAGTAAGAGGCACAAGAAGAACAGAAGCAAAACGTAACATTTTGAAAATTGAAGGAAGACTCGGACGATTCATAATCCTTCTGTCAGGTGAAAATGCAGAATTCTATAATTGGTGCATTCATAAAATGTTAAAGTGGAGACTGGTAATAAAGATATATAACGCACGCGAAATGGCAATGCTGACATATTGTTATTCAAAGGATTAAGTTCTACTTTCAGCTTTTAGTGGTAAAAGATAAAACCCCATGTTTGGTTATAACTAGGGGGCGGATTTCTATGACATGTCATATTTTCCCCCTTTGCATTATTTCTGGTTTCCGACTAACTTAAACCCGATTCCAAGCATCTTGGAGAAAACGGAACAGCTTTTATTGTGCATGTTTAGGAAATTTTCAACTATTGTACCATATTTAGGTCATATTTTTGCATATTTGTGTGCATATTAAAGAAATTTTGAAGTTTCATATCAGATTTTGCATTAAAATGATACTTTTTGAGAATTTACAGATGTTTTTAATAATGTTTTATTTATTTACATACAAATACATATACATATTTATACAAGTAAAATAAAACAATTTCCAAATTTCAAAAGTAACTGCAACTACTATTTAAAAAGAGGAAAAGAATTATAGGCTATATCTTCACAAGAAGTATTAACATTTAGTAATAGGCCTACACCCGCATGAGCAAGACTGCTCGTGCTCGGGCAACTATACACTATATTATACACTATAAACTATACACTATATTTTAATAAAATGCATTGTAATGAAACTTTAAAAAATATACACAATGTGTAAGTGGTAAAATCATATTTTAAATTTTATGGGTCATACTTTAATGTTTTAGGTCATAAATGCATGCATATATCCTATTTTTAGGTCATAGAAATCTGCCCCTAATTATAACTAATGGCAGCGCTATGCTCCACCCTGAAATTCTGTACCCACTTTTCAGGTTTTATATACGTCCTGAATATTATTAGTTTTTAGTTAGAATTAGTTTTTACTTCCTCTGCCCGTACCATAGGTACTATAGGTAGAGGAAGTATTGTTTTCGACCCTAAAATTCGAAGTTGAGTTTTTAGCATATATACACGTTTCAAGGCCCCCTGAATCCAAAAATAGTATTTTTGGAAACATGTCAGTGTGTGTGTCTGTCTGTGTGGAAGTTTGTGAACAGGCTAGCTCCGAAACGGAGAATCGTATGAAAACAAAATTTCGTATTAGGGTCAGGTACCTTCTGAAGATGTGATTCGAAGATTGGCGACAAATTTCTCTTGTTTTTAAGGGGACATGAAGAAATTTTCGTTTTTCGCGATTTTCTTTAAAATTTGCACATGTGTTCCTTTTACTGAGAGCTAAAACTTTTATTTGAAACTTTTTTTCGAAAAAATTCTCTGAGGGTAGTTACAAGCCACCCACTGTTCACCCACTGTTTGTAGAAATTTTGTCATGCGTGATGAACAACTGAATACGTGCTCTTTCACGGCCTCTTATTGTATATAAGAATTTGAAGTGAGAAAGATGTATTGTTGGCCAGGTATAGAGTAAAGAAGTATCTGAGGGAAATATTCGATAAATTTCGGAAATTATTCTTTACGGCGGAAAGTTCAATAAACGTCTGCAGTCACTTGTTCTTTTTTTTAAAGTTTGTTATATAGCCTGCGGTTTTAGTCGCATCATTGAAAGAAGAGGTATTTATAGGATAATTAGCGTAAAATTGTGTCTTGCGATTCTGTAAAAGGATATGTGAATGCTGCTAACTTTTATTTGGGCAGAGGAAGTTATGTGACTTTCACATCAGATTTTTTTTATTCATAACTCTAGTGTTACAACGAAGTTCTTTTGTTTTGCTTTTTTTTCAAATGTTAGAAATCAGTGGCGGCCATGCTCTTGGAGATTTTATGCTGTAACAGGAAAAATTGAATGCCTAGACAAAAATCTCCTAATAAACGTTGCTTGTATATGTCCCCTCTATACACAAGTAAAATATTTCGGTATTATTCATTAGCACTCGCTATATCCATCGTGAATAATGAAGTCATGAAACCACAATGTTGGTACATGTAGAGAAATACCGTATAAAACCCCTGAAAAAATTCTACAATCATTTAAAGTAAGCTAAGTCACGTTAATAAATGATTATTAAGCATTGAAAACAATATGCTATTCATATTTCAATTGGAGTGCCATTTTCTCAAAGCTGTTCGCATGAACTCTACTATACGAAGGGAAGCGCCGTACAGGGGCGAACACTTCTCCGACACCGGTGTACTGCGTGCACAAAGGCGCTAGTCCACAAACTTGCATGGGGATTCCAGCTCGGAACGTTGTGATGGTCCCCTATTTCTCACTCTTACGTAAGTCATCGGGGGCCTTACGTCCACTGGAGGTTAAGGATTCCTGAGTTTTAGACAATCGTCCCATGAAATATTATAACTAGGGGGCGGATTTCTATGACATGTCATATTTTTCCCCTTTGCATTATTTCAGGTTTCCGACTAATTTAAACCCCATTCCAAGCATCCTGGTGAAAATGGAACAGCTTTTATTGTGTATATAACTGTATATTTAGGAAATTTTCAAACATTAAAGCATATTTAGTATGAATATGCATATTTAGGTCATATTTTTGCATATTTGTGGGCATATTAAAAAAAATTTTGAAGTTTCATATCATATTTGCAGATTTTGCATAAAAAGGATACTTTTTGAGAATTTACAGATATTTTTAATAATTAACACTATATTTTAATAAAATGTATTGTAATGACACTTAAAAAAATATACACAATGTGTAAGTGGTAAAGTCATATTTTAAATTTTATTGGTCATATTTTAATGTTTTTAGGTCATAAATGCATGCATATATCCTATTTTTTAGGTAATAGAAATCCGCCCCCTAGTTATAACACAATTAGACTCCTCGAAATAAGGGAGAAAATATTTTATTAACAGTGACTTTTAAAGTGACTATTCTGCTAAGATGCTATAAATTCCACTACAGCCGAGAAGTAAGGCCCTGGGATAAGCTAACAGTAAAAGAAAGTCCTGTAAATTGATAAAACGGTTCTAAGCATTAGAATGGTATGTGAACGTGGATGGGAGCTGAAGAAAGGAAAGGGGTTATAGAAGTAGTAGAAGAGCACTGTGATGGATGGTATGCTGGAATTGCGGCACAACATCACATCCCAAGTCCCTGGCAATATAAATCCTCAAATTCCCCCTCCTCCTCCACCACTACTTCTGACCGAAACAGCAGCAGCTACCATCTCAGTTCTGGCTGGCACGCAGCAACTATCCTAAAACCCTCGGCGCTCGATCAACTGCACCGTAATTGGAGTTTTAGGCTTCTCTTCGCCAGAAACGAGGAAAAGAAGTAAAAGAGGAGGTCTTCTTTTTTCCATGTACAGTCTGTTTCTTATAAGAATACCACAGCCGTCTTTGTTGGCATAAGAAAAAATCAGACCTGACGTTTATAGCATATTGCGTTTAATGGTTCTTTCGTACTTCTAAAAAGTTAAAGTATTTTTTCCGTTCATACTATATCTTTCTCGCCGCTGTATCAGTATTAATACGAATAAGACCACCTCTATAGTCCTTTCACATTCGCCAGAGGTTTCAAGGCCAAACGTAGCACGCCTATGATACCCCCACTTACCGTGCTCATATGACATCATACCCCTCCAATGCCAGTCACATGACAAGCCAGTAGGGAGTTCCCCCTTGGTGTCGTATGAGTGTGTGCGACAGCGCAGCTCCTCTGCGCAAAGGGGACTGCTGACTGCTGATCAGTGGGGGCATATTAGACGTGAGAAGTTGTGGCCTTGAAACCCCTGGCGAATGTGAAAGCACTATAGGTTTACTAGCAATCATGTTGTCAACGTTTAGGTTGTGCACGAATAGGACCTGGATACCACATTATTTCGAGAATAGTTACGAGAAAAAATCCTCTGACAAAGGGGCCCGAATCCATAACTTTCAACTTTCCGCGCAGGGGTTCTAGTTCAGGTACATAAACTTTGGAAACATGAGGACAATAATTAAAAAAGAAAAAGTCGAGCATATTGACACCCACGGCCGTTAGAGATGATTTCCCTGACCGAAGAAGTGATATATTATAAATATATAAACCATGCCTTATTTTTATTAATGTGCATTTTATCCATGGAATTGTTGGTTGAATACACAGGTTGTCCTGAATTATTACCGGTAGTCGAAAAATTATTACAAAACTGACAAACACTCGAGGTACGAGGTACCTATGAAGTAAGCTGAAATAGTAGCATATATAGATCATCATCATCTCGATTTCTTTGCTTCAACATACCCATATCAGTAATATTATTCAGCATTATATACTAGTTATTCCTTTCAAAATCTAGGTTAGAATATATATTTAGTTTAATTTAGTGGGTCCTAAGTTCTCCATTTTGAGAAGAAATTATTGCCAGATCGGCCTATTAGGCCTATTAGTTCTGGTCAGAGAAGTGTACCGAAAAAAACCTATACATTTCATTCCTAGCCTGTCTGTATTATTGTTTTATTATAAACTTTCGGCAATT
Source organism: Ectobius pallidus (assembly GCA_964059195.1). Lineage (NCBI taxonomy): Eukaryota > Metazoa > Arthropoda > Insecta > Blattodea > Ectobiidae > Ectobius > Ectobius pallidus. The sequence continues at coordinate 57,859,788 of CAXKWD010000004.1, read as the reverse complement.
CAGAAAGCAAACATTAAAACTACTTCTAACTTTCGATGTGTAAATAACTTTACACTGATTAGTATGTGGGTTCCTTGGCAGGTATGAGGAAATTGCTATTATCTTGGCATTTTATTTGTTTCTTTATTCAATAACCAAAAATAAAAACCCCCTTTTACCCTTGGGAATACTACTAGAGTTATTATATTGGCATATTAAGACAATGCCTTACTGATAATAAAATATTGTCCGAAATGTCATTAGTTAAAAGAACACGACGCACCAAGCCAGAGAACTAGAATAATAGCTATTTTATAAAATTATAACACTGTTCACACAGTATATACAGCCCGAATTCCCTATTTTAAAATTACGTGGATTCTTAGGAAGATTCATCCAGAGGACATATTTAACGGATTACAGTTCGAAAAGATGACCTACCATCTGATTGATGTATCTGCGTTCTGAGTAGGGACTGTATTCCTCATGAAGGTGCAGGGTTCTATCTTTCCCCTTTTTATCTGCTTCTGACTCTTCCAGTTTCGTTTCCTTCATTCCTGTGGCAGAAAACGAGGTCTGGGACCTAACTCTTTTCCTAAGCTCTTTAATATAGAGCCTTATAGCGTGCTCTCCGTTGAAACCTGTGTAAGATATGAGATCCTGGCCTTTCTTTCCTCTACTTGTAAAGGAAGATTGAACGGAAAAAAGTCACTTTACTGGAAAGTGGGAACTATGAAGTTTGGAAGCGTTTAAAAACATAATATTTTCTTCCTACTTGACCGTACTACTATCTTTCATTATTGCATGCAGCACGATACCGAATTAGTTTAATTTGCAAGATTAATTGTTTAACAATACTGTTATTTTCTCGGTCAGCACATCCGTTTTCCATAAAAATTTGTGAATTTTGTAATTACTGACGAACCACCTCTGTGGTCTGGTGCTCAGCTTTCATTGAACCCCAGTACCTGCTCAGATTTTGTTACGGTAGCATGGCCTGGAACGGGATGCATTCAATCTTGTGAGGACAACTAATGGCCTATTTGAATTAATATATTGAAACTAATGTCAAGTGAAATATCGTCCCGTTTACGGCTAAGGCATAACTGGAAACTGAATTCCCTGACAACAGGTTCGCTAGTTTTAATTATTAGTATTACATTACAAACAATCATAGTTTCTTTTAAAGAGTTTTGCTCACTCGTTCAATTGAATTTCGAATAATTTATTAACATGAACTACATTAGAAACATCAAAACCTTCAAAATTATATTTTATAGTATGATTCTGCCACATTCCCTCAACTTGCCAAAGAAGTGGAAATAGAAAAGCTGATGATGGGACCGGTCAGATGGTAGGCCCTTGTCTCTCCAAGGGATTGAGTATCCCGGAATTTAGATTTAGTTTATATTAAATGACGACTGAAATGAAAATAAATTTTGCTATTTCGTCATCTTATGTATAGTTCGTCCGATAATTGTTACGTAAGTTGATCATTTTATCTGAACCACATATGTAAAACATGCCGCCGCACAAAGGAAACATAAGCTGAACTAAATTTCGTTTCAGTCTTTTAACTGACAATTTTGGGGATACCGGTACCTGGTTTCTTTTCAAACCTTCCTGAAAAACTTAAACACTCAAAGTTTGTCACAAGGATCTTAGCAATGCTCTGTTTTACCTATGTGTAAACAGTTATTTTCCTCCATGAAATCTACAAAATCTTCTCAGAGATCAAGGCTGACTGATCAACATTTGTTATCACTGACCGATGTCGAAGGATTTCAGCCATACATAACAAAGTGTCATTAAAAAGAAGTGTCAAGCTTCAGGACAAAAAACACTAAAACTCGTAAATGATGATTTTGATTTTAAACTATTGTAGCTTTTTCAAACTGTATGCGTTACTGCTGCATACAAGCCTATGTTGCCGTTTAAAATTTTGTTTTGTTTCCTTTTGTTAAACTACTTAGTTATTTTCAATTCATGAATGTGGATAGTTGCTAAATAATTTGTACGCAAATTGTATGTTTCTAAGTTTAAGTAATAAATAATCTGCAATAATTTTCAATTAGTTGTAATCTGTGACCCTCATGACAAAACAAAATTATTGTGATCCATATAGCCCTTGGGAAACACTTAGTTTGACATGCCTGAACGAGCAATTTATATATATATAACGATTTTTGGTTTCACTAACAATTTATTACAGAGCTATAGAGTTAGCATGGTATACAACAATATTAGCATTTTGTGTTTTTAAAAAGGCATATAAAAATTATCATATGGTATTAGTGTAAAAGGAAATTTAACCTTTAAAAATAGAGAAACTGTTTTCATCGCTTTCTAATCCCAGAAAAAATAAAATGCTTACAGTAATGATACTAATAGGCTATTATTATTTGTATTAATAAAATAACAATATTAGTAATATTAATAATTAATGAAAATATTAGCAACATTAATACTAATATTATTAAAGTTATCAATTTGAGTTCCTGTTAAACAATTTATGATTGGTGAAAAGAAGGTTGTGGAATAAAGTTATGCACCTTATTTCATTATTGACAGTGTTGCCATACACTGCATTAAAGTGTTTTTTTTTTAAATAAGGAAAGACATTTTTTTCAAAGTGCCTTTTTAAGACTATTTTTCTTTGTTACAGGTGAGTGCCAGTGGTCTGTTAAACTAAAGAAGAATATCTGTAAGTATTATTAAGTACAGTAAGTCTTAACTTAGTTGATCAAACGGTTTCTTGAAAGCAACCTAATCTTCACGATTTACAGTAATATATCGTAAATACATTAACAAGCTTATGTAGGATTTTAAAGACTTTGTATTCTTCACCTGAATTTTTTCTTCTTGAGATATCATGGAAATTGTGACTTCCCAGGACGCCAGCTTATAGTCTGTTATGGTATTTCGACAAATTTTCCATACTACCAGCTAGCACATATATCATTCTTTATAGGCTTATGCATTTGAAACTGGGGAATTCTAGTTATAATTTCTTACATTACTCATTTAATGGATAATATTATTTGCACAGTAACTAGATTTCCTTGCTGTGTTATTCTAACTATAATGAATTAATTCTATTTTAATACAGTATTATTATATTAACATCGAAGCGCTAAGTTTTAATCTTTTAATGAATGAAAAATCATATTCAACTCAATTTATAATTTAAAATAGGATATTACAGTTGTTCATCCGTATGTCAGTATGCAACAAAGTCAAACAACAAAACAAAACTAACGTAGCATTAAATTAGATAGCGATAACAGTACAACCAGTAGGCAGCATGTAGTAATAGTGCATTGTACGTATGCCGTAATTGTATCAACCGCAGGGATTGTTATGACAGCCTAAAATTATCCGCCTTTTCAAATAAAAAATATCTCACGTTAGGTCTCTACACAAACAATGTGTTACGAAGGGTAGTACGATTAAAACTACAACTTGATTTTCAATAAGTCGATGTTACAATAAGTAAGCAAGTAATCACAGATATCATGGGACTGCGAAACTTATTCAGAACACAAGTGTATAATGATGAACTTCTTTACCCAACAACTCACCTATGCCTGTTCAGGTTTAGACCTGTTTGCATTTAAAATTCTCATTAAGTAGAAATTTTTAAAAACAAATCAACCGAGCGAGGTGGCCGAAATAGTAGGCCTATGGTTTTGGACTCTCATTCGGGAGATCCCGGTTTCAAACCCCGTGGCCGGCCAATTTAACTTGGGGGTTTTTCATGGTTTCCCCAGTCGTAAAGGCAAATATTGAATTGGATATTTATTTACCAGACGCATCCCCAGTATTTGATCCTGTATAATACTCGTTAAAATTTAATCACATAAACACATCAACAATAGAAAACAGACGCACGCCAATAGTTATATGGCCTATTCTGGTATACCAACAGAGCTTGAATTCCTCATATGACCTCGATGATCAAAGGAATATAAATAAAGCTGAATTAAACATATCTTAAATATCGCACCAGCAGCGTGGAGTCAGGTATATACACAGAACTAACAAGTATTTTAAAGCGTTTACTGAATGAATTTTAAAAAGCACATAATATGATACGTGGCACTAGGGCCCTGGGGTCGACTCAGCCTCTAACAGAAATGAGTATCAAGAGCAATCCTGGGGGTTAAAGGCGGCCGGTGCGTAAGGCTGACCACCTTACCACCTTCACGTGCCGGATGTCCAAAATCTGGGAGCCTCAACCTCCTGGAACCCTCTGGGCTCCATGGCCTGTATAGAGATAGCTTTACCTTTACCTTTTACATAATATGATACAGGGTTAGAAGAAAGAGGCAGAATGAACCAAATCTAACTTATTTTTATTTACCAAAAGTAAAAGATTTTGAAGCCCGAATTAATTCCAACCAGGCATTCGAATTTTCAAGCTTTACGTCCTTAAGTTGACCGTAAGGTTGACTGTTAGCTATCTAGCTTCACACAGCATGGACTAGCGTTGTACAAGCAATTTACTAGTGCTTTCTTTCTGTTGCGTATAAGATGCAAATTACCTCAGCACTAAAAACAGAAGAAAAAATCCAAGCCAATGAAGAATAAATTGAAATCTTCCCACTTTTTTTATTATTCTTTGTCAAAGAGTCGGGGGAAGAGAAAGATAGAAAACACTTCGAGAACAGAAGAGCTTTAAAAAGGGAAAGGAGTGAAGTCAGGGCTGATGGAAACCAGTATTGACGTTTACTACGAGGAATTACTGCGTCCTCCAAATGTAAAGGATCTTGAAAACCAAGCAGTTGGTGTGATAAAAGCAGTTTTCTTCCCAAGTACTACTTCAAGACTCTGTGAAACACAATACAACGCTCCTTTTTCCTATCAGCTAGAAGTTAAGCTTTCCAAAATTCTCTTTCAACTGAAATGTTTGCTTTCTTATTTAAATATTTTATTTACAAAGAAAAAAGATTTCATCCTTCACAGAAATACGAGAGCGGCTTTTACCAAGATGGGCTTAAGACAAATAACAATAGACAAATACGGGGAAATGGAAAAGGAGATGAGATCTGTATTGGCTAATGAGACTAATTAACGATCAGGAAATTGACGACTGTGCTTGAAATACGAGATGTTAGAACACCATTTTTTTTAACTTCGTTTGGGCAATCTGTGGACCACGTTTAGCTTATAAATCTCTTTCCTGACTCGTCATCTCTTAAAACCTCTTCACATTCTGATTTCTGACCTCCCTTTGCTGATAGCTTATGCTAGGGTCCTCCGGGGTTTCTGAACTCTTTATGTTTGTGAGAATTATTCTTCTGTGTTTCTTTCCTACATGTTTTCTATGGTTATTCCTAGTTCATCCATGACTTTCATAACTTCTTTCACACAAGTTGTGGTGGTGCATACACTTCTTGGTGTACTCCCAAATCCTCATATTCAGTCTATTGTTATTCATCCAATGGCAAACTTCAAACGTTATTTGGAATATCATACAGTACTGCTTTTGTTTCTACAAGAAGTCTGGGATGGGATAGTTTAAGATAAGGAACTAGTGACCAACCAAAAATGGGAAAGGATGCAATGCAAATTTGTTTCAGATCGATTTACCAGAACACTTAGGATGGAAGAGTTAAAAATCTGAGCATAATGTGATTCGATATTATACATATTAGTGATATGATAATATAAAAACATCACTTGAGATCAATTAAATTAAATGTACATTATGTCATTGCCAGTATTTGTATTATTGTTCGTTGAGCATTTTACTCTACACAAAATGTGATCGTGAGGCTCCAATTAGAATATATACTTTCAGTGAAATTTACAGATGTAACAATTACAACACATAAACTACAATAGAAGAAGAAAACACAAAAAAAGAGAAATGGGAAGAAATATAAAGGGAAAAGTGAACGAAATGGAAAATCTACAAAGAAAATGCACTAGATCACAATGTGAACATAATTATCACCAGTAATAATCCGGTACTGTATGATTCAATGATATGTGCGTTTTAAAATTGATATGAACAATTAAATCCGATCTCCACGTGTTGCTTAACCCCCTTAGTTATAAAAAGTAAACAAATATGCCTACAGCATAAAAACGTAGGTATTGTGTGTGTAGTGTATCCGTAGCGTGCCTGCCTTCCACGGGGTCGTGTCCCAGTCGGGTAGAATTTTTTCAGTAATGAAAAATCCCTTCACGACTAGGTGGTTGCCAGTAGGTTAAGATAATGCACACATTGTGCGCGATTCTTTAATAAAATTAGGGTTTGTGTGCATTTTCTTTACTCCGCATTTCTGAAAGGAAAAAACTGTATTATTTGGCAGTATATCAAAATATTTCGGTTTAATTCTTTCAACTGACGCGCATTTGACTTTAAAAAATAATTCCATTGTATTTCGTTCGTGAAATAAGCATATTACATTTCAGTTGTAGCTTTATCAATGGTATGTATAAATGTATACGTATCGATAGCTCTTAACAAGCACAATCGTAATTTGAAAAATGATGGTGTGTTTTATTTAGTAACGTTAGGTTTTAAAAGACACTAATGAGCTTAGCTGTAGTAACACAGAAGTAATGATGTAATAATCCCTAGCGAGGCATGTGATGTGATCTATTGTGCATGTATTGATCGTATAATGATGGTATACAACATGCACTGCCACAGACCTCATGTTGACGATGACAGCAAAACTGAATTACGTGTCAGCTTCGCTTCATCATCGTAGTTCAACAATGTATAGGTATGTTCTGACATTTTCTAGCTGTGGCGGTCAAGAATGTGTCTTAATGAGATTCATACACGACGAAAGTGAGATAATTGTGCATATATTCAAGGTGAATTTTATCATTTCACTTTAGTTAATCAAAATGTGTAATGTTTTACTAGAGAATTCGGGTTACCTCAGAAACATTTTCTCGAAATTATATATACATATTTATACACAGTCTGGTACGCCGTAGCGTAGTGGTAGAGGCACTGCGCTACAAACCGGAAGGTCGCGGGTTCGATTCCCGATTAGGTCGATGAGATTTTTCAATTGGCCTAATCCTTCTCGTGGTGCTATGGCCCTGGGGTCTACTCAGCCTCTAACAGAAATGAGTACCAGGAGCAATCCTGGGGGTAAAGGAGGCCGGTGCGTAAGGCTGACAACCTTACCACCTTATGAGCCGAATGTCCAAAATCTGGGAGCCTCAACCTCCTGGAACCTCTGGGCCTCCATGGCCTGTATAGGGATCATTTTACTTTACTATTTATACACAGTATATACACACACTCTCGAGGGATGGAGTAAAAGTCATTTTTTTATCAACATGTCCCAATACAATAGTAATAGGCCTACTACTTGTTTTGGTCTATTCGTTTTTTTTTTACAGTTTGATCTTAATATGTATATAATTATAATTTAACAAGTCATGGCAACTATCTTGGCAACTCAAAGTAAAGCGATGGTCCCATGAGATGTTTATGTCATGGGAAAGTGCGGAATCTCTTGTAACTTATATGAACACATTTGGTAGCATTCTGATATAGGTTATGGTTATACGAAAGAGGCAATGATAATTTAGTTGTGAGACACCGTGCAGGATGGATGTGACAAGATGTGCACAGCATTCTTACGTCAAAATATTCACTATCTGAGGGAGAAATGCCAGAGTATACTACAAGGAACTGATAGCTGCTTTGGAGGATAATGTCGATCCGTACCGAACTGTAAGGGCTCATGAAGTGGGTATATATGCTTTCATGCTTCCAACTACCGCAATGTAGCCTATTACAGTGGAAATGCAATCGCGTATGGTTTGCTTGAGGGTGTCTGTTTCCTTCACTAACCTACATCTAGTACCTATAAGCATAATACATACATTCCACACCCTGTCCTTTCATTTATAAGTTTCCAAAATTTTAAAAATTTCCCACATTTTCAACAACAAAAATAGTTGTCACGGTTTATACAACATCCCTTAAAATATGTTAAGGAATGAACTATCTCTGTGCAGATTTGCGATAAAGTTTGCTGTTTTCTTCAGCATGCCTGGAACAATGGATATAATTCTCGAGTTTCAAATTAAATGCCGTAAAATGTATGTGCGATTGTTTTTCTTTGTTTAATGCGGTAATGTAGGTAATATGCTACTTATCATTGATTTTTTCTGGTGACCACTTTCCTATGGAACCCTGTAACAACGAACGGAGTGTAGCTTTTTTTTTTAAATATATTCCGAAATTTTATAGAAACAATTATTCTCGTATTTTAACACGTTTTAGCACATTTCCTACAGTTATATATGTCTACACCAAAATTCAAAAAATTGTAGGCCTATAGTTCTGTACCAAAATCTAAACCAACTGTATAACAGTAGAACAAATATAATAGCTTAATTTAAATTGGTAATAATATACAAGACGTCGTCACTTTAAAAGAACATTATTCAAGACAGAAAGCCTTTGCTATAAACACAAGTCCCGATTTCAGGTACTTCGCTCTCTGGGCCAAGCTTTGTATAACTGCTCCTTTCATTGTTTACTTTTACGCCCACCCACGCAGCCCCACCCTCAAGTTATTGTTTTAATGTTAAGTTTGGTTTTACCCAAGTATAAACCAATAGCATTCAATCTCTACCTAGGCTACACCACAAAAATTAAAAATAATTTTTCAGAATAAAAGTAATTACGCTTGGTCGACAAATGCATGAATGCTAATGCAATTTTATTAAGTGCCAGAATGGTACTTTCTAAGATTGTATGGTGGATGGGGAAATGGATGTCCGTCCGTGTGTCTGTAGGCGCGATAACTCGAATACGCTTTATCAAACTTTCATGAAACTTATAGCCTAACGTCCATGGGATGAAGCCTATTGATTTTGGATAAAATCGCAATTAAGTTCTCACGACAACAATATTGTTCGCAGTGTTCAGATAGGGCTTTGGAAGTTGCAATACAATGGGCTTTTACAAATAATTAGACAACCTAGCGATAGGAATTATCCCTCTTATTCCGTCACATATGCTTATCAAACTTTCTCAAGAAACCGTGGTCTAAAACTCAATAGTTTCTTAAACATGGCCTATTAGCTCCATCTGTCACTTTGTTTATATAAGTTTACCTGATTTTTTATTTTATTTTAAAATTGTCTAAAACTATAAAAATATTTATAACATATTATAGTCAGCGCAGGAGATGAAGGGTAGATGACTCATTTATTCCGAACCCTACCAGCAGTTGCACTGTCAAGACAATGAACTGGAACCTCCCATGCTGAGGAAACAGTCATTCAAATCCAAAAATTGCACTTTATGACCATTTGCGATGGAGGGTTGTTTCGCGTTGGAGGGTTGTTTCGCGATCATTGTAATACCATTGCGCCCTAAAAGTTTCGAGATGCAATATTTTGTTATATAACTTACTGTAGTATATATATATATACATATGTGTGTGTCTGTGTGTGTATATATATATTGTATTATTAAAATTTTCCCTACAAAATTTACCACCCTTTCTAGGTTTGCCGCCCAGTCTGCCCATTTATAAATCAGTGCCTGAATAAACACAGTATAAAACTAATAAACAAACTAAAACATATGCACTGAAAATAAGAAACTTAACAAATGGATTCTGAAGACAAGTATTTTAAGTAAAGAGCACATTGCAAGAGTGTTCATTCAGTTGATGCAGCCTCAACAAAACCAGAATTTTTTTGTATCTTTTTCTTTCTTTTAACATTTATGAAATCAAGAAGTATATTAATGATAGGAACTAGAATTCTACTTTCAGGATCGAACACAATACAGCAGTTACCCGTAGACCTATATCTATGACACAAGCAAAGAAAGAAAGAAAGAAAAGTGTGCGTGGAACGCCACGCGACAGAAGTGAAACTTGTTTTAATTTTTGGATTTTTTCAATTTTGGATTATTGGATTTGTTCAATTTTGGATTGTGGGACTTTTTAATATAGGGATTTTGGATTTTTTTTTTTGCTCTTTTAATTTTGGATTTTTTAAATGTTAGATCTTTGAATTATTTTTTTTTATTTTGGATTTTGGATTTTTTAATATTGGATTTTTTAAATTTGGATTTTTTATTTTTTATTTTTGGATTTTGGTTTTTAAATTTTGGCTTTTTTATTTTTAAATTCTGGATTTTTTTATTTTGAATTTTTGGATTTTTAAAATTTTGGATATTTTGATTTTTTAATTTTGGATCTTTGAATCTTTGAATTTTGGAATTTCTTAATTTTGGATTTTTAGTTTTTTTAATTTTGGATTTTCGAATTTTGATTTTTTTGATTTTTTAAATTTTGGATAAGCTTAATCATTGAGTTGATTGTTTTCTGTGCAGTCCGTTCCATCACACCTCACTAATTTCGTGACGATATTGAGCGTTACACAAGCTCCCGATTTACCCCTACCGCGGCTAAAGAAGTTTTACTTCAAAAACAGTTATCGTTAAATATTTTTGTTTATGTCTTATAGGTGACAGCACACAGGCGTCCTTCATCCCGGCTCATACATTGCATTTCAGGTTGTGAAACCCATAACGAGTTGAAGAGATCTCATTTTGAAATGCGGTTAGAAGCATTGAGGCAGTGATTGAAGACTCTCTTCAACAGTGGATGAACATATCGAATAGTAGTGTAAAATCCACCATACCCCAGTAATTGAAAACTTCGAGCGGCCAGTTTCTAGAATCTGCGGTAATGCACAACTCCATGTTAAAGGGACCTAACAAATGGCCGACCGCAACTGTTAATTTGTTTCTTTTACCACATACATGTATATTTAAATTGATTGCTCTCTTTATAAAACTCTCATTATATTCGCATCCATTCCCAATGTTCTGCACGTTAGAGTTGTTTATGTGGATGGGAGCAAACAAGATTTAATTTGATTGAATGATAATAATGAAAATAGTAATAATAATCATCTCAATAAAGGGTAGTTCATTACATTCAAGTAGAGTGTTTAGCGTATTAAAATATTTAATATTCTGCTTGGATTTACTTGATTGCTTGCCTTTGGCGTCTGCAACTGCGTTCGAGTCCATTCGTAAAGAGAGATATATGAATTCTAATCTTTGTCTCAATCCTTTAATAATCAATTATAATTAATAAGGGTTTAATAATTTTTATCCGAGAATGGCAATATAATGATTTTTATTAAGATCTTGTAATATAATGCTCCTCCTGGGAGAGAAGTTATTTTGATTAATGGGAATTAATTTATGTTAACGCCTTTTAATCAAAATTATTGGATCATGATTGATATTTTGAAGTAGAAAGGTAGTTTTATTCTAGTAATACCGCGCATTGAAAATACTTTATTTCCTTATAGATTATAATATTTGTTGGTGGTTTTGTCCCCGTGAAAGTTTTTTCGGGACACCTAAATGTCCCGGCTTTGAGAAATTGTTACGTATGTATATAATTTATCATAATTTTTTCCTACCATAAAGCGACTCTACTTGCAACAAGAGAATCAATTTTTCTATCAGAGATAACTTACAGTACTCAATTCCAGGCTTATAAATTTTTATGATAATTTGTTATTCCATGGATTAAGTTGGAATCTGTTCAAAAGTAATATCGTTCAATTGATTCAGACTATTATTGTCCAACACTGACTTTGCAATGCTGGCCATTTTTATTTTGTACCTGTTAATGCCTACTATAGCAAGACAAGTTAAGAAACGATATGCGTAGAGAACAAGCAGAGAGGAGTTTTCCACGCACTTTTCCATAACCACTTTTTTTAATAAGTCTTTATAATAAATATTCTTTGATGTAACGTATATTTATTTGGTACAATTCGTTACTGGAACTTAGAAACACCCACACACAATAGTGTAATGTGAACCAGACTGACAGTTGGGGTGTCAGTGTGGAGTGAGAAGGCATGCTAAGGTCAGCTTTCTTAGCCGCGTAGGCATAGAAGAAATCCCTACGCACTTGAATTGAAAGATAGTATCACAATTGAGTTAGGCAGGATCATAGAAAGTGCCAAGAATGGAAGGACAACACTTCCAGCACCTCTTATAATCAAGATAAGAAAAATAATATAGAATTTTATATATAATACTATTATTTCGCGATATTAAACAAAACCACCCCTTCCTCCTACCGGGTGACCGGGACTCGAATAGGCCGGTGACGCAGCGTGACCGTGCTGGAGAGCGGAGCTCCAAAGTTCGTCCAGAATGCTAGGAACCGTTCAGTATGCGTGTTATATTTTATTTGTTTATGACTGATGAAATTGGCCACATTCTGCAGAAAGGAAAGCATTTAAAGTTAAACAAAGTATCTTTTCAATGTGGTTTTGTTTGCTCCATACATGGCATACAATTGAAAGAGGAGGATTGGTTAGTTTGCAAAACATAGAAATATAGTTCAGTAGCAATAATTCAGCATCTACTCAGTTTTTTTTTTTAGTTTTTTTTTATTTTTATTGAGGGTTGGTTCCTTTCTGCAGAATGTGGTCTAATTGTGAACTGGGCCCAGACAAACAAGTTAAAAGTATAAGGCTGAGTATTTTTTCATTAAAATTTTTACATCTCAGCCATTCCATGGAAAGTGAGCCTGAAGAGTCCAGACCGTAACAACCTTTTAATATTAATTTAAAATATATGTCGTCATTGAAAAATTATGAAATTAATTTTCAGTACTAGTCTACTGAAGAACTAATTCTCAAAATTAATTTCAAAATTTTTCAGTGATGACATATATTTTAAATTAATATTAAACGGTTCTTACGGTCTGGCTCACTTTCCATGGAATAGTTTATCTACTACACCGTTACTGGGGAAATTAAATTTATCGTCACTGTAATAAATATATATTTCATTGCACAAAAGTTTCAGACGAACAGTCACTGTATGTCTGACACACACAAATCACAATACCCGACGGAGACAGTATGGACAGACTGCTGGAAGGAAGACTGTTTGGGGATGGGTGGAATCAGGATGAGCGATGCAATTGAGCACCTTTCTGTGGTAGAATAATGGCTCACTGAACTGTGGTATCGGCAATGCTAACACATGCACTCTGTCGTCAATTACCACATAATGCACCACAAAGGGCAATGCTTACCCTGCTGGCAATCTTCACGTTACACTGATCAGTGTGTAGCTCCCACATTATTACACGTGCTAAAGTAACCAGTTAAAAAAATATCCTCTTTCTGATTTGAAAATACAAATCTAACCTTCAAACGCTTGCATTCTACTTCAGTAGAAATAGCCGGCGAGGTTTCCCTTGCTTAGTTGTAATAATAGTTTATTTTATCCTTTCTAAAACGTGCTGTGTTGGATTTTAGAATCCCCTTTATGTGCAGAATACCCTCTGGTTATATTATAAACAACAAGCTGAGCTAGTGCGAATAATTCACGCCGTAAGTTCTTCAGTCTGATAGTTTAACATTATTATTATTATTATTATTATTATTATTATTATTAATGTTATTATTAATAATATTATTATTATTATTATTATTAAGATATTTATTTATAATTTTACATGGAATCTTAAATAACAAAACTATAACTGGAACAATAAAGTTGCTTTATTGTCTTAAGTAAATGTTACATATGATTTGTTTACAATTTTTCCACATTATTATTATTATTATTATTATATGATTATGTAAAGTGTAAGGTTTATGAAATATAGTGTTTTAATGTTTGTAAGAAATTATCTTTCGTTTTAAAAAATATATTGGCAACCTATTAATGTTTTAGAATACTGTTTCTTGTTCTTATATGGAAAAGTGCAATTTAAAAATTGTAGAAGTTTTTAACTAATATCTACATCCAGTTTTAAGAGAAAAAAACCGGGTGCGTGGAAAGTCACACGACAGAAGTGAAAATTGGATTTTTTTAATTTTTCGATTTTTTTCAATTTTGGATTATTCGATTTTTTCAATTTTGGATTATTCGATTTTTCAATTTTGGATTGTTGTATTTTTTAATTTTGGGTTTATGGACTTCTTTAATTTTGGATTGTTTAATTTTGTTTAATTTTAGATCTTTGAATTTTGGATTTTTCATTTTGGATTTTTTATTTCTTTAAATTTCATTGAGTTGTTTTCTGTGCATTCCGGCACAGCCCCGCTATTTTCGTGACGATTTTCTTCGTAACGCAACTTTGGGTTAGCTCTCTATTTACTCACTTCAAAAAGAACTTCTGTTGTAAAACTGCTACAAGAGAGTCTCCCCCTGTAATCAATGCTAAAGGAGTTATGAAGGGCACTGATACAAAGGTAATGCCATTGGGTATCGAAGTACGTCATATCACTTTAACGTGGAAGTTGCTATTATTCGCAACAGGCTAGGGTATGACCGCCTGCGAAGTCTTGGTTAGAGCACACGCAATACACCTGTGCTGGAGTAATTGCCGCTCTGTGTAGCAGACAGGGGGTCTCAGCCGCTATACAAGCGATAATAGAATAAGGAAAGGGAAACGGAATAGCCTATCTTTATAATGTTAAATACAATGTAGGCCTATATTTTCTCGTCGGCCTGGGTGGCGTATTTAGTATTGCTGGGTTTGATCCTGGCCCAGGTCGATGTCGTTTATGTGTGTGCATAAATGTGACAGTAGATTTACTGGTATGTAAAAGAACTCCTGCGGGACAAAATTCCGGCACATTGGCGACGGTCACACGCCTAAGTTTCAGTACATAACCGTCGTTAAATAACCATATACAACCACCTACCTTTTCTCAAAATATACTATTAAGCTAGAGACTAGATCAAGATACCCATCCTACTGAAAAAAAGGATTTTTCATATTTTTTTTCACTGAAATGTGATTTTGTATTTAAAAAAGAATAACTATATTTTGAAGTAGCCTACATTATGACCTGAAAATATTTTAGAGATTAACCGATTCAATTTTTTTTCAGTGTATGTAAAACATCTAAATAAACAAATGATAACAATTTCAAGATTGTAGGTGAGAAAATGTACCTCTTACATACAAAAAGTAAACTTTAATGCAAGTTTAACCTCTGCTGAGGTCATGACGGCCCGCATAGAGCTTGACGGGGCAAATCGCAGTAAACAAAAGAAGCGTTTTACTGATATTATTAGTTTTCTGTTTTCTTGAATAAATTTGCAAAGAAGTATCTCGTGTGGGTATTTTCTGAAAAAGCGCTCAATGAGCACTATTCAAAATATAAGAGTGTTCCATTTAAAATAAGAGTTCATAATAGAGGCAAAAGTTTTGCATCTCATTATAATTATTATTTTTTTATTTTTTAAGCGCGGTAATGAACCCCCGGGTTCCATAAAATAGATAATATTCCTTTAGCTTGCTTAGGAATTGTCTATTGTCATTGAGCAAGTAAGTATTATTATTATTGTTATTATTATTAATAATAATAATATTACTATTCCCATTTGCAGGTCCTCGTACTAGGTCTGAAAATTTTCCTTTCCATCACCTTCTATCGTTAATTTCCCCTTTGAGTATTTTATTTTGTCCTTTAAATCGTATAGCAGTTGATTACTCCTAATCATTGAGTTGATTGTTTTCTGTGCAGCCCGTTCCGTCACACCTCACTAATTTCGTGACACAAGCTCTGGATTTACCCCTACCGCGGCTAAAGAAGTTTCACTTTAAAAATGTACCTAAAAAATGGATACTTAGTATGAACAAGATAGAGCACGTTGATTCCCCATAAATGAATGATCGCCTCACTCATTCACCTTGAAGTTAACTACGACAAAAATTCATGCTTTTGCACACCCTGACCGAATTGATCTGGTCTGGGCCACACTTATGCCCTTCAGAAACAGACTTGGGCCGCACCTTACACATTCGCAATAATGAACAAAATATTCGGGCCGTATTTTACATTATCCTGAGGGTTTACGAAAGTGTTCTTACCAAGAAAATAAAATCAAGTTTTAAGGCATTTTGCCCCTCCAAACATCTTAAAGAGATTTTAGTTTATGTTTTTAAATAAGGTTTCGTGTTGTATCCTGCGGAAAGCAGTATTCAACTAATATCTTTAAAACTGACAGTTTAATAGGCTATATATTATTGTACACAAATAATTTAATATCAGCATAAAACTTAAAAAAATGATTTTTTTTCAGGAAACATATATAAGCTCATCTACAAAATTTGAATTAAATATTTACATTTTCATCTTAAATTACATAAAAAGTATTTTAATATGAAACAACTCATTTTCAAATTATGTAGCGTACTTCTATAAAGAGTCTAGAAAACGCGGTAGATACATACCAATACACAAAGTGATTCAGGTTTTAATTCAGTATCCTTTCAGGTTTTCCCATTAAAGAACCTTTAAAAAAATTAATTGCTTTCCTTTACAACAAAAAGTTTAAATACCTTATATTAGTATTCCGCATAGCTCACATAAAAGCCTTCATTATTTCCGCGGTGCTGTATGTCGTATAAAAAGCAGCCACCAGCAGAGTCCTTCACACTTGGGAATGAAATTCAATCGTCATTTGAATGCTGTAGTTAAATTTTCCTTCCTTGGTTTAAAAAAAGAAATTTTCTTACACCGGTACTTTACTAATGAATAACTCTCGAGCGGCCCTGGTGACAAGAATTTAAACAAATTTAATCCCATTATAGAAGGACAGGCAATAATGTAATCTCATAAAATATTAGTGACGCATAATTACCTCCCCCAAATGTTTGTCTGTTTAAGTATGACACCTAACGCAAGTGAACCGCTCACGAATGTGTTATTGTTTCTCGTAAACTCTGCTCTCGAGCTATCGTACTTCTAAAACCAATAACAATAATAATAACAATAATAATAATAATAATAATAATATTAATAATAATAATAAAATACTATATTAGCTGGGCCCGTGTGAATAGTTCACAGAATAAATCCTTTAGCATTTATAATAATACTGAAGTCTTTACTGTTTTATAGGCTACTACATCCAGTTTTCAGTTTTTCATTGAATTTTTAATACTAAAAGATGTAATTTATAAATTTAACGTTGATTATATTTTAAAACAAACCGCAGAGAGGAAACATCATGCCTAAATTAAATAAAATAATCGAACATGGTATTATAACCTGGTACTACAGATAGATTTCCCATTATGGTTATATTTCGATACCTTTCGAAAATATAATTATTTAGTCATTATTCGCATGTAATAAGCCATGAAAATTATTTTTGTTACATATTTTCATAGAAATTCTCTAAAGGGCAGCTATAAGCCAGCCATATCTTTCACAAACACAGGCTTTTGAGTCCTACAAGTGGTAGAGTTTTGACTGGGGCACACAGTTCGTAAGACAACTAATTACATAGTCCCACATTACGGCCATTAGGCTATTTTACAACGGAATATGAAGAATGATAATAGAATTTTCTACATAAAGATATAGAAAGCCGTATGAGTTTATCACATAGCCTATTATTAGGCCCTACTAAAATGTAATAGTGTTTTGGCTGAATTATAAATAAGCCCTAAAGATATATCACGAATGCTTTTCGATATAAAAAAGTAACAGAACATTGTAGGGCCAATTTATTATGATAAACTGTTTTAGTATCTAGTAGGCTATATGTACTAATGTAAACGAATAGTTACTGCTAAAACAAAGACTGTGATGTCTTTTAACTGATTAGTTTATTAATTGCCAAACTTCAAAACATCTTCGCTAATCAAATTACTTTAATCTGCTTCTCATCCATCTTTGTACGGATTTTAAATTTTTATTTTTATAACGTTTAACTTAATTCTTTTCTTGTTTTCAAAAAAGAAATGTACATAGACTAAGATATATATCTAAACTTTTTCGCGGCTTGTGCAAAGGCAAATGAATTTGAGTTTAGAAGATCGTTAGAAGACAAATGTGAATTACAAAAGCGAATAACTTCGAGAGTATTTTGTATTTCAGCAGGTGCCTATATTTTATGAACTTTAAAGTGCATGGAAAACTGAAATTAAAAACATGGATTAAAAGCAAACCTTTACAAAGGAGCCTTCCACACTGATAGATCAAATCATTTAGTTAAAATATATACATGAGTAGATACTATTAAGAATACTTGATGAAAAAGTGAATCTGCCAGTAGCTCTGTTTGTGTCAGTCAAGTCGAGCGAGAGCGACAAAATAAATACTCCCACGGCACAACTGACGAACCTACTCGAGAGTATTCCGGATGATTTTCGACAGTTCGATTTTTTTACCTTGAAGTTTGTTTCGGCAGCTGGTATTTTTCATTTAATCTTTATATCACTGTGCCTATCTGTTCGGGCTTCGAGATGTTAGAATTTGGTAAGCTTCTGTTTTAAGTTTCATTGTTAGTATCAAATAAATTATTCGTAATTAAATAAATAATAATGAACGTTTATTATTTTTCACCTACGCATTGCCTCAATATAGATTATAAGTTTACAAGTCTAAATATGTAAAGTGCTCTGATGTATTAAATGAACACAGAACAAAAACAGTGTTGACAGTGTTGTTACAAAGCCACGCACACTGCGGACGTCGAAAGCTTGAACATACAATGGAGTCCCAGGCGTCAGACTGCAACAAGAATACGCTATTTAGATTGTGTGATCGAATTACGTATATTAGTGTTTAGTTGGCATGTGGTTTGGTTGGTCTTGCTTCTGTCGATACAGGTGAAACGGCTATACAGTGAGTGGCTGTATGGTGATGCTGCAGTTAATCAAGTCAGTCTGACACAGTACAGGAGACGCAGTCTGTTTTTACTTAAACCAATTTCACTTGCTCCCAGCTTCCAAATATTTTTTTTTACACCTGACAGTGATAGGCTGTGTGTTTCAATAACATAAGCATTATGTTTAATTTTTCATAGAAGAATAAAATTTATATTACTATCATAACTATCTTCCAGAAATTGTTTAAGAAATCATATTTGAAGTACAAATTAAGAACACCAGCAGTGATAAAACTTTTTTTTAGGAAATCCTTATTTAAAACAAAATGTCAGGATAAAAATGATTCTTCTAGTACACAAGATATTTTCAGTGAAACCCACATGTTAGATTATGAACTAAGTCACACGCTGCAAGCCCATATACTGCAATATCTTAATTGATTCATTTTTAACAATGAAATTTTTAAATAAAAGCAGAAAGTGAGCATAGCTGAAAATTGTTTTGAAAATTATTTTTAAAAACCTATGGGTAAAGTACGTAGGAGAGATTCTTTTCAATGAAAAGTAATAGGCCAATAGAAAATTACTTTCATGAAATTCGAAGCTATTTATTTTATTTTTTATTTATATACGCTACGACTTGCAATATAAAAATTCCCTTTAGGCAGGCATACAGGCTGAGGTAGAGTTCGAAGTACTAAATCTTGCCTTATATGGGAGCCATCGAGAAACCAGTTATTGATTTGTAGAGTACTCATCAAGAGCTTTTCAACGATACGCCATAAGACGTGATTTCAAAAATTTCGAATTTCCATCCCCCCACCAACCACACCCACTCGTACCCCCCAATCGTTGGTGTCACTGTGGACTCCATAGGGAGTAGAATACTCTAATTTATTCAAACAAAGTTCCCCTCTAAACTTCATGGGGGCCGAGATATAAATTTTTCAAAATTTCAACCCCCTCCCCAACCCTTCCCTTGGGCCAATTTTGCTCATTAACGAACTTATCCGAACTATTGGGCCTAGAAATAACATAAAAAAATTTGGTTCAAATATCTTCAAAATTACGGCCACTAGCGTGTAAAGATATATATATATATATATCACAATTTTTTTTGAATGGGCGGTGGTTTCGTATTTAGGGAGACATGAAACGTAAAGATATGATTTTTTTTTCGAAAGTCATGACATGGTATCGACTGCAATAGGTAGATTTTTCTTCGAAATCTACCTAAAATTAAGCTAACAGATACGAAGGAAAATTTCTTAACGACAGCGCCTCGATCGCCGGCAACTTCTCCGACATACGTGTACTGCGTGTAGCCTAGATGAGGTTCTCAGGCGTGTGTGAACTGATAATTCAAGTTTATTCTATTCCAAAGTGTTGAGAGTGATTTTCTACACTATTTGTACTATAAACTTGAAATTTTGTACACTTAATTTAAACATTAACAGATGTTGAAGTTTCAAATTTCATTATGATATCTCAATTTGTGTTTGAGATATAATTAAATTAATTGATTTTTAATCAAAATTGAAATCTATCTCCCCCGACAGATATTAAAAACTGGATGTGAATTTTTTCTGTGAGATTCTATGATGCTTGCTTAACAGATTCAATGATTCAGATTTTTGATATTATTTATACTTTTTGTTTTAAAAAATATTTTACCCAGAGAAATAAAAAGTTGATAAAAAATTGATATATTTCTATGTAAAACATTAATTTAAAAAAACTAAGACCCATAGCAAAAATCTGATTACACATTTTATTACACACTTCACAAAGTACACTGTGAAAAAATTTCATAGATGTAACTATATTTTTGTGGGAGAAGATAGATTTTGAATGTGGCAAATTAACATGAAAACTGAAACTGAGAAAACAAGCGATTAAAGTCTACATGCACTCAGAGTAAAAAGTAAGCATCTTCTGTACCTCTAAAAAAACCTTTATACTTACAAAGTTTATAATTACACTGTACTATCACTAAATATGAATTGAGCCCTACACAACACTTATATATTTTACACCTAAATACACTACTATATAATAAATACGACTAGGTAACAAAGGATAGCACGAGGATTACGTGCAATACTTTAAAAATGGCGTCAGAAACACCAGTTCCATACGCCCAAATGGCATAAAATTTTGCACAGATGTACTTTAGAATATGCTTGATTTTTACACTAAAATTAAAAAAAAACATTTTTGACCAAAATAGCAAAATCAACACTTCTGTCCTCCCTTAACTACCGCGCCTGGATCGCCATTTCCCGACAACTTCTCGGGCATAAGTGTACTGCGTGTAGCCTAGATGAGGTTCTCAGGCGCGAGTCAATTGATAATTCAAGTTTATTCTACTGAACGTGTCTTTTGTTCACAATTCTGGCGCTTAATTTAGATTCTAAGAAAACTTTCAGAACTTAATTATTATATTGACATAAGCAGTCAGCCAGTAAAACCCATAATGGGCTCTGGGTTCGAGATGGGTGAAGAAAATGTCTGTGTACCACCTTCCTCCCACACGAGAATAAAATTCCTCACATTTTACATGAGTCTATAACTGCTAATCTTAAATCTTTGTTTTTATACAATGTATTGACGTGTCGGCCCGCCTCTAGATCCGCTGTACGCGGGATCAAACCCGGCCGCGGTCGATGGATTTTTCAGGACGTAAAAATCCTGGGCACGGAGTCCTCCGGGAGGGACTTTAAGCTGGGGGTCCCGTGTCGTAGATTTACGGCACGTAAAAGAACTCCAAGCCTAAATTAGAGCCTCTGGACAAAATTTCTCGGCCCTTTCACGTCCAAGAAATACTTAGTTCCAGAGGGGGGTTGCGAGGCGATGGGCTTACCACCTGTCCCTCTAACCTCTCTTGGACAATAAGCATATCAAAATTAGTATAGGTAATGAAAACTCCATTGAAGGCCCCTTCGCCCCACCTGGGGATCATAGGGTACCAGATACAGATACAGATTGACGTGTCGAATTTATATGTAGTACTTTGTAGTACTTCAGACAGAAGTTGTTCTAGTCATATGGCTGCAGTAAAGGAGTTAATAGACTTCGGGTGCTATATCACATAGTAAAAATTTCATATTAATAGGAAAAACGGAATGGCCTATCTATACAATGTTAAATACAATGTACCTTTTCTCAAAAACTGCTAAAGCTAGGTACTTGAAATTTTTACAGTTTCTAGATATTGTGGGCGCCACTTCCTAAACACTTTTTTCCAAGAATGCCTCTACCTGCTGCCACCCTAATCCTCTTCGACCTGTCAATCAGTGAATAGAAAGGTAATTAGGCGTATTCTCACTTGTCTGCAGTCCAGTACAATGTGCCAAATACGTACCACAACACGTTTATTCACTTGGGGAGGGGAGAATGACAGCGGCAACACTGGGGAAAATCCACGTGATTACAAGAGCACCTGTACTTTGTCGGTGTCGGTGCAGATTTTCAGATTAGGAAACAAAGCTATTATATGCTTTTGTAGACAGATGGTTTGGGACGAGGTCTTCTTAAAATGGCACGAAAAATACTTAACCTGTGCCAGTATTGAAGAAAGGATTTTTTCATAAATATACTTGTTTACTTATAATTTTACCACCACATGACCTGTAAACATTTCATAAATTGACCAATTCAAAAAAGTTTTTTTCAGTGTATATAAGACATCTGAATAAACAAATACTGTAAATTTCAAGTTTGTAGGTTAAGTAGAAGCTGAGGAAAGGTACCTTTTATTTAGAAAAAAGTGAACTTAGGAAAAACGAGCTTCCCCGCTCTAGATCTTCTCGGAAAATATAAAAAATAGATTTAATTAGAGCCGTTTTCGAGAAAATCGCGAAAACGAAATTTCCTTAATGTAAAGTCCTCTTAAAATAAGAGAAAGTCGTCACAAATCTTCGTGTGACATCCTCAAAAGGTACCTAATCCAAATACAAAATTTTATTTTCATACCATTTTCCGTTCTGGAGGTCGGCTGTTCACAGACACAATAGACGAAGACAGACATGTGTATGAAAATAATATTTTTGGAATCAGGGAATCTCAAAACGTTTATTTTGGTCAAAAACTGAACTTCGAATTTGAGGTATATTTTTAAGTATTATTGTTTTTCAAACATTCAAATCTCGCCTTATATGTGAGCTATCGAAAAACTAGTTATTGATTTGTAGAGTAGGCCTACTCATCTAGAGCTTTTCAATGAAACCCCACAAGACGTGGTTTCAAAAATGTCGAATTTCAATCCCCCACCCTTACTCGTAAGTTATCCCCAAAACCCCCGAAACGTTGGTGTCACTGTAAACTCCATAGGGAGTACTCTAATTTATTCAAACAAAGTTTCCCTCTACACTTCGTAGGTAACCCCAGAAATAATAGTTGAACAATAGTGTACCATCCTGAATGTTTGTTGTTTCCTGGCAAAAATTAAAAATCACGAAAAACACAAGATACATATTTCAAACGCTTAATACTAAATGCTAAGGAAGTATATTTTAACAATAAAACAAAATAAAGCTATATCATGTGAGTCATAGGCGTAACCAGGCCGACCATATGGGGGGGTTATAACATCCGCGGGGTCTGAGGGGTATGGAATACCCCCCAGGGAGAGGGGGTCCGGGGATCCTCCCCCAGAAAATTTTAAAAATTAAGACGCAAAATAACAAGTTTTAAGCTTCCGGGGGTCCTCCCCGGAAAATTTAAAAAATCAAGCTTCCGGGGGTCCTCCCTCGGAAAATTTTAAAAATTAAGACGCAAAATAACGAGTTTTAAGCTTCCGGGGGTCCACCCCCGGATAATTTTAAAAATTAAGACGCAAAATTACGAGTTTTAAGCTTCCCACGCTTTATACTTGTATTCAGTAATTTATGGGCAGACTTAAACAAATTATACAATTTTCCTTTTTTTAATCAATGGGGGGGGGGTTCAAACCCCCAAAACCCCCCCTCGGTACGCCTATGATGTGAGTTTAACCTCTGCTGTGACAATTGCCGCGAGGAAAATGTTCTTAACTGTGCCCGCAAAGAGCTTTATGTTTAAAAAGTGCAAATTAATATTCCGACAGTCAAATCAGAGTAAACAAATGATTTTCAACAATAAATTTGTACGGAAGTACATCCTGGGTACTTCCTGAAAAGCTCTCAATGAGCACTGTTCGAAAATATAAAAATATATTGGGTATTTCATTTAAAATAATATATTTAGAGTTAATTCCGGTTATACCGGAAGTCCGCAAAATTCGGAAGCGACGTTTTTGAGTTTTGCATACACGGGTATCCCAACACCCCGATTTTCATGTCACTGAACCACATACTTCAAAAGTTCTTTGGGTGGTGCGGGATTTTTAACTAACCCTGTATAAGATACAGAAGGCAAGTCAATCACGAATTCTTAAAAATAAACAAATAGGAAATGATAAAGGCCTATCGGCTGTGTTGTACTTGGATTACTAGTTCTGGATTAAATTCGTGTAATTATTTTGTCTATTCCTAAATCCATATCTTCACTCAAGACAAGCAAGCACAACATGGTTTTCGTATACATGATTGGGTGGTATAAGATTCGGAACCTCGTACATTCATTCATCAGTTCATAGCATGAGTGGTTATCACGCTCTTTCAGTGGCCGATAAGCACGCATTTCCAGAGCTCCGCAGTGGATCGACCACTTCTCCCGCACGTGTGGCGAGCAGGCCAGTCTACACAAAGTGGCAGGCGTAAAAATTTAAAGGGTTTAACTTTCAACTACAGTCCAACGTATTTTTACACAGTATGGGCAGATGTGTTATTATCGCATAGATCATTTATTTATTGTATTATTGAAGACATTTTGATTAAATTAATGTTTGTACCATCAATTAAAATTCTACTTTTCAGGTTTACTAAATTGGAATGGAACAGTGTGTTTAAATAGGAGATGCACAGAGTAGGCCTATATTCGTATCACAATTAACAAGACCTACTGCGACACGGTACACTCGTAAATAAAAATTAGCAGGTTCATAGACAAAAAAGTTCGGCATCAACGGAATAAACAATGTGGTAATACCTCTGGTGGTCCAGTAATTCTAATTTGTAACAATGAATCTCTAGGCCCGGACAATTGGATTCTCATGTCAGATGCGGCA
Source organism: Ectobius pallidus (assembly GCA_964059195.1). Classification (NCBI taxonomy): domain Eukaryota; kingdom Metazoa; phylum Arthropoda; class Insecta; order Blattodea; family Ectobiidae; genus Ectobius; species Ectobius pallidus. The sequence continues at coordinate 57,835,027 of CAXKWD010000004.1, read as the reverse complement.
TTAATTTCTGTAGTTTGATTTCGTCGAAACAATACGAAAATTATTACAGACATGTTTTCACAAAAGGAAAAAGCATTAAGATATTTTTATCATTACTGAGGGTGGTAGCAGGGAACAGCAAGCCGTCGACACTAGCAGTCGCAACAATGAACGCAGATTTTAAAATAAACCGGGTTGACAATATAGGTGGCCTAGCGGAATGAAATGATTGGTGTCCGATAAAAATTAGCATCTGCTATTAGAAAAAATGTCAACTCTAATCCCACCAAGATAGGCCGAGACCAACGCGAATCACTTACATAGGTCTCGGTCTCACGGAATATTAATGTTCAGCGGAACACAGTTTGAGAAACACTGTGCTAGCCTATATTGTCGCCTGATTACAATCGTCAGTTATCTGCTCCTCTTTTCTGTGCTCTCTTCATTTGCAATTGACTAATTATCTATCTGTAAAGATAGCGCAGCCTTTCCCTCCATGAACACATTGAATCTTTCCCGCAGCAAAAGCATCAATATAATGTTATCTACATTACATATTATATGTGCAATCTCTGGCATGATATAGGCGGGATATATTGTATTTTATAAGCTTTTCACAAGCATTTGTTCAAAACAGACCGCTTTGTTTCATGTTGTATGAGTTATTGGGCTAAATACAATGGAAGTGATAGATTACTATTCAGGTTACGTAAAGCTTTATTTTATAATTGGATACTTAACATTACAAAGGTGCAAAGAGGCAAATTAGAAAAATCTATAGTCCAAAGAAGTCCCCAATGAGTTCTTAAGATCACCGGGTGTTAAGACCAGAAGCTTTCTCATAAGAAGGGTGCAATGTGCGTGCCAATCATATTGTTTGAATTTCCAGTCATTTCCTGCCAGCAAAATTGTTGCTTGTTTGTGGCGTAAATAGTAAAGTCTTGGCAGAAGTGTTTTTATTATATTGTGTGGTGTTTTCTACTAGCTTAAAAGTAATTTGCAAATCTGTTAGCAATGGATGGAACTTTGCGCCTAAGAAATGATATGACTTCGCATCTTTCATAATTTATGATTTTGTTTAATTTTTTAGGGTGTTAATTTCAATATTTCTACCAATCTGTTGACAAAGATTTACTATAAGTTGCCCGTTTTGCTCATAAATAAAATCTCAGGTGTAAATAACTTTGTTCCTCAGAGACAGTTTTATTTATAAATTTTGCACTTTTGTAATGTTTGTAATGTTAAGTATTCAATTGTGTTGATACTGTATTTCTTAAAAATAAGGCAAATTTTGAATTCCCAAACTTTAGGACATAGAAATGCGGATTTCTAATAGAGAACTAGTAACGTAACATATATTATCTTTCATTAGACAAATGTGTATCATAAGACTTATAACGTAATATACTTTCGAATGTAAAATAAAAATACTCAATGATGATACATATATATGAATTTACATTATTTATAAAGATCTATGATTACTATAGTAAAATTTAAAAAGTAATTAATGTTTATATTATTAATGAGTGTCATGAAAACTAGGGAGCTTAATATGAGTTTTCAGTTTTTACATTTGAGATAGGCCTATATAACTCCTGTAATATAATATAATATAATATAATATAATATAATATAATAATATGAATAATAATATTGGAATAATAATAATAATACCTAGAAGAATAAAAAGAAACGAATGTTTATGATCGTTAACTGAAACAGTTTTCTTGTTATTAGCCCATAATATAATACTACATTATAATATTAGACCTATGAAGTATAGCTTAATGTTTATTATTACAGTACTGCATTAAAATATATTAGAATAATACAGTACAATAATGTTAGTAATAGCAATACTAACTGTATAATAACAGTCTGTAGCAATGTCAATTGTAATGGAGTTCTGTACATCTAATATCACGTTCCTAGGAAAGCGATTTGGTTTATTGGATTCCAGGAAAAGTAAAATCCGTCATTCCATTAGGATTTAGTTACTGTGCAACAATGAATTAAAGCTGTTGCGCTGCCTTAGTCTTCCCTAAAAGCATTGTAATGTAAAATGAACTTAGTCTGAATGATGCCGGTAAATTAATAATAATCCTAACAGATTTATTTTAACTTACTGTATTTATTATGGCTTTAAACACACGTCATATTGTCATTATGTATTTTCAAATGTGCAATTATTTTAAGTAAAGGATTATTTATCAGGTTTGTTTTACGTTTTACTTGGTACACTTCAATATAAAACGTGACAGACAAATTCTGTGAGTAAAGAATAAATAAATAAACGACTTAGGTATAATATTTAAAGTTTCCAATGCAGATTTATAAAATATACTATTTTACCCAAAAATAATTTACGCCTTGATTGATTCATTTCTTTGTGTCAATGTAAATAAATATAAATAAAATATTTTTAAAACATCTAACCGTTAAATATTTAAACGCAACTGCTGTTGACATAATATTGTGCATTCTATCGAAATGAACGGCTACTGATAGCCTATCTGCATTATACAGTGAGTCCCACGCAAGAGTTGGCCAATGACGCGGGTTTCTGCGTCGCGGCTGGCACAGCTCCAACTCCCGAGCGATCGGGTGAAATATCTACGCAAATAATGCCGCGGTCGTTGTAATGATTCAGGTTATCACATTTGCAGTTAAAATTACAATGAAAATAACCACGTACCTCATCACAAGAGATGTTGAAAATGTTCTCCTCTTGCATAAGCACAACACTGACACCATTTTTAGGGAATTTTCTTTCACGCGCGTAAGTTCAGCTTCCGAGATAGAATTAATTTCTCTTGTGATATTGTCTTTAAGTTCTTCTTGTGTATGGGAAATTGACCGATACACTTTATTTTTCAAGTTTCCCCATAAATAATATTTACATACTGTTAGAAGAACTTGATGACAATATCACCTAGGCCTATCACAAGAGAAAGTAACTCTGTCTCGGAAGCTGAACTTATGTGCGTGAAAGAAAATTTCCTAAAAAGGTGCCAGTATTGTCTGGATGCAAGAGGAGAACATTTCCATCACCTCTTGTGATGAAGTACGTGGTTATTTTCATTGTAATTTTAACTGTAAATGTGATAACCTGAATCATTACAACGACCGCGGCATTATTTGCGTAGATACTTCACTCGATCGCTCGGGAGTTGGAGCTGTGCCAGCCGCGACGCAGAAACCCGCGTCATTGGCCAACTCTTGCGTGTATTTTAATTGGAGTGTTTTTCAGTTTAAACTCTCCTCACTTATGTGTAAATAACAGACCTAATGTGATTCCTGACTGTTTTCAGATTGAATGTAAAAGATATTACCAAATTGTCAGTGAATCTTAGGCATACACTTACTTAATTAACACTATTGCCAGTGCATACGAGTATGTATTACTGTTTTTTAAAAAAGCATAGCTCTATTAACTATTTAGGTATGCATTGCGCTGATGTATACTAATTTCAGTCCCGAAACAAGTTTACATAAAGAAATAATATTAATATAAAGCTACTATGAATATAACTTTTACACAAGTTTGTAAATGCAATTTAAATAAAATACTTTAAGCCAACGACATGTAATATCATTCGTGTTTTGTGTCTGAGTAGATGCACTAAATCCCACAATAAAAATCATTAAGAAAAAGGAATCATATCAACATAATGACTGTAACTAAATTTTAGCTACCACAAATTGCTAGTTACAGTAACAATATGTTAGCGGTTCCTTATAACTTAGGACGTTTCCTACAGACCTCGTTTAGGACAATCATATTTCTATAGTCCCTACCTTCATGGTATGTAGTAATAAAGGTTGGCCTTTCGCGAACTAAGGACCAGGAAATAGAAAAAGAGGTTGGGTGTGTACGATTTCTATACTTCGCTATATGGAATAACGACAGTGCAAATGTGTATTTTAATTCCCTGTCCTCAGATGGCACTTTGAGCCACAAAGTTCACTCTAAGAGAAATCTAGTTTTAAACAATAATAATAACAATAATAATAAAAATAAGCACGAGAACGCTGTAGTCAACAAGGAAAATTGAAGTACTCAGGAGAATAATTCTAACAAAATGTGTTACCTAGGAAGTGAATTTATGTAGAAATAAGAAAGTTTTACGTTCTCTTTCCCTTCAAAGTCATCGTTATCAAAAGTGTTGTTGAGCTTATTGTACATGTTACAGTGGAAATGCGAGGGTAAATATTTGCGCGATTTTCAAGAAACAGCGTCCACTGTTGATAATGTTGAACTCCAGGTTTTTAATTCAGTTCGAATTCTCTCTTGCTAATGAAAATCGCATTACTGTGAAAACCAGGGAAAAAAGGTTTTGCTGGCGGGGAAAAGTGTATGTTAATTAGTCACCAGAGAGTTCAAGCTGTTATCAATTTTTTCCCCATTGTATTTGTATTGTTATTTATTAATTCATGAGTTTGTACATGATTAAATGGCTATTTTGCCTTTGTAACTTGGATTTCGAGGCGTGTTTTTAAAGTAAGTACCGTTTAAATATTTTGCCGCTGCAGCGTAGTCGCGATTTTGAGCTTGCGCGATAACTTCTTCCATTCATTAGGAAGCCAGACGCAGCTCTCAGCGATCAACACTTTGTTTTTTCCTATTGTTAGAGCGTTTAGAAATTTTCAAAACAACCGAACGACCCACCGACTACGAAGTTAGTTCAGTGATCCGTTTTTTAAATGCAAGAAATGTTACGCCAGGAAACATTCATTGTCAATTGTGTGAGGTTTATGGAGAAACAATAATGAGTGATGGAATGGTGAGGAAGTAGGTTAAACAGATTAACGAAGGTCGTGAAAAAGTGCGTTATGAGCCGCAGAGCGGCCGACCGTCTGTGATCACGGATGATTTGGTGCAAGCTGTGGAAGGAAACATTTGTTTCTTCATGTGAAGAAATTCCTTGCTGGAAAATATTTCAACAACGATGATGATGTGAAATAAGAACTGCAGATTTGGCTTTCATCACAGGCGGCAACGTTCTTTGACGAAGGCATACAAAAACTGGTTTTCCGTTAGAAGTGCCTGAATAACAGCGTTGACTATGGCGTGGAGTGTAGTGTGTGTGAGCTATTGATTAATATAAAGTATTTGTAAAATACTGTACGGTTATTTTAAAAAAATTATCGTTACTTACTTCAAAAATACGCCTCGTATTATGTAAGAGCATTATTTCTGTTCAAGAAGTTATTTAGTTAATATGTATGTAAGCTATGTTAATTATTTTTGAAGGTGGATACATTTAAGAAAGAATGTGCAAGGACACCTCAGATGAGCGGCAAAATTACCGATATTTTAACGTTTTCCTTTTGAGTTTTTATTGATATAATTATAGAGTAAATGCTGTTTCAGTGTCGCTCTAATCCTTCTGAATTTTCGTGAGCGCTCAAGGTTCAAGGATTTTTTTTTTCCTCAGCAATTGGTCAATATCAAATACGCGTCGTATGGATGGAAAAGTCTACATTTATTTTTAACTGTAGAGATACCACCGATTTCTTCTGTGAATCGTTACTGAGCTCTCTGCGCATTTAACAACGTCTGCTGGTAGAATCAAAGTGACCACCTGCACTTGCCCCTTCCTTTCTGTATTGTGTTTGCAGAAGTTCTGCAACAATGTCCTACATTCCGTTTGCAGAGTTCTTCAGACTTTCACTTCAGCTTCGTCCGACAGAATTCCCCGGTATTTGTAATCTTATTTCAAGAAGAGTAACCACGTTCAGCCTGCGGAGAATTCTATCGAATTTATCTGATCGTACGGTGCACGTTCGTAGGGTTAAATTAAATCTCATTGAACATTTAGCACTGTACTAGGAATTTATCAGAACTTTCCACTTACGAATGCGTGTGATCAACCGCATTGAATAGATTTTATGATGAAATAATTTGGAAAAGTTTTTAATCCGACTCAACGGCCACACGTAATGAATAAATTTCATAACCCGGCGCTTGATAAAGAGAAAATTCGTACGTGGTTACTTCAAATTTATGTGGTATCGGTTTCTGAAAATCGATTGTGTACAGGTAGGGGGGGGGTAAAGCGGGCCGACTCTTGTAGCTGATTTCAAAGCCTTGTGATACGTAAATAAATGTAAGAGATGTAACGGAAACGTTTGATTTTCACAAGCAATGCAAATTACGTGAAATTAGTTATCAATTCAAGCAGTTTATCGGCTGTAGAACAAATTTCAATACATTCCCTGCTATCCTGTGAATGTCGCTAGGCATGCGCAGTGGCTCATATCGGCAACTTAGATATTTTAGTCGGTCCGCTTTTTTTCCTACCTGTAGGCCTACATGGTGATTATGACTGTAATGACTATTTAGCTCATACGACGTTTGTCAGATTTGTAAGAATGTTTTAATGCATTTATAAGAATGTCACCATTCTCTCGGTACTTATTCTGCAAATAAATTTATATGTTGATGAAAAACACAATTTCGATTCGTTGCTTTCTTGTTCATGTCCTTTTATTGCGTCCTGATGATAGGAATTTACACCGATTCTCTCTATATTGTGGTAGGTAGGCCTACTATTGGTAGGCCTAACATTGGTAACGCGAATTGATTCACCGACAAAATATGGCAAACAAAATAAGAAAATTATTATTATTTACAAAATCCGTTAAATTTTATTCAAAGTATAGTCTTAATAAAATCTATAAATTAACTCGAACTTCCTTCCCGATAAACTCCTAAATTCTCATGGGATTATCTCAGATAATATATGTGTGTGTTCCTCTAAGCGTATTATTATTAATATTGCGTATTATAATTATGTAGTTCAGCACCTAAGTTAGTTGGTTGATATAAGTTATTTCAACGATGGGCGTGTACTGCAACTTAGGGTGTAGGCCTACTTTCGTTGTGCCGGAATTCTGTCCCGCAGGATTTCTCTAACATGACAGTAAATCTACTGACATGGGCCTGTCACATTTATGCACATATAAATGCCACCAACCTGGGCCGGAATCGAACCCGTAACCTTGGGCACAGAAAGTCAGCGCGAGCTATACTAACTGCACCACCCATGCCGACCCAGCACCTAAGTAATCAGGTGTCTAGCTTTGGAATAAACGTGACATAAACGGAATAAACATCTTTAGAAATACTCTAAACTGAACGTAATCGTTTAAAAAAAAAAAATAGGACTATTTCGAGTGTTTTGCCGATAACTGGGTGTAACAGGCTAGAAATATGGACATCATGAGACAGTTATAACACTGTTTATTTTTCAAACAGGATAATTTTTTCTGGTGCAAGCTATGTATTTTACAGATTCTAGCAATTCCTGTCACGTTTTCTGGTATGATGAACGTATGTAGATTTCGAAAATATACAAACTCACAAAACCCCTGCTGTGTGAATTGGAGAGTGAAATATTAATACGTACATTCATATTTCCAATCATTTACATACCTCTATGTTTATTAATTTTCGATAACCGTTCAACGATTTAAAACATATTTGCAAAGCAATGGGCTTATATTTTTAAAGTCTGGAAGTCAATAAAAGCGTGTTTCGTCCTGGTATATCAGTTTGCATGCAGGCCCGATAAAACTCAGTGAAACGGTAATACTTTCTTATCCTGCATCGTAAGAGATCTGAGATTGACATCTTATAGTCGTGGAAAATAGCTGGTTTTGAGTTATCACGGATGATAGTAATAATAATATTATTACTATTGTAATCTATATATATATATAAAAATGAATGTATGTGTGTGTGTGTGTGTGTGTGTGTGTGTGTGTGTGTGTCCTTTATGCATTACTAAACCATTCAACCGATCGCCATGAAACTTTGGGAAGTTGTTGGGTACATTGCCGGGAAGGTTTCTGTCACACTACATTTTTAATTTTAGCCTTCGTTCGCGAGTTATGAGTGAAAAACGGCAAGAAAACGTGCATTTTTTACGCTTTCGAAGCATAAGTTTTCAGTTATTCATTTCAGTTGTCAAATCAATTGCAGAAGGCTTTGTCTATTTTTGTCATACTTTGGAAGGCAATGGATATCTCATGTTATTATAAACGCCAGAGAAGTTAATGATAAGGTGATGATAAGGTAATATTAAATATTTATTTAACGTGGAATATGCTTCTTATGAAAGATGGCTTACAGAAAATTCCGGGGAAATTGCTTGGTTCGGGGTCCAGGCTACAACATTTCTATATGTAATCATAAGTAAAATCTCTTATGTAGGGTCGTTAAATCTGCCTGAAATGTAACGGAATTATAAGTCTGGACAAATTAATATAGAAACTATGGCCTCAGTAGTCTTATTCCATTCTTCATCTATATAAATAAAAACGAATATATGTCTGTCTGTCAAATACATTTACACACATTTTTTTCATCGTGAGTTTAATCGATTTCAATTCTCATAATCTTCTGAGATTGCAGCAACGCTCGACGGGTAATCTATATAGCTCTTCTATATAGCCTACATAAAAATGAATGGAAGTGTGTCTGTCCTTTATGCATTACTATGCCATTCATCCGATCACCATGAAACTTTGGGAAGTTGTTGAATACATTCCCGCAAAGGCATGCTACATTTTTAATTTTAGCTTTCGTTCGCGAGTTATGAGTGAAAATGGGATTGAGACGTATATTTCTTGCGCTTTCGAAACATCAGTTTTCAGTTGTCTAATCAATTGCAGATGACTTTGCCTACTTTCGTCATACCTTGGAAATAAAAGCATCGCGATCGTTCGAATTTTGTAAGCCCACCATGGCCGAATCATTTGTTTATAATGTCAAGGCACGCAGACAGATGAAATTTTCACCCTAGACCGAAGAAGAATAGTGAATATAGCCCTAAATGGACAAACATTATGCAGGGTTTTTTTTTAGGCCAGGGAACTCGAATCTGAGGTTATTTTTCCCATGCTGCGCTTTCTAATCGTGGAATTCACTTCAAAACCGGATTTACAGTTGTTTCATTAATTAGGCCTATCAATCGTTTAGTTTAGACCTATGAATGTTTCGTGTGCAAAGTGTTAGTAAATATAATAGTTTAATTATTTTGCTCTTAATCTATAATCTTCCTATTAATTATTGTGGGCGAAGCCGCGGGGATCTGCTATAAGCTATAATAAGCTGTAGCTTATCTAGCGTTTTCTGAGGAAATAGTTTGTGTGCGATAAGTCGTTCTTCCCCATTTCAAATTCTAAATACCTATATAAAGACCTTAAAGACCTCGAGTTTGAAAATCGAAAGTCCTTCATAAGTTATTTTCGCATTTACAAAATACAAAACCCGAGCGACGCCGGGCTTTTTAAGCTAGTTATACTATAAATATCACCGACAACAGTCGTTATCAACAGACTCCAGTCAATTAACCCGTCATCAATCCTTTCTTCTCGGCTGTTTCACAACAATTCTTTATTATATATTATAAATGACCGCCAGCGTGGTCTTGTGGTTAGCGTGGGCCTGGGTTCGATCCCCGGTACCTCCTCGGATTTTTCTGAGGTATGGAAGTCTGGAAAGGGGTGCACTCAGCCTCGGGATTCAAATTGAGGAGCTTCGGTCATGAAAACCACGATTAACGGCCGTGGGTGTCGGCATGCTAATCACATGCCCCCAATCCTGCCATCTGCCTATGGTAGATGACGCAGCGGTCAGATGGTGGGCCTAGTCCCTTCAGGGATGTAGCGCCATTGAGTTCAGTTTAGTTTATTTTATAAATATCACCGACACCAGTCGGTATCAACAGACACCAGTCAATTAACCAGTCATCAATCCTTTCTCCTCGGCTGTTTCACACTAATTCTTTAATGGTTAAGATGATCTGGATTCTAGTAACGCATAGTGTCGAGGACCCAGTGATTGGAAACATTCATCTTAGGGGGCGGAATGGTCAGAGGTGTGCCATGCATAGTGCGTGAATGTTCCATACGTATTATGAGGGATTGTGAAATATCATGAAGGTATAATTTTAAAGCTTGTTCAATCAGAATTGTAACTAATGACAATATTACAGACATTATAAGCTAGTCTGGAAATCATGAATATGAAGCATTGGACCTACATCTGTGTACAAGCGCTTAGTTTAATGTTACATTAATCTTAATGGGCGTGTGTGAATATAATTAGGGTACTGCCGCAGCTATGTTCCCAAATTTACATTTCTATATAATAATAATAATAATAATAATAATAATAATAATATACCTTTGTTGTTACAGACATTTATACAAGGTATGGCAATCGTGAAAATCAAACAATGTAAAACTCAATAAGTCATATATATCTATGTTGCCAAATTTACATTTATGTATATACATTGCCAAATTTGCATTACACATTTTAAGGGTACTTTCACATTTTTCGCTATTATTATTATTATTATTATTATTATTATTAGACGTTGGCGCTTTAGTTAAGTTCTTATTGGCGCTTATCATAGTCCTCATAAACACCGATTGGCGCAAACGTAGCCCACCGAATAAATCTGAGGAAGATTGCGTCAGTCCGTTCAGCCTCTACATATCGATTTCGGTTGTAATTTCATTGGTATTCAAGCACATTACTCTTTCCTTCTCCCCCATGAAATATCATCACCCCGCCTTCTCTTTTATATAAGACCACACTAACTAGGTTCCTAATCAATATTCTAGTCAACAACTTTTTAGCCGTGACCGCTTCTAGGTGCTACGGCATTGGATTTGGCCTTGTTTAGTCACCCGGACACGTACTTCGTCGCGTTGCACAGCGATATCAAAGATAGTATATCCTCCATAGTTAAACTCTAAGCAACAGTGGAGCGGGGTGTTACTTAGATTTACGGACTCAAGATTTGCTATCAAGACCTCCCTTCCCGGCTTCGCAACTTTTATGGGCCTCGAATTCCGATATCACAAGTAGCGTGTAACAGTTTAATGGCTGTAGCTTTGAAGTCAGCAAAACAATGTTACACTTCCTACTACACAAAGAACTAATACGATAAAGGATTATTCCTAAACTGTTCGTGTAATGCTAATGGCCTGTATCATAGTCCAAAATACTCGTTAAATAATATCTTATGCAGAGTTTAAACTGATTTTAACGGAGATAACTAACCCTTAACATAAATGAGGGTTAAAAAAAAGGCATAAATACATTTAAACGGAACGTGGTGCGAAAACAGTTCGTCTAGTGAGGGATAAATTGTAGAAGAAAATGTATCTATTTGACGATAAAGGATTATTCCTAAATTCTTCGTCTAAAATCCAAAATACTCGTTAAATAATACCTTATGCAGAGTTTAAACTGATTTTAACGGAGATAACTAACTCTTAACATAAATGAGGTTTTAAAAAACGGCTATAAATACATTTAAATGGAACGTGGTGCCATGTGCCCCAAAAAAAGTTCGCCTAGCGAGTGATAAAATGTAGAAGAAAATGTATCTATTTGAATATTTAGCTCATGAATCAGTGAACAATTCAATGTAAGAATATGTGCAATTTCAACCAATGCAAGTATCTATCATTATAATTTTATCGTTTTACCTTTAACGCTTTCATTATTATCGCACCTATTTGTTTGTTAGATAAATTCACAGTGACTTAACAATGAGACATCTTCATACCCGTAGCTTCTTTAATTAAAAAAAAAAACCAGCGAACACTGCGATTGGGTTTATAGACTACATAAGCTACATGCGAGCAAAAGGCTATGTAATTAATAATGTATAATTTGATGTGTGGTGAGACGATCGACAGGCCTATATTATGATATAAAACATAATGCAGGGTTCGAATATAGTATACTGCGATACAAGTGCCGTAAGCGATGCATACGGATCAAGGAAAGAGTTTTTTTTCAAATTTCCGAGATCCGTTATGCGCTTACGGCACGAGTATTGCATGCTATTTTATGCACTATGATTATTTATATCAATTTAATTATATTAACTGAGATATTACCTAAAAATATTATGTATAAACATTATTGAAGATAGATATTTATTTCAGAAAGTGATTCGCATGTGTTTGTTGTTATGGGAACCGAATATTTGTCCTGGGGGGCCTTGTCCATAAAGGCTTGTATTATGATGTGCCGTAAGTAAATTCTTACCGCACGGAAACTCTTACATAGCAAGAAGATTGCGTGCGGGAATGTCAACTTACGATCCACGGCAACAATATTCGTCAGTACCACTAATTAGTTAAGTCGTGCAAGAAAACATTTTGACGAGGGAGGAATTAAATGTGGGTCCAAATTTATCAATGATATTCACCAGAACATTCACTTTCTGTAAAAGACACTCGACAGACTCCCGCGGAACACTAATCACGTACTGCACTCATTGTCATAGCAAATATTCTTTAACCGTATTGTTTCCGGCAAAAAGAAACAAATATAAAGCTTACCATCTGTTACATTGTGCACGTGCTTATTCGATAAATTTTGTTACTACGCATTGTGCTGGTTATAGACCTACCATTACGTTAAAAAACGGCGTTACGAACAAACGTAGGTGCATGTTTACGGTAATTGCATTGGAATGCTAAACTGAAGTTTATAAAATGTAGAAAAATCGGATGTGAAATTCACATAGCTTCCTCTGCCCAAATAGAAGTTAGCCTTTTAGTACAATACAATTACCATGTAAGTTATAACATTCTTTTCATGTAAATTGGTTGTAAAAATGAAGAGAATGTAGTTACCACATAACCCAAATAAAACCTGATTAATCTACTCTCGTAAATTGCTTTACTTTAAACATGGCCAATACATTTTTCTAACTTGACATTCCGATAACAGAACAAGAGACCATATTGCAAAGAGTACAAATTCGTAAAAGCTGTTTTCGAGGAAATCGCGACAAACGAAATTTTCTTCGTGTAAAGTCCCCTTAAAAATAAAAGAAAGTCGTCACATCCCCATAAGGTACCTATCAAAAATAAAATTTTGTTTTCGTACCATTTTCCATTAGAAGAAGAGAGCGCTTATTCAGAGTAGATGGCTTATAACTACCTGTCAGAGAATTCTTTTCGAAAAAAAAGTTTCAAATAAAAGTTTTAGCTCTCGGGGCCACTTTGATTTTGCTCCTTTCTTTCTATGTTTCTTTCTCTTTCGTTTATGGTCCCACCGAAAATTTGTTTTGGTGATGATTTATGTAAATAAACTGTACGGGCAAGCTGAGAGCAAGCGGACTGTACACAAGATTCATAGGACGAAGCACTTCTTGAGATAGAGACTTAAACTATAAATAGATAAGCCAAACTTGCCCAATACATTTTAGATATATTTCTCTGGTATGTAACAATTTATTGTCACAAACAATAATACATAAATCATGCTCAGTTTATAAATTCTGGATTCCTTGGGCGTATATAATATTATTATTCATAAACACTGATGAAATTGTAGATATCACAATGTTTAATACAAATTCCTTAGTTAAAGGTCATAAATATCTTTGAGATGGCTTAATCAGTTCGATCAAAACCACACGTATATTAGTTCAATGATGAAATTACGTCCAAATTGTTCTTCAAATAAATTAAGTAATAAATGACGTACCTTTGAATTGATTAAATACCACCTTTTGATAGTTGATAAAGATGTTGGCTTGAGATCTTGCGACGCCAACACCAAAAGGAAGAAGACTCGATGAATCACACGATGGGTGATAATAGTATTTAGATCGTTAGTAGTCTTCAGAATCAATAAGGCATATGAAACCTTAATGTGAATCGAAGAGCTGATTGCTTCAGCTATTGAAAGTGAACCACCAGATCTATCTGATAGGTAAAGATAGGCATTGATAAGCCAAGAAGAAAACTCATGTCTTTATGAGTAGTAGTTGAATTGATTATGAAGAAGAATAGGCATTTAAAGCCTAGAAGAACTAATGTCTTAATGAGACACAGTTGACTTGAATCGATGAAGAAGAAGAATGAAGCTAAAGTAAAGCCTTATTGGCTATCAAAACAATATGATAAAATATCCAGTCTCTGATTGGATGCAAGACACAAAAAGAATATAATTTTGATATTACAATACCCATAAATAAAAAATATTTGAAATTCATTTGTTCAATTATAAATAAAAAACAAGATAGCAAGCAAGGCCTGCTAAAAACGAATTACAGAAACATGACCTACTACGAACTAAAACATAACGGAACATATTGCCCGCAAATTATGACACTTGTGGCATAATTTTTAAAAACAAATTACATGTGGAGTTATGTCACTTAAAAATAAATTAAAGAAGAGAGGAAAAGAATAAAAAATAAAAACAAACATGAGAACAAATAATTAAAATGAATTGAAAAACATGAATGCAGAGAATGACTGAATCATTCGTCATTTTCTGAAATTGGCAATGGCGCCAATTTAATGATTGGACGCACATAAGAACCCGTGGCAGTCCGAACTGTTGCAATCCGAACAAGACCGTCCTTGCCAGGGTGAATCTGATGAATAATGCCCAATATCCATCTCTGAGGAGGGACATTATCATCTATGATTAGCACTATGATTAGCACTGGTGTGACAATAATACATTGTCTTGGACCTTGGTCCATTTAGCACGTCATTGCAGGGTAAGTAAGTAATCTTTGGACCACTTTTTCCAAAGATTAATGTTAAATTGGTGCAAGGCATCCCAACGTGAACGCAAAGTATAACCACCTGAAGATTGAGGGTCAGATTTACATGGTAATTTAGTTACATGTCTACCCTCAGAATTTCCTTTAGGCTTCTGGATGAAATGCACCTCACAATCAAATTCTTTGGATTTTTTAGATGCATTAGAAACCCTTTGCAGGTTTGAATTCACAAAGGCTGAGTAATGCGTTGATTGAACAGACACATTATCAGAGATTCCTTTATTAAAATCCTTAGATTTATGACATGTAAGTTTGTTGGACCTACGGACAGACAATCTAGGAGAAGAAGGTTGGGGCAGCTTGCCCGCAAAGTACCAACCCAGTTGAGAGTTATGAATGATGGGTAGGTTAGGAGCAGAAATGTTACCCACACAATCGATTTGCGAGAAAACCTCAACACCCAACACCAAATCTACAGAGTTAGGTGTGTTGAAGTCGGGATTGGCCAGTTGAAGGTTAGGCGGAATATTCCAATTAGCGACATTAATTGGAGATCTTGGAAGTTTCGATTCTGAAATCTCCGGAACAACAAGAGCAACAGTATTACAAAACCATCTAGTTGTTCGGGACCTGATTTCTATAGAAGCAAGCTTATGTGTGCTTACTTTAGACGACAATATTCCAGTCAGCCTTGCTTGCTGCTGACAAGGAGATAGTTTTAAATGTTTAAATAGCCTTTCACTGATTAAATTACAATCAGAGCCGCTATCTAAGAGGGCAGTGGCCTCTACGGGTTGACCATTCTTGTTTATCACAAACACATTTGCAGTAGGAAGTAAGCAGCCTTGATGATTATGAGAGGCTGACATAATCCCTGCAGTATTAGATATTTGTGACTCGTTCTGAGCACTATAATCGTGAAGAAGAGTACTATGTTTCTCTCCGCACACTCTGCAAGAGAACGAGCTGCAAGCCTTGGTATGACCTCTTGAAGAGTAACATACACGACATAAATGGTTAGTCCTAACAAAATTGCTACGGCTTGCAAGACTCATTGCTTTGAAAACATCACATTGGTACACTTGATGCGAATCTTTTTTACAACAAATACATTTGTTGACAAACTGAGCTGATTTGCTCTTAGCCGATATAGGTTGCGAATTCTGTGAAGTTGAAGGCTGATTTTTTAGAGCTGAATCCGTCATTTGCAAGACCCGGACTCTAGTCTCCAGGAACTTAAGTAGTTCCTTGAGTTCAGGCAATCTGTCTGACTTCAGCGATGATTCCCAATCTCTAATAATATGAACCGGGAGTTTGTCTAAGATCATTTTAGAAATAATTAAGTCGGATAAATCGACATTAGTATTTAAGGAGTGCAATGCATGCACCGTGCTTATGAAATGATCTATAAATCTTTGCAGAGAGTCTGCAGAATTCTTTTCAAGAGAAGGTGGTGAAAATAATTTGTCAATGTGACTATTAGCAATCAGACGATTGTTGTCAAATCTTTCTGACGACGTTTCCCAGGATACATCAAATGTAGCTGAGGATACAGGAATATTCTGTATTACAGTCATGACTTCTGGCGATAAGCATGATTTGAGATATTGGAACTTGTCCATGTTAGAAATATGCTTATGTTGAATGACAAGGGAATAGAATGTATCCCTGAACTCAATCCACAAGGCAGGATCGCCTGTGAATTGAGGAAGACGGATCTCGGGAAGTTTGGGCAGTGAAGGGGTCAATTCTCTAGATGACTGCTGGACTACAGAAGCTGAGACCTGATCAGGGTCATAGAACTGTTTATTTTTAGCAACAGCACCATTTAGTAGACCTATTGCTTCATGAAAAGTCGCTTCAACTTCTCGTCTTTGAAGCTTAATGACTTCCGTCACTTCCTTAAGACTGAGTTGAGCATATGTACTCTTATATTCACTAAATATGGTTTCAAATGCATTACGCATACTGAGAGCCTTGAAATATGAAGCTTCGTCTCGTATAACTAACGTTTGAATAGCTTCAACGAAATCAATGAACTGAATTCTTGCAAAATCAATGGAATCTAGTTTAGCTATAGATTCAGCTTGAGCAGCTTCTTGTCTAGCCCTAGCTTCTGATTCTGCTAATTCTTGTCTAGTCCTAGCTTCTGCTTCTGCTAATTCTAGTCTAGTCCTAGCATCTGCTTCTTGTTTAAGTTTAGTCTCATAAGCTGTAACTAAAGAGTTTACACGAGAAATGGCTGCAAAAACAGCCTTTTCCACTTCTTCTCTATAACCTGCTTCAGCTTCTGAATACTCAACTTGTTCAATCAGAGACTGAACATCTTCATATTTGATCAGGACTTCATTAAACTTAGCCTTACGGGCTATAATTTCATTATAAGATTCATCGTCGAGATCTGTGAATGACAGAAAGGTATTGACGTGGCGAGTGATCTGAGCCTTTATAGGAGTTCTCTTGGCTTTATGAGCATTAATGTTTAAATCCTGATTAGCCACCTCTTTAGATTTACAGCTCAGATTACAATGAATATCAATAATTGCCCGCTCTTAGGGCCAAAATGACAATAAATACAATGCCCGATTACGGGTTAAGACAAATCAGTACATAAACGTCCAATGCAATGGACGATGAAACAATACAATATCAGGTGTGATATGTGTACTAGTGTAAGTGTTGCTGTCTGTGTAGGTTTTACATACATGTAAACTTATAACACTAGTTTAAACAATAGATCCTCCAGCCTTCACCTCAAACATGCAGAAGACATGGAGGTAGTAACAATGTCAATTATTGTTTGGTTATTGTTATGATGAGAACAATTCTGGTATATATTACAGTTCAATTCCACCAGATAACAGTCCAGATATGATTCAATATCCGGCAATAGGAGGACCAGTAAAATGGTCCGGTAATGATTCAAATATCCGGCAATAGGAGGACCAGTAAAATGTACGGGCAAGCTGAGAGCAAGCGGACTGTACACAAGATTCATAGGACGAAGCACTTCTTGAGATAGAGACTTAAACTATAAATAGATAAGCCAAACTTGCCCAATACATTTTAGATATATTTCTCTGGTATGTAACAATTTATTGTCACAAACAATAATACATAAATCATGCTCAGTTTATAAATTCTGGATTCCTTGGACGTATATAATATTATTATTCATAAACACTGATGAAATTGTAGATATCACAATGTTTAATACAAATTCCTTAGTTAAAGGTCATAAATATCTTTGAGATGGCTTAATCAGTTCGATCAAAACCACACGTATATTAGTTCAATGATGAAATTACGTCCAAATTGTTCTTCAAATAAATTAAGTAATAAATGACGTACCTCTGAATTGATTAAATACCACCTTTTGATAGTTGATAAAGATGTTGGCTTGAGATCTTGCGACGCCAACACCAAAAGGAAGAAGACTCGATGAATCACACGATGGGTGATAATAGTATTTAGATCGTTAGTAGTCTTCAGAATCAATAAGGCATATGAAACCTTAATGTGAATCGAAGAGCTGATTGCTTCAGCTATTGAAAGTGAACCACCAGATCTATCTGATAGGTAAAGATAGGCATTGATAAGCCAAGAAGAAAACTCATGTCTTTATGAGTAGTAGTTGAATTGATTATGAAGAAGAATAGGCATTTAAAGCCTAGAAGAACTAATGTCTTAATGAGACACAGTTGACTTGAATCGATGAAGAAGAAGAATGAAGCTAAAGTAAAGCCTTATTGGCTATCAAAACAATATGATAAAATATCCAGTCTCTGATTGGATGCAAGACACAAAAAGAATATAATTTTGATATTACAATACCCATAAATAAAAAATATTTGAAATTCATTTGTTCAATTATAAATAAAAAACAAGATAGCAAGCAAGGCCTGCTAAAAACGAATTACAGAAACATGACCTGCTACGAACTAAAACATAACGGAACATAAACCATGGACAATTAGTATGTAATATAGTATCTACCTGCAACTGTCGAATGTTTCTGATTTTCGCAATAAAAGTAGTGGCCCTCTAATTTTTTTCACTAGTGTATATATTCATATTCATGATTTCAAAAGTTGTTATAATATAATACATATAAATACAAAACATGAATTTATGTATTAGCCAATATCTGTTGAAAATGCGTGTAAATGAGTGAAGGAGAAAAATTCCTGGCACCAAGACTCGAACCCGGGAGTTCAGCTATCTAGTCAGAGTTCTAGACGCGGTAGAACAGATTACTCTTAAAGTAGACCTTAATGGAAGACTTTTAAGTCATGTTATGAGGGGCACTACTTTACAGGGATTTTGTGACCGGGTTCCCGCTGTATATGGAACCCCAATGTAGGATGGAGGTATGATTCATCTTATTATTTGATTAGCTTATGTTTAAGAGAACGTTCGTGAGATAATAAAATCACATCCTAACTTAAGATAAATAATTCAAAACACAAGTTGTGTCCTCAAATGCATTTTCCACCCTGAATGTTTTCATAAAAAGTAAAAAAGTTTGTCAATTGTTGATATACTGTAAACTATTACAAATTTGTACAGGTTATTACACCATTGGCCTAATTATTTAGCTTCTTTAATAATAAGCCTTGAAACATTGTAAGGTCGAGTGGCACATTCTCCAATTTCTTGGAGGAATAAAATCTTGATCAGAAGGGTGCCTAGGGTAGCGCACCGCAGGTCTAAACACGTAGCAGACAAAGGCAGTATCAGAGGTAGTATATCCATTTTAGTTAAATCCTATACTATGCGGAGGGTGTTCCACGGTTTTACGAACTCAAGATTTGTTATCAATACAACCCTCTCCCCTTTACGAGTCGGCATGGAATTCTAACACGTGTAGCCACCATTATCCATTTAGGGTACATTCAGTTCTGTAATAGCTAAGTATTTAAACTCCTACTGGTATTTTATAACATCATATCTTATCGTATCATATACCTTTTTAATTTATTTATTTAGTGCATGCAATACTTATATTGCTTTCTCTCTCCGAAACTATAGCACAGGAAATACTGTACTTAAAAAAAATGCCTACTATTAACGTGTTAAGAGAAAAGTTGGGTAAGGATGTAGTCATATTCAGACGCCACGATATTTTATATAGGACATAACATTTATATTTCAATTATTTTTATTATTCTTCATCGCAAGTATTGTTGTGAATGAGTTAGGGGTCATCTTGAAGAAATGGTGTTGTATCGTGACAATAATACCGATCAAAATGAAGCTGATAATTCTGAATTAATGACCTGACCAACCCATTATAAGAATAGGCTATGTGGATTACAACCAATTGCAAGTGTTCATCGTCATACTCCCTAGGAGTAGCTCACTTAAGGAGTGTCCCTCAGCTACCCTGTCAGCTGGCAGAAGGCCTTAGCCCTCAAGGGATGATATAGGCTAATTTCTAATTTCTAATCGTCATAATATTAGCCTACTATCGCTTTCGTTTCATTGCCTTTACTTACAATTTTTTTTACATAAATTCACAAGGACTTACCACTGAAACATCTTCTTATCCGTAGCTTTCTTGATAAAAAAAAAACATCAATGATTTAACACAACGACAGGGTGTATAGTTCATGAGCTGCATATGAGCGAAAAAAATATACGAAAATAATGTATAGTTTTAAGTGTGGTGAAGCATTTTAAATCTCGTACAATAATATTTAAGTTAGAATATGACAACATTAGTATCCTAGTAGCTGCATATGAGCGAAAAAAATATACGAAAATAATGTATAGTTTTAAGTGTGGTGAAGCATTTTAAATCTCGTACAATAAAGAATATGACAACATTAGTATCCTAGTAGCAAGGAATTTTAATATAGAAAATAAAACAGCTGATGAAAAGTGTTGGTGCAGCAAGACAATCGCCGATGGCGCGACGTTCCATAAATTACAATACATCGATTGCTCTCCATGGGCTATCTCGATTACAGTGGCACAAATAGTGACGTGTTTTATTCATTTTTCTGGTTTGAATTATTCATTACAAGCTTGAATCTTTGAGTATTCCATAAATAGCCACAATAAATATAACTCAAAGTCCAAGATAAATTTACGAGCAACTTCCCCGGATCTCTCGTTATACTACGTATGACTACTACGATAAATAAACGTTACATCAATGGATAAATGGCTAAATTCCTCCTTACTAGGCACATCGTTTTCACTACCTATCAGATTACCACGATCTCGGCGGAACAAGATCCCACCAGAACACTACATGATCTATTCCCCCTCACAATACTGTATTTTATTCTTCATCCTTCACTATCGGGACAGTTCGTCTGTGGAAATACTTACCTGAGAATATAAAAGGCTGCCGAACGCTCAGAACGTTCAAGATGAAGATAGTTGACCACTTGACTACCAATCATTAACATTTATATTATATACTGCTTTCATGTTAACATTGTTGCTTTTGTATTAGTTTCATTTATTTTTATTTTACTTTTATTCTTTTTCTACCACTATTATTATTTTTCTCTGTAATTTGGTCTACTTACAATGTTGAATTTTCATTATTAGGCTATAGTTTAATATAGTTTTAATTATAGTTTTCGCTAACATAATCTACATCTATATAATATAATCTGGTTTCTCTCTTTTTTTATTAGTATTATTTTGTATTCTTAATTACATTATTTGCTAAGGTTTGAATGTATCCACCTCTGGTTAGTGGAAGAGAAGGCCTTAAGGCCTTAACTACACCAGAGGGAAATATCAATAAATAAATAAATATGCTGTGAATATTTTCTTTTATTATGAGATACCTCTGATCTAGCCAGCATACCAGAGGTAGTTATCTTTGATTCTCAACGATTCAATAATTAATTTATCGTTTTCAGGCTCGCAAATTTCCTAGCCTTGTAAACCAATATCACATAAACTATGCCACATGCATTAAGCACTGTGTATGTGTGGGTGTGGGTGTCTGCAGGATAACTGTCGGGAGGAGAAATGTTATTGGATTCCACGCTATATTGGGTTGCAGGTGTTCTCGACGGAGAGAGGAATTCATTTCAAGGAATTTGAATGAAGCATTAGTTAATAGAAGTTAAGCTATGTTACTGGCAGGGCTTGCGGTTTAGTCCCATTTAGTTGAAGAACACCTATTTAGCGATCTACTCCTCCAGATCATTCCTTCCTCCGTCACTTCCATTCTGCAATAAATGTCTAAATTAATTCTGCTTATTGACAACTTACTATAACATGTTCTCTACTGCTTTCAAATGTACAGTACCTTTCCCATAATAGTGGATTCAGAAAAAAGCAATGAATTGTGAAGATTAAAAAAAAAATCCATTTCCAGTTTAGTACCGGCATGTAAACCTCACTTATCCGTTCTTAGTGACAATTTAAACGACGTTTTTTGTTCGTGGCTAGTAGCCCACTCTTAAAAACTTACTTCGCTGCTCATACCTACTTACTCAATGGCAATAGACAATTCTTAAGCAAGCTTAAAGTATATTATATATTTTATGGAACCCTGAGGTTCATTGCCGCGCTTTTATGACCCTACCATTCAATCCTATTCTGTGCTACCTCCATTCAACCATCCCTCGAAAATCCTATTTCCCTTTTATCTATTTTACTATTGTCCTCCCACCTACGTCTAGGTCTTCCAAGTGGTATTTTCCCTTCGGGTCTCCGAGTCAATATTTTTAGATATATCTTTCCTCCCATGCGCGCAACATGTACAGCCCATTTCATCCTCCGTGATTTAATTACCCTTATTATATACGGTGAAGAGAACAGGTAATGAAACTCTTCATTACGCAGTCTTTTTTAGTCCCCTTTTCCTTTTTCATCTCTCTTAGATCCGAATATTTTCCTGTTTTCGAACACGCTCAGATTATGTTTGGTTGAAAATTTTGTATAAAGTAGCATTTCTTTACAATTATTTCTGGCTGTTCACACGAGAGTGCGTTTTGGTCCAATATCCAGCGCTGTTCTCCCGAAACGAAAATCGATGGCTACTACAATCGACATGGCGGTCGATATATACGCACCTGAACAAGTAATATGTTTTACGGAATCTTTATCATAATTTCCAGAGCACCTCCGTAAAATCTTCTTGCCTTTAATGTTATAACATTTTATCTTTTTGATTATGTTCGCTGCTCGACCGAGCGCTGGCAGCGGCAAGAATCAGCTGTACGGAGGAAGAAGCCATGTTTCTACGTCATGCACGTCACGCGGGAATAGAATGACGCTCATTGGTTCATTTCATATTTTTGGATGGAAAAATAGAAAGGGCACGTTTTTAAAGTCATCGATTGATTCCACCGGTGCCATCGGTCTTTCACCAGGTCGTTTGTAAAGTCAACGGACAATCCACCGGGAAAGCATCAGGCCGTTCATAAACTCACCGGTGAAAGTCCGGTGGAAGTCACCGATTGCAACCAGACTCACCGAACTTAAAGTACGATGCTTCTTAGATGACAAACATGGCGGAGCAGAGAAGCAGACGACACTTGCCACTAGCATTAATACATTGAGTTTATTTTCGTGCGAAAGCTAACGAACTGCTCTTCATCAGAGTGTGAGTCCTCCGAAAATGAAAGTGATGAGTTAATTTTGTTTGAAGACGAGAAAAGAAAGAAATCTATTAATTCCAAATATCTCGAATAATAAGCTTTCATGGGACCAACAAATAAACAAATGCTACTGCTAAGCTGTCTCGAGTTATTTATTTTTCTACTCCTTAAGCTAAAAGCCTCAGTTAGTCAAGATATGTTAATAACAGCGTTAATAACAGTCAATAAAGGTGTTCCTATGTCAGAAAAAAATAAGTATTTTAGCAGGAGTAAAACATCGAGATAGTTGTGAAGGTCTACCTGATATTTCGTCAATTAAAAACAAACACAGTTCCTAGTCTTTATATAAATTTATTACACGTGAAAGAAAACCTACAACAATTCACACAACGCTTTTATATACACGAACACAGAACTAGAAACAATTTGAAATTAGATTTGCTGTCATTCAGATTAAATAAATGTGTTGACAGTCATTTATATAAGCAATATACATTTTATAATAATTTGCCCTTTCTGCTGTTGAAGTGCCTACTAACAAATTTAAGGAAGTCCTAAAAAGCTGGCTCATATCAAAAGCATTTTATACTGTAATGTAAATGATTTCCTAAACATGGAATGGACATGCAATTTTAATTAGGCCAGATTAATATTTATAAGTATATGGTATTTTAATTGATCACATAACATAATATAATTTATTGTTTAATTTACTTTTAGTTTTAAGGGTCTTTGATGCAATTGTAAATAGTTAAGTGGGCCTATCATCTTAAAACTTATTTTATTTCTTTTGTGTAACATTGTAAGTTGTATGTATCCTTTTTCCCCCTGATTGAATGGAAGATAAGGCCTTAACTCTGCCAGGTAGAATAAAACATTATTGACAGCACAGGCTATCCATAATGAGGTCAGGTACCGCATTTAACTATGCAATATTTTATGGATTTTAATATGCTCAAAATATTATTTATGAGAATGGTAGCACTCAGTTATTAGTTCCCTGCCCATCATATATTATTATTTCCATTTCTAGCAAATCCATGATACAATAATTATTATACAATTCGAATATTCCCGCTGGAATCCATCAACCCGTTCGTAAATTCAACGGCTCATCAGATGAAAAAAATGGCGGATGACGTTCATCGTACATTCACCGGACTTTCACCGCACTTTTCCACCGGTGGATTTACTGATGACTTTAAAAACGTGCCCAAACGTTTCTATTCCGTTGCATGCAAAATAACTGTATGGAAAATATAGGATGAAATTGTGTGCAATGGTAGTCGGCCATGTCACATGATCCAATCTAACGGTTTGTAGACATTTGGACCAAAAATTGGATCGTGGGACATCGGCTTAAGAGTACGTACAATAAGAAACAGTAACGCTGGACTGCATATTATGGAAGTTTGCCCCAATACCGGACAGTACGAATTTCACCCCTTCCTCACTAGATGACAGAAGAATACGTTTATACAGTTCTAGAATTTTACCAATGAGTCTACTTGGTAGAATATCTTTGGAATTTCTTTCGCCACTGGGGGGATATACATTTTTAAGTACACATCGCCTGTTAAGTTAGTACGACGGATAATATTTGCAGTGATCGCTGACCATCTAAATGTAATGTGAAGAAATTTGTTATACGTTATTAAAAAAATTCTACATTAGTAGGCAAAATTATGTCTTTTTTTTAGAAAAATTCCATTAGGTTCTGATTGGTGACATTTTTTCTACCCTCACACATCGTTTTAATACCGGACAGTATCACTCTACTAGAAAATAATTGTCTTGTAAAATAAAAAAGTCATTATTTGCTTTCAAGAACTACTATCGTGTTGGCGAAACCATGAAAATAATCCACTACCACAAATTCAAGATTCTCTTTTAATCGATGCAGCTCTGGCTGTACCTTTATCCAAAAAATACTGCTGTATTCAACAGATTTCCGACGTGGTCAATAATTTGAAGAAGATCATCGTAACAAAAAGGAGAGAAGCGGAGAGAAGTTAAGTGAAATGTTAACATCCATATAAATTAAAGTGCACATGAAGGAGAAGAAAGTCCTGGAAAAAAAAAAAGTATATGGAGTATGCAAAGAGGCCGTTTCAAATAGAAACCAATCTCAAAATGTACCCTGTCTAAAAGAAAACTTCACTATGGAAATGAAGATAGGATCAAGAATGCCAAGGAAGAATGAATGTCTTATTTTGTAGAGTCTTTTGAGGAAGACTGGGTGCAGGGTTGCATTTGTTCATGTTGGTTCTTCTGGCAGTGAAAATATAATAAAAATAAAATCCTGGCTGTGCCACTGTCGCTAAATGCGGGTTTATCGTTATATCGATCTTCGTTACACAGAGGTTCATCTGAATGTTTGATTATCGATTAAGATTCGTGTTAGTCATGTGATTAATGCTTTAAATACCTATGATTAACCGATAAACGAGTTGACTCAGTCGGCATTCTACTTAAAACGAGCAACTTGAAGAAGCCAAACCTACATAAACACGTTTTGCATCGTATTTCTTGCTTCAGAGCTTTTCTAATTCATATATGTTCTAACAGGACAAAGGTCTAAAGCAAACATTGCTCATGAAACTGAAACAGTAATTAACGCTGCCAAGCGAACGTAATGTTATGAATATTGGCTTAGTGACTTACAGAAGCTTTAACCAAGCTGAGTTGGTCCGTGACCGCGTTTCCGCAACTGCTAATTAACGCTACACATGCGTCCCTACTTTAAAATTCCTCAGTGGCTCTGATGTGAACGAAATCATTGATAGTTTCAGATACGGCGAACTGTGTCAGGCAACTGAAAAATTAATTTATAGTCTATGATAAAACTTCATGATGTTCGATTTAGGCACAATCGATACATAAGGACTATTTTCGAACTTTTCAGACTTTTTTTTTGGGGGGGGGGCACTCAAGTGTCCAACAAATCGTAATTCACGCTAACTGTAAAATTTCATAAAATTCAGTGTTTGAGAATACTTCATTTTCGGAAAGTCTATCTCGCGAACGCGTAAAGCAAGAACGTTTATCGAGGTGTCCTTCGGAAACACTTGAACCTCCAGCTTCAACCAGAACAACGACATATAAATACAAATTAAATATAAATTTGCAGAGTTAAAATATCAGAATTTCACAAGCATGTCGGTCCTATACGAAACGAAAATGTTATCAGACTTAAAAGAAATTAAAATAAAGGGCAGATCAAGGAGAACCCAAAATCCCCTGAAGTTCAGCACTGAGGAAAGGAGATAGTTACAGAAGCGCCGAAGAACATTAACGGCGGAGGCAAATTCGACTTCCAGACCTCAAAGTACATTCAACCACCGGGGCAACTTCGATTTGTGCGAGTGGGAAAGTGACCAAAGAAGACGGTGGAGTGCATCCAGGAGGAGGGTCTCTGCATCGTGGAGGAGCCAGGGGTCCCAGGCGCAGGAACGATTGGAGGCAGCGAGCGCCGTCTTCATCATGCCCATGAGGCGAATGAGTTTGGCCTCGCATCCTGGGTGTGCGGCAGACTTTAGTTTCAGCATGACATGGAAAAGGTGGAGGCCAAGCATCAAGTGACACGTTCTTAGTATTGTTAAAAATAATGTCGAAACAAGACTTAATTTCTTTGGCAAAAATCTCGCCAAGGATCAAAGAACTTGGAACAAGTCACTTTTTAAACATACCCCAAAGCCCCATACTTCTTTTACTTCAGAAAATTCCCTGATTGATAAGTCTGATGACCATTCTCTGACTAGTCTTTTCCTTAAATTCAATAATAACGCATCGATATCATAAATGGAGCAGCCAGAATTAGCAAAAAATATAGGCCTACACATACTGCCAGCGAATACAAATAACAGCCCTTGAGAGAATGCTGAATGCCTCTGTCGTTTCTTTTTAAGCGATCAATTCCGCATTAATATCAGAAAAATATATATTTCTCTGTTATACTATAAAAATTATACATTTAATTTCGGAAGAAAGGCTTTCTTACCTATCGCTAGTATTTGTAACTGCAGTTGTATGACTATTAAATAACCGGAATTATTTTTAAAAAGACCTTTAAGTCCTATGTTTCATTTCTGCACATATATATTTAGTTTAATTTATTTCTGACAGCAGTTCATTTGCATTTTGTAGGAACAGTATTATTAAAGCTGGATGTTATGCAAATGACGGAGAGCTGGAGTATTACTACAGGATTTTATATGTAACAGCATGCGAGAAAATGAAAGGATCCCAGTTGAGCACCTACAGATTAGGCAGGCCTACACACTTGAATGCAGAGGTGTTTGCTATTCACTGTGCATAAGGGACAAGCTCTACTCGTACCTCACGTCGTATGTTATTTGACGTTTTCTATAGGATAAAGAAAAAGCCTACTTCTAATTCTCATCTCATTTAATTCACCTGATACTACCATTGCGTTTCAAAATCCTAGTAAGACACTTTCTCTGGCGCTAACAGTCTTGTAATTTTATGTTGGCTAAGAAAGTTATTTAATTCATATAGGCCTACATAAACCGCCTTAAATCCTCGAAAAAAAATTACTGAAAATAATTCAAGCGAAAAAATAACTCTTTTACAATTTCCTTTTCGAACCACCTTGGAGCTATGGAAGCAGAAATTTATTAACGCCTATAAATAATCCTAGAATTTGAACTCAATGAACTTTACACTATTCAATATTGTTAATACTGTCCTTTTTTAACTCTTAAACATCTCAAAGAAGCAACAAGAGGATTAGTATAAAGAAGGCATACTTATGAAATCATCTTTTCGCTCAGTACCAAGCTGTTGCATGTACTTGAATTTTCATTCTGATATGTCTCCTGGCTCAAATGATCTGAACCCATTTTGATTACTGGCTTGCGGATTGAACTGTATTGGATGACGGCGACTTCCTTTATTCAATATACGTAACAGAAGTGGATATTTACTTGGCTAGAAGTGACGCCTTAGATCTTAAATTGTTTGCTCACCCAAGTCATCATGGCAAGTTTTTCTTGTTAAAGACTAAGAAGAACTATTACAAGCAGAATGCGCTATCGGCATCCCAGATCGGAAGACATACATGAGGTGTATATGCTAGGAATCCTCTAATCCTGGTCGCTTACAATCTGGGTACCTTTCTCTGCATCCAGACATTAAAAACGAAACAACACTAAATAGTGTATCTGAACGAAAATTGTAGTAAGATCAGTATAATAAAAATGTCTTATTTACGATACCCTTACATGACTTTCTCTACCTTCAACATCGCCAATAAACTACTTCTCACTTCAAATTCTGATATAGAATTATCAAGCCTTATGCAAGGAGTGCATATTCAGTTATCTCACCTCATGAAAAAACCATAGCTGTCTTATAACTACTGATAACTTTTGCAAAAAAGTTAACATCAAAGCTTTGGCTCTTAATATAAGCATCTCGTGTACACAATTTCAACAAAATCGTTACAGCCGTTTTCGATAAAATCGCTGAAAATGAAAATTCTTTAATATAATGTGGTAGTTAAAAATACCAGATAGTAATCGCTGAGTTCTGTCATGCATGCTCAAACTCTTGAAAACAACGAGTTTCATGACATATTTCCAACTATTTTCCAAATATAATATGTGTTTATATCATTTTTCAATCTCGAACCATGCATTCCACAGACACCCAAAGACATGTTTGGTTTTGAAATTGAATGTTTCGATTCAAGGGACTTCAAAATATGTATTAATGCTCAAACAAGGCTTCGAATTTCAGGGTCGAACAATAAACTTCTACTACCTATAGACCTACGGCAAGGGTAGAGAAAGTAAAACGAGAAGTCGACAGATTTATTATTATACCTGTATGAATAAAAGAAAGAATTACATATTATATGCAGTAGGTAGGAGCATGTGAGTTAGTAAACAGGACAGTTACTGTTCCCCCTTGTGAATACACTTACACTAGCGTGGGAGATTATATTTGTGTAATCCGTCTGTAATTAACAGTACCTATATTTTACACTCGACATAATATAGTATCCCTGCTTTATACACTAGGCCTAGTGTTTGAAAGTTATGGAAAGTGATAATAGCTTACAGTAACAACACGTGGCTCTAGTTACACCCTCACTGTAGGAACATAAATTATGTGAACCGGCTTAGCATTACAGAGAATACGTCGCGACGCGTCGGAAGGACTACAAATAAAAATACGTTCAGAAAAACACAGATAACCTTCTATAGTTTAAGCATGGTCCATGATAGTTTTCGCCTAACGGGATTGTGCATTCAGTGTTCAAGGCTCGGTGGTTCACCAGGGAAGACTTAAAGTCCGAGTGTTGTAAAAGAAACCACTTGCTTTTTAGTTTACTACAATGCTTCATATAATTTTTTTTAGATAGAATGTTAAAATAAGTGTTTTATATCTTAATGAAAGTAGTTTAATGACAACACTTTAACATAATCATTAGCGTTGTTATCAGGAAAGTCACAAAAAAAGATATACGTTTCAAGTAAAGTGGTATTACTTTAAAATTAATAGAAATTCGTTGAAGTGCTATGTACCACTATCTCAAAACGTGTTATTTCCCTTTCTTGCTACTAACTCTTAAGTTCGTTACAGCAATAATGGGCAAAGGAAGTTAAAAATATATCTTTTTTAATACCGGTATAAAAAGAGGTCAAATTTTCATATTTCGATTAGTCTGGACGAATTATATCCTGAATAAAACTACGAAAATATCATTACAGAACGTAATAAATTTTACTATCCAATTTATTTTATTTTATTGGTTGGTGCTCGTGCTCCCGCCACTAACCTTCTAAAATACCAGAAATATCTGACGGTGGGATGAATAACTTCTGTCAAATAAAAACTTCCTGGTGACCAGATTTTGAAAACAAAAAATGGGATAGTTAAATGATTTTCTAACCTATAAAATTTAAAAAAATATAGAACACATCTAATGTTGTTCTTATGAATATAACCAGTTACTATAAGGGTAGTATTAATTAAAGCAGATTATAGAGGTAGGCCTACCTTTACAGTATTTCATCATTGTTATTTAAGTTCCACTTAAGAAATTGAAAATACGAAATTTTTCTAATGTGTTTGTAGTACACTAACTTAGGCCTACCATTGGCAACATAATGCGAATGATTAGTTGGTTTTATAATAGGCTATGTCTACAAAGAACTAATGCATGAAATATTGTTTTCGTGCTTATATTTGTCCCTTGGAATTCCCAAACAACCGGAAACTAGTGAACTTTTTAGATTTTTTCTCGAGTTCTATAAAAAAAACTTTGTGTTGTAGACCATACCAAACTGATTTAGAGTTCTGTAATTATATTATTTCCACGCTGAGAATTTTATGAATGTAGCATAATTATTAATTAGTATGAAATCAATCGGTTTTTGTTCATAATTATTAATACTTATGAATTTGGTTAAAATAACATCAAATAACGAAAGTACATTAAATATTTTACCTTATACTGTTATAAAATCATGCTGGGTATGAGAGAGGGGGTATAACACATACATAGAACTGGATTACATGAGTACATGAGTACATTGTGTTTTTTTTTTGCAGAACTGGGATGTGATAAATACAGCGGTGCTGACAGGTCGCCAGGTATCACAAGCAATGAAGGTGTTCATCGTAAGTCAGGCCGGCAAGGTGGCAGATGTCACTCTGCAGTCCTCCTGCCACTCAGAAGACGAGAGCGTCCTCAAAGTAAGTAAACAATCAATACCACTGTATTATCTTCCCACTATCAAGGGAACCATAGCAACTACCTGTCTTGGATTTTGTAAAATTTCCTTAATATGACTAACTGTGCTGAACTGGAATTGTTATATGTGAAAGATAGGTTTGAAATACGCACCGCAGAAGCATTTGGGGGATCACAAATGTAACTTCTGCCTTTTGTTATGCAGAATTAAAAAACTATACTCATATACTCAAAATTATACTCACTTTAAGTATGTTGTAAGTCTCGATTTTCTCAAATACATATACAGACTGATTATAGAGTTTCGATCCATATTGTGAAATATAAATATTAAATTCAAACCAATATAATAAATGTAAATCTTAACACATAGTAGCACATAACCTATTTAAGTTTATTCCACATGATCACCCAGCACTTCCACACATAACTCCCAGCGACGCAGCGCTTCACGATTTGACTAATTTCGTTTTTCATCTTCCTGCACTCTGCAGCTGTGTCGGTTGACCATGTCACATCTCTAAAAAGCAAATTTTGCAGCATAATATCCTCTTCGTCTGCCTGAGTCAGGTCGGCACAGATTGCTTTGCAAGCAGCATAGTCCTCCCTTTCCAGCTTCTGTCGGATTTGGAGGTGGTATGACCGTTTCTTCAAGCTGTAGTGGAGAATTTTCTATACTCTCAGTTGTGACACACCCAAATCCCGACTGAGTTTTCTAGTTAATGTTTTTTGGCTTCTGTTAATTGCATCTCCTACCTGTTGCGCAGTTAAAGTAGGCACCCTGAGCCTACCGGAACGTTTCATATTCTGCACACCACCCGTGCTCTTATTTCTGAACCAATAGACTGATATTTGCCCTGGTGAGATCGGGTTTATGGAATTTTTGATCTAAGTTCACTTGAACTAGCTGGTAAGTCCCCTCAAACATGCACACACACCACAGCTATCCTTTCTTCAGTAGATAGAATCGTTCATATATTAAAGAGATACATAATCATGCATTTTCTCAAAAAATGGATCGAAACTTTATAACCACAATGTAGATATAGGCCTACATCCTAGGAAATAGTCAAGAAAATGTAATACTATTAATAAAGCAACAATACTTGTTGCATCTCCTGCTTTTTGCGGACGACCAGGTCCTAATTACGCAAGATATTGAAGATGCCCCATATATAAAGAAATAAGTAGAAGAATAGGCTATAAGAATTGGGGATTTAATATTAACTTCAGGGAAACGGAATACCTTACATTGAAAATGACGGAAATTTGGAGACAGAACAAGCAGAAATTAAAAGAGTTAACACATTTTATTGCAATACTGAGGGCCAATTTTAGATGTAGATGGGGAAACTTCTCTACAATCGATAAAAGAATAAGTGCAAGAAAGAGAATAATTGGGTGTGTTAAATTCAGTTTTATGGAGCAATAACTTTTAAAATAGAACAAAAAATAAGATATATGCCATTGGTAAAACCCATATGAGGCAGAGATGGGTCATTAGGAAGACAACAAACAAGTTATTGGCTAATGAAATGGACTTCTGGAGGAGAGCAGTGAGAATATTAAGACGGGGAAATTTATAAATTAAAGAAGTAAAGTAATAGAAGTGTAAAAATATAAACAATTGAAGAAAGAAAACTAAAGCGGTTTGGTCATGTGAGAAGGATGAAGGGTGATAGAATAGCAAAGATGATGATGACATTTACTGCAGAGGGTATGAAGAGAAAAGGAAAACCGCCTGCACAGTGGACAGATCGTATCAGAAGAAGTTTGATCGCGACAGAGCTAACACAAAAAGATGCTGAGGATGGAAATTTGTGGACATACAGAATTTCCTTAGATTGAAGTAAAATATAAAAATTCTTAATAAAAATACTTATATGAGAATAAGATAGTATCGCAGACCCTTTCCTTTTTCTATAACATGCATCAGTAAAGCTGGCTAATTCCCTTGCAATTTAAACCGCATTTAGATTTGACAAGACAAGTTACAGGCAATTGAGAATGTCACTTCATAATTAGATTAATTTCAGCTTCTTTACCAAAGGCATATTTTATCTACATGTTATCTTGTCAGAAGTAATGATCTTTGAGCATATTCCTGTGAACCTTTTATTCTTGAAGGGGATTTAATTCTGGCAACAAAATCTTCTAACGCAATTAAGTTTTTGAGGATGAGAATTCAGTGCTACAAGATTTTCGCGATGTTATGTTCGTTGCCGGGATGAGTGGTGAGAATTTCGTAATTCCTACAAAAGACATAGCTGATGATCCCATAATACCTATGTGAAAGCACACGATTGGTATAGGCCTAGACATAAAAATAGATTATAATGGAAAGCGGATCAAAGAATCACACGTAACCAGCTTCAGTTCTCAGACGGGGCAAGCTTCCCTGGATTACGTACAGCATTCCGAAAGGTTCATTAAAGTGGATTGATAAAAAGTGGGAAGATGGTGTCAATGAAGACTGACAAGAAGAAGTGTGAGGATGATGGCTTCAAGAAGAACTGTAGGGAGAGGTACTGGAGGTAGCTAGCCTTTAAGAAGAAAAGGAAGAGCATGGGAAGATATCTCGCAGTTTGAGAGACAGCAGGGGGTTGAATTACTAGCAACCAACCAGCAAAGAGAAGACTGGCTTAGGTTAGGGGGAGGCAAGTCTTAATTGAATTAGGGTGCACAGGGAATTTCTCCAACGTACACAGTTCAAGGAACAAGCGGATAGGAAAAGCACGCCCAATAGAAAGCCAAGCAAGCAGCTGAGGTTTCAAACCTGAGTGAAACACCACACTATTAGCCCCTAAGAAACTCTGCATA
Source organism: Ectobius pallidus (assembly GCA_964059195.1). Lineage (NCBI taxonomy): Eukaryota > Metazoa > Arthropoda > Insecta > Blattodea > Ectobiidae > Ectobius > Ectobius pallidus. The sequence goes on along the minus strand of CAXKWD010000004.1, from coordinate 57,801,359 downwards.
AAGAGAAGCTAATCTCATTTGATAGAAATACCTATGCAAGCAACTTGAATAGCGATAAAATTCGAGACAACTGTAAAAGCAAGATCTTCACGCCAATTCCCAATATAATGATACTTGATAAACCCATGAATAGCTACTTCGAGGTTATCAGAATTGACTACAATGAGTCAGACTGTAGATTATTACAGAATAAAAGAAGTTTCTGCAGCAGAAATACACACAATAAGCGATAACTCCAACATAATTATGTGACTTTAAAATGCTAAATAACGGTATCTTAGGTAATATAAAGCAATCTTGAGGGTATTTAATGAAGGAAATTGCATTTATAACGATTATTTCACGAATAAATTTAATACTAAAAAAAGGAACAAAATATAGAACAATAAACAGTTTGACTTGTGTTATAATGCATAACATCAAATCAGTTAAAAACGTCCGACATTTTGCGTAAGATTAATAGGTCAATAATCGATAAAGCTAATCGGCTCGGAAAAATCAGACACTGGACATCTGTTCCGAAGTTCGCGCTTCGTTCCCGACCCAGATCGATGGCACTTATGTGTGCGTAAATGCGACTGTCCCATGTCTGTATATTTACAGAGATGTTAAAGAAGTCCCGGCACAAAACTCCTGCACACAGGCAATGGGTATAGGCCTATGTTCGCATGTAATATAGGCCTAATAGGTGTGTGGTAAAATAGAAATCGAGCTTAAAACGTGCATTAAAGTCATGTTAATAGCCTAATGAATAAGAACATAGTAGCCTACTCCTGTTTTTAAATAAAATGCTCTTGGACACTAAAGAAAAAGTTATTTGGCTTGGAGGAAAATGTAGCCATATTTCACCGATTACGGGCTACGTTATCCCGGTGGGATGAAATATAAAATATTATATTGAAAAAATTAAGTAATATCAATTATTTTGCTGTGCACTTCAAATACCTGTACGTCTTTAAAACAAGCTGTCGGGACTATAGAGAAAATATTTTCAAATTCATAATAAGGATCATAATATAAATGTCTGTTTTTGGAGGCAGACTATATTATGTACGCTTGCTTATATAACACCGGAAAATTTCCCTCAGTGAAAGACAAGCAACACACCACCAAAGGCAGTACAAGTCTAAAGTTTAATCTCTCTACTTTCCTCTTCTTCATAAATTATTAACTACACAATTTGCAAAATGTTTTGCATAACAACGTTGAGATGGCACACAATTTGCTGTCTACTGTCACTTCATTGTCATTCTTACTGGGAAAGGAGCAGAAGTATATGTTAAGCCTTTCGGACTTTATACATATAACGTACTCTACATCGTATGCATTGTAAGATTTACAAGGGAACCTGCTAATCGTATCCTTTCAGAATGTCATTATAAGTTCTGCCTACTTTTTAAGCTTTTAGAAATGTGAATGGAAACTGCTAGCCAAAAAGTGGTGGAAAGTGTGTTTAAACCGAACATAAAACTGCAAAATAAGCAATGAAGCAAAACAACTTAAATCGCTTATTAATTAAGCACTTCATTTCAACCTCCGAACCCTTTCATATAATCCATGAGTACACGAATAGATTGTAACACCAAAAAGGCACATTTCAAACCTTCGAGTTTTTAAAATAATTACGTAATGTTTATCTTAACTTTATTATCCCCCAACTGACTCTTCTTCCATCGATGAACACATTTTTCTTATTGAGGACTGATTATGGAAGACAATTTAATATTTTCGTTTTCAGATACCTTGATAGCAACTTGTAAAATATATTTTTTTCATCATTTAATTTTTTCAACGTTTCTTTACACAGTGATTTGCTTCAGAAGTGTCTTCTTTTCGGTTTTCAGCACTTCATATTACCAACTTTTCTTTAGCAGATGCACTAGACAATGGACATCTGCTCAATTTCATTATTAATTGGAGAACTTGTCCTCCATGCTTAAAAAGCTAGAACCTACCAGGTTTTCAAGGATCCTTTATTTACGTAAAATATTTCATTTCAAACCCTTAGGATGTATAGGGCCTATGTATACATAGTGATTCAGGACCTCTGCAATAAACTTTGTGAAATGACAGGTCTTACCAGGAGGACCACCGATGTTGCCAGATGCGTTGTTTTGGAGCCACGTGAACGAGCAGATAAGATGCAGAGGTTATATAAGATCATTTATTGCATACGAACTGCAAACTATATGAAAAAGTAATTTAGAGATCGCCTTCAAAGTGTCCACCTTCGGCCCCAATGTATTTACATCGTCGCTCCATTGCCCCGAACTCCCAACACGTGCGGTCTCTGATGAATGCGGCTGAAGACAGTGTATAAGCACACAATCAATTCTTCCCGTGTTTTTTTTTTTTTTTTTTTTTTTTTAATTTATTTATTTAAGGTCGCTTTTTAACTGCCAGGGTCACCAGCGACCACAATAATTAATACATATATATATTGAACAAGTTCTACAAGAAGTGAAGTATGAAGAAAAACATATGCAACTTGGAATTTAGTAAGAAGAACAACATATTAAACTTAAAACTTTAGCAACTATTGACAAACTATGATTTGATTTGACATTATATGAATGATTTTAACTGTGACAGTTCCAAAAGTGAGATAACCTTAAGGCATCCTTCATTATTCTTAAATATATTGTATAAGTCTCCTTTAATATTTAACAGACGCCTTACATGCAATAACCGTGGACATTCCAGAATAAGATGGGAGGAAGTTACATCCCCATTACATTTCGGGCATGGATCCTTAATAGTTTTCTTCATAAGATAGCCATGGCTAAGGTTGAAGTGGCCAATCCGCAGCCTGGTCAGCAAGACTTGTTGCCTTCTACAGAGGAGAGAATTCGGAATGGCTGGCTCAGTAACTGATTTCCGGACGAGCTGCAGTTTTGAAGGAGTGGATCTCCATGTTTCATCCCAGTGCTTCGTAATTTCAGATCTGATCATTGTTTTGGTGTCCTCTAATGTACCATCCAAACCGTTTTCAATTTGTGATAACACTGTTGCAGATTTGGCTGCTGTATCTGCGTTTTCATTTCCAGAAATACCTTTATGTGCGGGAAGCCATGCTAATGAGATTTTGGTACCATTTTTTGAGTGGAAAAACAAACGTTCCTGAATCGTTTGGATGATTGGGTTCCTTGTAGATCTGTTTCCGATGGCACCGAGAGCTGACATAGAATCTGAGAAGATAACAATTTGTGAGCAGTTATTACTCATAGTGCTTTTTTCAATAGCTTTGAGAATAGCCCAGGCTTCACATGAAAAGATGGAGAAGTAATCTGGTAAGCGATAGGAGTGAACACTTGAGGAAATGACTATGCCACATCCTGATCTTGAGTCACGTTTTGAGCCATCAGTATATACTTTGAGACAATTCTTATACTCTTCAAGGAGTGACGAGATCATAGGCTGTAACACTGATTTAGGCATAGTTGTAGAGCAGGGAATTTGTGTAATCTTCGTATTAATAAAGGGAATAAAAGGCTCCCAAGGAGGAAGGGGATGGAGTCGCCTTGGGAGGATATTAGCTTTTTCAATGTTGAATTCTGAGTTATAATCCAGGAGTCTTTCCCTTAATGGTTTTGGACAATTTGGGTGAGAGTTATAAAGTTCTGATTTTGGAACACCAAAGACGTAATTGTTGGTCGGGTTAGAAGGAGAACAAAATGTTGAGTATGAAAAGTTTAGACATAGTTGTTTACGTCGCAGGTCCAAGGGAAAAAGACCAGCTTCCACAAGTAGACTGCTACTTGGACTGGATCTGAAGGCTCCCAAACTTAGACGACTTGCAATGTTGATAACTGGATCCAACGTTTGGAGAAGGCGTTTGCTTGCCGAACTGTATACTATAGCTCCATAATCCAGTTTGGACTGAATTAGAGCTCGATAGACGTTTATTAGACATGTTGATTCGGCACCCCACTTAATGGAAGATAACGTTTTAATTATGTTCAGTCTAGATGCACATTCCGATTTTAGTGAAGTAATATGTTGTTTCCATGAGTGATTTTTATCGAACAGTACGCCTAGGATTTTGCAAGAATCTGATCTGTGCAACCTGTGGCCACCAATATTAAGGTTAACGTCTATTTGGTGAAGCTTTCTACTTCTAGAAACAACTATAAATTCAGATTTTGATTTGGATATTGTGAAGCCGGAAGTCTTTGCCCAGGAGTAGATTTTATCCAAAGAATTCTGAATAATATTAGCAGTAAGCTTAATGTTATTCCCACTGCAGAGAAGAGTGATATCGTCCGCAAAGAGGAATGCTTTTATTGGCTTCTCAATCAAACTGCTGACTTCATTAATAGCAATGAGGAATAGAAGCACACTTAGTACTGACCCTTGAGGCAGACCATTCACCATTTCCATAGGAGGAGAAAGTTTATCTTGGATTCTCACTCTTAGATATCTATGAGCTAAGAAGTTGATGATAAAAGCTAAAGTATTGCCACTGGGTTGGCATACAGAAACTTTTCATATGCCCTCAAAGAAAGAAGATCAGCGGCATTAAGTCAGGCGATCGTGCTGACCATGCTCCTAAACAACGCATCTGCCAATATCGATTGCATACAAACAAGATATATATATATATATGTGTGTGTGTATAAAAAGAGTTTATTACAATTATATATATATATATTACAAATGAGTGTGTATAGAAAAGGGTTTATTCTACAGTAAGGGACCAATGGTTCCATGCCTTTTCTGAAGAATACGCACTCGGAAGATCCCATGCCATCAGTTTCATTTAACGGCAAGCTGCTAACCGTTCGGTGATTCAAGTTCCTTCTTCTATCTGAATTTTTTTGTAAATGTATTGTTAATCAGTTCCTCTTCGCTGTTCAATATAACAATAAGACGAGTTCTTTTCTAAATCTACTGTCCCCAAAAGTAAGGTAAAATAAGTTATACGTGATATTGACGTTTTCTTAATCTTTGTCAGGAGGATGGCTCTAGGGATCGAGAAATGTCATAAAGCAGAAAACTCTTCTTCTGAAGTTAGTTTTAATGTCAGCGCATTCCAAGTTAGACGGAATTTTAATAACCCCGTCATCTTGAAATTCTGTAGTTCAGGAGTCGACTGCAACTAAAAAAGAACTGACTAGAAAATTAAAGTGCAAGTCAAGAAGAATAGCTATAACGCTGAGGGAAACACTATTTTTGTATCTTCAGTTTTAACTACTGTATATCGAATATGAGGTTGTGTGTATAAAGACTGTACATATTAACATATCGCACTGCCTCCTCCAAGTACAACAATACTTGTTAGAACGAGAGACAAGAACCTTTGGGGTACATGGGGTAAATATAACTGTAATTCGCCTTTGCGAAGTGGGAATCTTCGAGAAAAATCTGTAACTCACATTGGACGAACACAGGATTCGAACCTGCAACCTTCCGAAAATGAGTAAGCGACAATAACGTCTCGGCCTTCTTACCGGTTTAAATTAATGTCAAATGAAATAAATATTTATTACTATTAGCCTATTATTATTATTATTAATATTATTATTATTATTATTATTACCTTCATCGCTCTCTATTTTATGTCCAAGTTCATTCCTTCTAACAGTCAAACAGATAAAAGCTTTCTACTGCGGGTTGAAACGTGTAAAAATTACTTATTATACAAGACGATAAAATTAATTTTTATCGTGGGTCGATAGTGTAACGTCAAGACGAAGTGGAGACATTCAACTGTCGACGTGTGGATAAAAATTATTTATTGTCAGTATAATATAAAATTTTATTTTATTTGTATGTTTCGCACGAAAGCATTCAAATTTTAATTAGTACTTCTACATATCAAAATGCAAATGTATATGAATTATCCTGTTTGTAATTGGTTACTGATGATTAGGATCGACAGCAAACTGAATCGACAGGAAGTTCGTTGTCATGAGAACCATTCCAAAACATACTTGTTCAATATGGAAATTTACATTCTCAGTTGACAGCTGTTAAGGCATCAGCGTTTTCTCTCGCGCCATATGCATACGACTGTTTTTGTTAGTACAAATGTTTAATTTTGAGATTTTATTTTCACTCAAACAAACGGCGAGCCCACCACGCTCTTCGCATCAGCTGATTGTAGTAGTTCTTGTCGTCTACGAGAGATGGCAGGTCATGGCGTCGGTCAAATCGAAGCTGCCTTATGGTTGATTTCTCGAAAGCACCGGATTTTGACAAGAATTGAATTTATTTTATTATGATATTAAAATTAACACGAACAGGATTTTATTTTAAATACAGGCTATTTGTTACGTAGTTTTCAGCTCCTACTCTCAAGGTTTCAAGATCGTTTCGTGTTCGATAATAATCGATACCATACCGATGTTGAAATGAAAAACAGTTTCGAAATGAGTGTCATTATGATACCGTTATGTATCACGTAAGAAGTGTATTATAGTATGGTCGCACAAAAAAAAGCATATATGAACTAGCTCTATTTAAACAAGAGGATTGTAAATCGCAGGTTGTGTAGCATTTATAATCTAGAGGCCTTGTGACAAATGAAGACTAGCCATGATAACCCACAAGGCAGATAACTGATTTCTTGTGAACTATTTAGAGTTACGTCAAGTTAAAGTTAAGGAGTCTGATATCTGATTGATTTTAATTTTTATGTAATGTGACAAGTTTCTCAACAGAACTAAAACCGGGCAAGAAGAGTTTTAGTCTGCTGAGAAATTTGGAGGAATCACTCAAAGGACGTAAAAACTACCATGGGTGTCGGTATGCTGACCACATGCCCCCCAATCCTGCCGTCTGCCTATGGCTGATGACGCAGCGGTCGGGTGGTAGGCCTTGTCCCTTCAGGGATGTAGCGCCACGGAGTTTAGTTTTATTATTATTATTATCATCATCACCACCATCATCATTATTAGCATCGTAAAAATGAAAACTTTTTTTAGCCGACAGGGTATATTTCTCAGAATTTCTCTAAATTTACGGTCTAATGTCAAGTTGCACAGCTTATTCCACATAACTATTATATTCGCCTATTAACTAGCAATCATATAGTGATTGGCGTCAATCAGCACAACTTTATAATTTATATACCCATTACACCAGACATGAATTATAGTGCATCCGGCAACTATCGTAATTGTATCAATCACGTTCGATTGCAAAATCATGTAGCATGCAGCGACATTCAACATTAAAGTCAATTGCTCTGTGAAATATGTGCCATTTGTTGTACCCAACACATACATCCAACATAGCTGGTACGATAGTTCAGATAACAGCCAATTTCAGACTCTGTGTAACGGAATGTTTTCCTGTGAACGCACAACTAAAATACAGTAGATTCTACTTTTGTGTACAACGTAGGCTACCCTCTTACATAACAATCTCCCATCATTTTACAAGAAGCATTCACTTTAATAAGTTACATGCCCGTATAAGTTACATGGCAATATCTTTTATACTACAATTTATACTAGCACATGTTTTACTAGACCACGTCATGCCCTTTCTCTTGAACTAAGAAAATAGTAAACATTCACATAATCCCTAATCTCAGGTTTTAAAACTGAGTCCTATTTAGGCCTATACGTTTCTATGTAAATTAGTAGTAGACAAATAAGCATAGAATGAGTGAGGAATCACAGAATGCCTTGCGGGCTCGTTTCGCAAACATACCTACTCGCAAAATAAAATCCTTCTTTTAGTCCTAGTATCATAACTGTTTTTAAACAATCTCACTTTGCAGCTCTATGTATAAGTCTGTTCAGTGATTATGACTGATAAATCCTATAAATTGCATTATAAACCAGTAGCGCTACACATACTTCGATTCTCACAATAATTTTAACAAGATGCTATCCTAATGCGAGTGTACTACTTGTCCGCATGGTTTCGACATCATGACTTTGTGCTTACAAAACATAATCTTCTGTTATTGTTAGGATACTGCCAGCTCTGCTTATCACTAACAATTCGCTAGAAGTCTGTTATATTATTTATAGTAATTATTCTGAATATAACGTAACTGAGGCTGAGCCGAAGTGGGATTACACTGCCCTAAAAAAGATTGAGCTAATTCAACTAACTTCATAATCGAACCCACAACCTAATGGTGTATAATACGCAATATTATGTGGATAGAAATCCTCACATTTTTACATAAAGCATTACTCTAATAGTCCTAAATCTCTTGTTTAAAAAAATTGTCCGATGTGATGCAGTTATACGTCAGTAGCAGTGAAAAGGTTAAAAATGTATAGAAGCAGAGATATAAGATCAATGGAGTATTTCTTCATATAAAATAAGAGTTTCTTTATCCATAAGTTAGGATTATCATTTACGGGAATCAGCTATTCCAATTCAGTTTTTTTTTATTATTAATTTTAAACTTATTGATGATTTCACCGGATGATTACGTCAATACACACAAATATTAATACTTCCCTTTATGGCTCTTAGTTACTTCTGGCACTGAGCCATTCAAATAAGCTCTTCTTTTGTAATCTGCTTACATATTTGACAAAACCGCTAAGCAGACTAAATTGTGATAATTTTAGAATCGAAGGTAAAATATAGAGAAAGTTTTAGAAGTCGAGGAAACAGCGGAGTATTGTGCCGGCATCTGTCACCACAGAGTCGAGAAACTTAGCTGAACTTTTCAAGTTTTTACTGGGAGACTTAGCGGCAGCTTAGAAGAATTGTGCCTCATTCGCTGGCTTCCCGCATTCTATTGATTGACTTCGCGAATTTCTTACTGGCATATTGCTTCGCATACAATCGAACGTAAAAGAAAGTGTTTTTTACATATTCTTTTCTGCGCGTCCTATGGGGGATTGGTAAAAAGACAACAATATAAAACATTACTTATGAATTTATTGACTTTATAACTCTGGAAGTATCTTGGCATTTTAGTGTGAAATTTGCATTTAGGCTACTTTATCCCGAAGTATTCTGTATTTTTCTAAAACAGATGGATACAATCATTTTACCTTTGCGTAGTCTCTAAGAGAGGCTTACAAGGCGAAATCTTCATTGGTCTTCTCTGATTGATTGAACTTACCTAATAGGTAATAACTAAAAGGTACAACCTTATGCTTTAGCGTTAAGTTATTATTGTTACTGACTGCTTAGTGCACAGATGTGTTAAGTACAATTCTATAGTTTTTAATCAATTCGTTTTACTATTACTTTCAAATACTTACCACATTTTGTCCCTGCAGAAAATATATTAAGCTTTCGTTTTATCACTTGTCACATTTAAATTGACTATAGATTGAAGATAGTCTCAGGAGCGTCCAAATTTGCAATCAACATAATTAATTCCAAAATTGTACTTAACAACATGTGTGCACTAAGCCATCGTCACTATTTTTATTACTTTATACTTCATATATTAGTAGCTTGATAGAGCTAAACAGTATGATTTTGTCGATTTTATCTAACAAGTTTGTTGTAAATGGATTTTTATTCTACTTTTTTCTACATACACTTTTAATTTTTCTTAATGTATAATCTATTACAAATATATTATTATTTAAATTATGTGAATAATAAAAAGTTACTTTTAGCCTTTATGTAAAAGCTCTTGATAGGTTTCAAGAACAGGGCCAATATAAAACTAAAAAATTAAAATAAGAACTATAACACTCCCGGTATCTAAACCTGTAATCTTCTGAATGACAGTCCGAATAAGTATCGCCTCAGCAATCAACTCGTTATATGATTCTCAGCTCTAGTAAACTATCAGTCCCTGAGAGAACATATATCTCAAACTACAATAAAAACAATCTTTTCCCAATACCAGTGGCAAATATATTGGATGTTACTAGGGAGATGGATGGCTCTTAATACAGATTGGTACTCAAGTGTTTCTAGGGAATAGTATATAAATTGAGTGGGCACAAGTATCCTCCTACACAGATCCGTGGGCGCAGATCTCCAAGTCCTCCTACATAAGACTCATATAAGTAACAAAAGCAGTAAAATGTATTAAATTTTCATTAAGACTCATATAAGTAACAAAAGCAGTAAAATGTATTAAATTTTCATTACTTTTAGTTTCCAACTAGAGATAAACGACACCGTTGAAATTAAGTATCTATTTCAAAGAGTGCTTATCGGTACGGTAATTATAAATCCTCGGTACCTATCACATCTTTATTATTACACGATTACCTATGGGTTTTATTAATGTATAATTTTAAACTTCATTAACTTTTCAAAAGCACAAGCAATCATATATATACCTGAATCACCCTGTTATAATAACAGCATTTATTGGAACCACGTTTCATAACATATAAATAAATAGATTTGAACTTGAATTTTCAGTTAAGATTTTCTATACATTAACACCCAGAGTGACTTGATAAAGCATAAAAATAAAGTAAATAAAGTGGGCCTATGACAACAGAAAAGGCAAGTTAACTTTAGTCTACTGCCATTTACAAATGCGTATAAAGGTAACTCAGCTACGGAAAGATTATCTACCAAGGTAGGCTAATTTAAGACACACGCTTGGAATTAACGTAAATCCAGAAAAGGTATCCAACGAGAATAAAGGTATATTCGTCCTTCTACAGATCTTCCTATTTTAAAAGCTTCTTCAGACTTCAGAGCATTTAACACAGTTTCAACCTTCCTCGAACTTCTAGGTAGCTAACTCAGTTAAAATATTCCTCGACTTTTATACGTATCCGATGTTGGACGATTCCTCGAGTTTAAATTACCTAATGTAGCTTCAAGCACTCAAAATTTATTAATGTTATGGGCAGGTCTTTCTTAGGGCGAAATTTTTAATAGAAAAAAATATATATATTATATGTTTCCTGGGAGTATGTGTCGGCATGAAAAACACGTTACAGGTCGCATTCCCATCTCCAGATTATTTTACTGTAATGAATTATGTAGAATATTTTGTTTTTATTGAACAGCTCAGGATATCAGAATGTTAAACTAGAATCTCTGAAAAAAGATAAAATCCGGAATTCAGAGTTTTTATGGTGGATTGCTGTCCACTCCCCTACGCGCCCATCACATCAAGTCACCAGAAGCAATTATCCCGCAGCAGAAGGGTAGAAACGTAGTGACGTAACGAGCTGTGAGTACAGCTGGCTTTTCATTTTCAATATTCCACGGATTCCATTCGAAGTCTCCCCAATCATTACTTCTATCTACTCATCGGTGCGCCGAAATCTGGGCGACTCCCCATTCCCGTCACTGAGACATCGATAGGAAGTTTACTGTTATAACAATTACGTGAAATGAATGGTAGTCACTTGCATTACCATTTAAGAAATTTGAAATTCTTTTTTTATTAATGACATACCGCATAAAAAATAACGAGCTGTTTTGAAAATATTTCTATTTTTAATGTACAGACAATAAAGGAGTAGCATAGAAACATCACAGCCCGAATCTTATGTTGTATCTGATGCCTCAAGGTGACTATAAATAAATACTCTAAATTCAATCTTGTTTTTTTGAACAGATAATCCTAAACGTTTGAGTGACATTTTAAATTAGTTCTTATTTCAGATCTAGTGCGTACTTTCAACTCAGACCTAACAAACAAGTGCGTGAAACGTTCATAGAACTTTCTCTTCTCTAATTATGCACAATGAGATTTTCTCGCTTCACAGTCCGAAAAACGGTAAACGGTCACATTGCGAGAGAGAGTTGAGCTGTCCCAGCCTTACGCTAAATCGCGAAGCAAAGCTAAAACTACAAGGTTTTGGAAATAAAAAATTACCCTTCTGCTAAAAATTTCTAATAAAGGCTCAAAGTTTTAGTACAAACTGTGAATGTATAAACAAAATTTGTACAGCTGTTTTCGAGGAAAACGTAAAAAGCTCAATTACATTAATGTAAAATGGTAGTTAGAGTAAAAGAAAGTTGTCGGCATGCTTTATAACATTCTCAGAAGATACTAAACCCAAAAACAATCATATGATTCTCGGTTTTAAATTAATTCGTTGATTTTTGCATACAGGCATACAGATCAGCCTACACACAGACAAGCTTAGGAAAGTAGTATTTTGCATTCTGAGGCACTCAAAACTGGTATTAATGATGGAAACTCTACTTCGAACTTCAGAAATGAAACCAGTATATAGGCCTACTCTACGTTAGTTGTGATTTGGACAGGAAAATCAAACCGGTCCCGCTTCTTTATATATATATACATAATATTATGTGATATATATATATATGTATATATATATATATATACATATTCACATTGCAATTGGGTGGCAGTGGTGCCAAGTACATTTATAAGAAAACATTCAAGATTAAGAAAACGTTAAAAATTATTACAGATACGAATTCTAATAACTAATAACCTAATATTCCTAACAACTTATGGAATTTAATAAATACATATCAAGTTAAATAAATAAATTAAATATATACATGTCTAGTTCATTAAGAAAAATAATAAAATACATGCAAGTTAAATAAATTATATAAATGCATTACATATAAAGACTAGCCTAATAATCATACACTTCTAACTAAACATATATACCGGTATATATATCGTTCATAACTTAACCCAACTATAGACTAAAAAAATTATGTTATCTTATTTGAATTTTCTTACGTTTTGCTACACTACGAGTTGCTTCGTACGGTTACCTTGCATTCAATTATATTCGGCAATGATACGTCAATACTATAAGATTATATGGCAAAACTAATGTGTAAATCGAGACATTAATGAAACACGGGAAATTTGAGGATGTGATGACGTAATTCAGACTTCAGGAATAGCAGTGAATGCGTCATGTATCTGTACAAGGGTTACTATTTCTGAAATCTGATTCACGTCATCGTGCTGTCACATTACTTCCCAATCATGTGGTCAATTTACTATCCTGTATTACAGCGGATAATTATTATAATCTTACTTCGGATACTGCCCACGATACAGAATATCACTCATTAGGACTATCTTACAGGTCTATACAGGGTGTTAATGAATAACACCGAAATATTTTACCTGTGTATAGAGGGGACATAGACAAGCAACTTTTATTATGACATTTTTGCTCTACGACGTAAAATGTGTATGCTACAGGGCATTAAAGTCCTTAAAATTTGGTGCTCATAACTCAATAATGTAGCAAAATAGGGTTGAAATGTTCATTAAATTGACTTCATGCCTTCCTAGTGATCGATAAAAACCTGATTCTTAATAATTCATCAACAGCTATACCATAATTTAGAATTTTCATAATCTGCAAAATTTACTGACTAATCACATGATTGCCCGCCACTGCATTATCTTTTTATTCCTAATTCCAGACCTAACAAAAATGTTTCGTTTGTCTTTTTTTCCCTCAGAGTTGTAAGATATCGATCGTCATTTTTTACAATTTTCCCGACCACTACACAATATTCACTGTTCCTTTGTTTCCCATCGTTTCAAGTATTGGAAGTCAGTGGCGTGCATATCCTTGGGAGATTTTATGTTATAACAGGAAGAATTTAATCCATAGAGCAAAAATCTCCTAATAAAAGTTGCTTGTCTATGTCCCCTCTATACACAGGAAAAATATTTCGGTGTTATTCATTAACACCCTGTATACACACAACGCAACATCTGTCTGACTGCCTCTTAATATGCTATAACCCAAGGATAACTTATATATAGTGTTTTCTTATATAGTTAGTTATATTTTTGGTCATGTTTTAATTTATACTTTACTGCGTAATGTATCACAGAAACTCCACAGAATAACTCATAAGATCTGGTTCTACTTATAAACAGTATCAATGGCATTATTTTAGCCTAAGCAACTAAGAAAAAGTATTTTATATGTATTACGAATTTTTCAAATAAAAAGTCATGTGCCGTTAATTGTGGTAATACCTCCATAGTGAATGCTAGACACATTTCGGGCTGTAGGCCTCGTTCAATGGCATATTTATCACCAGATAGTGCCTAAACGAACATTTGGTTTGGGCGCCATTTCTAGATTTCAAAGTGAGGTAAAAAAGAAGCCAACGAGGAAGTTCTCCACAGCTGGAAACGAAAAGTTCGGTGATAATAACACGCTCTTAAACAAGGTCTACAACCCGAGAAAGCATTTAAAAGCATTCAATATTCAATATTAAAGCCTCGGATTTGCTCCACGGTGTCAGCTAACATTACTTGGTATATTATCGTGTAAATTTAATATAAATGTCATATAACATCAGGGTTCGGTATGGGTACGAGTGGCGGTTTTATAAGATTTGTGGATCCGAAGAATAAGATAAATGGAAAAAAGTGCTCGTAAGAAAGCTATAAAGTAAACCAGTCTAAGTTATAGTAATGGAAAGAAGCGTGGTATATCAAGATGTTAAGGCACTAGTTACTTTAGAAGGCGATAATTGTTTATTTAGTGTTTTAATTTAAAATACAAGATGAGGTTTTAATGGTTTAAGTTTTCAAGTTTACCAAAGTCAAATAATTTTGAAGCAAATAGTCTAAAAAGATATTTAGCTTCCTCATAATTATTATTTACCCTTCAAAATAATAAGTTTTACTGCTTTATAATATATCTCAATAAAGTGTTTCTATTCTGTACTTTCTTGAAACGCCCACCGCGAACTGTGACCTCTAAAGCTCACCAGTTTTACGTGTAATGTAAGCACTAGGAGGTTCATCAATCTTCTTCTAGCTTCGTTCAGTTGACTGTAGTGTATTTCTGTATTTTTGTGTAATGGAGATTTATCGGAGACCTCCTATTTCTCCAGTCCACTATCAGAGGATTGATGAAAAATAAATGCGCTTCTACAATGAATACAGCCTGAAACCATCTATTACAATTTTAAATTAAATTCCCAGGTAAATATTTGCCGCTGTAAGTTCAATTTCGAAACCGTATTCTGAACCTGGCCTATGGTTTTTAGAGAATATGTTCAGCTATTCACATATGAAACACATTACTTTCTCTACCCTCCACATTCCAACCTAGAGTAAGAGCTGAATTATGGAAGTATTCATTCAGTTGTCTAAACCTCATTCAAAGCGTAAGGTTTGAGCTTAGGGGTGGGATGAATAGCCTACAACGAACTTTCAGAGAATTAATCATAGGTAATCCCACGAGTGATGACGAGTTTATCGATATATTCATCGATGACGAAACTCGTAATCTCGAGTAGGATTTATTAAGAATATTCCATGAATAAAATGTCACGGATTTTCAAAATAATAATTATTTTCTTGCTTTGTTTTAAAATTCTGTCAGTCGTAAAATCACGACATACTAAATGAATGAACAGTCAATAAATCGATTCGATTAATCGATACGAGTTCACAATGCTACCAAAAGTGCGCATCACAAGATGGAGGGCGTCATCGTACTTACTATCATATCGCTATAAAAGTATACAAACTGGCTTGCACCGAATGGAAATTGTGTTTTTAAGCAATGGACATTTATATTATTTCAATTTCCAAGCAAGTTATGTTGTATAAAATGTGTTTTCATTCTGTTCACTGACAGCATGTGGCGTATGTTGATGCCTCGCGTGTTCAATAACGAGCTGACGTTTTATCAGAAAAGCATATTATAAGACATTATAAGATAAACGATCGTGATTGGTCTATAGCTGAGGAACTGCCAAACGTTATTGGTCAATATTAAACACGCGGCATATGAATGGAATAGTCAGAAAAAAATTGTTGGATAAAAGTGCAGTTAGTGTACAAAAATTGAACAAAACCGTTAAAATTCTTTGAAAAGGGGTAGTAAAAGAAACTAGTCGCCAAGCCAAATATAGGCCTAAAGTAATATATGGCATATTACAGAAAACTAAAACTAAAACTAACGAGGCTGTGTCATATAGCATTCTTTCTTTCTTGTATTTTTGGTAAATTTCGTTATGTAAAGATAGTTTCCAACGTAGAAAATATCTTTCTCAGGATTCGTAAAAAAAGTTAACTCTTTTATAGTATGGATCCAGTGGAAACTGTCTCGTTAGATAAATATATCGGACCTATTTTATTATGAAAATTAACGTCAAGAGTACCTCACGCCGACGTCAATGCCAAAATGCACATCTCTCTCCACTAACACTTCGTTCGAAACATTGAATGACAGTCATTTTGTTCTTCGGAACTCTATAGGATTTTGAATATTTTTTTGCAAGTGTTTCGATTTCTGAAATGAAGTCTAAACTTTTTCCTATTGTTTTCTAAAACCATCTTTCACAAACTGTTTTAGTAATTAAGCATGCCTAACCGTCTATTAAAGAATTTCATTTCCGCTGAAGATTAAAAACAGGTATGTTATTAATATTACACTGCAGAAACTATAGTGTACAAATTACTCATACTCAACATTCATCCGTAAATAACTGTTATACATGTTTTTGCACTCCTTAGCTAGTAAGTGGTACTTACGAACGTTGTTTACATGGCTCGTAAGTTGACATTCCCACACAGTCTTGTTGCTAAGGCCGGTTGCGATGAGGTTAAATTACTTACGGTCCAAGCGCTACGTCATAATTCATTACGATACACTTCATAATACAAGCCTTTATGGGCACGGCCCCCAGGACAAATATTCGGTTCCCATAACAACAAACACATGCGAATCACTTTCTGAAATAAACATCTATTTTCAAGAATGTATTTACATAATATTTTCAGGTAATATCACAATTAATATAATTAAATTGATATAAATAATCATCGTGCAAAAAATAGCATGCAACACATGGGCCGTAAAGGCATTTACGGGTCTCGAAAACTTAAAAACCCTCGGCGATATTTATTCCGTTGTTATGACTCCTGGAATGTCACGTTCGTTTATATTTCTTCAAAAAGAACAATTTTCCCACATGCTGAGAATATCGCAGTACCGCATGGTAGCCAATATCATTTACTTTTGACTATTGCGCTTCGGAACACAAACGTTCAAAAATATGAAATACAACTAGATTAGTTGACATGACGTTCCATAGCAATTGTTGTCAAATAGGCCTACCTATTTTACGTCAAACGTATCCTACATAAAACAATATGACAAATAATTGTGCACGATACATTTCATTGGTCTGATTCCGAGAAGAATAATTTCAAGTCTTGTTTCCATTTGAAACCAATACGAAGGATGATTTCTAAATGCATCCACTTGATCTTAATCCCCATGAATTTTATATATTTCCAAGAAGTGTACATACCCTTTATCGCACAATTGTAATTTAGAACACTGCGACAGTGAAATTCATAAGTTCATCGATACTCACCAAAGCTTCGACTGATTCAGTCACCATGATTATCGTCTGACCTTTACCCTATATTCAATTTGTTACAAACGTTTTAATAATGTACACATTGTTAATTAAATGTTGTGGGGCAGAACGCGTCATCCATCTGTGTCCATCCACACGAAACAATCTGACAGCTTTTTTTTTTTCGTTCAAATGATTTTCGCACATTAAATCCTGATGGAATTGTAACAGTTTAAAGTGGAATTCGTGGAAAAAATATGCCTTAATAGGGTATAGACAGATACACATTTATCATACACAGGTTTTTAAAACCATTAAATTTGCACGCCATTTTAATTATCACAATTTAAATACCTAATCCTAGTCAAAGATACTCAACCACAAATTGTTAGTAAATCCATCCTTGAAATATCAAAAGTACAATTTCTTTTTTACATGCTGTATCTCAGTACAGAATTGTTCATGTTATGATGAACTCTTTTCCTAGAAAAGCTGCTATGTTACCCACTTCCCTCAGACCTGTCAATCAATGAATAGCAACTCAATTAACAGACAGATCCTAACTTCCTCAGTTCCAATATGCTAAACATTTGCCTTATATGAGGTACAGTACAGAAAAGCTGGTCGTCGTTTGGATCCGACACCAATGAAAAATGACTTCAAGTTGTGGTAAGGATTAGAATTGTATATAATAAGTACTTCAGATATCAATTATTCAATTCAGAAATCGCAAAAGAAAAGAAAGAAAAAAGAAAAGCACTATCAGGAGACCGCAAAGAGTTTACCCCATAATCTGGACATAATCAGTGCAGATTTTCCGATTCTAGAACTATGTTGTAGTATTCTTTTGTATAAAAACGATGGTATGGGAAGAATTCGTCTTAACGTAGAATTCATTCTGCTTCTCAAATTTTCCGGGAAAGAATTATATAATTATTTTAAAGGTTTTAAAATCTTAAAAAGTCTTCGTGCTTGAATAAATAGTAGAAGACTGCATATGGCAACTACTAGAAAATGGATAGTTACATAGTTTATTAAACAAAACTTTTTTTAAGCGAACATTAACTTCCTAAAGGCCAGTGGAACCAGACTTTAGTTACCGCACTAGGGGTTCGGAATCCAAAATCCGCTCAATTTTATTGTAGATTCTTCAAGCTGCAAAACCCCTTGAACACCTCTGCCTTATGAATAATAACTCCCGTACATATAAATAATAATGCCTTAAATAAAGCAAGTGTTAAAAAATTGAAAAAGGCAACTTAAAATAATCTAAAGCCAAAATTCATGAAGCATAAGGGTTCTTACCTTGGTCCGGATTCCATGGTAACTGTAGGTCCTAGCTTCAGTAGTAGCAATAGCAACCACCACATGAAGAAAACCACCAAGGAAGGTCCTAGCTTCAGTAGTAGCAATAGCAACCACCACATGAAGAAAACCACCAAGGTAATGCGATGGCATAACAGGCCTGCAATGAGAATATAATTATTATTATTTTGCTCTTATTACTGTACAAAAATATCGATACTTAAGAATTTTATTCTATATCTTGAAGTGGATTTTCCGTTTTGTAAGAACATACCACGAAAGGTTCGCTAAATCTCGTGAAAACCTGTAAACCTTCTGGCGCCTCAAAGTGCATCTTGTGCCTTTGCAACTAGGAGAGCAATACACACTAAATGCACTTACTGCTAATGTGCTGAAAAATGAAGTGAATTCAGAAAATATTTCTGGCACTGAAAGAAGTTTTAATGTAAAATTAAGTCGTTAAATAATGACTAGAAACTAAATAGATAAGTGAAAGGCGATTATATAACCGAGCAAGTTGGTCAAGACGGTAGCGTGTTGGATTCGCATTTGAGAGATCCCCCGTGGCAGGCCAATTTAACTTGGTTTTTTTCGTAGTTTCCACAATCCTAAAGGCAAATTGAACTGGAAATTTACTCAACATGACTCATCACTGCTGTTTCATCCTATATAAAAAGTAAAGTGTTCCCTATTATAGGCCATGGAGGCCTAGAGGGTTCCAGGAGGTTGAGGTTCCCAGATTTTTAGACATTCGGCACATGAAGGTGGTAAGGTTGTCAGCCTTACGCACCGGCCGCCTTTACCCCCAGGATTGCTCTTAGTACTCATTTCTGTTGGAGGCTGAGTCGACCCCAGGGCCATAGTGCCACCAGAAGGATTAGGCCAATTGAAAAACTCCAACGACCTCATCGTTAATCGAACCCACGACCTTCCGGTTTGTAGCGCAGCGCCTCAACCACTACGCTACGGCGTACCCCGTTTCATCCTATATCGTGTCATTTAAATTTCGATATTAGTTGAAATCAACAAGCCATAACACACCAACAATAGCAAACAGATGTACGTCAATAGTTATCTGGCCTTCTCTGGTGTACCTATAACCTGAACTCCTGATATGAACCCGATGTTCAAAGGGGTATAAATAAAGCTTAACTTTCAAAAAATGCCATCACAATAATAACTGTCCATCAGCACCATTCCTAAAGCAAACTATCACAATTAGGTAGATAGAAATCGAACAGAATAATGCAGTATTCTTTTTAAAACGTGTGATTATTATTAGAGGTCTGTGAAATTCGCCAGCTGCGATAACGCGAATTGTTCTCAATTCGAAAAATATTTGCAGAATTTCGTTTTACTGCCTCTTGTAACCCCAAAAACAACATTTCTGAATCGCTAAATAATTCACATAATATCGTGAAAAATATACACACCAGTTTCCAGACGAATTTCGGAAAAAAAAAATTGTTTTATTTGGACGAAACCATACAATTAATCCATTTTAAACTTGTTTTATTTTATTATTATTATTATTATTTTATTTTTTCTTTATTTTTTATTTTTGTAATTTCTGTGATTTCCATGTCATGTTGACAGCAAATGAATGCATCGGCCATGATGGCGTAGAAGAATATTTCTCATGGTAATGTAGAGCACAATTTTTCGCTTCAAAACGAACAGCTCACTGAGAAAGCCAAAGAGAAAGTTAGGATCAATCTACTTGCAAAGCACACCAAATTCACTCTGGGACCATCATAGCCTGCTCCATAAATTCTAAGCTCGTTGGCAATGCCAACATTTGTCTATTAAGAAAATCCTTAACAGTAACATTTCAATTTTAAAGTCTCTCTTTCCTAAATTCTTGCAGACATCTTTCATAATAAACTTACAAAAAGATATTAATATTTCCAACATTAAATTAAAATATAAGCGGCGGGATATTCGAATTAAGAGGGACAATAGAAAGAACTTGAGCAGTTTACAATAATTTTAATTAATTAATTATAAAACCTACTTTTATATAAGAAATATACATAAAATACATATACAGCACATATAATTTTTTAAAATAACACCAAAATGTTGAAATTTTAAAACGAATTTTCCCTTAAAATAAAACCACTTTCACGAACTCTATTGATTATCCAATTTACAGTTTTAAAGTACACACGGTAAACCTGTTCGGATGTGTCAGATTGAATTTAAAATAATTATTTCTTCCACGATTGGGACTTACATGATAGTTAAAGGTTTGCTTAGTTGTATGAGTAAATTACTCGCGGTACTTGTCTGTGAAGAAGACATTGAAATACACTAAAGAAAGTCAATTTTTTCAAGAAAACATCGATGGTGATTACGAGGCGCTTTGCCGAAAACAATAAAATTCTACTACTTTGGAAAGCCAGAGAAATTGTTTACGAAATGAAATAGTAGGCCTATAAGTAACACAATTTCACTAAACCCAAGAGAGAAAGTGTAAAATTATTATTCACTTAAATTTGCTGGTCTAATTTGTCCCAGCTATGGAAATCATAGCGCTTCACCTCTATTAACTGCTGTCACAAACACAACTGGGGTTTTAATAAAATGAACAGGAAAGCGTTTGGCGGCAGACAATATGCTCCTCGAGACCATTGTGTGAATGTGGCTATATGAGGGATTCAGGCACTAACATTAACGCCTTCTGATTCTAAAAGCTACATCCAGAAATGGGGAGGAGAGCTATATACACTCTAAAAGAGTTAGCAAGTAGCCTCCTTCTGCTTTTGTCTGAATGAGGACTGCGTGAGGAAGATACCTACAGAAAGGAGGACTTCTCCTGTTGACTCCTCAGACTAAATCAGGGGTGATAAACCTTTTATATTTTTGGGTTCACGTTAGTTCATTGTAATGTGCCTGAAGATCGGCTGAATAGTTAATTATATTTAACATTAATACGAACATTAGCGTATTCGCAGTTCTGTATTGTTTTAATAATGTTCACTTTTAAGGTGAACAAAATTAATAATTATTATAACAATATTATAAACAACCATTTATACGAGATCATTGGCTATGGAATTTATCATCACAATTTAGTAAACTTGGCATATTTAGAAAAATAAGTTTCTATACCGGTACTTCTGTCGCAATATCCATAGTAAAAAAGGCTCACACAAATAGGCCTACATTGAGCAAAAATCGAAGTACGTAACGTACGTGTATTTTAATAATTTCGGTTTTGCAGACTGGCTAACCTCAAGAAGTTCCCTAATTTTTAAAATTCAACTTTCACAGCTCTAAAAGTCCCTTTATTTTTAAATTCAGCTTTCACTGTTAAGTTAATTTTATATAGTTTTATTATTATTTCCATTTAATTTTCACTCCAACGTAATAAAAATTAATTTTACTTCACTGAATGATACATCGGAGTCAACAATGTAACTATTGATTTCGAACCCTTCAACATCCAGAAAACTTTTTAATTGTTTTCCATTAGAACAACCATACCAAATTTCAAAACTCCGGGATTTTTACAAGCAGTCAGTATACAACGTTTTACCGAAACTTTTGAACCTTCACTGACATCTAAAAATGGTTATAAGGGAATAGAAAGGCGTCGATATGTTTCATATCCTGGAAGATGCCTAACTAAAATATAAATTTCAGTTTGATACGATTTTCACTTTCGACATGTTCAGATAGATAAGTATAGGCTACACACAAAACACATATAGGCATTTACCAAAACAAAACACAATTTCAAGTAAATAGTTATTACAATAGACACAGCCAGTGTTCAGCTAGTTTTCAACATATTCACCACCGGAATTGAGACATTTGTCATACCGTGAGACCAACTTTTTAATATCTGTATCGTAGATGTCTGCCGCCTGAGATTTGAACCACTGTGTGACAACCATCTTCACCTCTCTGTCATTATTTGTAATTTCATGAAATGTAGGAAAAGATAGAAATCACTAGGAGCGAGGTCCGGGCAGTAGGGTGGATGTTTAAACACCTCCTAGCAAAGTCTGCAGAAGTTCGGCTGGGAAGTGTTTAAACTTTCACCCTAAAGCCCGGACCTCGCTCCCAGTGATTCCCATCTTTTCCTACGCCTCAATAAATGACAAGAAATTACAGAGAATGACAGAGAGGAGCAGATGTTTGTCACACAATCGTTCAAATCCCTGGCGGCAGACTTATACGACAAGGTATTCAAAATTTGGTTCCACGGTGTAACATATGTTTCAATTCCGATGGCGAGTATGTTGAAAAATAGCTAACACTTGCTGCATCTGTTGGAATATATGTCCATGAAATTGTTTTTTGTTTCTGTAAACGGCCCCAGGGAAACTTACTTTGTGGACGCACCTCGTAGGCCTATAACTTATCAACATTTTTCTGAAACTCAGACCCTTAAAACTCGAGAATTAATTTCATGGTGAAATTAATATTATAGAACAGTAAAAATCGAAAATTTTAGTCGTTTTTCTTTTATTTTCCTTTAAGTCTTTTCGCCGATCGACCAGCGAATTGCAATCGACAGGTTGAGTACCCCTGTTCCAGATATTTGCTACAGCTTCAAGACAGAGAGGAATACTGCAGAAAGAGACAAACATAATGGAGGGTGAAATGAAATGGGATGGGCTGTATCCATAGCAACGGCACTCATTCCCTCCCAGAACATCAGCCTATGTGCCCCCTAACCTCATCTTCATGAACACCACAGCACCGGCACGTGACTTCAAGCAAAGTCTTTCTCATTTTAACGAGGAAAGCAATGTAAATGACAAGCTCTCAAAATCAACAGTAAATTATGTTACACACAAACGTTTCCTCGCCTGGAAATACATTCCAAATTTACTTCTTGAAAGACGTTTTCGTAGAAAACTTCTATCAAGTTTTATCAGCTTCCTAAAAATGCGTACGGCTCTGTTAAAAAGCGCCAGTTATCTTTGTCTGAAGAAACGATGTCAGTGTGTACAGGAGAAGTAGGTATTTCAACTAATTTAGTTCGTGTGTATTTTCCTGGCGAATAAATAAAACCGATTACTGTTACAGTAACAAATTATTAACGGTGCACATTAACTTTTTTATTTCAATATTTTAGATGTTTTCAATATTCGCTATTTCACAGTTCATTCAATATTATCATCAAAATTATGAATATATATCACAAAAGAAAGCAATACGATCTGTAGGCCTAATATAATACTGAATAACTGGTTGGGGAGGAACTTCGAAATCTATTGTTATTCCTTTATTATTAGTATAATTAAGATTTGCTTAACGAAAGCTTTGGCCTACCCAACAAAACTTTTTTTCTCTGAATTTAATGTATTAGAAATTATGAACCTTTATAAAAGAAATTTACTATTTTCTCCATAAACATAAAGCCGAATTTTGGAACACACTTTCACCCTCATAACGCAAGACGAATTCCTCCACATCCTTAATATAGGCTAAATTAAATGTAATACATCAACTGCACTGAAAAGTGACTTTAATTTTGGATGACATCCAAATATAAATAACATGAATGTGCATAGATTTAAGAATAGAATAAGATATATTATAAAATACTGTAGTTATTCTAAAATAGTTTTCTCATTTTCTTAGGTATTTTTTAAGTCAACACTAACAGTAATGCCTACATTTTTTTTCCCTTGTGATTTTGTTATTTTTTCCCTTGTTTTGTGATATGTGTGTGAGTGATTTTGCATTATGTACTTTCTTTATGTAACTGAACATTTTGGAAGTAAACTGTACCCGAACCCGAACATTTTGCTCTTACGGGATCAGTAATTTTTCTGAAATTAGAAATGTCAAGTGTGTACATTCAGCACAACTCGATACCTTCTACCAAAACATCATTTGATACTTTGGAACCTAAATTGTTTGCAACGTCCGTAAAAGATTATTTCACAATGTTAAAGATTTCATGACATAGGCCTAGGCCTATGCAATTTACTCTTATGATTTACGCTTACTCTTATAATGTTTATTTTTAATTGAACACAAATATTTATTTAATTAACAGCTTTTAAGGGGGGACATACAGCTTTCGATGCTGAAAAAGAGATGAAATTTCATTATTTTTTTTCTCAACAATAAATTGTTCTGTAGCCTTGCAATCTGGCATGTTCTATATTGACTAGTTCTACAATTGCATACTATTTTCAGAATGAATTTAACTATTACAGTTAATGGGAAATTATCATTACAAAATGGCAGACAAATTTTGTGTACTGAAGGGCCGTTTCCCTGATAATTTTCATAAATACCAATATTTCTGAGTGATTCATTTTTCTATCTATTTGAACATATCATATGAACAACATAATCTAGGATCTTTGGATTATCTGCAGTACAAATATTTTTTTAAAAAATAATTCATCAATTGTTAATTTTTTTTAGAAAATTTTAGATCAGAAATCTTTTTTTTTTAAATAAACTATTAAACTTACACCAATGATTCTAGATAGTGCTGTTCAATACTATCAAATATACTTGCATGCAAAATTTCACTGCAATATATTAATAAATGTTTGAGTTATCAGGGAAACGGCACAAAATTTGGCTGCAATTTTGTAATGATAATCACCCATTAAGTTAATTCTGAAAACAGTATGCAATTGTAGAACTAGTCAATATAGAGCATGCCAGATTGCAAGGCTACACAATAATTCATTGCTGAGAAAAAAAAAAAATGAAACTTCACCTATTTTCCAGCATCGAAAGCTGTATGTCTCCCCTTAAGTGAAAGCCACCTCCTTAAAATATACTGCTCTATGTAGTTTCCTTCCTAGACTACCTTGGCCTAAATCTACCCCTATTAAAATCAACTTTACATGAGGGGGGCAGTGGAATGAAAACGCCTGCAATGCTTCTACACCATGCCAAATGTGAAGCGAGGAAGAATGTTCAGAACGGTGAATGTCATTTCAATACCTCAACATATTATTTCTACCGATATTGTGTTTCGCAAAGAGAAGATACAGAATCCACTAAAACGCAAGACAATGTTTCCAAGAGATAAAGCGAAAC
This sequence comes from Ectobius pallidus, assembly GCA_964059195.1. NCBI lineage: Eukaryota > Metazoa > Arthropoda > Insecta > Blattodea > Ectobiidae > Ectobius > Ectobius pallidus. The sequence goes on along the minus strand of CAXKWD010000004.1, from coordinate 57,775,814 downwards.
CGCGATATCCTTGATGGTAGGTAGTATATATCCCATTACAACGCCGATAGTCTGTGTATAAAGGATAAGCAAGTGATGAACGGTGTGGTCATGTACTTGCTCGAGAGATCTGACACCGCAGAGACTTTCCAAGAGACGGGGACTGCCTCAAAGACTGTGGCTGCTGCTTGAAGAGGCTTTTGCGGCCGCATCCCCCCCCCCCCCCAATCTCAGGAACAGTGATGCTTGTTTAAGTATATTTACTCTAACATCCCTTTCGCAACACGACACACAACCAACTTGGTCGTCTTGTTTCGTTTGATCTGTATTGTGAACAAATTACATTATAGACGTTATAGAATGTCTCTCTCTGCCGTTTGTTTGATCATAAAACACCTCTGGCCATCTTCAAAACCTTTGAGGTTTCACTAGCGTCCAGATCCAGTTCATTTGTTCTCTGATTCAGAGGTTGTGATATCCTGCAAACATTGAGTAACTAAAATCGGAAGCCAGTGATTGTTGAGTAACTGAAATTGAAAGCCAGTGATTGTTGAGTAACTGAAATCGAAAGCCAGTGATTGTTGAGTAACTGAAATCGAAAGTCAGTGATTAACTTCGAAATAATTAAAATAGCCCATATGGTAAGTCGAAACATTTACGCGCCACAGTAATGATTCACTGAAGAAACCATAACATAAGTAGTAGTACAGTATAATGGTACCCTAGGACCCATTAATTCTTCTTAAAAATATAAACAGAAATGCGTGATTTATATATCAACAATGATTTACAACAATGTTTCCATGCAGTTCGAACTACAGTACATAGTTTCGATCTTTGCCCTTGCTTGTCTTTATTTTAGCCTATTTATTAAGAAACGATCAAGTGCCGCCCTTACGAATAAAACCATGATAATAATCATGGTACCAAAATAGTATTTAAATTAATAAATAAACATATGTCTGCACCAATATGTTACACTATACGGAGTGTAACAAAACAGTAGGCCAAAACTTTGGGGAAGCATTTCTTACATATAGAGGATGAAATTGTTATGAACATATAGATTACAATCTATATATGGTTTGCTGTGTGTGTGTGTGTGTGTGTGTGTGTTTGTGTATTTTTTTCTCTCATATTTTTTTGTCTCTAAGTGTTTTCTTCAGTAGTTTTTTTTTCTTCTTTTTAAAATCCAAAATCAATTGTCATGATCATCACCATTATTACTTTCAAGGTAAAGATTAAATTAACATCCATACAGTAAACTTCAACAGAAATATATGTTACAGATAGATATATGCACAGTGTACCTCACAGTACTGCATATGACATAACTTGTCTGTCATCACATAGGAGAGAGGTTCTATTTGTCGCTGTGAATTGAACTCTGGCGTAGCTCAGTTTGTAAGAGCATTGGAAAGGTCCTGGGTTCAAGTCCCAGTGTGAAAGAAATTTTTCTCCTATATTATTATCATATGTTACAGAATGAATTTCAATTCATAGTTTAATGCCTTCAGTCTCCTTCTATTCCAAAGAAGGGACCAGTAAAATTGATTTCCATATACAGTAGGTTTTCTCTATTGACTCAAATTTAGTGCATGTATGGAGAAAGCAAGACATTTGAGAACTAGTACTCATGACATATTGGTCTGTTTCAGGTCTCTTCTTCTTGCAGTTCTGTCTACGTTGACGGATCTGAAATTCGAGGATCATCGAACGCATCTGTGCTCGTGAAATACGGAACATACACTGGACTAGCCAAGTTCACTGTATGGATGCCCGAATTTCCCCTAGAAGTGAACGTAGCTGATTTCCGCCTCAGCCAAGTGAAGGGGTGGAAAGTGCCTGAAGAACATGCCAGGTACTTTACAGGAGTCGACAAGATTAACAAGAGTATATTCTCAGTGTTTTGGGGAGAGAGGTATTCATATTTTATTTGTTTAGTTCTTTTAGTTATTGATTTTAGATAGCATTATTATTTGTGCATTGTACAGTGTTGATAAAATTGTTCAAAGTTGCACCCTAAAACTGTGTTTTGGCTCTTTGTTCTAGAACTTCAAGGAAATTATCTAGAGCCTAGAATGCCCTTAAGGCTAAGAAAAAAGAAACTCTACAGTTTTGTTAAAACAGGTATGGATTGTTTTACGAGATCCTAATAATCTATAACGGAACAGTCATGATGAAATTGTGAACCTTTATTAATAATGTCTGCCTAATCATGAATATTCAATGGCCAAATACCACCTCAAAATTTGCAGACATTGAACAAGACACACAAAAAGGTAAAACTAGGTTATAATAGGACCGATCATTCAAAAATAGTCAAACATAGAGATGAACCCATGTGATAAAAGTGGTCACTTTACGATAAGCATGGCTCTGTCATGAGCACATATATAGGCTAATCATATTGCCTGCCCTTTCAACTTCTTAATTATTTAACCCTTAAACCAAAGTATCAGTAAGATTTAATCAACCCTTTCAAAGCTAAATTTTATATTTATATAAGCAACCAACAAATGAAATCATTAGTGGGCTCTAAGCTTAGAATCGATGGGACAACTTTAGTAAAAGAGGTGGTATCCACAAATGATAATGAAAACAAGGGGAAGAAAATACTCACATTTACATAAAACAGTAGCCTATCAGACTTACACCTCTGCTTTTATACAACTGTTTTAGATAAAGAAATTTATACATCAGTAGCAGTGAAAAGGTTAATTAGAAATATTGGTTCCTCAGACTGTCATATTTTCTTATTACAACATTTACTGGTAGTGAGTTAAATTTTCAATAATAATAATTAATTTCTGTATAATTAAACTAGCTGATTACCTGTTCTTTGTATGGATAGAAAAGTATACGATATTGCTGTGACTTTAGTAGACTTCGTATAAAGATTACTATGCCTTGTCTTTGGAATTTTGTTTTGTCTGTGGAAAAAAGAACAATCGATTTATCAACAGTTTGGCTGTAGTAACGCTAAATAACATAGGCAAGCAACACAATCCTATTTTTCACTAAATCCATTAAAACAGCTGTTAAATACTGCAAGTGTCTGCGAATTCAATTTGACCAATTGTTTGGCCACAGTAAAGTTGAAGATCGAAAAAAAAACATAATCTGGTTGTTACTTCAGCCATTAAAAGGGTCACTGTCGTGAAATTGTGAAGCATTTCAAACAGCTACAGTCCTATGCTATTTTAATGTGCATAAACTATGTTCATGCAAAATTTCAGCTCTGTCAGTGGAGTAGTTTTTGCATGAAAAAATAACAAACTATCAGAAACCACTAAATTGTTATTAATTAGTAAGCCTACTGATTGATTTTACTTTACATGGTGCTTTGGTTCCTTCTATAGGACTACTTGCTGTCTACTCTCTGTCTAAAGGTTAACCAGTACTGGCTTTTCTCACTCCCAAATAAGATATTGGCCTTGAAAAGGACCAATTACAAATCCCATCACTAATATCCAATTCAATTTGTCCTTCCCAATGAATCAGTTCCCAATTTTTTATTGGTTCTCCACTCCACCTATCACTTCTTCGCCATTCCTTTATGATACAGATCCTTTTCCAAATTAGCTCATTATTCCAAAAGTCTCAGAAATCATTGAATTCTAAGATCCCAGTATATGCTGCTAGTTATTATTTTCAGGTACTGGTAACTGGAGAAAAAATATGATTATCCAAAAGTTTAAGAAAAGGAGAGAAAAACATGATTTTAGTAAATGACTTTGTGTTTTTAACAGCACTGTTACGCTGCAGAATTAAGTTAATGTAATTATACTGATACTAATGTAGTAAGTATTTATTATTTAATATTTTCTTGTTTTATCAAAATTATTATTATTAATATTATTATCATCATCTTCTTTATTATTTATAACAAGTATGGTCCACCGCCACAAAGGAGTTAGTAGCAATGGCTGCTTTCCACCCTGACGGCCTGGGTTCGAATCCCAGCTGGGTTGGGGATTTTCAGTAGTGAAGAGTTCAGGGTGTTGTGTTGTCTTGTGTTGTCTTGTGTTGTCCCTAAATCCCCATCCCGCAAGAGGCAATGGAAAATATCAGTTATTTTATACTACACTTAACATGATAAATTTTACTTCTTTATTTACCGGTACTTTAATACTTAAACATAGCCGTGAGAAATACAACCAAAATTATTACAAAACATCATTTGGCAATAAAAATAAATTTTAGTTTCAGTGTTGAAAGATAAAATATAATTAATTGCAGTATGTGTTTCGAAGGATTTTTTTTTCTTTATTCTTGGATCATTATATCTGTGATGATTTAATTTTCACTGTAACCTAAGTTCTATTCTTTGCATCACTGTATGTACTAGGCAGCCTCTATTGAGTGAAATTTTGTTGCTGAAAAATAGCAATTTGCAAACAGAGGTGTCAAACAGCATTCCTTGAAATATGGAGAAAGAAAAATAAATATCAAACACTAACAATTATGACTTTAAATCATATTTTCATACGCATTTCTCAATATTTGTCCTGGAAGGGGAGTAATTTGTGATTATTTATGCTTTCAAGAAATCCAACAAGTGTTTCGATTTTTGAGGATATAATTAGTGACAATTTAAGCAGCTATACAAGTAAATATAGCTAAGGAAAGCTATTTTGTAGAGTAAGATTACCTCCACAACGTCTCTGGGTTTTTACGTATATACCTTAGGAGCGAGTCTCACCGCTCGTAGAGTTCCTGGCTAGGGGAGGTAGCTGCACCCTGATTGGCTCAGCTCTCCTATCCCACTCCACGTGTTGTCTGTCTCTCTCGCATCGGCATTATCCCTCCACTCAACTATTAGTATTTTCTACGACTGGCGAGCTGCTGCATGATGTTCACTCTCTGCCCAGCGGTAGCTTACTGATCTTACGCGCACCGAATTCGCGCATCGTGGTAACGAGACGTAACGAGAAGCTCGCTGGCTGGGTTTGTCTTCAAGGCCAGAGACTTTGTGGGAATAATCCAACTCTAAAATTTCACTTATTGCTGTTACCAAAATTTAGGTCCCTAGTAATCACCTCTTTTAATTTTCTTACAGTGGTTCAAAAATTAAGAAAAGAGCAGTGGAGGACAGATCTGGAGCTTACAGAGGCTGGCCCAACTCTGGGTCCATGCTACCAGAAGACAATAATGGTATTGATCCAGATCGCCAGACAACATGCCGTCTTAGATTCCAACAAAGTCCAGTAGAAGTAAGTTGACACAATAGAGCAATCCAACAATTTTTAATTTGAACTTATATTTTCTACTTTTATACTGTCTATATAGAAGTGGCACCAAAGTAATTTAAATAAAAATAAGTGTTTGAGCAATTCAAATAACTATACTGAAAACCATTTCCTCTATAGTGTAGTTGAGTATGATCAAAACTTTTTATGTAACAGATATTGGGTAATAAGTAGACTGCGGATTTTAGGCCATAAAAAGTCCATTTTAAGTACCTAAAATCTTCCAGTACTTCAATTAGACTAACCTGAAATAGACTGTAAAAAGAATGGAAAAAACAGTACATATTATAAATACACTAAATACTGTACTTATAGCCTACAATATTGACAAATGATCATATTAACAGTACCATCTACGAATTTTAGATTTTATTTACATAATCCATGTCACCTAATGGATTTTTATGGGGACTCGAAATACTAAAAAAATAAAACTGGACATGGAATTGTTAAATTTTTTACTTAGCATTTATATTACATACAGTAACTAATTTGAACTCAATAACTTAAAAAATTACATAAAGTGAACAATTGAGTCCCAGTGTCTCTTACTGTGATATTTCCGACAGTATTTATATAATATTCTGATTCACACATGCTCTGGTGAGGGCCTAGGGCTTTAATGATGGCAAGAGAAGAAAATTGTAATTTTGAAGTAGCAGGATAATTAAGAAGAATTAAAACATAACCACTAACCTCTTTGTTGCATGCTTGGCAAAATATAATCTATCCACCTTTAATAAAGTGAATTCTTGAAGACATCTGTTATACAACTGATACTTGAACTAGCTGTTTTGGCATTTTCTTCTACTGAACTATTCTAGTACTGAAATTAGAATAGACCTAGCACATTTCTGTCAGATTTTGATGCCTATATGTTTACAAAAATAAAATTTAACTTTCATTTCTGAAGTTACAGTCCCAGATCCAAAACAGAAGGTGATAAATGTCACTCTAAAATTTATCTTTATCCAATCATAGCTATGGACTCGGTCCTAAGTTTGAAACCAATTTCTTCTATGACTTGAAAATTTTGTACAGATTATTGTTTTTCTTTCCACATCAGATTTTACAGTATTGGATCTAAGATTATACAAAACAAAAACATAACAGAATAACACAAAAGTTGTGTTTTTTCTTCAGGTATATGCGAGATTTCTGGCTACAGACCATGATTCAGGCAGAGTGAGCTATTTTGTGAGTCGTCGAACCTGGCTGCGAGTGACAGATCTAGTGCTCAGCTTGCTACGTGTATCTGATCCGAGAATAGCAAGTCTACATGGATGCATTTTGCAAGGTCGAAGCATGGGAAGAACAGAAGTACAGGTATGCAATAATAGTGTTCTATGGCCAGACCCATACGCAGATCCAGGGCTGCATCCTTAATGATAGGGATTTTGCCTATACTGATGAAATTAAGTATTTGTCCTTCATTTGCCCCCACACCTGATGTAATATGCACTGTGACTGCATGCAAAGTTGTGATCCAAAAGAAATTACAATAACCATTCTGCCCATTCCCAGTGTACTACATACTAAAAAATACTGTTTAAGCAAAGGACATACGTCATGGAGGCATGCTCTTAGAATACAACAGTAAAACAGTATATTCATTTATTTAATTAATTATATTTTATATTATGTACATTGTAAATTATATTTTATGTTACGTATTTCAAACTATATTTTTTGTTCGACCATACTATAATACGCTTATTACATGTGACATAACAGCCATTTCATAAATACGGGTGGGACATTCTGACAAATTATAGAAGCTATTTTTGTTTATTACATATCATAAATAATAAACTAGAATTGGTTCTTCACATTCTGTAAAATTTACAATACCTTCTCCTTCACACTACATGCAAAGCATTATTTAAAATTTATTCTGAATATTTTAAATTTGTTTTTCAAAATCAGTTACGGGTGGGACATAATTTGGACACTGATTTTAATGATGCAAAACAAAAGCTCATTTTCTATTCTGCTATTACTGTTAGGGTCTTAATGTTGTTATTAATGAAGGTATGAGGGATTAAATACAAATTATAAACTGTTTCCAGGTTGTCAAAACATTTATTTAACTCATTAATAATAATTTAACAAAACTATCACGGTTACGGGTGGGACAAAAATTCCCTTGTTTGTTATTTTACATAGTAATTAACCACATATTTTTTGAAGTTAATCTTATACCAAATTGTACCTTAAGATGTATATTTTCTCAAATGAAGATGGACATAGCTGATTACTCTTGACTACTTGGTATTAAAGAGTGTTAAAATCATGCTAAAAATGGCAAAAAAAAGTAACTCAATGCAATAAATAAGTAAATCGACAGATTTTACACATGAAACCACTTCGGATACACCTAAGTCCTTAAAATTCAGAGAATTTGAGGTTTTAAACTTATTTTTGACCACCCAATTGCAATAATTTTATAACTTCTCTCTTTGAGGGAAAAATTCCATTATTTTATGAAATGGCTGATAACAGTATCTTAATGACATCCATTGAAGTACAGATTTTCATTATAACACTGTTGTGGTGTCAAATGATATTGATCACAGAACAATTTTGAAGCTTGAGAGCAGAATATCAAACTGATAATAAACAACCTGTATTTAAAATAAAATAAATTATGTTTGTATTAAATTTAATATTACACTGAAATTAGTACATTTCATGTTTTAAAAGTTCCTTGGTTTGAGGTAAAAGTGACAAGAAAAGCTTTGATATCCCACACACCATTAACTGGCATCTGTCGCAAAAGATAAGAATGACAAGAGCTTAATAACAGCTGATCGCTGAGGTCAACCGTCTCATTGAATCTAAAAATTCAAAACTTAAACATTTAATTATGGTCGAGAAAGAACAGTCATATGCAACTTGCCTATAATGGCAATTAAGATACTCATTTGAAAAGTATGAAATTCAAACTTAAAGATTGTTGAGATCGGAACTTGCACACGAACTTCACTTAATAGGTATATTTACATCAGAATACATTTCGATGGAAACTTTCCACCATCATCAGCTGATCCGACTGTCACTCTAGCGGTGGGTGGATGAACTTTTCTATCAGGGTTCCTTGAATCCTCACTGTGGTATCAAAATTGAACAAATTCTCGTGGTTCTTTTGAATAAAATATTTTTCCCAAACTAGTAGATCCAATTGTTTTTTAACATGTTTCAATAGATCTGTGATGTCTTTGAATTCATAGCCTTCTTCCCAAAAATGTGCTGCCAAAGCTGATTTATTTGTTTGTTTGTTCACCATGTTCCTGAAATGTTCTTTCCTTCTGATATTTAAATTTCTTTTGGTTTGGCCTATATAAAATTTGTCACAATCTCTGAAGCTAATTTTATATATTCCGGACCTGTTGTAATGTAGTTCTATGTCTTTGATTTTGATTTAAAGTTTCTTGATACTGAATTTTTTTTAATGGTGCAAGTTCTATGTTCACGCTTCACACTGAAGTGAAGTTCGTGTGCAAATTCCGATCTCACAACAAATACGAAATTTATCAAATTAGCTGCAGAGATTGTGACAAATTTTACATAAGCCAAACCATCTATTCTATTAAGGTAAGAAACAAGATACTCTTCTTGTCATGTATGAATCTCTGGAATAACTTCCAACAAAATATAATTCCCCCCCCCCCCCCAATAATATACAAATGAAATATCACATCATTTACTTTAGTTCTAATAAGAGATTTTGTTTCCGAAATGTACCATGTTCTTTCACGTCATCAATATTATATGTAGGCCTATGCATCAATTGAAAAGATATTACAAAGAATGATAAGTAAAATCTGTTTTGTAATTACTGACACAATTATTTTATTCTTAGGTTCTATCACCAATCACTGGTCGAGTTATAGGTGCAAAAGAAGTCCGTGTAGGCAACGACAAAGTGAGCATTACTAGACTTCAGGTTCGAGTGGTATCAGGACTTCAGCTCTCTATTGTACCTGACAATGCTGTGGAGAATGGCTACGTAGCAGAGACATCTGTAACTCGAAAACTAACAGCCCAGTACCAGGTTTGAGAAACTTATAAATCTCTTACTACTTTACTTATAACTTCCATATCTAACTTAATTATTCATGTACCGGTACTAGAATCATTTTACTTTTCTATGAAAATTTTGAAGAATTCATATTTTAATCTAAAGTTGTTTGCATAGTATGAAAAAATCACAGCACAACCAGATTTACATGTCTCTTTTTTTAATAAGTTTTACTATCAGCACAATAAAATATGTTTTTTACATGGATGCATTACATTTTATTTCCAGATTCGCTTTATTTGTTTAATAGTAATGCTGCGAGTTGAAATATAAAGTTACTTTTTGTTAGTTTCTCCCTTACTATTTGACTACAATCTTAAACCAATGATTGTTCTTTTGAGGGTTTCCTTATTGTCCTATACCAGCAATTCTTAACCTAAGGTATGCATTCCATTGGTGGCTTGTTAAAGGAAGTATAAAATTAAAATATATATTGTATGTATGTACCCACATATATGTCTTCATAAAATATTTAAAAATTTACCTGTTTTCAAAGATAAAACAATAAAAAAAGTAAGAAAAATGATTGGGAATGGTGTGTTTAAATATTCAATTCGGTAAAACACATAATATGTTAGCTGAGTATACTCAGAATAACAGAGCATTATATTTCATTACTACACTTGAAAACTGGATTTTAGCTAGGCATATGTTACTGGTCAATTGGAAACTGCTCAATCCATAGTTACAGATTAAGTAGTGGTCTCAGACAACTTTCTGAAGTACATGTTTTTACTAACATCTGTGACTGCTGTATTTATACGTATTTTGTGTCCGGATTTTGAAAACTAACATAGATAACTGTTTGCATTATTCAATTTATTATTTTATGAAGCATTGAATAATTACAAAATGCGACTATTTCTTACTTAAACACCCTGTCTATTGCTATTTCACCCCCCAAAAACATACAGAGCTGATCAGTCCTAGGCAACCAATCTGAGTGAGGTTTTCAACAGGGGTTTTCCCTCACTCATAGGTGAATGCAGAATTGGAGATACTTATTTTCCTGATAAGGGATTGCTAAATTTAGAAATTAACTTCACTACACTAATAATAGATAGGCCTATAAAGAAAAACTGCAGAAAAGAATAAGATCCCACAAGGAAAGATGGGTACAGTTACCTCGAACTGAGTCATAAATGACATACCCACATTTCCTACACTGCAGAAGACGGAAGCTAGAGAGTCAAAGGTGTCAAAGGTGACCAGAGCTATGTCCCATTGGCCGAGGTTGCTCCGGGGAAGAAGGGTGGGACATAAAAAAAAAGTAACAACAGACTGCCAATAGTATTACTAAATTTCCTTGCCAATATTTATTGTTACTAAGCTATGGCCAAACCCTTGTCAAATTGATTGTTCTCTACTTTTCCATAAACAGAATAAAATACCCAGGTAAAGGTGTAGTAATCATTCTACAAAGTGAAATGTTTACAAAGTCAGAGCAATGTCGCCTTTTAAAATGAATTGGATCAAACCCCAAAACAGAGATTAGTTAAATTAGATGCTGCAAGACATGTTGCCAGGCAATCGAGATCCCGGAGAGAACAGTCTGTATATACCACTGCCGTCTCGAGAATTACACTGCCTGTCCTATGCTTTATTTTAACATGGAGTTCAGAGTATTGTTAAAATGCCTAATTTATCCAGTAGAGGCGACACAGTTCACACCCAGATTGCAGCAATCACTAATCAAAATAAGCATTAAACAAACACAGATACTTGTGTTATTTGTTTAGAACGTAATATTATTCCAGTATATGACACTTACCTTGAAATGGAATTTTGGAGCAATAATTAAAATAAATGTAAAATAATTAGATGCATTGATAGACTATATTATGAGCACCGCCGTCTCGAGGAGTAATACAGTTTAGAAGGCAGTGATTATGAGACGGCGGTGACAGCACTACATAATCAACAATGTCTTAGCAAAAAACAAGAAGCAGTCTGGGTGTGAAAGGTGCTGCCATCTGTAATGTCGCCGAGTACGCAAAATTAGCCGTATAGGACAGGCAGTGGATACACGATTAATACAGTTTAGAAGGCAGTGGTATATACACACTACGTCGAGAAAAACTGAACTGTTCCACAAAAATAATTTTAAAAGTAAACAAATTTAATGAAAAATAAGTACTGTAACTTCCTTGCCATATTTCTTGGGTAATGATCAGATTGCATAAAATACTCATACAAAGGACTATAACCAGATCACCATGCTGATCTGGTGATAAGCTTTGAACACCAGAGAATTTAAAATGTAATTTTAGCCCCTGGAGCAACACATCATGTTTTTCCCATAATAAATTTGGTTAATGGTACAGCTAATAATACTAAACCTAAGAAGTGGTAAATAAGTTCTGGGAAGAAGTGTTTAAAAATGAGAGATAACAGCAGTTTAAAAATCACATTTTTTTTAGTTGTGGTAAAATAAGGTTTTTCATACCAAAATAAATGTAAACATAAAATTCGTAATAATGTACCTTAATATGAATGACAAAAAATGTTAATTTCTTCCCCATAAGCACAATCTAAATCCCTACATGATATGTACTCAAAGATACTTCCATATCAGGATATTACATAATCATGGTACTCACAGTGCTTTCCGGGAATGTATATCATTTACGCCTTTCTGAACTTCCTTTTATAGTTACAAACTTGGAGAGCCTGAAATTCTCATCTACTCAACATCTATTCGTCTTCGCGGGAACTCACGCTCACATAAGTTGTGGCATCTGGCGATATTTTCTGGAACTTCAGATGTCGGTAAATGATCCCGGCTACTTTATCGGCCACCCTAATGAACCCGAATCTAATAGTAGAGTCATTTTAGAACCATTAGAAACTAAAATTAATGTCGGGTTATGATAAGATAAATACAGTATCATGCTATTAACTTTAAAGTGTGTTATACCGCGCAAAAACTGCACAAAAAGCAAAAATGGCGGAATTCCATGGAAAAAATACTACCTATTTGCGAATATTAGGTGAATTTCGCAAAACTAAGGTAAATTAATTTGTTTCCATTACTAAATAAATCAATTCAAAGCATAGCTGAAGTCTGTTTTACAATATCCTTAAACAAAGTTAGGAATAAGTAAATTCAGGGAAGAAAACCAAAATTTATATTATAAAATAGATATCATAATTAACATACCATTAATTAATTAATTAATGTGAACTGCCAGTATTGCTACTTGACATGGAATTCTAAATTTTAAAATTAAAAGACAAAATTCATAATAATTTCAAAATACTAAAATACTAATGATTTTATTTTTGTTTCTTGCAGGAAGGGCTTCTAGATATAGACTTGGAATTTTCAGATGGATCTCGCACACCCTTACGTGACATTGCAGTGAGCGACTACTATCTACTTGTGGACAGTTTAGACCCAGAAGTAGTTGCATTTGCTCCTATGGTAGCATCACACCACCCTAGAGTAATAGCAGTAGGTGAAGGTCATGGGGACTTGTTACGAGTAGCTCTTCTGTTGGCTGAGGACTGCCGTGGTGCTACAACAACTAGAAGAGGAGGAGGTGGAGGTGGAAGTTCAAGCAAAAGTACTGGGAAGGGCAATGTTGGAGGTCCTCTGGCATCATCTTCAGCATTTGTTGATGTGGACTTCTCAGCTAGTGAAGTACCACAGAGACCAGACTTTGTGCAGAATGATGGAGGTGGAAGTGTAGGGTCTGGGCATGCTGGTCGTGACAGAAAGAACAACAGAGAAATGCCACCAGATTTACATGACATTGTAAAAGGTAAAAGCCCATAATATAGCGTACTGTTTAGGATTTTCATTTGTTAATGGTAAGAATACCAATCCAATGGTAAAGATCAGATGACTACTGAACTCATGTTCAGTTGCATTTGCCGAGTGGACAATCATTCAACCAGTATGATATAATTCCCTATAGAACTGTGGAAATATGGCTACATCATCTACCCTAATGTAAGGATTGAAACTTACAATAACCAATCTGTTGATGTCCATGCTGACACAGGAAATAAGCAGAAATATAATTTAAGCCTGATAGAAGTGACAGGTCTAATAACAGGTGAAAGGGGCATAATCATAAATCACTTCATGAAATATTGCAATAAATTTCATATAGATCAGGGACTGTGGAAAGTTGTCTCTCTCTTCTCACTGAAAAATTCAATATACATTTTGAGGATCTATTTATATCTTTAAAGAATCTTTAATGAAAATATTTCCCACTTTATTTTAATTATAGAGAATTTCCACATAAACTGTTTACTTTTTGAATACCGAAAACTCCAAAGTGAATCAAATATTTTTCTACACAACATTAAGATGTGTGTTGAAATTTCCACTGAGAGGAGAATCTTCATGAAGCTTAGAAAGATATTTTGCATAGGTATTTTGGTGCCGCCCTAGATGAAAAATAATTTCAGGGGCCCCTAAGTTGTCGTCATAATCATTTCATTTTTTACCAATTGATTGAATATGGAATTTCATATTCTCTAGCCTGGTATTATAATGGGTTAAATAAAATTGATTTGAATTGGCCTAATGTGAGAAATGCTCGTATTTTTTAAGACATTACAACATATGTAGATAAAAGATATATTTAATTGAAAATGTCATAACTTTTCATATTTACATTAAACAAACAAGAAACTAAATCATATTTTTTTCCCCCTCCAGGAAGCATGTTTATGTTTTAACAATGCCAATAAATAAGTTGACAAATTGTACTGAATTTATTTTTAAATATACTGACTTTTTTACTCTTACTCTACAACATTTATTTTTTTAAATTTCAATGTTGTGTTGGAAATTACAGCTCATTTTTTTTTTTTTAATCTAACTGTTGCTGCACCAAAATTTTTGTTTTTTTAACATCCTGCTCTAGGTGGCTGCATAGTTCGCCTATATAGACAAGCTGGCCCCGTTCCTAGACAAAACTCAGGTGCATCTGCATATAAACCAGACGTAGCTGGGCTCTAATTCTGGCTCAGGACTTAGTTTTTCTCTAAAGATTTTTAATTGTAACTGTTATTTGCAGGCATAAAAGATGAAAATAACCATGAACCAACAGTTCAAGCCCGACAACACCAATCAGCAATTGCCCATGGGATATCTGCAGGAGTGGGAATGAGGCCTCATGGTAGCATGCACATGACACCACTTGAAATTGGGATGTATGTGCTACTGGCAGCCTTCTGTTTTGCAATAGTGGTGTTTGTCGTTTCATGTGTTGTATATGCCTCCAAATTTAAGCCTCAAACCATCGAATCTGCACCTGGAAACCCTACTGTGGGTTCAAATGGACTCCAGAGCTTGGGTGCAGCAGTTAGCAAAGTTACTGGTGGCAGCGGAATCAGCGGAATTGGCGGAAGTGGACAGTTTGGAGGAAAGAAACAGCCCAGAGAATCTACAACTAATGCACATGACTGGGTGTGGCTGGGTAGAGCCACTCTGGAGCGAGCATCCGGCCACATGGTTGTGGGCGAGAATTCAAGTGGCCGAGCACCTCCAGTCAATAACAACAACAATAACGTAACAGGCAAAGAACAAATTCAAATGCGCATTACTTCAAACCCAATGAGTTATGGTACTGCAGAGAATGTGGAAAATGAGCAGCAAATAATGGCAACTTCTTTTGATAATCCAAATCATATTGACCTGCCTTCAAGACCACCTGCAATCGATTCCTCAACGTACTGCAAAAAGGAAAAGATTCCAAACAGGCATCACCCACCACCACCACCTACACCAAAGTCACATCATAAGTCACAACATGCCAACAAGGAATCAGCCCAAGAAAAGCTGTGGCAAATGTAAGTAGTTGATTTATAAACTTTATTTTCAGAAAAGTAAACTAGAATATTTTACGAAAAAGGTTAATAGCTAATTTAAAAATCATGTGTAAGTCTATAAATTCTATTCCCTGTTTAAGATTTATTATAATGTAAGGTACAAAAGATGAATGTACCGTATTATAAGCAACTAAGATTTAGAAGTCTGAAATAGTCAATGATATGAAAGTGGCGTTTTAAAACGAGTTTTAAGTTCTAAAATTTAATAAATTCGAGGAACCACTTCTGCTTAAAAAATGTTATTGTAAGTTTTACTCAAAAAACATAATTATTCTTTAAATAATAAAATTAATTCTATGTCAAATATGAAAAGGATGAATCAATATTCTGGAAGGAAAAATAACTTTGACATTACACTTGAAAAGAAAGAAAAGAAAAAAAAATACTCACTGTACATTTCTTTAGCTAAATTATCTACATTTCAAATTCTATTTACTATGAAAATTATCTTGCTGTGGAAGGTTATTATTTTGTTGATCATATTCTTACAGAAAAAAATTGAGTCAGCTGATGAATATTTGAATATTAGGATAAGTGCTGAGTAAAATTAGTCATGAATATAAAAGCAGTAGGCATCACAATGTTACTGGTTAATTTTCAATATTAAATTTCATTCCTACTTTGGTTGAGTTGTAAATTTACATTCAGTACAAAACAATGTTTTTCATTTTATTTTCATTCTAATAAGGTCTCTATATATTACAAACAAATTGTTAAAAGCCTAGAAGTAATAGTTATTACATGTTTGAAATTTTTGACTGTTTGTATTAAACCCTCTTTGTATTTATTTCTTGCCTTCCTTCACTGTAATCCAAAATACTTTTTTGAACATATGAATACAAAAAATACTAGTTTTTAATTCATCAGTACAAAGAGTACATGAAGAAATTCATTCAATAATGATGAAAACAAAACATACTTGGTTTTAAATTTTTAAAGGAAGAGTAGTAATGTATATTGTGTATTCTGTAAAAATTTCATAATGAAAGCTACAAAATAAGCTTGTAACAAATTAAAATTAAAAAGCTTCACCTCACATCACATGCGATTTTGAACCTTAAGCACAAAACTCTCAGTTGAATAACTTTTATAGTTATCAAAATTCTGTCGTCAAATTTAAAGGACAACAAACAGCAACAAACAAAGCATCGATAGATAAAAAAAAGGTTTGCTTCTCCAATATAAATATTTATTTAATTCATTGCCAGTTTTCACAGTTATTCTAGATGAATATCATTAAAAATATTATTTAGGATTTAAAATATGTAAATATCTTTTTAGAGTGGTATACATTTTCTGTCACTGCCATGAAGCATGTGCTTTTCAGAATGTTTTATATTAACATCTCCATCTTAATACCCCCGAAATTTCATCCATCACTACAGCTTTTCCATAACATAAAAATTCACATACTGCAATGTGCAAAACATCTGAGATCCCACTGTCATAAACTTTTAAATATTGTATGGAATGATCCTACTGTATGTTAATTTTAAGGGAAGAATAAAGTACCAGTTTTGGTAAGAATCAAATTACATGAAGTCCAGATATAAATTTCTCAGGATTGGCTGTCCAGCAGCAGGGCCGTAGCGAGGTCCTTCTGCACCCTTGGCGACTTTGACAAATCTGCGCCCTCCAATACTGGGGGGGGTCTGAATTTTTTTTTTTTAATTTCTGTAAAATTGTTTATTATTTTAATATAAAAACACTGTTATTATCAAAGAAAACCAAAACCTCAATTTGAAAATGAACTAAGTGTTAGACTTTCAAGGTACTAAACCTTATTTTCAGATGATTGAAGTTTTAATTAAAGAACGTTGCATGACTGCTTTTTGTTTGTAGACAATCGGCATAATACTACAAATAGTTCACGTGCAGTGATTTTTAATAACCTGAAAGATTTCTTCCATTAACGTGGAATTGTTATTGCTTGATAAATTGCACCAGTCTAAAAAAGGCGGGATTTTTCATGGTTAATTTTGCGCCCTCATTGTACCTGTGCCCTTGGCGGGGGCCCACATCGCCACCGCCTAGCTATGGTCCTGTTCAGCAGACATGCCTTTTCTAACCCAGGGAGACAGTGATCTCAAGTATCAAAATTTTCAGTCTTCTTGTCCAATTAATACTCCACGTACTAAAAATGAACTGCTCTTGAGTTCAAATTAGAACGATCAGATAAAGAAATATTAATCATTAATCAATATCCATTTAAGATTTTTTCTTATGTGATTCTTTCATTTCTTTCCAGAACACCCCCGCCACCGCCACTGCCCCCACATGGAATTCCTCCAGAGAAGCAGCAGCAACTGTTGCAACAGCAGTGTCACGGGGAAAACACTGATGGAACAGACGCAGGAGAATATAAGCCTCCAGTACCACCTCATCGCAACATTGGAGTGACAGCTCGCATAGGTCCATCCCGCCAACCAGGACCGGTTCCAGGATTCTTACCACAAAACCAACCACCCCCACCACCACCTCCTCCACCTTCACATCAACAGCTAGTCGAGAATGGCATTGCTCGTGTCAGTGCCATGCCTACAACAGTGATTGTAGCCCCAAACCCAAATCCCTCACGACGCCACCATCACCACCATCATCATCATAGAAATGGCAATCGTAATGGCAAGTCGAGCTCTTCTGGGCACCACAACTTTGCTGCTGAGTCTATTCCCGCACAAAAGCCCCCGGATCAATTACCTGAAGAGTCTAACAGCAGGCAAAAAAATTACAACCAAGAATTAACCAACCTGCAGCAGTTAAGGTACCATCATTCTAAAGATGATGCAACTAAAAATCAACCCAAAAGGCAGTCCAAAGAAGGAACATACATTACGTCCAGGGAAGAAGAAGACGACGAAGAAGATGCTCTACCCGATCCAACATTTGTAGAGTTTCCAACTGAAGGTGTCATGGGTTGTGGAGGAATCCAACGCAGGGGTAACAGCCCAGAAGTAAAACGAGCAACTATAGTGGGGAATCCTATGTTCTCCGCAGCAGAATTTGAAGGTGATGGAGAAGAATTCAGGGTACGAGAAGAACTTCTAGGGCTAGAAGATCTTAATCTTGGAATGGACTATGACCAAATCATGGAATACTTCGATAACCTGAAGGAGTCCAATGCTTGAATCCCCCTGTCTATTGTAGCAGAAACAGTTGAGCCGAAGCTGATATTATACAAAAGTTTTTACAAAAACTCGAAAGACATATGCATCATGTGAAGGAGAAGTGATGTGCTATCAAGAGTGATTATAGTCTCACTCTGTTCTAGTCAAAGAATTGCCGCTATTGCTTAATTCAGGAAGCACAATGAAGCTTCTCGAATTTAGATTTAAGACTTCTATCGTAGTACCATTATGTGAAAATACCAGTCATTTTCATCACCCTCGTCTCTTCATGTGCCATTTAATAATATATACTGACTACAAAACGTCATTCAAAAATATCAATCGAAATTGTCTACCTAAAACACTTGCTTGAAGTTAGCCACATGTCTTTTTGGTCCTCAAAATAATAACAACTTTAGAAGTTAGCTTTTACCCTTGCACAACTAGAAAAAACACAATTTCCTTTCCTCTTTCTGAAAACCTTTGTGATTGCATAATGTTTAGTGACCTCAACATTAAGCACGTACCCAGCTCAAAATCTGGAATTCCTGTTTTTTGGCCTATCTTATTTAGCACTTGAATGGATTAATTTAAGTGTGTTTATTTTCAGTAATAAGCTGAAAATAAGATTTGTTTTGTTTTATATGTACAAATCTAATCTTTCAATTACCATAAAAATCAGAATAGTAACTGGCTGTAATTCTTTGTACTTTCATTCAGTGTGTTGTGGGTTCGATCCCCGTTGAGGTCGTTGGGTTTTTCAATTGGCCTAATCCTAGGGCACTATGGCCCTGAGGTCGACTCAGCCTCTAACAGAAATGAGTACCAGGAGCAATCCTGGGGGTAAAGATGGCCGGTGCGTAAGGCTGACAATCTTACCATCTTCAAGTGCCGAATGTAACAGACTGGGAGCCTAAACCTCCTGGAACCCTCTGGGCCTCCATGGCCTGTGTAGGAGACACTTTACTTTTACTTTCATTCAATCCAATATCATCTTGCATGATCAATGGACGAAAAAAAATAAAAATAAATAAATAAATAAGGGTTCAATGTTAAATGTACTTTTATTTTAAAATATTGCTTCGTAATAAAATTAGAAAAATAACACGATTTAATACATTAGCTAAATGAACCCTCCATATTTTGTTGGACTAAGATATCAAAACCAGTGATAAAGACATATTGCTGTCACCAACCAAGTACTATAGGTAGACAACAACAAATAAAAACAAGATAAATCCCAGAACCAATCTGTGGAAACTTTATCATAATGTGATCTAAACCACTTGATTAATTTTGTCATATAGCTTTAAAACATTAGAAAACATTCCTTGAACACAAAGTAAATCATACAACAGTAAAAATTCTCTTTCATTGTAAATAAATATGTTCTGACTTGATGGGTATAAATTATAAACACATCATATCAAAGTCAATATCTATCAAGACATGGAAAACATAGAGAATATGTTGAATGGATTTAAGAGTATAAGGTACAGTGGCTGCTAGTGCGTCAGAAATGACCAATCATAAATGTACAGTAATTATAATAGAATGTTTGATGTTCCTATTTTCCCACCTGGCAGATTGCATTATAAATACCGTACAAAAATATATAAATTATTTAATATCTGGGATACACCACTTGTTTCCATCACTTTTTGTTTTCAGTGCGAGTGACAAGGATATCCTGTACTAAAATATCTATTGGTATTTTATTTAATGTTCAATATTGTACAAATGAACATTTCCATAGTTTTATTATGGAAATGGTGCCCTTCTTCTTTCTTTAAGTAGCTATATTTCAGATATTTATTACTTTTCTCTTGTAAATTTTGCGTTGTAAGATTTTGTACATATTATAGAAATAATCATATTGTAAGCACCATGACATTGTTGCACATTTTATATAAACAAAGTAATCTTTACCAAATTTATATACATAAGAGAGACTAATTGTAGTGAAAGTCATTTTCTTTTTTAAAGATTTTTTTTAAGTCCTAGAAAGGACAAATTATAAATGGCATGGTAATCTGTATCCTTTCAGTAAAAATTTCAAAATTTGTTGACATGGGCAGTAAAACAGTTTTTGCTAGTCTCTTAGCTAAGCTTAGAGTATAGATTAATTATACCATTGTTACTCTACAAATCACATCGTCAATATTGCCAAGTCTAGTCTGAGAAGGATTAAGAAGTCCTTCTCTACAATGGTAAATTGTTTGGTGTTGTTTTAGAAGAAAGCATAAAACAATTGTTCATATCTATATGTCAGTTGCAAATAAAGAAAAAACATGAAGAAAGTAAAATCAGTTCTGAAAATTTTGCGAAAAAAAGCATGCAACCTGACAGGAAAATGTGTAGGTGAGCGTATTAGTGTTTCTATTGATGATCTATGTACACTACATGTGATGTGCAAGTGTGTTAACATATCTGTAGTAGATGTATGTATGACATGGCGACTGACTTTGTGAAAGTTCGACTTTATGCAAATTCACATGGCTTTTATGTACTCCTCAAGAAAAGAGCATTACAGCATTTACAAATGTATACTTCCAAAGATAAAACAGAACTCAGCTCAACATACTCTATCAGCATCAATGTTGTGAATATCTATGAGTGCTGTATGTCGTGTTCCTCTTTAGAAATATAGAAAAAATAGGGCTGTCGATTTTAAAGAACAAGTTTCTGATTGCACTCTTGTAGTGATTTCATTATGCAATACATTTATTTAATGAGAAATGGTTAATAAATAATAATAAAAACAAGTACATTTATTTCTATTATTATTGCTCTAATACAAGTTCTCTAATTTAGTTATTTTACTTGATTTATGTAATGTTTAATAATTAAAGTCTGGAAGCATGTTTCATGCAATGAAAATGGAAAGATAAAATGATTCACAGCAGAACTAAAAAAGTAACCAAGGTATTTACTTTCTTAAGTCTCATTAACTCATGTTGAATTAAGTTTACTCTTAATTCAGTCGAGGGATTTACATCAGCATCTTCCAATGTATATTAATATACAAGTGCAAATGGCTTGTGAAAATTATTTCATTTTTCTCGACATTAAATATAAATTTTTGACTTGCTATTATAGGGGCCAACTTTATTATAAGCGAATAAGAGGACCAAAACTCAAATTGAGGCTGGATGGTAGGGTTACAGGATTTCTTCAACCCTCATTTCTTAAAAATAATCTATGAGTTGGTTTTTAAATTTAAGATACACAATTTAATAACAAATAATGAGGATTAAGTTACTTCATGATATCTCTGTTGTTCCAAGAGAATAAGAATCCATTACGTTTAATTTGATCCTAAAGCTGAATCTGTTACTGGTATCCAAACCCTCTAGACATGATTTATTTAAAGTTAGGTGACATCATGTTCCAGTTTAGTTCTGTGGCTCTAATGAAGTGCAAAATGTGTCTGGTGATAATTACTTAAACGGATGTCAATGTGATATAAAAAAAGTAACTTCCAGTACTTCAGCCTTTGATATAAGGTCACCAGACATCACCATTTCCCAGGGAAAAGGGGATATACTAAGAAGTATGTTTCTGTCCCTGTTCAAAATTTGTCTCTGAAGTGTCCCCGGATTTACCTTAATATCCCTGAATTTACAATTTTACATGTGTTCCTTAACCTTAGATCTTAAAAAGTTACTTCAAAACCTAAAGACCATACATGTAAAGAAAGAAAAAAAGTGTCAATGATTCGACGAAGGGAGTTTTCTAATTTCTCAGAGAGGAGTAAACAATAAGATATAAACTGGAAGTTAATGTCAAATGTTTGTGATGAATTAAAATAAAATCAGGTAAACTGACATAACAAAGTGCCAGATGGAGTTTACGGGCCATGTTTAAGAAACTATTGAGTTTTAGAACACGGTTCCTTGACAAAGTTTGATAAGCATATGTGAAGGAATAAAGAGGATAATTCCTGTCGAAAAGATGTCTAATTATTTGTCAAAGCCCAGCATATTGAAACTTCCAAAATGTGAACACTGCAAACAATATTGCCACGAGAACGAACTGCATTTGATGAATTCAGTGTAATATTTTCAAGGATAAGGCCCCTAATTGGGCATTACTCGGGTACCCGTCAACCGATTTGGTCCAAATCAACAGGCTTCGTCCCATGGATATTATAAGTGCGTATACCAAGTTTCATGAAAATCTGATAACGTGTATTTGAGTTATCGTGCATACAGACACACGGACAGACTGACATTTTCCCATCCACCATACAATCTTAAAAAGTACCATTCTGGTACTTAATAAAAATATATCCAGTAATTGTATTTCTATTTTAGAGAGATAACTGCTATATATAATCGCTTTACTGCCAGAAGGTCATATATGCATTTCTGGCAGAAAGTTGAATATGCAACATATGGCCTTCTGGTAGTTGGACTATTGGAAAAAAATAACACACAACCATATGGAATACACATTTACATTAAGTGAGAGTGGTTTTCAACGTACAACCTTTTGGTACCTTCTGGCAGTAAAGCGACAATACTATACAAAGTAGAGTTTAATTAAGCTGTCTGTTCCAGCCTGAAAATTGTTTCTAAAAATTTTCAAATTCTCTTCGAATTCATTGAAGAAAACCTGATAACCTTAATTTGACATGCACTTTATGCATAAATACAGTCTATATGATATGCTTGTTTAATTAAATCCATTGCACAATTTAATGATTTTCTTACTATTTTACTGAATTTAAAAGAGATCTCAATAACAATGGTACTTATCAATTATGAAATTTCACTACAATATGTGCAGTATCACCTTGTCAGCTACAGAATGTGATTTGGAGATGAGTTTTCTGATAAATGAAAGGCATCTACAGCTTGCTTATCAATTACTAGCAGGTGCTTGCAGTTTCGCCCACGATTATTAATTCAATCACTAGATTTTAAAAATAAATTATTTAAGATCCAAATAATTAAAACATGTTTATTAACACTTATATGTGAATCATTCATAAACTAAACAATTAAAATTAATAGATAATTAAACAGCTAACAATCCGGTTTTGGAGTGCATTCCATGATTAAAAACTGCTAAAAATCCCTGCATAATGAGTTCCGTCTAAATCATTCAATGTTTCCCTATTTAGGCCTTCATTCATTATCCCTCTTCCATCCACCCACGTAAAAATCAGATATCTGGGCCCCATAACATTATAAACAACTGTATCCTTCAGAGTGGGCTGATAAAATTGAAATGATCGACAATTCCATATGTTATGTTGAAAAAATTATGCTTTATTTCCAAGTTGTTATGACAACAACCACAAAAAAGGTCACCTGCATTTCATTTCATAACTGAAATGTAATAATGAAAACAGATGTATTGATAGAGCAAAAAATTCACGTTTTCTGACACTTTTCTAATAATAACTCGCAAATGTAAGCAAAAATTAAAAATTTGGCTTTGAAGTGCATTGAGCCACCCGTCAGTCCATCTATGTTAAAAATTTCAGATCTCTGCATACAATAGATTTGGCTAGGCACAGCGCACAGACAGACTGACAGACAGACAAACACTTCCTCTTATTATATAGATTCTACTATGACAATAAAGAGAAAGATGTAATAGGGCAAAAAGTAAAGACGCAAGAAAGAACGAACTTTAAATAATAAGCTTTGTTCAGCTGTCAATAACTTTCTACGTAAGCTGTATGTTGAAAACCAAGTGTGCGACATAAACTTGATGCATGTCAGCAAATTACTTGATTATCTGCTCAGAAGAATAACACTATTTTTACACAGAGGGATACATTAATGAGAAAATCCATATAACCATCAAAATGTCTACGTATTCATAGAATGTAATCATGTTTATGACAACAGCCAAAGTCATTTTAAGATTTCTAAATTGAATATTGCATATACATAGATAGGGGTACGCCGTAGCGTAGTGGTTGAGGCGCTGTGCTACAAACCGGAAGGTCGCGGGTTCGATTCCCAATGAGGTCATTGAGATTTTTCAATTGGCCTAATCCTTCTGGTGGCACTATGGCCCTGGGGTCGACTCAGCCTCTAACAGAAATGAGTACCAGGAGCAATCCTGGGGGTAAAGGCGGCCGGTGCGTAAGGCTGACACCCTTACCACCTTCATGTGCCGAATGTCCAAAATCTGGGAGCCTCAACCTCCTGGAACCCTCTGGGCCTCCATGGCCTGTACAGGGATCACTTTACCTATATACATAGATAAATATGATTCGTATTGAAAATTTAATATTTTGATGTAAGTATTATTTTAATCATTCAACTTCCTCCAAAAAGAGGCTGCCACAGAGGACAATGAAAAGCAAATCAAGAATAAATTTAACCAACAACAACAAAATGTAAATGAGTATCTGCTATGATTGTTTATATAGATGATTCCGTAAAATATACATTAAGTACTTCAGTGCTAAAAGAGAGACTGTTTTGCACAGTCATTGGTCAAAGAGAAGATCACTATAGAACTTTAAAAAGTGATGTGTGATTGTGCCCCTTTCACCGATCATTAGATCAATCACTTCTACTTCCTTCAGTTGAATAATCCAATAAACAAATAAATAAAAATGGTTGACTATGTAATGTTCAAGTTATTCATCTTCCAATGAATTATCTATGTAATATTATTATTTTTATTAAGATGCTAGACCCCTAACATAAGGGGGCTGAGAGGACTTCACCTTATATTTAGGCAAGAAACAAAATATTTCAGAACAAGAGTATTGTAAAATTATGCCATGTAATCGATAATAATAAGAGTCAATGAAATCCATGAATAAAGTTGCAAACTACTGTACGCACATCTTATGTTACATTTTGTCCTTTGTTTTCCAACAAAGTCATAGCTCAGTGGACAGAGCACTAAACTTGTAATCTGAAGGTTTTTGGATCAAAGCTGCTATTACAATACTATTACAATGCTATTTAATAAGTGCTATTACAATACTTTAGTACTATAGGTTGAAGAAATACTAGAAAAAATTAAGATTATGAAGTCAGATGTGAAATGAGAAGATACGGGATAGAAAAGAGTGAAGATTCATTTTAAATAACAAAACTATTGGAACTACTGAAATCAATAAAGTTATCTATTGATCATTGGCATAGCAAGATTTTTATGGCAGGGTGTGCCTAATACTGTATTATAAACCCCACTATTTTATACACAAAAATTCGTGGAAGAAATAACAAAGCTACCAGGCTGCTATTGTCAATTTGGTTTGTTCCAGTTTAAGTAATATAGAAAATTGTAAAAAATAACCCAAAGAATTACTGGATCATAAGAATGGGATTTCATATTATGACTTTTTATTATAAATATAAACTACAGTTCATACAGAAACATATTTGAATCTAAAATTTGAAAATTCAGATTACTGATAGAAATGAATCTTGATACTACCATTATCAAATAAATCTTAGTAAAGGCCCTAAAATCTCAACGACATATTTAACATGTAATTTATAGGCTAATATTGAAAGCATTCCACTTTCGAAACGAGGAGTCCCTTCCTGCACAAAATCACAATAATATTGGTAATATAAATAAAACACTCATAGCTAAGATTGTGATTCTCTCTTTGTTTTTTGCAATAGAGTGTGATGCTTCATATCAAATTATAATGCAGAAATGATCAACATAAAAACATAAAAAAATTCTCAGCGTGTTTCTAAAATGAATAAATAATTAAAACTTGATTAAATAAAAGTTTCAAAGGTGTAGGCGCATCCGACACATCCGACACACCCCACTGTAACGCCTATGCTATTAGTGATGATATGAGCATGATCACATTATGTGAAATTATCAACATTCTTGTGCTAACACTGAAACAACAGGTAAATATGTTTATAGTGATGGATTTTTTACAGCACATGCAAACAGTGCTTTCTCAAAGACTTGCATGATATCATTAATGCTATAATTTGAACAATTTGAGGAAGTTATGCCGTAAAAATTATCTAAACTATTCAAGGTACTTTCAGGTGGCACAATAATTTCTCCTGCTCACACTGATGACATGCCTAAAATTGTACACATATTAGAAATTTCACTAGATTAGAATGGTATACACAATTTTCTGAATTGTATGACTGATTACATTCAGAAACAATTTTTTTTCCCCGGAACTCAAGAGCTGCATCATGTACAGTAGTACCTACAGACTCGGCTTCTGTTTTATTAATGAGCAAAATTTTGGCTTCTTTTAACTTATAACAGGGTTAAGAAATTTGTGCATTTGCATATCTTTTTCAAAGCATGTTACTGATATGATGATGAATTATGTTAACAAATTATGAATTTTCTAGTATTCTGAATAAATTATAATGGGAATATAATTGCATAATTGTGCTCTTTTAGGTAAATAATTGCTACATGATTTAGTAAATTTTATGTTTAAATTGCCACATTTTAATGCTCAAATAGGGAAACAAATTAAGATGAGTTATTTTAGTGAAATGGTCTATTTTTTATTCCCAACAGAATCAAATAAAAATCGGATGCTACTTCACTCTCAGTTTTCACACAGTGCCACTCGGCAAGTAATTCAGTGAGAATCATTTATGCCACAGAGGAATTTTTCTCTTAAAATATATACTCATGTAATGTTGAACAGAAACAATATTCTATGGTTTCATAAATTCATATCTACACAAGTAATTTAGTGTTTCACAATCAGTGATTTACGAAGTGAATTTTCTAGTGATTTTATTAGTACAGATGGCAGTGTTTAATACTGTAAAACATGTGGAAAAATGTTGGGAGTGAAAAAAATTTCAGGTGGTTCAACATCATCATCATCATCATATTAATATTAATATTAATATTAATAATATTAATAATAATAATAATAATAATAATAATAATAATGCAAAACACAAGGAAATTAGTGGAAAAAATATGATAGAAGTGAATGTGTCCATCTATTAAACAAAAGAACATGCAAAGTCTCGGTCAAGCAACAGTGCTATACTGTAATTCATCTCTTATTTTGGATGTGGAGCCATGGGCTGGCATCTACTTCTCAGCATGGGTACCTTGTCTCATGTGCTTATTTTTTGTACATATATTCCACATTTTAAGGGCATATTTGCATGCATATTACTATAGTTTTTAAAGCATGAACTTCCTAACCCTGCTCATTACCTTACTTTTTAACAATGGCATTTAATTGTAGTTGTTTAACTTTGTTAAAGCTCCCAAGTGTTATTCATCGAATACCTAACATCCAGCTTGGAAATACATAAAATAACCATTAGAACACCATGGACCTCATAAATGCAAGGTACAATTAAAATCACTCCACTATCGAATGGATAGCAATGTTGACAATGAACTGGAGGCAGGTATCTAACTCCTACACTATCTTGGATTTTCATTATGTTACTTATTTAACATCTGGAAGGGGGCACACTCATCTTCATGAGGGGTAGAGAACTCGCAGTTTCAACCTAAAAACTGTCTGAATCCTGCTGGCTACCAACAAATTGAAAATCAGAGTAGATAATGCAGCACTCAAGAGGTAGGTTCTATCCCTTCTGAGATCCAACAATGAACTAGCTGTTGAAAATGCGGAAAAAGTCCACAAAACGATCATCCTGCAGAATACAGGTAAAAGTTAAGTCTAAAGTGTGTTAAGGTCAACCAATTTGTTTTTAAAAACATATCCGATTTGTTATTTGTCTTTGTGATCAAGGGAAACACGAGGATAAAACTCAGTCCAATTGGTAGAATGAAAGGTTTGGATCCCGAAACTTTGGAAAAAGACTTCTAGACTCTAGCGACAGTGATAAGTCACTTGATGACTATGTTGTCAGCATCCACCTTCATACATATTATGAAGAACAATTACATTCTTTCATAATTTCCTTAGGGGTCTACTATAACATTCTACATGTACAGAAGGATGTTGAAATTTTAACAAATCGACAGCCCTGAAAAATAAAAAAGGCACTTGCATGTCACCAAAAGAGATGACTTTTAAGCAGCACTAATAGAGACTGTCATCAATTATCGCAACGTAGTACATGCATTTAACACTATCTGTATATTTCTTTTAAAAATGTGTGATACAGAATGATAAATTTAAGTGTATGTGTACATATTTATGTGCGTCAACATTATGTTACTGAATATGTATGCAGCTAACGTCTCACGATCGTAGAAGTATCTTACAGAGGCTGTCACAAATCACTCATGGATACTCAGTTCATGATACATTGTTATTTAAATGTCAAATGCCAAAAAAAAAATACTAATACTATATAGAGAAAGAGAGGAAGCAGAAAATAAGGCACAGGTATACTTGTATAATAAAAAAAAAAAATCCCTTCAGTGCTTACTTAACAACAATGTACTAGATTTCCTCCTTATGTATGTTATTAAAAAGTTTAATATTATTGTGCACAGATTTCAAGAAACAAATCCCTTTTTCAATACTCCACATTCTAACCACATCTCGTCTGAATCCATAGCCTGCAATTCTGATACCTATGGAGTCAAGACTGTCATAAGTCAGTAACTTTCTGACTGCAAAATTTCAAACTATTGTATGCCTAATGTCTTCAATACAAATAAAACTGATTTGTAATCTGAATGTGTTTTTTACCTGGATTTGAATTATCCTCGCAAACAAATTTGTGTTTCTCTAGGACTTTAACATAGCTATAGGTTTGACAAGTTCTTGTATGCACTTGGGACTAGGCTATATTATACTTTTCTCATTGCTAAGGGTGATGCTGATACTAGCATTGTACCAGTGGCGGATCGTGGGTGTAGGAACAGGGTGTTGCACTATTTTACGGGAATTATAATTCCTTTATTGCAACCAATGGCCAGAGTATGATGAATAGAGCTCTGATGGAATATGTGGCAGGGGAAACAGAAGTACCCCGAGAAAACCTGCTCCAACCCCATTTTGTCCACCACAAATTCCACATGGATCCACTAAGATTCGATCCCGGGTCCCAGCGGTGGAAGACGAGCAATCTAACTACTCAGTCATGGGGGAGTGGTTTTACAGGAATTAAATACATAACCTGATAATATATAAATAGTCGCTATGCTCGTTCGGGGCTCTACCTCCAAACTCCCAGTGGGGCTCTGCCTCTCTGTGTGGTTCTAAGAAAAAGTTTTTTTTTTTTTTTTTTTTAACTGACTCTTTATCAAAGATACATTTATTGTATTATACTGCCGGCCCATAATAACTACTTAGCCATACTAAACCTTTAAAAATCTGCAGAACGACTTTAAGATTTTTCTGGGGTAAACATTTAAAATTTAGAACATTCTGGAATTTTCTCGTCGGTTACACGCTAAAAGCTATAAGTCTCTCAAATTTCAGATTTCTAGCTCATGTGGAAGTGGGTCAACATTAATGCCTGTAAACATTTTCGAAGTTTCGTTTTGGAGGGTAAAAAAATAACATTTTGAACTTTTTGGAATTTTCCATCGGTTGTAGGCTAAAAGCTGCCAAATTTCAAGATTCTAGCTCATGGGTAAGTGGGTAAAGATTAGGTTGGGTTCATTCCCCGGTACTTAATCGAATTTTTCTGAAGTAGGGAGGTCTGGAATGAGGTGTACTCAGCCTCCTGATACAAATTGAGGAGATACTTGATTGAAAAGTAGGATGTCGGATAGTAGGCCTAGTCCCTCTAGGGATGTAGAGCCCGGGAGTTTAGTTTAGTGTCTAATAGATAGATGAAATTAGCAATATAGTGACTACATTGGCATTTGGCATCTCTGTGAGGGACTTCATAGTTCATAGCACGCGCTCTTACTTGCTTGCAGACAGCAGCCGATGCGACATGCTCTAGCGGTGAAGACAAGAATCACGCCTTGTTCGCAAACTGAAAGCGACGACTAAAACCTTTAAACCCCAGGAGTATTACCATGCAGTGAAGCATCTCGCACGCGCTCTTGCCCGCAGAATTAGGCAGGAAGTCGTTGCTATCGGAGAGCGACGACTAGCATGCATTTACATGTTTAAATGATTTTAAATTTTCAAATATCAGGTGTAACATGTTTTCAGTCGATAAGAACTTATCACAAAGACGATTTCGAAGTAGTTTAATAGTAGGCATATGCAGTACTATAATAAAAAAAAAATCTTAATATTCTTTACATTAAAAACTGGTCGTTGTGCAACACTACAACATGATCAGAGGCCGCCACTGCATTGTACGATGTGCAATTGACAAAGCAGCTTATAAGGACAATGTAGCATTTATAGGCAAAGGCATGACTTTGAAAGAATTAACCCTACAACAAAATTAATATGTTTTTTTAGGAAATTCCATCTACTCTAATTTAGTACTGTATATGGAATAATTTTCAATAAGATTAATAGCTCAGGAAGTAAATACAAAAACCACAGAAAACGCACCTTTAAACAGATCCTCCATCCCCCTCCCATACCCCACCATCCAGTACTTTTAGTGCGATGTACTGTAGGTACCAACAAATAACCATGCCAAATTTCAAAACACTGGGATTTTTACACTCGATTTATTTCATTTGACTGGGCTATATAGTCTACATGAGTATAAAGGCTACATTAGTTTATGCAATTTTTTACTGTCAATATTATTTCTCTTGTAAAAATACCTTAATCTACATTAAAATTGAGTCAATACTCATGACTGATGAATCAATGAAAATATATTTGTAGATATTGGACTCACCATATAATGAACAAACTTTAAAATTCATAAGAGCATTGTATTTTATGGTCAGAACCTCAATGAAAAGTACAGTCTAATGATAATCATATTGCAAGATGTAGTTCAAAGATTTTGTAATTATATTCATTAATAACAGGAGTGTATATAGAATTTTATTTTTGTTGGGGAGGGGCAATAGAGACTAATCTCCATAAACTATAGGAACACGTAAGAAAGAAGCACCTATGTATAAACAGACTCTTGCTACATGTCAAAACTTGTGGGGGAGCAGGCACGTTTATTTTATGCCATGCAGTCTTATTGTTCAGGAGTTAATCTCGTGAAAATGAGATAAAAACTTGTATTCCAGACGAAGAATCTTCTGACAACGCAAAATGATGAAGAATCTTTTTTTAAATGTATTGTATTCCATCCAGACAAGAATCTCCTGATATTTGTACTTTATGGTATTCTTTAAGTGCAAGAAGTTTTTAAAAGTTAAAATTTAACATAAGTTTAGTAAGTATTATGATACTACAACTAAGGATTACTGCCAATCTCAAATGTTTTCATCTACTTTATCCCAGGTTATGTCAGGAAAATACATATAACTACTGTTAGCTGGTTGCAGATACAGACCAACCTTCTCAAAGTGAGCTTTCTTTTATTTCAACCCTTGCCTAAACTCCACATTCTCTTCTTGAAACAGAAAAGAAATGAGATGTCAGTTTTCATGAATTGTTAAGTCGTTCTGTTGAGTACTGAGGTTAAATTCTTTCAGAATTAGCAATTTTTCAAGTTGGTGTGAAAATGCATTGTTATAAGCCTAGACATATAACATCAAAATAATATTGCTATCACATTTTATTATACAAAATATAATTCCCCAAGTATCCTAAATTATGCAAAAATGTTATGGTACTTCAAGGGGATTGAGACACTTAAAAAGTTGGAAATCACTGACCTAGACAGACAGACAGACAGAAAGAAAGAAAGAAAGAAAGACAGACAGAAAGAAAGACAGAAAGAAAGAAAGAAAGAAAGAAAAAAAGAAAGAAAGAAAAAAGAAACCAAGAAAGAAAGAAAAGAAAACACTTCATAAATCTGTCATGTTGGTCCTGATTTCCACCATTTAATGTAGTCAAGAATAAAATTAAATTGTTTTCGGTAGATCACGTGTTATTTTTCCTGTCTTCAATCTTCACAATGTTTCGGTCTTATCCTTCAGAACTTCCTCAGATGATTGTTTATATCATGACAAGAGGAGTATATTCTTTCAATTGTCCGTGTCACAACATCCGCTACATAGAATTAGATAAAAAAATAGTATACCGTATGAGATCCCTGGGGAGTGGATTGACAAGCATTCACGTTATACTACTTTTTTATTTAATTCTATGTGTATGCATTCCACTAAATACAGAAGCGGATGTTGTGACACGGACAATTGAAATAATATACTCCTCTCGGCATGATATAAACAATCACCTGAGGAACATCTGAAGGATAAGACAAAAACGTCGTGAAGATTGAAGAAAGAGAAAATAACACGTGATCCACTGAAAACAAATTAATTTCATTCTTGAAAACACTCCATTATAATAATCTAAAAATTAAAGATAATGTAAGTAATTTCTATCCACATAATATAAGTTCAATACTACTATAAATAAATTATGGAAGTTATGTGGCTTAATGTGCTCCCAGTTTTTTAGACCCAAGATACATGGGTTCAAATTCAGCTAAGTGCGTTATTCCACACTCAGTCCTTCAGTATTCAGTCCCTGAGCAGGAATGTAAAACCACAAGCCCCATGTTGAAGAATTATGGCAAGTTAAGAACTCCTTACATATATATATATATATAAGATTCCCAGAATAAAATTATTTGCCATTTACTAACCAACCTGTTCCCTTTTCTCCTAGAGTACTTCTGCAGATGACGGCTAACATACATGTATTTAGGAGGAGCATGAACAGCAGAACATGAATATAGAGACCTTGAAGGCCTCACCCATAAATAAGTATGCATTTTTGTGACTCAATTTTTCAAAATTAAGTATTACATTTAGCAACATATGAACTAAACTTAAACTATGCTAACCTATGAAGGGAAACGAGGGTAAAAAGGATGACCAAAATGGTGCATGCAAATAAAACCCTGTATAGCGGCATCTGAGGTTGCTTCACCATTGCTGCAGCAACTGTAAAGCAAACCTGCAACGCCTATACTCTACCCTTAAAAAATAAGCAAGTATTACTCCATAACAAAACGAGGCTAAAAGAACTTGATGGATACAAACAAATTTCAATGACTATTCCATTCATACCACACATATTTGATATTGACCAATAACATTTAGCAATTACTCTGATATTGACCAATCACAGTTGTTTATCTTATAATATGCTTGCTACGAACAAAAGAATGCAATTTTATCTCAAAATGTCAGCTTGTTACTGCAAATGTTATGTTATACAACATAACTGGAAATAGAAATAATTTAAATTTGCATTGATTAAAAAAACAAATTTGATTCAATGCATTGTGCTTTTATTTTTTTCTGATTTTATTTTATCGGAATTTGGTTAACTATTTTTCATACACATTATTGGCACTGTTGGTTAGAAACTGGTTAACTCGTTTGATTCATCGATTGTTCATTCATTTAGGAAGCTGTGATCTCACAGCTGACAAAATATTGATTTGATTTTAAACAACAAAAGCAAGAAAGTAATTATTATTTATACAATCTATTCCATTCTATTAATGGAATAGTCTTAATAAATCCCACTGAAGAATACAAGTTTCATCGTATAAACTCAAAATCTCTTGTGCTATGAAAAAAAAAAAACTTTCAATATCAACTAAATTCAGGTACCAAGGTTAGTTGTATATAGGACCACAAATTCAACAGAAACTAAATTTATTTATAAAAACTTATTACAATTTGCTTCTACAAAACAATTTTGAGACAAATTTCATCCACATATTACAGATGAAAATTATGACAAAACAAGATCATGTAATTACATAACGATTCAGCATCAAAATGTATAAACAGGCTCCAACCATAAGAAATCGCTCATCTCCATTTAAAATAAATTCCAAATTTTACATTTTTTCTAGATTAACCAAAAACATGAACTGCTTTCAACCTCTCAGGACGATATTCAATCATAAGTGAGGGCAGATACTAGCACCAAGAGAATTAATTAAATGAGAATGAACCTTAATGTTTACAAGCATGAAAACTTCAGTGTCTACTGAGCTTGGAATAGGAAGAAATAAATAATAAAATTCTCCACTTCTATCAGAGTAAACCGGTGGTTCTCAAACAAAAATAGTGACATTCAGAGGGTATGTGCCCTGCGATAGTTTTAATTAACTTTGCAACCCTAGTGCTAAACTAGAACAAATTCAGAAGGCTATGAAAAAACAAATATAATAGCAAGGTTGAAACAATGGGAAAAATTCAGAACAATACTGCCATTCCAAAAGAGAATTGCTAATGCCCAAGTGCATCCGGTTTTCTCAGCTGTTTCGTAACCGGTAAAAGTATAACAGGGTATTCTAATAAAACCTGTGCACCATTGCTACAATACCGAGGTTTTCAAATGCTTGAATACGAGGCCTGTCTAAAAAGTATCCGACCTTTAATTTTCACGCGCGTAACATTAATGCTAGAGTGGCACCACTGTGCACAATGGAAGAAGAGAGCTTAATGCGCATGCTTGAATTTTTTCTCTGCCTTCGAAAGTGCCAGTCCCTGCCTGCTAGCCTCAGAGTGAGGTCCCGTGATAAGCGCTCGGCGGATTTTGATATCTCTCAAGATACTGCATCAAATTTTGTCAAAAGCTTGGTGATTCTCAAAGCGAAACAATTTGGAAGATTCAGCAGAAGTGTTAGAAGTGTCCAGCAGATCCTGTGCAACCTGAAGGCGGAGTTTTTTCTGTTCCGCTGAAAGCAGCTTTGGCACAAATTTTGCAGCCACTCTGCGCATGTTCAAATCATCACACAAAATTGCATGTGCAGAATCTTTACTGATCCCAACCTCTTCGGCAATCTCTCGTATGGTCAAACAACAATCTCCCATTACCAGATGTTCAACCCTCTCTAATTAAACTTTATATGTATAAAATTAATATAAAATTCTGAAATAAAATATTTTTAAAATATTTATACAATTTTTTCCATTTTTTAGTACACTGCAACAACTTTTTATTCCATCAGCAAAAAACGTTTTTGTGTCCACGACCAAGAATGCACCATTACTTTTATCTCATTATCACATTCAAATTGTTCTTCAGGGGGTCCAAACATATGGTAATCCAAAGGAGTGAGATCAGGGCTGTATGGAGCTGTGTGAAGGGTAAGAACACTTCTAGTCGTTGTGATGGTTCCATATTTCTGGCTTTAGCTCATTCTCCAGCATGGCGCTGTATCTGGCACTATCACTCCTCTGCTGATAGTGCTCAAAAAAGACTCATTTACATCCCAGAAGAGGGTGTTAGTTTGCTGTTACTTTTAGAATCACCCTTGTGCTTTGTACTATATACTTATACTGGTTTGATAATTTCCTAGTTAATATGTACTTTCAAATGTGTGATTGGGGAAATTTGTCAAGGCGTACATTAAACTTATAGTCATGATTGCAGGTTACAATATTACAAGAGTTTGAGAACACATGAATTAAATATGTTCAACACAAAAAATTAAAAAAACATAATCCTTTCAAGATTAAGCCACTGAATGTCTACAACAACAACTGGAATTCAACTAGTTTTGGAATTAACTTGCAAAAGAGCTATTGTAGTACAAGACACTGCAACTGTTACCTGTCATCTTACAATGATAGACTGAAAACAACAAAATCAATATAGTACCGGTAAAGGCTGATTTACCTAAGCCTATTCATCTGTGCTGAATCTTATGTAAATCTAGTTGTTCATATAATATTACAAATACTTTCCAAACCATTTTCTGTCAGATCTAGTAATCCACCAATGACAACCACCTAAATTATTTTTGATGACATATTCAAAAGTATAACGGTTCACATTTTCCTTTTCTAACTGCCTTTCCTTCTCAGCCATTTCTTCCATCATCTCTTGATTGACGACTTTTGCTGGAAACGGTAACTTGTGGGCCACCAAGTCAAGAGCAGGTTTTGCCTAATACAAGAAAATGTATATGAGAATTCTCATTACAACAAAACAAAGAACCAACATGGAAGGAGAATGCAACTAGAACATGATAAAGTGCACACCAATTATGTGAACTGTAGTTACGAGCCAACAGTGGACAAGCCAAGAGGAAGCATGCAAAGCAGGAGTGAAAGAACTATCATTACGAACCAACATGGAAGAAGAATGCAACTAGAACAGGATAAAGTGCAGACCAATTATGTGAACTGCAGTTAGGAGCCAACACTGAACACGCCAAGAGGAAGCATGCAACTAGAGGAGTGAAAGAACTATTACTTTGAAGCAACACTGCAGCAGCCAGTAAGAAGCAAGCGTCAGCTGAATGAGCGATGTAACCCTGTTTAATAAATGGCCAATACATAAAAATAAGTTGAAGAATAAGCAAACATGCCAATGAATGCATTAGATAATATCAGTAAATAAAGCTTCAACACGCTAGCACAAGAATAAAGATGAGATACATAAAAACTCTATGTCTGACTAGCATGCTTCAAATCAAAAGTTAGGCTTATCTAGGTTGACCATAGTATTTTATGGTGAAAACGGGACATTCCAAACAAGTCAATTTAGCCCCCCTCTACCCCCCAAAAAATGTCTATAAGCCTATATGTGATTCAGTTGGAGAATTTAATGTTGTACTGGCACATTGCCAAGGTAGCTCAATTGGTAAGAGCAGCGGCACGGAGAGCCGAATATCCTGGTTCAAACTCAGCTATGGAATTGAATTTGTCAGTCAACCTTTCCACTTTAGCCTAAACACGGCCAGTGTGAAAGAATTAATATTCCATTTATTATTGTTGTTAATATAATCATTAAGGAACTTACAAATTTTAACAACAGGAGAATACATAAGCCTAGAGATGGTATAAACCACAATAATTTATTAGTAAATACTACAATTTCAGAGGAGTGATATGATAAGTGTTTCTGCCCTGTCATGATCCATCCTCTACCAAATTAAGAACAAACAATGACTGCTTATTATCAGAGACAGTGAGTGTTGACATCAGGATATTGCAACGCT
Organism: Ectobius pallidus; assembly: GCA_964059195.1. Taxonomy (NCBI): domain Eukaryota; kingdom Metazoa; phylum Arthropoda; class Insecta; order Blattodea; family Ectobiidae; genus Ectobius; species Ectobius pallidus. The sequence goes on along the minus strand of CAXKWD010000004.1, from coordinate 57,738,634 downwards.
GTATATGCATGTGGATTTGTAATTAGTATATGTTTCGTTAAGAAATGATAAGATTATTTATTATACTAAAAACCGCAATACAAACAATACACAAGTTACAGCTAAACTGGATAGCAATCGACTCTTTCTAAGTAACCTATTCAAAATAGGTTAAATTTTCAAAGCTGCAAACTGTCACTTAGCTCACAGTAACAATATGTTCTAAAACGTCTATGTGAATGACACAATTTTCATTAGTACAAATATTTCTACTAGTTCACATATTTATTTACACAGTACTAATATGCTATCACACGTATACTGCTTGTGTAAACCGGTCATGATAAAAGAGAAAGAAAAGTTAGTGTTTTGCGCAGCCGGACAGTGATAATCACGTTACTTCTTGAAAAAAGTAGAAATGGCCAGTGGCGTAATTACGGGGTGGCAAGGAGTGGCAGTTGCCACCCCAGAATTCCCAAACCCCTCTTTTTGCCACCCCAAAAATCGGCAGTAAAAATATCAGTTATTTGCAATCAAGTGAAAAATTACAGTTTATAAACGTGGCACAATCTTGATTCTTTATTAAACTTAACATTTATGCTGGTATGGTATGTAAAAAAGTTTTAAAAATGCTTTCATTTCAACGCCAAATTTTAAAAAATTTCCATACCCCCCAGACATTGCCACCCCAGTTAAAAAGCTGAAATTACGCCCATGGAAATGGCCATCCTGCAACAATTTAATAATGGCCACTGAAGTATGCAGTTTTGCATCTCAATATACATGTATTACATTGTTGTAACTGTAAAGTTAACAACACGAATTTCTACATTTCCATCCATGAAGATCCAAATGAACTCATTATGGGAATAACATTACCAAGTCACTAAGATGGTAACCAAATGTCTGATATACTACACAGACCAGTTTGATGAATTCTTAGAAAATGTTCAAACATGGACAGAATATGAGTGGCAAGATAAATTTCTCGTGGCATCATGATCTCAAGATCTACATGGAAAAGTACTCCTACAACTGATTAACCCTTCAATGGGAACTCCTTCAGAATAGCATAGCCAGCCATGCTCTGCCATTAGCGACCGTGCCCCTTCAAGCCACGGGGAACAAAAGAGAAACGATCGGTGCAAGGGTAAAATTTCCCGTCGCAGAAAATATTCAATGTGAGACATAATTAACCCCGCGCTAGTCAGATTATTGCCCCTAAACTAATACAAATGTTCCTAACCTAACATAACCTGTCACCGACCTAGAATTTGGCTGTCACTACTTCTAGAAGCCTTCTATGCCTTTCGTAAAACATTGTTACACGGCACGAACCCCGCACTATGCAGAATACTGCTGCTAAACTAACATGACTGTTCCTAACCTAACATAACCTGTCACGGATGTAGAAATCTTAATGCAGAAGCTTTTTTACCCTTCCACATCTTTCATAAAACATTGCTACAACAGTAGTTTATCTGCCGAATTCAATCGGCATGTAATCATGTTCGTAATATTGGCGACATTGTAGACTTGGTCCCACTCGGTATGGCCCGGTTGTGACGGCGGTCACCTTATTCTCAAGCGCTTTAATGTTTGCCGTTGTTACTGCATGGGCACATCTTTCAAATTGATCTCACGGACTGAGTTTTGACAATATCTCAATTATACTGTGACAAAGCCCAGAAAAGCCTAGAGCCTGATAGAAGGAGGAGTAAGCCCGAAAGAACTAGAGTTAGATAAATCTAGAAAGGGACGGCCCTCTTATTGCTGATTGGAGCCGCGCGCCGACGGGTGCGGCCTACTCCCTGGCACGGCGGCGCGGTGAGTGACGGTGCGCGCCCGTGGGAGGGGCCAGAGGTGGAGCCACGCGCTAGGGCTGTGACTTCGCCCCGCGCGGACATTCTAGACAATGCGCGGGCGGAGAGCTTTCGAGAGACCGGGTCTGGAATATTCGTCGGCCCTATATATAGGGCAGCGAGCGAGCGGCAAGTCAGTCAAGGAGAGAAAGTCAGAGACGGCAACCAGGAGTGATGAGACAGTCAGTGAATGAAGAGAGTTCAGTGTGAAGAGTCCGTACATCAGAGGAGAGACAGTCCGTGAAGAGTCAGAGGGTCAACGAGGGAACAGTCAGAGAGGCAGTCCGTGAGTAGCGGCGAGCGTCAGAGTCAGAGGGTGAGCTGGACGGAGAGGATTGATCAGCGCGGTCTCAAGTGAGTGTGTCTTGGGAAGCTGAGGAGCCAGTGACCGGAGGGACCCGAGAGCGGAATAGCTAGTCAACGGGGAACTAGTGACCGGAGGGAAGGGTGAACGGAAGAGCTGGTGAGCTGATCTGGGCTGAGGCAGTGCCGTCCCGGGGAACTCTGCGCGACGGGTGGATCGCACAGCGGCAGCGAGGACTGTGGAGTTGACCGGCGCGACGTGGGATGATCTGGATTGGACTGGAACAGTGCTGTAATTAGGACTGAGCACAGTGAGAGTGAGCTCTGAACAGGACAGTGAACTGGCGAATAGTCTGGAGTTTTCTGGCTGTATTGTCAATTGTTGTAGGAAATAAAGAAACCTCCATCCTTCAATTATAAACTCGGTGTTCTCATTTTGAACCCCGACGAGCCCTTGTTACACTGGTGTCAGAAGTGGGATATAATTGAAGGAAGGCAAGATGGAGGACATGCTCAAATTGTTACTTCACGCCGTGAACGATTTGAAACAAGAAATGATCGAGCTGAAGGAAGAAAGAGCCCAGTTGATTGCCGATATGAAACAGCAGAATGCCCGACTGAAGGAAGAAAGGGGCAAGTGGAACAACGAGTCGAAACAGCAGTATGACCGACCGAATGAGAAAATGGCCCAGCAGAACACCGAAACGAGGGAGGCCCTAAGAGAAAGTACAAGCGAAATGAAGAACCTGCACTTAAGCTCTAAGAAAGAACTCAAGCAGGAACTGACACCGGCCAAGGAAAGATCGAATGAACCGGGCGGCGAACTGGTGGCCGTGAAAAGTGAACCAGAGAGACAGGCCAAGGTGGAAGATAAGGAAGAGCCGGAAGAGGACCTGGCCATCACCGTATCACCAGCTACCGAAGGGGAAGATCACGCCCTGAGTGAACCACAGCATGACGGCGTGGACGAAGGACAGGCACCGCGGGACGACGTGGATGTAGGAGAGACACCGCGGGACGACGTGGACGAGGACCAGACACCGCGGGACGACGTGGATGTAGGAGAGGCACCGCGGGATGTGGACGCCAGAGAGACACCGCGTGACGGCCTGGACGGGGAACAGACACCGAGGGACGTCATGTCAGGCACGGGACCGACGTTGGACGAGGTAGCCAGTCGCGGCGCCATCTACGAGGGCTATGGGAACCAGCAGGACGCCCTATTGGTCAGGGACAGGGTCCTGAAAGGAAGCTGGGATTCTGCGGATGAGAAGATGGCTGCGGAGCACCGAGCCCTTCCAAGAGCCGGAGTCAAGGAGGTCCTGGAGGAAGTTCACGCAGGAGCGACGGGTGACCGCCTGGGAGTGAACCGGATCCTCGACAAACTGCGGAGAAGGCTTAACTGGTTGCAGGAATGCAGTGACGTCGAGAGGTGGCGTCAACACTGCGACACCGGCGATGCCAGCAGAGGGCCTAGGAATTGCAGCCGTGGGGCCATGCGGCAATACAACGTGGCAGGCCCATGCTCCATTACTGATGATGGACATCGGTGCCTGTTGTTGGCCATGGAATAGTTCACCAAGTGGCCAGAAGAAGTCTACCGCATCCAGCGACAGCCAAGAGTGAAGATGCTGGTAGTTCACCTGGACCGTCTGGCGGCATACCATGGGGCACTTCGGGACGAAGGCCCTTAAGGAGGGGGCAATGTGACAAAGCCCAGAAAAGCCTAGAGCCTGATAGAAGGAGGAGTAAGCCCGAAAGAACTAGAGTTAGATAAATCTAGAAAGGGACGGCCCTCTTATTGCTGATTGGAGCCGCGCGCCGACGGGTGCGGCCTACTCCCTGGCACGGCGGCGCGGTGAGTGACGGTGCGCGCCCGTGGGAGGGGCCAGAGGTGGAGCCACGCGCTAGGGCTGTGACTTCGCCCCGCGCGGACATTCTAGACAATGCGCGGGCGGAGAGCTTTCGAGAGACCGGGTCTGGAATATTCGTCGGCCCTATATATAGGGCAGCGAGCGAGCGGCAAGTCAGTCAAGGAGAGAAAGTCAGAGACGGCAACCAGGAGTGATGAGACAGTCAGTGAATGAAGAGAGTTCAGTGTGAAGAGTCCGTACATCAGAGGAGAGACAGTCCGTGAAGAGTCAGAGGGTCAACGAGGGAACAGTCAGAGAGGCAGTCCGTGAGTAGCGGCGAGCGTCAGCGTCAGAGGGTGAGCTGGACGGAGAGGATTGATCAGCGCGGTCTCAAGTGAGTGTGTCTTGGGAAGCTGAGGAGCCAGTGACCGGAGGGACCCGAGAGCGGAATAGCTAGTCAACGGGGAACTAGTGACCGGAGGGAAGGGTGAACGGAAGAGCTGGTGAGCTGATCTGGGCTGAGGCAGTGCCGTCCCGGGGAACTCTGCGCGACGGGTGGATCGCACAGCGGCAGCGAGGACTGTGGAGTTGACCGGCGCGACGTGGGATGATCTGGATTGGACTGGAACAGTGCTGTAATTAGGACTGAGCACAGTGAGAGTGAGCTCTGAACAGGACAGTGAACTGGCGAATAGTCTGGAGTTTTCTGGCTGTATTGTCAATTGTTGTAGGAAATAAAGAAACCTCCATCCTTCAATTATAAACTCGGTGTTCTCATTTTGAACCCCGACGAGCCCTTGTTACAATACTATACTAGTGCCAGATTTCTGGAAAATGAAATAACTATGTGATCTATATGTTGTTTATTCTATAAGTTGAGCAACGAGTTTTAGGAAATGTTCCTTCTATAAGTATTGGACATAGGCTAGAGCTATTTACTGCTTCAAAAGAGTTCTTCCTACGGTTGCTGTAATCAATTTGGTACTGTTATTGCCACAGTTTCCTGAGAGAATACGAGTATATTATATCACCTGTTTGCTACCCATATGTGACGTGATGTAAAATAATCACCAAGAGATTAACAAATTTCATAAGTCAATAACATCTTATTTTGAACAATGACAACAACAAAACTGATGTCATAAATGTTAAGATGAGAAAAGAGGCCTAAAAGGCTAATGGAACCAATATTTCTATGAGGTCCCAACCAGGAAACAAACAATTGGCAATAAGGTAGGTAATTTAACGAATAATATTTCATTAACTAACTATTTTTAATTATTGTAACCTCATTTTCGGTTTTGTGAGAACTTATATTGCCAAAACTTAATGCAACTAACTATCGCACAGTAAACATGCATCATGTAATTATGTGTCACTGAATTTTCAAAGAACTTTTGTTAATTATTGGTTAAATTCTTCTGGGACATTCTGTGATGTAACTGGTGGAAAAATCAGCCATTGCCGAACATTCCATAAACTCCGACCATAGAATTCTCTTTCAAAATATAAAGACCCTCCATCAATCCAATAAATGCTGGGACCGGCTGATACAGGAAGCCATTGATATCCAACTACACTCTAACTATCTCAACAGGGACGGAGGTCTCCAGCTCAGCAATGCGTGGGCGCCAGCACTAAAAAATGGACGTCGGGAAGCCGTGAACACAACACCGGCAACAACAGTTACCAGCAACCAACATGATTAACTCCATCGACAGCACAGCATAATCGGTCCTTTTAAAGACACAACAAAATTGTTTAACCGGATGTCGCGAAGCCTTGAACACAACACTGTCGACAACAGCCACCAGCACCGACAAGATTGACTCCTTCGACAGCACAGCATAGTCGATCCCTTTGAAGACACACACATATACAGAAAAAAATTTAACAGACGTCAGGGAGCCCTGAACACAACACCGGCGACATCAGCTACCGCAACCGACAAGATTGACTCCATCGCAGCACAGCACAATCGGTCCTTTTGAAGACACAACAAAAAATTTTATACCCGACTTCTGATTGGCTGCTGCACCGGCCAATGAGATTTCACATTCTGGCCTAATATTCATCCAGCCTCCTATAAATATGGACACACCTTCTCCACTCAAACACATTCCTGAGGAAAGCCACAGAGGGAAGATGGCTGAAAGCTTGCATCTTATAATGTTGACTCGGCTGATAACCCGTGAAACCGTCCTGAGTAATCAACGCCATGAAAGCTTCAAATCTTATATCATGTCAATTCAGTTTTGCAGACTTGAGTGAAAACTGATGGCAATAATTTTAATATTTATCCACGTGCTTAGTAAAGAGTATTTCTATGAATATAGTTCCACTTGAGTAGATAATATAATAACGACTTCTTAGCATAAGGGAGCAGAATCCCTACTGTGTTGAGATAGCGAGTCAAGTTAGACATACTTTCAAGTTCTCACACTCAGAAAAAACAGGACAGTGTTCCATAAAAACCTACATGCATTACACATATGGAAGCATAAGTATGCTTAATCTATCAGATGAAGAGCATTAAGTTATGCTCAACAGGCAAAACTAAGTTAACCAATAAAAGAATAGGTAAGATTCATATGAAAGAAGGCTTAGCGACATCTTTGGGGTTAATTTTTTATTACTATCTCGACTCCTATTACAACTCGACTTGATTATTAGACTAAATTGTGCTAGGAGTAAGACGGAAGTGCAGATGAACTCTTCTACGATTACTCTAGCAAATAGAGAAGCTGAATTTTGCACAAAACTCTCCACTGTTAGCGTAAATCAGAAATATGCAATTGTAAATTCAGTGCTGCTTATAATACTTCTCATACCATTCACTATAAGACACATATTACATGCATACAAAATGCTAGTTAGTCTTGCATATAAAGGAGTCGAATATATAGAAAACACTCCACCTGAAATGTTAGGGTAAATCAGAAATCTGTGGATGAAAATTCAGTTTTACGCATGACACTTCCCACACCATTCGCTATCACACAGAAATATGAAGGCAGTGGAATGCATGAAAAATTCAGATGACATGACTCCTAAGAGACACAACAGAGTTACTCAAAGTTGTTAAACTCTAAATTAACAACAACACCCTGACTCGAGCTATGTGTATGCTAAGTGTCCAATATCATTTTGTCAAAAATCAAATAAGGAAATATATTACATCTTGTTGGAATTTTGAATGGGAACACTCGGATAAAGGAGCTGTTACAAGAGAACTTTATTTTCCAACAATATATCATAGACTACAGTCAAAATTTTTTGTACCAAATTTTATATTACAGTAACTCAGTTTATATCAGGACATGGTAAATTTGGTAGCTATTTCCGAAGATTTAAAATAAAAATAGAATGTGACTATACTTGCCCATGTGGAGAAATTGAACAAACAGTGAAACATCTTTTACTGGAATGTCCCAGATTTGAAAGACAACGTTTTCAATTAAGGTGTAAACTAAACTATTGTGACACTACACTTTCAGCACCACTGACAGTTTTTAGAAAAGAGTGTTGCAAACAAGATTTTGTACGTTTCGTAAATTATGTTCATTCCCGTTTTTAATTATTACTTGTAAGATAGTTTGTAAATATTAATTTTGTTAATTTGTTATATTTAAAACCCTAACATACCTTCAAGGTAAAATAGGGTCACATGTATTGGAGTATAAAAAAAAAAAATAAATAAATAAAAAAAAAAAAAAAAAAAACAACAACAACAACAACACCCACATTACCTAGGTATGTGACTTGTAAGAATCCATATCATGCTTAGGGAGAAAGTGTTATGTGAATGTGACTTCATAAGTAATCACAGGTGATATTAGTGTTGTTATTTTTCCGGAAAAATATTTTTTGGAAAAATTTCTGGAAAAATTGGAAAAATACGGAAAAATTGGAAAAATTGGAATAAATAAATAAATAAAACACCACCAATAATAGAAAAAGATATAAAAGTGTATTTTCACTGAATATATATTTTCACTGATTAAATGCAATAATTATTATTATCGGTGAATTACTACCAAGCTAACTTTAGATATGCAAATTCGATACTGAGGCATTCAGAGGATGGCTAGAAGATAACAGAATAAAAACATACGATATTTACCCAAAAGCCAAAACTGAGGATGGAATGTAAGTTAAAATATCATTTACACAATTCCAATAAGTTGACATCATGTAAATGCCTAGAACTGGAAAGAGTACATGAAATAAAGTATTTAGGTCTAACAGTTGGCAGTAAATTAAAATGGAAAAAACACATTAATATATTACTAAAGAAGTTAAGTTTGATATAATTAACTAGTTCACGTCTACAAGCTGAGCTTGTTTTCAACTTTAATGTTTTATTTATGTGTGTTTGTATTAGACCAGAGCCAGCACCAATTGAAGACCAGCCTGCCAATTGGTAAGTGCTCTGGCACTTTCTTCTCCTTTTTATATATATATATACTTTTTCCTTTCTCAAATATGCAATTGGATTTCCCTGTCTCAAATAAGAAAGGGATTTCACTTTCTCAAATAAGCAATTTGGCTGCCTGGGGCTTGGACACATACACACACTTAAAAAAAGCACTTAATCATATTTTTCCTATTTTTCCATATTTTTCCGACGTTCTGAAAAATTTCCAATTTTTCCGTTGAAAATTTTCCGACTCACATCACTAGGTGATATCAATAAATAAGCAGCGTTATGAGTAATCTTCTGTTAACAAGTGATTCTATAGCGTCATAAAACCATGCTGTCCAACATTCATACCTAACCCTGAGACATAAGAGGAGCCAAACAATAGTGCAAACCTATACCATTCTACATCATTTCCGCTCCTAACTCTAAATCATTTTGATTTCCATTCCAACATTTAGCACCATTTATTTGCATGCATTTTATGTAAATTTTTTGTTATTTCCTGCTGTTCCCAGTTAGTTCTGAGCAAGGCATAATATGATACATTATGCTATAACTCTATTTTGACTCAAATATTAAGAACTAGCAGGTGTTCACAGCTTCACCCGCAATTATTTACTCAACTGCTAGATATTTTATTTAAATTATTTATTTATTTACTCAACTGCTAGATATTTTATTTAAATAATTTATTTATCAGAAAAATAATTAAGACATCATAGTTATTAACACTGACATTGTTTTACATAACTGATTCTTAATTACACTGTTTTACGCAATTAATACAAATAATTAAACCAATAAAAGGAATCTTGTGATGCCATATGGGCATACAGATTCAAAATTAAATTATTAAATCGTTCCACAGATTCATGTATCTTACCCAAATCATGCGTAAACAATTAAAACCATTGATAATTAAAAGCCTAAATCTCAGCTTCGAGGTGCATTTCACGATTAAAGTGCACCACCTGGGGAAAAAAATTAAATCCAATTCCAATTCCCTAGCCCAAATAAACCCCTTGCATGTGAGTTTCGTTCAAATCGTGCAATGTTTTTCCATTTAGGCATGCATTCATAATCCCCTTCTGTGCATATAAGTAAAGTAAAGTAAAAAGTAAAGTTAAAAAAAAAAAAAAAAAAAAAGTAAAGGAAGGGGGGGAAAAAATCAGATCTCTGCAAGTCGTAAACGAATGAAGTGGAGCAAGGAAACAAAATCGAAGCGATCAACATACTGAGGTTTTTATATTGCAAAAAATTTATTTCATCGATGCTCTTTCTTGCCTGGTTACTATGGCAACTGAGCAAGGCCAACATAAATTAATTTAACAATTGAATACGGTCTTGCTAATAGGTTGTGTTGGATTCGCACAGAGACAAAGCCAAAATTAGACATTACAATAACATACTAATCCATGCATGGTTTCTTACCTCTGCAAATTCACAGTTTCCTCCCATCTCCAGAATGACTCTTCCTGTTTTCACTGGTGTTACATAATGGTCTATGGCACCTTTGCCACCTCCCATACGCTGACCTTGTCCCTGATGACAAGATAATAAATAAGTTATATAGACAGGAAATACGAGGGAGAATCAAATGATAACCGCAATTAATTTTTTCCCACTATTTTAATGCAGGAAGAATGTTTGCTTGTATATTATTTTTCTACTTAGTCCCCTCCTAGTTCAATGCACTTAAGCCATCAGATAGCAAGTGCTTCGATACCGCATGAGAAAAATTATTTTGGTTGATGCTGTAGCCACTCGTGCGCCGCTGATTAGACGTCTTCATCAGACTTGAACTTCTGTCCTCCAAAGTGCTCCTTTAATGGGCCAAAGATGTGGAAATCCGATAGTGCCAAAGTGAAGGAGATTCCTGAGTGCAGGTGTTTTGCTTCAACATGATAATCCCCGTCCTCATGCTCCTCGTGCAACAATGAAAACCATCGACATCCACCATAATCATCAGATTTGAGACCATCAGATTTCCACATCTTTGGTTCATTAGAGAATCACCTTGGAGGGCAGAAGTTCAAGTCTGATGAAGAAGTCAAATCGGCGATGCATGAGTGGCTACAGCTTCAACCAAAATAATTTTTCTCACCATTATTGAAGCACTTCCTATCCGATTGCTTAAGTGCATTGAACTAGGAGGGTACTAAGTAGAAAAAGAATACACAAGCAAACATTCTTCCTGCAGTGGGAAAAAATTAATTGCGGTTTTCATTTGATTCTCCCTCGTATAAAAAGTAAAACAGCGTTCTTATAACTGTGGAAAAGTCTCTCAGGATTCTAGCCAGGTTCACTTCTTGAGAATAAGCCACAGTTTGCATCCGAAATGTCAATAATAACCTGGCTAGAATTCCAAATGAATTTTCTAGATAAACAGTGCCAGGAAAATCTACGACATAGTGTACTTGCTTATGTAATTTGTACCTATGCCTATTTAGCACACCCTAATTTTTAAATAATTATTTTGAACTTTATTTTTGTTCCTCCTATTTAACACGTGCACATTTTTTGAAGTGTGGTATGTAAAGCACAATTTTTTGCAGTGTGATAGGAATTTTGGGAATTGTAGTCCTATCGCCAATGACAATTCTCCCATATTATGGTATTCATTTACTACACACCTCTACCTGCTCTGCAAAGTTTAAGTGCAGGGATGACACTACAGTATTACAGTTTCTTCTTAACAACTGTAGTGTTCGCTTGTGTTGAAATTTCAACAACTCTGCATATTTCTTTTCTCCAGTATTTTCTTTGCCTTAATTTTCATTCTATTACATGACTTGATGATGATGATGATGATGATTCTGATCGTAATCATAATACCAACAACAACAACAACAACAATAATAATAATAATAATAATAATAATAATAATAAATAATAACAGCAGCAACAACAATGATGATGATGCTGATGATAACGCAAATCGTTGAGTTATCACTCAAAGATAGTGTGTTAAAATGAGAACAAACATTGATGACGTATTGATATTTACAAAATAACACAAAATTCCAGTCCCTAAAGTACTGGGGAAACGATGAGAAGAAAGATGCTATGGGCAAATTGCAGCAATGTTGCACAGGTTTTATTAGAATATCTTGATATGACTTTTACCACAGTTTCAAAACAGCTGAGAAAACTGAAGAATGGTGCACTTAGGCATTAGACTCCTATGAACGTAACAAATCTACAATTTTTGAAAACTTATGAATAAGTCATAAATTGAGAGAATTGTGTTAAATCTGCATTTTTATGTAAAAATGTGCTCTTACAGTCAGCATAGCTTTCTCCCCTCTCCCCTAAAAATAGGCTATATGCAAGCCTATATTCTTAATATTTGGGGTATTAATTATATGTCATTAATCATTATAACGAAATAAATCTAAATACTTTTTTTAAATTGATGGAATCACAGTTATTGACACTCGGGCACCTCCAACAGTAAAATCCTTGTTAAGAGAGCGCCTCTGATAACAAATTCCGACAAAGTCTTATTTTTCAGGGTTTTGAATGAAAGAGGGAACCATAGACGTCAGTGCATCAGGGGTTTTTCAAACTGCGGTTCGTAACTGGAAAAGTAAGGAAACTTGCAATAGGACCTTTATTTTCGAAAATTTTAAAAACTTTGACTTCTAGTGTCCATTTTATGTGAAATTTTTTACTTCTTTACTTTCCACTTGCTTTATTCTATTTTATTTTTTGTTATGTCTGCAGACCATCTGCACCATCTTCGCGGACCACGAAATAGATGATTTGTTTGCTTCCATAGCAACAATCTTTTGAACTTACAAAATATTAACAACTTTTATCACCAGAAGTGATACTCATGGAGTAAGTTCTTTTATTAGGGGGTTGACACACATTGCTCTAGACAAGGTTTTAAAGTCAATGTGAAGAGTAGATTTTAAAGTACCTTTTTAGTAACAGGTTGCCAAGGTGGATCAACTCTCCAGACAGCAAACATTCTGTCCTGATCCATCTTCCTTAGAATTCCCAGTCTCATCATTTCAAAATGGCCCCATTTTAAACGACCTCCATTTAGTGCCTACAAACAAATATGAAAATAATACAGACTTGAAACATAGCACCGGAACAACTTTTTTAGTAAACGCTCTCTAAAACAGCTCTTTGTCAGAATGGTAACACTCCAAAAATATTGTATTTTAGCGACCTAGGCTGCTAAAATTGCATAAAACATTTACCACGGTTTTTTGCAAAACACGGTAGCCTACTTCATCACATAACAAAAAATATAAGCCAACAACTTTTCATATCTTCGTTCACAAGAGAAACATTGCTTACCATGGATGCATCAGCATTTAAATGTAATAATATATTCCTTCAATAGTCTACTGCTGTAAAGGTTTTGCGGGTAACAGCTCCAATTCAATGTTTCTGGCTTGGATTGAAATTTCCTAGCGATTATCATTCATATTTTCACAAGCTTTTCATAAATACTAGTTAGTATACAAAATTGGTACTGTTCACTGTTGTCCTGTATGACAACAAATTACTGACTACTGGTATACCTTTTATTATAATTAATAATACGGTATTTTTATTTCATTTCATATAAATTAGAGAGCTTTTACTAAAAAATATAGTATGCACCATGTATCCAAAAGCTTTAGCAGACCCATCCAGTACTTCGGCCTACTAGATACTAGATTTGTCCGCTAAAGCATTATTTTGCTTATTTGATACATAAATAGCTATTATAAAGTACATATAAATTAGAACATGGAATTTTATAACATGTAGTTTCAATAATTCTATTTTACAGCAAAATGCATTTAAATTTTACAACAAGGCATTTTCAGAACATTCTTGACCAAGTTCTAGAGACTACAGTGTTGCTATTCAAAAGAGCACATGAGTAGCAAATAATAAATTATCACTAAAGCCATTAAAGTGGTCACTATGCTTTAAAAGCTATTTTTATATTATCTCTCGTAATACTCACAATAATTCCAAACTGTTTATGTATTAGAAAATTATGAACAGGTTCTGGCCCTCGCATGAATTTCAGGTTCTTGGTCATCTTCGGAGGGCGCATATTTGTAGGAAGTTGTGGTACTTTATCCACAAATTTAAGCTTGGTTCTTTCAGGAAATTCCACATCTATGAAAACAGAAAAGTCACCTTACTTAAGTCAGTTTTATGGGGAGAAGATAGTGAATTTTAATAGTTTTTTAAACTTTAACCAATTTTGTTAAAATTAAGAGAACAAAACAGGATTTATTAAAACTAACATAACTGAGTCATTTTTAAAGATAAATTCATGCCCTTTTTTCCATTTTACTTGTAAAAACATGCTCCAAAAACTACACTTGTAAAATAAGCAATACATTTTTAGAACACTTTTTTCAACTCTCTTTTTAAAAATAGACTTGCATATTTTTGCAATAAAGTCAATTAGCAAAATTCTATTCAAGAGAAAAGTTTCCTAATAGATTAGAGAATGTGTTCGTCAAATTTCATAACATATCTTTAGTAGTTTAGAAGAATTTTTGTCTGGCAATGTTGGGGGGAAAAAAAAGAGGAAAAAAAAAAAAAGAAAGAAAGAAAGAAAGAAAGAAAGAAAGAAAAGAAAGAAAGAAAAGAAAAGGAAAGAAAGAAATAAAAAAGAAAGAAAGTTACAGGAAATAGCAAACAAACTTTAACATGCATTTTAGGAATCTTTGAGACTTCCATAAGATTTTCCATCTAAAATGTTGCCCCTTTTATTTTTGGCCAAATGGTTTATGCATTTTTTTTCTGTGTCTCCATACACCATATTAGTGAAATAGTAATTTGCAGGGCAGGGAGACTTTCATAATCCGCACTGCTTACTAACTTCAGCCCTTAGTACACATCATTAACCATTCTTTCACAGCTGGAACCTTTCCAAATAGCCTAAAAATAGGAAAGGTAACCCCCATATATAAAAAAGGGGATAAAACTGATATTAAAAACTACAGACCTATAACGATAATCTCCCCACTCTCAAAAATACTTGAAAGTATCTACTTAAAGAGACTAATTAGCTTTTGTAACAAACATAAAATTATCCCCCAAAATCAGTTTGGATTCCAAAAAGGTAAATCCACAAAAGATGCCATCTCAACAACACTAAACAGAATCATAGACCAAATGAACAATCGGGAAACAGTTGTCGGGGTTTTTCTAGATCTCACCAAAGCATTTGATTGTGTACAGCACGATCTATTATTAGAAAAGCTACAAGGATTCGGGGTACGGGGTAATGCAAAAGAGTGGCTTAAAGCCTATTTGAAGGACAGGAAACAATATACACAAATTAATAAAACAGATGTGTACGGGTGTAAAACCCAATACAACTCTGATTTACAGAATATAAAACTTGGAGTACCCCAAGGGTCAGTAATTGGACCCGTCTTATTCTTACTGTACATCAGTGACATAGAAATGACCACTTCCAAGATAGGGGTAGATAGCATCTTTTATGCCGACGATGCCACGTTTCTTTTTTCAGCAAAAGAACCACAAGTCCTAAACATAAAAATGAAAATGGTGATAGACCAATTAGAACAATACTGTGACAAACACAATTTAATACCTAATATTAACAAAACTAATTACCTACACTTCGTATTACAAAAACACCCAACTAATGAAACAAACATCGCCTTATCATACAAAGACCAAACCATAAACAAGACACAATCAACCAATTTCTTAGGGATCACGTTGGATGAGAACTTAAACTGGTCAAATCATATAGATAATACATGTCTTAAACTCAATAAAGCAATATTCCTTATACTACAACTGAAAGAGATTCTACCTACAGCAACACTTTGCATGGTTTACTATGCCACTTTTCACTCACATCTTGAATACGGAGCGATGTTATGGGGAACAGCCACTACTGCACAAAGAAACTCTCTTCTCGTCTTACAAAAGAGAGCCATTAGAATAATCGCAAAATTGAAACCTAGAGACTCGTGTAGAGAAGCTTTTGCTAAACTAGGGATTCTAACCATAATTGGTGTGTATCTACAATATGCAATTCTGTTTGTTAAGCAAAACAACCACTCTAACATACAAATAAACAAAGAGATTCACTCCCACTGTACTAGAACTCATGATGACTTCCACATGCAATCATACAGAGGAAAATTTGGTAAAAAAAACATAAACGTTGCAGGATCCGTATACTACAATTTACTGCCTAAAGAAATTAAAGCGTCAACAAGCGCAATGATTTTTAAAAAGAAACTAAAAAAGTTTCTAACAGAAAATAGTTTTTACACTATAGAAGAATTTGTGCAGCACTGTAAACCCCACACATAAAGACCGTAGTGACAAATACCACTGACTCAAATTATTGATATTGGGCAAGAGAAAACTCCAATGGCTTGTCTAGTATTCATAGGCACACAAACCATCTGCAGAAGTATTTTATATTAACATAGGCTAGTATTATAGTTGTATATGTAAAAAATTATTGTATTTGAAAAAAATTAGCATAAGTTATATTGACGTTCCATATTATGATACTCTGTACATAGAAGAACGAATAAACATAAACATAATCTACTTTATTATAACTGAAAGATTCTGTGCGCTGGAGTGTACATGTCGGTAAGTAGTACAAGAGAAGTGATAAGAGAGAGCTATGAAGTTCTTTGCTGAAAAATCTGTTGAGTGTGAAAAGGTCAGTGAGAAGTGAGGAAAGTGATAAGGAAGAACCTGTAACAGGTGCAAACAGGTCAGTAAGTGGTGAGGGAAGTCACGAGGAATGATAATTTCTGTGTTCAAATATATCTGTAACATTTGAATAGTGAAGGAAGTAACAGAGCTGTGAAATCTTGTGCTCAAGGACCTGTTAATAGCAAACAGGTCAGTGAGTAGTGAGGACAATAACAAAGCTGTGAAGCTGTTCAAGGAGCTGTTGAGGATGAATGGGTTAATAAGTAGAGAGGTATCCCATTGAGTTGTGAAGCAGGTCAGTGAGCAATGAAGGAAATCATAAGAAGTCTGTGAAATTCTGTTTTCAAAAACCTGTTGTTAACATGAATACATCAATGAGTAGTGAGAAAGGTAATAGAGCCTGTGAAGTCCTTAAGGTTAATCACAGGAGAATAATCCCATCCGTCACCATGCTCAGAAATCTGGCTAGTTCACTTAGTTGGTAGAGCATCGGAACAGAAAGCTGAAGGTTCCAGACTCGAGTCCTGGTTTCAGAGGAATTTTTCACCTAAATTTTCTCATGTACTGTCACAAGATGTAAGCAGAAACATGAATATAAGTTAATTATACAGGGTCTTTATTATAAGTTGAGACGGGGCGACCGGTGTTTTCACTCTCCGCTACAGTGTCCGCATTAGCCGCGGGTGGAGCGAGCGCGGCTTCCCTGCTTAAAGTGTAGGCTATATAAAGTATTACATATCATACCTTATAACATATGTTGGAAGTGTCGTCCTTCCTGTGTTATACAGGCATTGTATCTGGAAACCACATTCTGGCTGACACGAGTGAGTTCTTCCACTGTAATGCCCCTCATTTCATTCGTAATGTTTTCTTTCAGCTCCAATGTGTGAGGATTTGTTCGATAAACCTTATCTTTAAGAATGTGGTTTCCAGATACAATGCCTGTATAACACAGGAAGGACGACACTTCCAACATAATATGTTATAAGGTAAGATATGTAATACTTTATATAGCCTACACTTTAAGCAGGGAAGCCGCGCGCGCTCCACCCGCGGCTAATGCGGACTCCGTAGCGGAGAGTGAAAACACCGGTCGCCCTGTCTCAACTTATAATAAAGACCCTGTATTATCTCCATCATATATGGTACAGGAAGAGTATGATCATAATCATCAATAGGGACTGAATTCTTAGGCTTTTACCTATGTTTTCCTTTACTACCAAAATCAGAAACACTCATTAATTTATTGAGTCATGTACTCTGATTAACACACATGATTTTGTGTAACCTAATACTACCTAAAAGGGAGAATTATTTGAAAAATGCAACAATACTGTATTGGAAACCGGAAAATTCTTAATAGCATTCAAGACCTCACATAAGGCACCCTACATTAAATTTAAAATAATCCACCAACTTACAAAAGTAAAAAGCTGTTCTAGGATATCTAAAATTCAGCTACCGGTAATAAACTTATTTTATTTTATGAAAGTCATGCAAACTACATTTCATTATCTAATTGACATTGCTTGGGCTATAAACTAGGTGTGTTGTTATAAATGATTATAAACTGTTCTAAATAAAATGAAATTAAATTTAAATAAATAAAAACAAATACCAGTACACATTTTTTACAGTGTACAATGGAATTCTTAGAATTATCATAAATTATAATATCTGCTGAAACCAATTTTACTTACGATCAAAACTTGGTGGTATTTTAAAATTTTTAACACCAGCTACTGGAATCAGAACTGAAGTCGTACTGGAACCTGAAAAATTATTGAAAAATATATATAGCCTATATTATCTTTTACAACCTGAAAAACCACTAACTTTTCAAACATGTAATTTATAATGATATGCTTAACTAAAAATCTAATCTAAGTTTAGAGCACATAAACTTAACTATAACTGTTAATACTTATACCCGAAATGAGCTAAGAAGGAAACCTGGAACTCTTATGTCATACGAGCAATGTGCTAGAGTGAGACAGATGCACTGTTGTTTGTTTACTTCAGGTTTCCTTCTTAGAATGGCCAGACTTTAGACCTGTGTACAGAAATACAAGGCGATCAGATATATCAAGAAAGAATGAATTTGTGAAGGTGTAGGCTACTTATTTGTAAATGAAAAGTGGTGAGAGCACTATCTCCTCGACATTGCAATTTCCCTTTCTGGAGGCAAACACTTGATTAAATATAGGCTACTTACTTTTGTTAAAAGAATTAATTAAGGGTTCGAATTAGTAGTTCTTAGAACTTGATGTTGTATTTTTAACTTTTTCAATCAGTTCATTTTTAACACGCCAGTCATATTATGGTTCTGAGTGAAGGAAATCTGAGGTAAAAAACTGCAAAGCAACTGTCCTCCTTGCATTAAAGTAAGTAGTGGCAGTTAGGTTAGGTTGGTTAGGTTATGAACAGCAGTATTAGTTTAGTAGGGCATACCGAATTCACGCATTTAAAAAATGTGCCATATTATATCTCCTGCGAGGTTTGTTGTGTTGGTCAACCTGTTACCCACAATAAATTCTAAAGTCAAGTGAATAACATGGTTGTCAGTTATACCTTATTATCATGAATTAAGTATTTTAAGGTATGAGAATTACAGGATGTATTTTTTTATATTAATAACAAATTTTGCACCTAATTATAATCCTTGCACCTAAGGACACATTTTTAACATTGTTTAGTTTTGTAAAAATTAAAACTGTAATGTCGAGATGAAAAGCATCTTGTAAAAACCAGTAATAAAGTAATCATTAGGCCTAAATAAATATGCTGTTAATCTAGTACAATATCTAAAGATTAAATTCCAATAGCGATGTGGGGAATGTCTGGTGTAATGTGCTTAAGCTGAATTTCAACTTTCAACTACTGGTAACCTATTTCCTACATTTTCCTACTGGGAGTTTCCACTGCACCATGGTTGAGGCTTAGGGGCAAATGTTGAGACTTTAGCATCAAATGCCTTCACCAGGACGTCATATCTAAAGATTTTGTACAGAACTGAGCAATGCAGTGAGCAAACAAGCCACACATATCAGAATTTTGTTAAGCTTCCTAGCCTATTCATTTGTCTCATGTTCCTCCCACCAGCATCTCTTTAGTCATTTCTTGTGAATACAGTAGTATAAAGGCATACTTGGTTTTAAGATTGGAAAGCTATAAGATCAGAAGCACCAATATTATTGGGGGGGACAATAATTGGATTGGTTATAAATGGGTCTTAGATATGATGGAAGTTCAACATTGAAGGAGGGCAGAAAGTACTTTGCCTCTTCCCCAAAGTAGGTGCCATACCTATGTCTAAGATTATTTCACATTTTACTTTCATTTAACAGTTTATAGAAACAAACTGATTTCATAAGGCCTATGACTTTTGAAGATTTTAAAGAACATTAGAAACTAGCCTCTATTTTGGTTGTTTTCACATTTTCTCAAGTCTATTACAATTCTCTGCATGCAGTCTGCTCGGTGTTGGTACATGGATTACGAGGTCCTTAGATTTCTCCCAACACTTTGATAGGC
Source organism: Ectobius pallidus (assembly GCA_964059195.1). Taxonomy (NCBI): domain Eukaryota; kingdom Metazoa; phylum Arthropoda; class Insecta; order Blattodea; family Ectobiidae; genus Ectobius; species Ectobius pallidus. The sequence continues at coordinate 57,718,994 of CAXKWD010000004.1, read as the reverse complement.
TTGCTATAACTGAACATGAAGAACAAGCACCAGGTATGTGCCATGTGTGATGTTTGTGACAGGTTAGGTTAAGTTAAAAATTAGTTTAATGACAGGTAGCTCTAGTGATAATACCATTACCACCCACAACATCATGAACTTTTCTACACTGATTCTGCAACTCGTTTCCTGTCTCACCCAATGTCACAATCACCTGCCAAATCTTGTATCAGTATAGGCTACCTAAATTACGCCATTTCAGGTTATGTATATGCGTCTCCTTCACAATTTTTCTTTCACTTCAACACATTTTTAGAAACAAACTGAGTTTATAGGCCTATATGAATTCTATTTGGTTCTAGGGAACACTACAATCTCAAATAGGCTATGGCAGTTTTCCTCTTTAAAAAAAATTAGCATAGTGTGCAGAGAATTGTATCAGGCAAAAGATACATTTAAGTCATGCACCAGCCAAGCTCCGCCCGCCGGCTGCTTCCCCTCACTTCCGAGCCTGCGCGCACACTTCACTATTTACCATGGCTTCCATGACGGTTGTAACGATGTTTTATGAAAAGTGTGGCAAGGTGAAAAGCTTCTGCATTTAGTTAAATAATGATAGGTAAATTCTAAGTCAGCAACAGGTTTTGTTACGTTAGGAACGTTATGTTAGTATCGGAGCAATATACTGAATAGCGCGAAGTTTATTATGTCTCACACTGAATCTCTTTTGCGACGATAAATTTTACCGTGGCTCAGAGGAGCATGGTCACAACCCTAAACTCCTCCTTCCCAGACAGTCCCTTTAGAGAATTGGTTGGAGGAGCCTAGTGCACGACCTAAAACTATTTTTTCCCTTGTATCATCCCCTTCTTTTTCTTCTGTGAATTAAACTAGTGGCTGTCTATACATTCGTTCTCATAAGATAAAATACAGCCCCTTACTGTGGTGCGCCGAGTAGGCCTACTTGGCATCCAAACCCCAATGGTTCATGTAATCTGGGATTCTGATGAGGGTTCGTGACTTGGAACACATAATCTGCAAGGGCTTGCAAAACAAAGGAAATATTTTAACTAAACGGCTGCCATTAAGGGAGACCATCGTGGTACATGCAGGTTCACAGGGACACTGTGATGTTTTTGTTTTAGGTCAATACAGGATGACCAACTATGCTTCTTGCACCTTGTGAATCATTCACATAAGCAGTAGAAGCTAGATTCTAGGTTAGTGACATGTAGTGCCAGTGTTACATTATACATCAGTTTGCAATAATACCTACCATTATTATCGAGATTCTTTGCACAGGAAAGGAGGAAATTGAGAGATACAATAACAAAAGCATAACTGAATGTGGGAAAAAAAAAAAAAAAATTAGGCGAAAGATGGCTTTAGGTTATGCACCAGCAAAGCTCCACCCACACTCGCCTGCTGGCTCGCTTCCCCTGCTATTCCTGGCTTCCCAATGTGCATGCCGCTGCCTACTTCCCCTACTTCTCTTATCCTGGCTATGTACTTGCTCAATGCCGTCAATGCCAACACCGCAGCTCACTACTGTACCCTTCATCATATATGCATAAAAATATACAAAATCACAGTGTTACAAAAATGACCCTTGCACCATATCAAAAGTACAGAGTTAATAAATATTTTAGGATGAAGCCACAAATGAATCATACTATGAAATATTATTTCAGGTATTTTGAAGAAAGCAGGGAAAGAAGAAGTAAGCGGTTGTATTATAATATTGTACAGCGAAGAGTTTTAAACTTGAACGGTACGGTATGCCACCCACAAGATAACTTAATTAATGCAGTGAAAACGACCCTTGCAGCAAAATGGCTCTTTACAGAGCCAACATAACATTTCAAAATTATAAAAAGAGACCCTTGAACAAGAGCGGCTATTTCTCATGTAAGTTATTAAAGCTCTCTAAACTTAAGTAGATGAATTTTCCCTTCACTGGTCAGCAATCACTCATGGTGTAATGGTTAAGGCTGCTGGTTACGGTGCTACAGTGCTAGCAGTCACGGGTTCATAGATCGGTCAATCCAAAATTTACTGTTAAGGTGCGTATACATTGGGATGGCATTTGAGGTGTTCGTGTGACGACACGCGTACAGAGCGCAGACAGTACGCCGCGATCCGTCTCCTGTCGGTTTTTTCGACGAACACAAAGGATCTCTGGTTTCGTATTGGGACGTGTTTTTGGTAGTTGCGCTCCGTCCGTGTGTCATTTTCCTCCTGCTCTCCGCTCAAGCAATTTGTTAATCATGGTGTGGTCTGAGGAAAAAGCACTCCAGATGATAGACGTTTATAAATCAAAACCTCTACTATGGAATCCAATTCACAAGGACCATTTCAGGAAAAATTTGAAGGAGGATGCCTGGAGGGAAATAGGTAGGACCTATTCAAATGAATGAGACTGCGGAGGAATGCAAGAAGAAGATGGTAAATCTGCTTTCAGCTAACCGGCGTGAAAAAATTAAAGTAAACTCCAGCAAAGGTACAGGAAAAGGTAAGTCATAAAATATAATAATAACACTTTTCAATTCTTGTCTAAAATGGTTTTGTTTCTATATTTGCCGTACACATTTTTGTAATTGAGGACTATTTCTTTCAAACCTTGTTTTCTTCAAATATTGACGTGAGTATAGGCTAAATCTAAAACTACTGTTCATCGCTTATTTGAAATAGCCCTTCTTCTAGCAGAACAGTTTTGCAAAATTATGTTTATTCCAATGACTGATGGAAACGCATGTTGTGCCATACGCATGTTGTTTTGATTTGGAACACCTGCAACATCCGGCAGCTGTGCACACAATGTTTATAGAAGTCCAGTAATAATATCATCATCATCAGGGCCCGGATTCTAATGACATGCCATCTTTTTATTGATGCTGCATAGACATTTCCAACTTATAGATAAATCCTAATCATGGCTTCTAGATTATACAAATACATTTTTATTAGGTCATTTTTGTCAGTTTATGCAATTTTATATTTTTAGGGTGTTTAATTCAATTTTAGGTAATTATTTTGTCATTTTCGTGTCATTTGCTTCCTTCTTTAGTCATTTTCATGTATTTACATTGAGTGTATTAACTTTTTTTTCGTCGCTAGTGGTGCTGTCTTTGAAGTGTTGTTTGTTTAATGCAAGAAGGAAAAATTCGAAATTAAGTGTTGTCATGTCTCAGTCGGAAATGAGAATCAAAGAAACGCCAAAATTTTGTATTAATATTACAATTGTTATTAGATTGACTTGGCGCCAGAGTCTGCCACCTGCTAGGATTTGAGAGTGCAAACTACTGTTTACCCTCAATAAACAGCAATATAATCCGGCAGATCAGTGGCGTAGGAAGGGGGGTGCGGGCCGCCCCGGGTGCCATCACTCGGGGGGTGACAAAATAAAAATGTGTCTTTGTAAGTAAAAAATCGCTCAAGGGGATTTAAAGAAAATAATATTATTTAAAACAATTAAATAAGCTTAACAACTTTCTACAAATGACTGCTGGTGGTTCGCGGTATGTTCGTCGCTTTCCTATGGATAATTTCAACGTACTGTTCACGTACTGTACGCGGACAGAGCGGAACGCGAGAGGAGCGCAAATGTATACGCAGCTTTAGGAATAGGTCCCAAATAGATATGTAAAGCAAGGAGAAGGAGAGCGAAAGGGAGGAAAAGAGAAGAAGAAAATAAAGGAGAAATAAATTAAATTTTTCCCAGTTTCAGCTTTTGCATAATAGATGGTATTGCGGCGTCCCGGCATTGCTAATGTGACATCTAGGAGGCAACATTTGACCCAGACGGGTCCCATTAGAGAGTTGATGGGAGGAATCTAGTGCGTGACCTAAAACTATTTTTCCCCAAAAAATTACCTTATCTAGACAGTTGATATCACTATAGGGCATGCGGATTATACATTATAGGATTTATGCCATGTTATTGCTCTACAACCAAAAACAGTGACTTGTGTCAGAACCTTGATTTAGGCATGGAGTTTATTCAATTGTTTATGCCAGGGGACTAATAACGTACCAAAACGGTTGCAATACATGTGCCAAGGGACATATCCTCGAGTGAACGTAGCATAAGAAACTAGGCTGGGGGAGGAAGCCTAACCCTAGCGCACGTCAATTACTATGCGATCCGTTGTTTTCAGTCTGGGTGTGAAGGGTTCCCGGGTACTTCCAGTGACATAAAAGGTAACTTACACATTTGCTTTCCAAGTACCCTTACGCAACAACTGTAATGCATCATGATTGCAATTCCACAGTAATTCTCGGCTAAAAATAATTACTGTGCGAGAAGATGTAATCAACAACGCTTGGTATTCATCTGCCAGTCACTATTCACAAGGTGATACGCCCGATTCACCCTTTCATTCGCATTCATTTAAAAACCGACCAGACGACAGACGACCCACACCCACAGCCCACGACCACGATTGAACTCCACCATTGACGGCAAAACTGAGACTTGTGTGCAGAGTAGCCAACACTTGTCCGTAAAATTACCACGAATGTTTCATTCAAAATTACCCTCCTTTGATAATATCCCCAAAATCGGACCCTGCTTTAAAGTTTGGGTCGTTTTTTACTACTAGAATGTATTGAAATACTTTTCACTAAGTACACATAGATATAGGAACAAAGCATGTGAGAAAAATGTACATTGTAAGAGGAAAGTCGGTATATTTCCTGAGATACGCAGGCATAATAATTCCCTTGGGAATTGCCTGACTTTGGATAAAAAATGGCAGATTCGTGGAAAAGAAGACTTGATACAAGCGCATCTAATAAAACATTCCCGGGTCTAGTAGATTGCAACACCTATAATGAAATGGAATTCATGAAATTAGGTTGGGCATGTTTTTTATACAGTCCTTGCGCTCGTAATTTTTTTTTTTGTATTGAAAAATAAAAATTACGGATTATGAAGCTATTGTTAAGGTTATGTTGTAGAAATTCCACTACAGAATCCTTTCGCTGTCGCCCCCTAGTCCCCCACTCCTACTCCTATAATTGTGAAATATGATTTTTGGTGCAAGGGTCTTTTATTATTCAGTGGAAGGAGAGCTTGCGGGTGACTTATATTACCCTTATGCGTGGGGAGTAAGTTCAAGTGTCCCCTCCTAGATGTCATGCTATTTTAACTACAAGCAATGCCATCTGTAATGTAAAAAGTGAAAAAAATTAAATAATTTATTTCTCCTTTATTCACTTCCCCCCTTTCTCTCTTCTCCCTACCTACCTATTTGGGACCTATCTTAACCGTAAATTTTGGATTGACCGGTATACGAACCTGTGATCACTAGCACCGTAACCATAATTGCTGACCAGTGAAGGGAAAATTCATCTACCAATTATCAACTACCAACAAAACTGTATTTTTCAAATTCTATTAAAAACATATTAAAATTAAAACCTATTCAAATTCTATTAATTAAAGTGTAGAACTTTAACCTGCTTTCTCTCTAAACTTCAATAAAGCGGGTTAGACACCTGTTGCACTGACCCCCCCAATTCCATTTTATATTAATGTGTAAATTGGCCTTAATGTTTGAGTTTGGAACTAAACAACAATCTGTATTTTATATATAAAAAAAGTGTAATTCCTGATTGTGGATCTTCAAGATCACCCTCAGTAGAGGGCAGATGATTTATTGAATAAATAAGCTGGGATAATTATTTATGTTGTGCTGCATATAGAAAAAGGTTGCACTGACCAGCATACACAAAATGTAACAATTTTTTCATTAGCATGTCTATAATAGCTAAATCATTGTGTTACAGGAAGTGAAATAGTGTCAAATCTTCCACTTCAAATGTCCTTATACTTCAACGTATATTTCTTCCCTGTCTGGTTGATTACAGTCCTCCTCACACTGCAGTTAAAGGTGTGTGCATTTTATTATTGTTTCTACACTAAACGTTAAAAATTAATTCCTTGTTACAACATGTGGTTTTTTCTTTACTATTTTCAGTATGACTGCTTAAGTCACATCTATCGCTTCATTGTGGTGACAGTACTAATAGCAATTATTGGAATAGAGCTTCTGCGTCTATATATGGGCTACTTGGGCAATCTAACAGAAAAGGTAACTACTTTTATGCATTTAAATTTATATTTAATGAGCAAAAAAAAAAAATAATCATGTATATATACTGTATAATTATTGGGTGTCCCAAATCTGAATATGTAGGCTGATCAAATTTTCTATGTCAGGTTTTCCTCTCAAAGGCAATGTTCCTTGCACTTTTCTCCATAAAGAACACAATGTTTGGTCCAATTAAAAAAAAATCTAGACTGTACACTAAAAATCTCCAACTTCATGGCTTCCTGGAGCTCCATTATCTCTCACTTCCTGGACAAGCAGAGCTTGCACCCTCAAGAGACCCCAGTTTGATTCCAGATAATTCCTTGAGATATTCTGTGACTGGCTCAAACTCACATTCGGAGTAGAATACTTTGAGGATTTACATTTATGCATGATCACTTTAACGGAAACCTGATCAGAATGTTATTTAAGTTGTATGCTTAAGAATAACAGATCAAACTATTTTTTCACTGATGTGATTGAATCATATCTGATATCTGTTTCTCGACTGCCTAAAAACTGAGGCATAAATAATTATTCTCTTTGTGGATCAGCCCTTTTATAGTGTTAGATCTTATCTGGCAGGAATGTCAAGAATATATATTTAGATTGAAACCACTTTAAACGTAAACTTGCATCTATATATGACAATATTGGCATTAACAAATTGGCGGAATTTGTATGTTATGAAAATAAATCAATCTATTTTCTGCCAGGATGATTCTGCAAGACTGTTTTATATGAACTGTTACGAACTCCAATGCCATGGACGGGCAATTGCTATTTCATTTATAGAACAATTTCATATTATGTGTTAGAAACATAATCGTTATGTGGAAGGTGTTGTAAGATTATCTTTTGCGAGATTTTAAAATCATAACAATAACTATAATAATATTAACAAAAATAATAATAATATTTACTTTATCAGCTGTTTAACAAAATCAGGGTCTGAGGGGTTGAGACTCCTGATCTCCCAGATATTAAAAGGATTATGCTAAATTCTACTATTATGCTATTTCAGCAGTTCCATAACAGGATAGCACAATAGATTCGGACCTATGAATCCAGGGCTTCCTCATAAGCAATACTGATGGGAAAAGCGGGGCGCTAAATTTCCACAATACCAAATGAAGATTAGACTTCTTGCAAACACAAGTGGATTTTATATTTTAGAACAGTGACCTAAGCAAGTCCCTGGCACTAAGACTACACTTGTCTGTCACATTACACTTAGAACAGCCAATATTTTAGTTTGCTAATTATCTTCTGTTTGTGTATTTCAGATACCAGAGCTAGCTGGCTTCTGGATGTTGTCCTTACTTCTTCAGTTTCCTTTGCAACTATTTCTTTTTGTTAATGAAGAAACAAAACCTCTGCCAATTGAACGTGCTGTACAAGGAATAATGTTGTCATTTTTACTAGTACAGTTAGTATCTGGATTTTTTGCTCTCAGACATGCATCACAACATCAAGCAAACCGTTTTCATCTTATGCAATTCCAGGCAAAACCTTACTCAAGAACTCGTATGGATCTTTTATATAAAATGGAATGATATCTTTCGTTCAGCATCCCCACATTCCTTTTTACCTTCAACAAATTATTATCGTACCTTAATGTCATACATGCTTTTAAAATGATTTGTAAGTCCATGAGTCACTAGTCACTACTTCCCATATAAAACAAATATTTAAACAATATCATAAAAATAAGACACATAAAATTAGTCACATTTAAAATACAATAAACGATAATGAAATCATATCACTGGTCAATGCAGCTTTGATCATTTCCTAAATTTGTAATAAATAACCAAATTGCTTTTTTTTGTTGCTCACATGTTTAATAAATGCCTGATCAATAAGGAATGTGAGATATTTACTGAGCGATTATTGTTTTTTGTCCATAATTATCAAACATATAAGTGGAAAAGATTTTTTTTATAAATACCTTCAGTTTTCTTTAGCATTATTTTTTCCTTGAGCATTATCTTAATTCATTATTTTTTTATTAGCAATTCAACCCACCCACCTTTTTATTTCAAATGACTGTAGCCTGTTAGCAATTTCCACCTAACAAATGACCCAATTAAGGTGTTTTCTTCATTTTATCACTAGGCTAAATTTAGGTTCCTCTACCTCTTAATCAACAGATATTTTCTCATTTTTCCCATCCAGTTCACTTCAATTTTCTTCACAATTTGTTCTGGTATTTTTCTCTAATGTATAGAGAGGTATACCAGTGTAATGATATTTTTTTTGAGTGGTATACAGATATGCATGTATGCCTTCGCAGAAACAAGGCATGGTTTCTAAATGTGGCCTAGTGAATATTTAAGAAATTTTCTGAAGATGTGCACGTTGAAACTGCAATGTCACTGAGAGCAATTATTATGAGTCAAGTATGCCACTTAAGTACTCTGTCATTAATACACATTCTGGAAGAGTTTTAAAAACATCCATTGTATAGGATTATCTTTTGTAATAGGCCTGTTTCTATTAACATCAGGGGAATACTGAAGGTATGATTTGTGAAACAATGATTTTAGGTAACATGACAAACCAACATTAATTTCAATTTGGCTACAAAAATAATAAATTAGCATTCAACTTGCATGAATGTCTATCACTAGGGAATAGTTGTAGGAAAGCTGATCTCGCTTCCTTTTTCCCTACCAACAAGTGTGGCAGCAGTGCATGAAGAAATGCCAGGGATTGGCGTACACTATTATTCTTCATATAGCTTGAGCCATACAACAGAGTGCTACTCTTGAATAAAACTCATGATGATTAACATGTATTCATGTGGATCACTAGGTGCAATATGCCATGAGAAACGTAAGTACAATAGGCCATGAGAAACGTAAGTCCAATTTTCTGACACCTCTTATGACTGGAAGACAAAATTGTTGGATACTGCTTTATACTCTGAAATGAGCGATGAAAACAGTTTAAGTGCCACTAGCTTGCTAGAATACTAAAGAACATTAATAAAGTATTTAAAGGTATAAAGGAACTGTTTAGTAATGTGTTTTATGTTATTTGTGACATAATCCTGTATGCTGAATGGCAACGAAGATCACTCATTAAAAGAAAGTTATCACTGTCAACATTTGGTCTTACCATCAGCATGTTCTTAATATAATTAAGCTCAGCAACGAAGATCACTCATTAAAAGAAAGTTATCACTGTCAACATTTGGTCTTACCATCAGCATGTTCTTAATATAATCAGGGCGAGTAAAGCATTAAGTGGTGGAACTTGCGTAGTTCACCGTTCCCGCCGCGTGATGGTGCTAGCTCCGTCATCACTGGCTCGCTGCATGCATAGGTATTGGAGTAATCAGTTTTAGCTACATGTTTTGGGACATTTGGTATGATGAGACTATACAATAGTGGAATTTCTTTACACACGTCAGTTACAGTTACACTCCGAAATAACTAAATTAAATATATTTGTTATTTTTAAAATCTTACCTCTAGTTACAAGAAAGTTTTGACAGTTTCCTTGAGGATTTTGCAGTCGCTCTACATCTCTTCTCTCTTGAAATTTCTTTCGCGCGGAAAATGAAGCGACATTTAATATAATGAAATACTAGTTGAGGCAGATATAGAAGTAAATGATCCTCTGAACAACATAACGATCGAAAAACTGGCAGATCATACATAAGCTCTGTGCATTCTGAAAATATATCGCCCTAAAGTGCATCTTCTTTAGTCAGCTTCCTTCAATGACACTGTCTACTTTTTTTATTACATTGTAAAATGGCACAGAAGGATATTTCAGGAATTTACACCTGTCTCCAAAGTCCCTTGTGTTACAAAGAGTTTGAATATCCTTCAAATATGAGGTGGGTGCATGTTCTAATGATGCCATGCACTTCTTGCAATTAATGTATTTTTTTTCTGCCGTATGAAGCAAGTAGCCACAAAGGTAATAAGTAATATTATTACCTGCCATTGTTGAGTCACTATCTAAAGACATTAGGTCCGGTTCAATGTCCATTATAGAAATTTTCTCTCTTATTTCTTTCTGTATATTTTCCTTTACCTCCCTGCTTTTCACTACTTCTCTTCTTGCCATTGATCTCATTTGTTGAGTGAAGGAAGTCAGCTTACTATCAATTACATCTTCACAGTTTGCTTGAGAAGAGAGGATTCCTTTTACAGGGACATAAATAGACTGGAGCAAATGTAAATTTAAAAAATCTATTGAGGTTGGATGATCTTCACTACTTAAACCTCGGATAAGACCAAAATGCCTTTCAGCCGGATCTTGGTTTAATTTTGCTGTTAAAACATACTTGTAGCCTGATGCCCAAAGATATTCAGCCAAATCAAGGGTACTCTTGACAGTAACACGAAGAGATTCTAGGGTCTGGGAAGATGCAAATAATGTGTTATCATTTAGCTGAAGAACTTCATTGAACAATTTCAAGGTTTTGTGTTGCCTATTATCTCTGAAGACCTTCGACTGGTAATTTAGAATTCATGCCATCGAATAGATTGTTCATATCACTCGTGAACATTTCAGTATTTTCACTGTTTTCGAAGCCCAAGTATACCAAGTATACCAAGTTCCCTGCAGAATTTCAAACCCAAGGAAACTGACCCGCTAAAAAGCTGGGTTGCTAATTTTACACTCATTCTCTGAAATACTTTGGGTTCTAGATGGGACAGTGTTAGCTGTGGGACAACTCTCTTTCCATCACCTGACATTGTGTCAAAATCATACAGTTTCCTGTAATAATCATACTCTATGGTACGACCGTTGTATATTGCTGTACCCTGCTTAAGGAAATTGTTTCGCACACATTTAACTTCATGGCAATTATCACCTAAAGCAAAAATCTTTCTGCTTGAATCACTTGGATTTGAAATGAAATTATTAATTTCGTTCACTTTACCTGAAATACCAAGTTCTTTCCAAGCCTTCTTATTGGGTTGACTGCCGTCACAAGTAAAAGCCACCACTCTCACATTACTCTTCTCTAATTCAATAATAACCTGCAAAATTATCTTTGCCAGTGTAGAACCATCAGTTGCATTTTTGCTTAAATAAACAGCAATAGGTTGCACCCAGTTTTTCATAAGAGGGACAAGGAAAAATACTAAGGCATGGTCCCCTAGAACATTGTTCTGTTCTTCCTTTGTAAACTGATCTAGATTTACAAATCCATCGAAAGCGCAAGTGCTAGAATTATATTGTACCTCTTCTCTCAATTTTACTTCATCAAATATCAAAACACAGTTACGATGATTGACGTCACTTCCTTCCATGTCGTCAGAGATGGCAGATAAGGCATGAGGATTTATACCATAATTGCATTTCAAGCCATGTGATAGCTTGCGCAACAATGAAATTGAAGGGAGAGGTAGCAGCTGGTGATTCGAACAATGTTCATAACCTTTCCTAGATTTTATTAAAAACAGCAAACTTTTTAAAATAAATTCTGGTTCATAACGCATTCCTTGTGGATTTGTTGCATTCTTTTTTGTCATGGTGGGAACCACAAGTTTTTGTTTTTGTTTTAAACTTTTAACATCATAACTTTCTACAATGTTTCTTAATTTTGTTATTTCTTTGAGATAATTAAGTTTCTTTTTTCTACTTACGGCAAGAAGGTGTGTCAAACGTTTTACTTTTTTCCGCAGAAGTATAACTTCTCCCGTGTGGTCATTGTTGATAGATGCACATTGTTTCTGGTTGCATTCAGTTTCGGTGTCATTACTTTCCTGCAGTAAAATCAGGCTGCATGCTAATTCACTGGCGTTGCTTTCCTGTGATAGGATCTCGATTTTTCCTTTTTTCTTCTGCTTTTGTGGAGCACAATGAGGATTTCGTGATTTAGGGGCTTTTCTTTTACAGGGTTCGAAACTCAAATAACTCGGAATCCCAGGAAAGTAATGTGTTAGGGCATTTTCTGTTAATTTCCGTCTGTTACGTTTCAATTCTACTGTTTTTCCTTCTATTACAAAGGAATCCACCTTAACTCGCATTTCGTTGCTAAAATGAATGCCGCACATGCAATCATTTTCCCTTAGCACACGGTCACTTCATGGAATTGCTTTGTTCTATTCACCCAAACAACTTTTAGGGGGTCTGAATAAGTGTCTCCCATCTCCTTTTACATACCCCGATTTACAACCAGGCACAAAACATCCTGGCATTGTGAAAGTTACTTTGTTAGAGTCTTCACTGTTTAGCTGATTCTATTCGCAAAAGGAAATAAAATATACTTGTGAACAATCGCATATAATGATTATGAGTTATGACACAAATAACACTTCTAAAATCGACCATCACAAAATGAATTTATACAAATACACTACATAACACGGCATGGTTTAAGAACTGCACAATACACAGCTTTAAATACCCGCGATTTTCTTAAGGGATGACGATCGCTACGACGCCTGGTGTGGGAGTTTGGAACTACTTCATCTGAACTATACGTTGTTATGGAAGTTCCAACACTTAATGCTTTACTCGCCCTGATATAATTAAGCTCATAGTACTGATATCGTAATCAAATAAAGCAGTCTAAACTTTGAAATATAACTTTCAGCACAGAACGTTTACCATACTAAAAATCCTAATGCTGCCTTCCCTACTATCTAGTAAAGGGTGATAAAACATGAAAGATAGAAGTAAGACTGATAAGGGATAAGGCAACATATTTATTTTCTAAGTAAACGTAACAAACAGTACAACAAAACACTAGATACTTTTGTGCTACTATATAATAAACTTATGATTATAAATAGTCTTCAGAAGGCTATTTGGTTCATAAGCATTTTTTAAAATTCTCCTAACCTATTTCTTTTAAAGCTCTCATCACTTTTCACTCTTAGTTCACATAATCTATAAAAATTCCATTCACACTGCATAAGATAATTTTAGCTTCATACTAAAATTCTTTAAATATTTACAATATATATTTATTATGTAATGCCTGAGAAGTAATTTTATTTTATGTTCTCACACGCACAGTCACATTTTTCAGAATTGAGCAAATATGCAGTATTGCCATGAAGAGAAAATGTAGCAAATATTTTGTTATTTTTATACCCTAAGAATGCACTGAATGTAAAATATGTTATTATTAAATGCACAGTCAATTTTTATAAATGGAATTTCATTTTCAGTCAGACACTCACTCAACTGATTCCATATTAAATTTAAAAGGGACTAGGCGTTAAAAATAAAAGTCAGTTTTAAAGTTCTGTGTCTCAGAATAAATAAAGTGTGAATTCTTAAAATCTACTAATAATTTGCAGAATATTGTATACTGTACTAGACCCTTTTAAATTTCCTATCCTCGGTAGCTCATATTTATAATACAATGTTAAGTATTAATAAAATCATGGTAATAGTTTTTCACCTTTTTTCCCTCGTACGCCACAATATTTCTTAAATATATGGCACAATTTAAGACTTAAGTACTGGCATCATATGCAATAGCTCATTCTTTGTAAGTTACCTGACCATAAAATACAACTTGAGATATTAATAAGGTACCCGGTAACAATACATAATTACATAGGATGTATTTCATTAACATAAAATTGCTATTACTGATCAAATCTAAGTTTCTTAGAAACCTCGATTATTTATAAAATAAAGTATAATTTCTCATGAAGAAATATCAACTGTAAAATATTTAGAACAGCTACCCTGATAACATATACTAGATTTTTCCTTTCTACATTGCTCTCTTTAAATGAAGTGTATTCTTCTCAAAATATGAGATTTTTAATGTACAATTCAATCAAACTTTCGCATTTGATTCTAAATCATTTTCCAAATACAGTTTTAAAATTACTTGTATGTTGGAATCTAGAGAATCAAGGAAGACTGCCATATCACGGAGGACTGCTTCTTCATGATTCTCTCGTCCTAGAGCCAATGTCAACATGAGATCCTTTCTTGAAGGACACATTCGTGACAGCAACTAGAAAGCATAACATTCCCAGATTAACTAAATATCATTGTAAAGGAGTATAATTCAAAAGTTGTTCTGCATGATATTTTTTGCCTTTAACCCTTTCACTGCTACAGCCATATAATTATTCATCAGCATGCATCACTGCTGCCCGTGCTATTGATGCTCAACTTTGCATGCCAACAGATGATATAAATTTTCTGTGAGAGTGATTCAAAGGGTCATATATAGTATATAGTGTCATCTGTTCTCTAAATTCTCACACCATAGTTCCCTGTTCTCTGCTTTAGTCTGCCATCTGTAGCTAATATTTCAGGCAATCTATTGCAACATGCATTAAAATGCATATTAATTCAGCTGTTGTGAAGACATGCAGGCAACCCTGGGATTGCACAAATTTCTTTTGTAATCATGAATCAACAAACAATTGCAAATAATTTGTCAGTTTCCTTCAAAACAAGAGCACAGCACTTATTTCTTGAAGTTCAGAGTGATTTATGGAACTCTGGGGTAGTCTGCATGTCATCACAACACAGCTGATTTAACTTGCATTTCAATGGATATGCAATACTTTGCCCGAAATATTTAGGTACGGATGGCAGCAAAGGGCAGAGAACAGAAAACAGAACAGAATGGTGTCAGAAAGTAGACAACAGATGACACTATAATGCTGACACACTTGGAATCCCCCTCACTGAGAATATCTTTAGATGTCTAAATATCTTTCTTCAGATGATAGAGTGTGCTTGCGTGCATATAGTACCTTCTTACCAGATAGAAACAAGTTTTGTTTGAGGTTTCTTTGGGTGTTTCAAAAACACGTGAAATCCATGTGACCCAAGCCTCATTCAGCGAGGGTGTAAGTGGTATTGCTAGTTCTTGTAGTATAAATAAAAGTAGGTTTTACTCTAAAAAGGCATTGAGTGATGAAGAAGTGTTTGAAATATTAGACCTATGCAACAAAGATTTGCGGGATGAATTGATTCCATCAGAAAGTGAAAATGATGGTGAAAGTGAAAATTTTCATGCTGAATTTGTATTACCGAATGACGCAAATACAAAATTGATGAATTCTGTACTGATTTGCAATCACCTTTCTTCTGCTCATGTGTTCCTTCCTGAAGATATGTAAAAAAATTCATAATCCTATCTTTAATAGTTACGGAGAAAATTAAATATAACTATAGCGATGTGAATCTTCACTAACTCAGTAAAGATGGCAGGGCTGAGCCAGCTGGTAGGCCACTAGGCAGGTGGCCTACTAGATTTTTCCTTTTTACAATGCTCTCTTTAAATGAAGTGTAATCTTCTCAAAATATGAGATTTTTAAAGTACAATTCAATCAAACTTTCGCATTTGATTCTAAATCATTTTCCAAATACAGTTTTAAAATTACTTGTATGTTGGAATCTAGAGAATCAAGGAAGACTGCCATATCATGGAGGAAATTTGCCAGAACCAAAGAAAAATATTGCTAAATGTGGGTTTATCGTTATATCGATCTTCATTATACAGAGGTTTGACTGTATCGTAAATTCTTAGAATATTTATTCCTTAAAAGTGCGTATTAATACCCTCAAATTGGAGCACAGCTTACAACAGAATAAAGTCTGAAGCATGCGTTTGTGAGGTGTATGTTCTGTTCACAAATTCAAGAAGTTGCGGTTGTTTTTCTCTTGTAACTAAAAATGCAAACTTACTTACATTAAACAATTTTTGAGCCATCCATCCATGATATTTTTCTAGTGTATTCTTGTATGCTTTGTTCAAAAATGGAACCAAATTGTCAGACCTTTCTTCTTGTTGGGAATCCTCTAATATACAAGTGAAGAAGTGATGAATGAACTGAAGAGCTCTGAAATCAGTAACAAAATGTGTGTATGGCACCACCTAGTGACATCTTTTATTACATTACAAATATTGTAAAGAAGATATGTGATCAGAATGCAGCAAACTCCTGATTACCAGTGTGTGGATTACTCATATGCAAACTTTTGAATTCCCTGCATCAAATTTCGAATTTTCTGCACGTTGGTTTCAAATCTCCCGCACTTTATTTTGAGTTCCCTGCAATTTATTTTGTTAGATTTTGAATTTTTGAGACAAAATGCGGGAGATTCAAAATTAAAGTGTGGGAAACTCAAAATCTCTCACCTGTTTTGGATTATCTGTGTTTTTCGATTATTTGTGTATTTCACGGTCCCAATTAACAAGGAGGATAATTGGGAGTTTGCTGTAGAACCCTATTACATTGCACTCTAATCTAACACAGAATAGGTTAAATAAAAAAGTACCCATGTCCCTAATATTCTAAGGGCATAATCGCTAGTTAAACTTCAGGTATACATTTTCTAATCACCTAAATGGAAGATAATTTTTTTTTTTTATTATTACCACTGGATGCTAACAACAGGACTGTTATCTAGAGGTCAGCAGTAACATTTCATAACATCGGCAATGGATTATACCTACTATTAGTAAAGGACGGTATATTTTGGTAACCGCAGTAAGTACTAAATTTGAAAAAAAAAAAGCTTATCTTACATAGGCTACATTTAGGTTTATACATGCTAAAATAAAAATATTAAGCAAATTATATCCATGAAATATAGCAAAATCTGTTGGATTTAACAAAATATGTAAATAAGGGTTAAATACATCCCAATCAGGACAAATATTGAGAATTGTGTGAGAAAATATGTCTAAAATCAAAATAGTGTTTGTAACTTCATTTTCCTGTAGCATGTTAGCATGTTTCTATGACTGATGACAAGTTATAGATATTTATTATCAATTAAAACAATGATTGATATACAGTATTCAACAGATTCCAGGGTATGTGATTGACATTAATTATATTATAGCCCAATAGCTATTTTTATTAATAAAAACTTCCTTGTAAGTGGCTGCTATATGAACAAAATCCTGGGAGGTCTTGAGGTAAAAATCACTAGTTATGGATAAGCAGGCCTGGGTTCGATCCCCAGTTGATGAAAAAGAACACATTTGAGAGTTTGGATGTAGGAGGATTTTAAAAGTAAGGCATTCTGCCTCTTAAACTACTGAAAATTTTGTGCCACTTAAGATTTGACAAGAATACTTCCCTGTTGTATCTTCCCCCCAATGATATGGGAAGTAAATGATGATAATATTCAATCACTCATCAATTTTGACACTACGCCCATCAGGGCATCAAAAAGATTCCCTGTCACACTCAGGCTATTGAGAGATTTGTTGAATTTGTTACACAGGCCTCAACTAAAGTATGAAGACTTTAAGCTAGAGATGGCTACACCAGATTTACACCCTTATGAAGATCGCCTATGCTTGTTTTTTCAAAAGTCAAACATCAAATCTGTACACATTAAAAAGAAAAGCTGAAGTAATAGTGAGCTACTGAAAGTTGTAAAATATAAAATACTTTGGGTGGGTGATTAGTTGGTTGGTTGGGGTGTGGGTGGGTGGACGTGTTGTCACCTCCTCGTTCTGAGTTCTGGATCGTTTTGTTCTGATAAACAGTCAAAGATCTGCGTAATGAAATGTGTAAATATCATTTAAATTTCTGTTTTTGAATCACATTACACAAATTGAAACCATTAAAATATGAATGATGTTTTAATTGTATCACTTTGTTGAACCACAAAATAAGCACAACAAACTACAGTGTGTTAATAAAAATAACTTATGAAAAATGTTCAATTCAATCATTTTTTTGTAAACTTTCAGTGCAATATGCGATCGAAAGATGTCAACGAGTTTTTGATTTTTTTTTTCGACACACCCAAATAAACATCTTTCTGTTACATTCGTTTTATTCCTTAGAACTGCTTTATGCTTATAGTTATTCTTACCTCCTAAGCCAAAGTAGTCCATCTATTGCATAGCTATCACCTGCTTCTTTTTCAAGCAATATCATGTCATTCAGGTACAAGTGTTTCTCTCTATTCACTTCATATTGCTGGGTAAGCTTCTGCAACAGATATACAATATATCATAATGACATCATATAAAAAAAAGTGGCCAGTTCAGGGTTTTTAGAGGAAAATTTGTCCTGAGCAGAATTTCAAACAAGGATACTTCTGCTTAGTACAAAGACTCCCTAAAACAAAGATTTTGCCAGGAACTCCAGGCTTATTCCATATTGTCCTTTAAATCCCTTAAGGGAGCCCTGTAGACATGGGAAAACCCTACCTCTACAGTGTTAAATTGTCTTAAGCAGGGGCAGCTGATGATCATGTGCTAAAGTGCTATAACACACTGTAAAAACTGGATTAAAATTATGCTGATTCTCTTCGAATGTGAGTGTATATTAAATTTCCTCATATATATTTGCTTTCTTTACCGCCACCCATAGCTTTTTAATGGATTTAAATTTGTAGTAGGTCTACCTAACTCTTTAACTCTCACTTTCTCCTCCAAAGATCTACTTGTAAAGGGTCTCTTTGACAGATCATCTGCAGAATTCGCCATGTTGCTTGCACAGTACAATACGCGCACTTTAAAAAATTCACTGCATGACAACACATAAGACTACAATCAATGCTTGACTTATAGTGAATCATTGCACAATTGTGCAAATGATTCAAAAACGCCACAAATTCTGGGGTAGGATTAGGAATATGGTTCTTGTTTATCATGAAAAAGTGAACAAGATAATAAATGAAAGGAAAGAACAAATAACATTATGCTCGGAAGAAATTACTTTTACCTTGGACATATTAAACATGGAAAACAAAGGAGCAAAATTTTTAGGGATAACTATAGACCAAAAATTGAACTGGGAGGAACATGTAAACAACTTATGCCAAAAACTAGCAAGAGTAAACTTTTTATTGAATAGACTAAAAAATACTGTAAGCAGTAAATTAATGTTATATGCTTGTTACGCATTCTTCCACTCCCACTTGTTATATGAAATATTATTGTGGGGGAATTCACCAAATTCTGAATTTGATTTTAAGTAGGAAAAAAGGATTACACTAGGATTGCGATTTCATGAAGCGTGCAAAGAACACTTTAAAACCCACAAAATATGTACAGTCCCTGGAACTTATATCTATACCTGCTTAGTCTTTGGCAAGGAAAACTTATACATGCACATGTCATTAACTTGTTTCAAAATTTTCATAAATGCCAGTGACGACTTTTTCTACAGCTTTTCTAGTTGACAGATTGGTTCTAAAGTCAGACTGAAAATTAGAGAGCATATTTGAGCATCTAAATAGTGGCATACAAATTTCAAACTTAAACTTTAAGACAATCGGTCCATTCATATGGAACTAGAAACAATTACAAAATTGACTTGCCATACTATAGGTTGGCCAAAATCATAACAGCCATGTATATTTAAGTACTCGCCTATTTACCTGTCTTCCAAAAAGTGCTCATGCTATAAGCTTGCATAGGTTTAAAAATAATTATTGATAAATGGCTTAGACAAAATGCTTTTTATTCAATTTTACAATTTAAAGAAACTCTTTAAAAAGATAGTGGCTTAATATTTAGGTAATGTAGGTCTACCCTTTAACCTTGGTGTCATTTTTTATATCTATAGCCTAATGTTAAGTTACCACAAATAAATTATTGGTAGTAAAGCAAATAGTGAATTATATTAGCTGTAACTTTTTAACTTATATCAAAATTGTGCATTGTAGAGTGTGAACTTATTACAATTTTGTTACTGGAACCCCTTAAGTGCTCAGTACCAGTGTAGTTAATTCTAGACTGAAATTCTCTTGTGTATGATGTATAATGTTCATTGTTCTTTTGGTATAATTTTGATTTATTTATGATATTATTATTATTTTATTGTATTTTATCATAATATATGCAATGCTCATTGTATTACGATGCAATATCTAACTGCAAATAAAGACTCAATACTCAATAGTCTCACTTTGAAATCATATCTCATTACCTCTTTGTCAGTTCAGAAACTACAGAATTCATATCCAAAGAAAACAAATTGATCATTAGATTTTGATTTTCTTTTTAAGATTTAAGGTTAAGGAAGATAATAGTATGCAAAATTGTACATCAAGGAGATTAAGGTAAAGCCAGGGATAAGTTTTGTCTGGGGACAGAAAGATGAATCTGGAGATATCTGGATACACAGTTATGGACTTAAAAAATAGAACAAGTATCTACTCACCTGAATATTGCCTGACATGTCATATTTAACTGGGGTAAATACTTTTCCAAATTTCTCTGAAACAAAAACAAAAAAATTTAAATCACCTTTAAGAATACCTGTAACTTCAGTACCACAATATTGTTATAAATACGTTATTCAATATTATTGGCAGCATTTTCCAACCTGTGGTCCGCAGACACCTGGGGAGGCCATGAGAGATTGAAAGGGGGGGTTGCAGGAATTTCTCTTGTCTTTAAGTTCTTCTAATGCATAAGGGTTTGACTTAGACCCTTTATTTTTCAAGTTCAAGTTCGGGTGAAATATCTACATTACAGAAAGAGAAATGAACTCTATCTCAGAAGCTGAACTTATTCACATGAAAGAAAATTTCCCGAAAAGGTGCCAGTGTTGTGTATGTATGCAAGAGGACATTACCAACATCTTTTGTGAGGAGGTACTTGGGTCTTTTCATTGTAATTTTAAGCGTAATCATGAAAACCTGAATCATTATAATGCCATTAGCAGCAGATATTTCACCCGATCGCTAGGGAGTTAGAGCAGAAACCAGCATTGGCCAACTCGTAAGTGAAACACACTGTAGATTCACTTAGGTTTATTGTAATTTCATTGCTAGTACATTGCATAACGTCAAATATACTTTACTGGTCTTTTCTATTTATGGCAAATAAATCTATTCTGTTCCATTTTATTCTGGTAATGATTCTGTAAAACTCAAATTGCTTCCAACCTTTGAGTAAGATGTTCTTGCATGATCTTTCCTAGCTACAATCAAACAGATAGGCTACATAATCACACACCTAGCAAACCTATTTTCAAAGAATTAAATATAGGATACTATCTCTGCAGTGTGATTCTTTCTAGATTAGAGGTTTCCAATCCAAGATGTCTGGAGGCCAATATTATGTACAGGAGTTTACTTGAGAGTCACACATTTTTGGTGATAATATTACGCAAGACAAAAATAATGATTAGAAAATAAAATGAGATTTATATAGGGCCTATATACATGCTAATTTTTATTTTTTTAAAGCCCTTTTTAAAAAAGTCTAAAAATACAGGCTAATTTTTATTCTGTTTAGCCTGTATCATGTATTTTCCAATAATTCACATAACACTTCTGAGTTTGCATTATAACTGAATATCTAAAATTATTCAAATAACAATGGAATTGAAAATTAAAATTAGATGTAGGCTACTTAAAATTTATTTCACTGAGTAGGCCTACCCCAATTCTAGAGACAGTATGTTCTGTGCAGAGTAACCTACAATCAGTATATATTGGAGTGTATGATCTACATAAAGGAGAACTATAATAATTACTCAGTCAACCAGGACGTTCACAATCATGACACTAGGAGTGCTAATCAGATACATAGAAAGTTTCTAAGGCTGAAGGGCACCATGAAGTCATTTGAAAATATTGGTATTGTGTAACTCTCCTATGATGCACACACCGTTAGCCTGCCAACATTCAAGAATGTTCTGCGTTCTTGGTTGGCAAGGAATCCGATTTATAGTGTGGATGAGTTTTTGGAATTACCTACTGCTACAATAATATTCTAGGCTACTTGAGGTAACAACTAGGTCTGTTGTTGTATAACTTTTAATAATAAGCTATAAATCGGATTCCTTGACTTGTCCAATATCAAATTGTACGTTGTACATAGTGATTCTCAGGACCAATAAAGAATTTGAATTTGAATTTGAATAAGTGTTGACATGATCCATAGCAATTTTTGCTTTATGATCAATAAAGTATATCAATCAATTAATAACATTCATTCAAACCTAACCAGCGCCTTACCCAATAATTATGTTTGGATTGTAAAATAGACTTGACTAAGGTTGCCAGATAGCAGAGAGTGTATGCACATATTCAGAAAAAGGCGTTTGAGCGAGGAAATAAACAAGATACATATCTTACAATTAAAAAGGAAGAAGAATGTGGAGTGCATTAGAATTTAGAGATTATAATAGCAGTTGCCATTAGGGTCATACGAATAAATTTACTACTTCTCTCTACCAGTCTATCATTTGAAGCTTGCCATTATGCCAAGTAGTCTATGCATTATAAACAACATGCCATGGCAGTGTGTTATTTCTTAATCCCATATGAAATAACACACCCATAAAAAAGAGAGTAGGCCTAACTACAGAATGATGAATAAAATCAGAATGTAATTATTAGTAGTCAGAAATTATTACAAATAAAAGCTTGTTTTACAAAAGAAGTTTAAGGGTAAAAAGCTTCTTAAGATAAGTAGTGACAGGTAAATTCTAGATCAGTGACAGGTTATGTTAGGTTTTTTATTTTTTATGTTAGATAACTTAGGTGTTACAACCCGTGTTTTACTTAAATGTATATCACAGGATTTTTACAGTAATAGATTACAATAACTATAGTTCAAACATTACTGGAGAGAGCGGAAGATTTTCATGAGGAATTAATAACATTGACTGTATTGAAAATGATACTTCAGCACACTGGCAGAGAAACTGTTCATAGCATAGCTGGTCAATCTTTTAGAGTATGCCGTGCATTATGTCAGCAGATGTCGGGCTGTCTGTGGAAGTCTTTCTGGGCAGCTGCAGTGTGGTGAAGTCATTAAGTTCTGTTTGTGGAGATAGGATTTAAATGACAATGATTTGTAAGAAATTGGGTGGTTATATGATTGGGCCATACAGATGAGGACATTGTGTGCGATATGTTGGGGATGAATAATTTAGTATGGAAGGCACTTTCGGAGCTGGTATATATGGAATTCCAAATTGTTGTGTAATATTCAGTTAACAACTAAGTTACTTGGTCTGATTTAGGAGATTGTGAATTCTAATCAGTTGTTGTTCTGTTTGGCAGCAGTCTTGGCGAGATAATCAGCTCTTTCATTCCTGCATGACCTTTGAACCAAAGGATGGTAATCTTGTGTGTCTTTTTGAGAGAGATGAGTTTGTCTCTGATCTGAGCAGCCAGTGGGTGGGTAGTTCTCTTGTTTACGATGGCGAGAATGGCTGCTTTCGAGTTGACATGAATGGCATAAGCTGTGATGCTGTTCTTCTGTAGTTCAATCCACCCCACAGCCAGGGGCGGATCCACGGGGGAGGAAATGGGGGAAATTTCCTCCCCCAAAATTTGTAACATTAAGTGCAGATTATTCAAAAGGTCAGCCTTCTAATAAATTTTGTAAAGACAACATAACCCAAATACTAAAATTAAAGCAACGACATTCAATATTTTGAAATAGATTTGTAATAAAATGCTGAAATGTTCATTTTGATTTCAACTGTGTACTGGGAATAATTAATCTTTATGAGTAAAATCTCTACTTTGGTTCCCCCCCCAAAATGTCTCTCTGGATCCGCCCCTGCCCACAGCTATGATTATGCCAAGTAGTTCTGCTTGGTAAACAGAGCAGTTGATGTCAAGCCTTTTTACTCCAATGAAAATTTCACTTGAGTTTTTCTCGACCACCATTCCTGCTCGTACGTGGTATTGCATTTTAGACCTGTCTGTGAAGATTAATTGTTCTGCTTTTCCTAGAACTAGTGAAATGTCAATTATCATATGATTATCTCTGGGGTGAATTCCTTTTGATTTTGTTGGGATTTCTGTTCTTTTCAATGAAGGTATTACTGCAATTGGGGGCTGACCGCAGGAGATGGAGCTGATGTCATTATGAAAGAGAATGGCTGTAGTTATGGGCATTGCACCAGCTATTGCTTGCAAGGCGTGGTTGGAGACTGTTCTTTACGCTTTTGTCGCTAAAATCAGAAAGTTTCTCTGTATTTGATCCAAATTGAGTCTGGCCCCTTTGGACATGGATATGCTCCAGACCTCTGCGGCATACATTATGACAGGAAGTACTGCATGGTTATATATTATCATCAGATGATGAAAGGAAATTCCCCAAGTCATTTTAGAGCATCTGACTAGGTTGTTCCGCATGTGCATTATTTTATTATCCAGGTACTGTATGTGAGGGTACCAATTCATTTTGTTAGAAACGTTATATTGGATTAGCAGCAGTATACTTAATAGTGCGGAGTTTGTTTTGTTCCATGTAACTAATTTTACTAAAGGTGTGGAAAGGTAAAAAAGCTTTTACATTAGGGCAAGTAGTGAAAGCTAAATTCTAGGTCAGTGACAGCTGTTACGCTAAAGCTCTATCCACAATGCGCAGTCTGTAGTTGTTAGTGCTTAGTGCTTATCAATGGACGCCATTCACAATGTGCAGTTGCAGACGACAGCTGACAATCGTCAGTTGATAGACAGTAGTCGGCAGACGAGAAATTCATCTCTGACTACGAACTGAACGACTGCAAGTAACATATTACGCGAATGAAAATTATTTACTAGTGCAAATACACAGATTAGCATACTACAAGAAAGCAAGATGTGTTTATAACATATATTATCCAATTATAAAGCGATTCCTCCACCTTTTTTATTCTGTAAAATGTTTCCCTAACCTCAATGTCGACAGCATATTGTAGACGACTCGAGTGCTGCTCCCAAGCGGCCGATTTACCAAGCAAACTTCCGACTACTGGCTAACAACTGACGACTGCACATTGTGGATAGAGCTTTAGTTATAAACAGTCATATCAGCTTAGCAGCAGTATACTGAATAGCACAGGGTTTAGTATACGTGCCATATTGAATCTCTTCTGTAATGGGAAATTTCACCACTGCATCAATCATTCCTCTTTTGTTTTTCATGGCTTGGAGAGGCACGGTCACTAGTGGCAGAGCATACTTCACTGTTAGCGGCTATGCTATTCTGAAGGAGTTAAAATTTATTAAATGCCTCTGATAGTTTGCTTTAGGCTTATTTTTTATACTGGTACCAGTTTTTAATGTATTTATTTTAAAGCTCTGAAAATGCAAAACCACACTGAACTTAAACTTCGGAAACAGTTGTCCATATTTTGAAATCTGGCTTCATATATCATCATTGTAATTTAACCCAGACAGCTGTTAACTTACTCTCAATTTCCTGACATGTGGGAATCCTACATTTTACGTAAGTCACAGTGTTACGGTATCAGGCATCTGTGAATATTCGATGTAACTAAAATATGATATACTTACTACAAAGAAGTGCAAGCCACTGTCAACATAGGCTACCGGTTAGGTAATGGGGTATACTCACCAACTAAACTAACAACACCTTGAGAGGACTCCAAAAATTGGTAAGTGTTAATTTTTCCATCGATAACTTCCGGGAAAGGTATTTGAACACTATTGAAGAAATTTTTCTCCTCTTCCGAGGGGATACCCCCATTCGAAGCAGACATCTTGTATGTTTACATCGTTCAGATGTCATAAAGCACGTGACTACCCAATCCTCACAACCACGTAAACAGATGATTTGGCAGCAGTAGTGGGGCCTGGAGTTGACCACGCCCATCGCCGCCATTACGAGTCCAAATGATAGACTGGTAGAGAGAAGCAGTAAATTTATGGAGAACATATTCGTATGACCCAAACGGCAACTGCTATTATAATCTCTAAATTCTAATGCACTCTACATTCTTCTTCCTTTTTGATTGTAAGATATTCCTCGCTCAAATGTCTTTTTTCTGAATTATGTGCATACACTCTCTGTCCATCTCTTTGGACTCGTTGGTCTTCTTGGGTTAGGAGGGAGGGGAGGCGGCAAGAATTGAATGTATAGTAGTTATAAATAGGGGTTGACAAAACTTAAATTCAGGGGAGCAGTGGCGATTATTCCATATAGGATGTGAGGATCATCCTACACTTCATAATTGATCAACATAAATGTTTACTAGCATTCATTGTCAAAATTAAAACAATAAAATGACAAAACAGCGTTATTGTAGAGCACTCGGGAAGGAAGTTAGCGGTTCCTTTTTGAGCAGGTTGGTATTTGCGAGGATGTCCTCAGTCACTCACTGTTGATGTTACGTAGTCCATGCCGTTGTTAAAGCTCTTGGGCATGTGAAGGGGGAGGTGGGAAGAGAAAAGGTAGTGAGAAGCCAGTTTCATATGGACGAAGTTGAGGACGTCTTACAGTCCTTCCTCACATGTGTTTTGTGTTCCTCACGTTCGACAGCTTGTTTTCTAAGAGGGGAGTGATCATATTTTTATTAATATTTATTTATTTAATTTCTTGGTATATATTATAGGCCTAGCTATTATTAAACTTTACAGTGCTGTTTATATTTCAATATAAGTATTCCTGGAGTAATATCAAGTTTGATATCAACTATGAAAATTATAGCGGAATAGCTCATTTCTGTAAACGACAGTTTTCATACGTGGTTAAATCTTTTCATATTTTAGGATAAAGCATTATTGTATTAAATTTATACATCTCAGCCTTTATGTATTTTTTACGGCGACGCATACTTTTAGTCCCTGGTGAAGTGGAAGAAAAGACCTTACGGTCTTAACTTCTCCAGGTTAAATATTATTATTATTATTATTATTATTATTATTATTATTATTTATTATTATGTACGTCAATAGCAGTGAATGGGTTAATTCGCTCTCTCCACACCGTCCTACACAACTAAAAAACCAGGAGTCGCCACTGCAGGGGAGTACTTTCTGCCCCCAAAGTCGGCGCTTATACATCTTCCATATTTTACCTCCATGTTCTTTCCAATATTTTCTTCTATCTGTAATACCAGCATATCACAAGATAGATAGATAGATAAGAGAAATGTCACAAAATTCGTTTTCATAGTTCAGCTGAAGCTGGAAAACTGGTGACTCGTCAAGATATAAAAACGTACGCACTAGAATGAACTACTAAAATAATTAAAAAAAAAAAAAATTTTGTAGCTCCTATGAGTCTACAAAGTCCCATGTAAAACGGTGACATGTACATAAATTTACTTACATATATTATTTCTATATTAGTATTTCGTCTTCAAGGTATTCTTTGATTGAATAATATGTTTTCTGAAGCAGCCAATTTTTTATTTTGTTTTTAAACATTCTTGTGTTTAATGATTTGGTTTCTTTTGACAGCTTATTATATATTTTTATACTCATGTATTGTGGGCTTCGTTCAAGTAGGGCGAGTCTATGTGTGGGAAATAATAACATTTGTTTGTTTCTGGTATCATGTGAGTGTGATTGTTGATTGTTGTATTCATGATAGTTTGAATGTACATGAATTAGTAGTTCAAGTAGATATATTGAAGGGAAGGTTAGTATTCCTAAGTTTCAAAATCTTGAATTCTTCTATTCTCCCTAATATGTATACTGTATTATGTATCCTGTCCCTCCCCAGGGGACGTCGCCTTATCGAAGCACTGTCCGTGCAGGCGGGGAGGTTTGCGTGCTTCAATGAGGCGGAGAGCTATACCGACGGTAGCTAGCTACCAGAAGGGTCACCCATGTCGGGAAGGTCTCACGCGGAGAAGCCTGACGAAGGCGTCCTGCAACGGCCTATCTTCCATATCCTGTCCTGTTTCCTTCCCTTTTCCCTACCCAAGCTAAGGTGGGAGGCATCGTGCTGAGGGCTGAATGGCACCAGGGTTAGATGGTGTTGCGAACGATCCCCTTGGGGAACCAGGTCGAACCCCATGGTATTCAGACCTTCTACTTCTGTGGGGGCTCCAGGAGTAGTGACAGATATTTCCCCCAGCTCGTGGGACCATTATTGAGTCTAGCAAGCTATATCATCCAGAGTGCTCCTTAGCAGGGGACTCAGATAGCATAAACCTTGATAGAACCCTGGCAATGGAACCCGGGGGACTAGAGCGCTCCACGGGGGACTTAGTTCCCATGGGGAAAATTTTCAGGGAACTTATAAAATCGGAAGGCTCCTTAAAGGGGGACTCCTATGACAATCTAGAGCTCTCCTTAATTGGGGACTCGGAATGGGTAAAGTTTGAGAGAAATCTGGCTGTGGAACCCAGGGAACTAGAGCGCTCCCCTATAGGGGACTCTGTTTCTATGGGTTACTGCGCCGGGGAACTCAAGAGATCAGAGAGCTCCTTAACAGGGGACTCCAAAGATAAAGGGATCGGACCCGACATAGCCTCAGGGACCTCACACAGCAGGAACCTGAAGCTAGAAAGAAGCTCTATTTTTAAGGCATATGGTGAGTACCATTAGGGTTATTTACTGTCTGCAGGCTAACCTTCAACACAGTTTTGTGGCCTCTAGGGTTCTTACCCGACGGCTACAGACTGGAGGGATACATATCGCCCTGATACAGGAACCATGGACTCGTGAGGGCCGTATCATGGGGTTGACTGCAGCAGGCTTCTCTACTTTTAGTGCTCGCACTACAGATAGGCCTAGAGTATGCATCCTAATTAAAGGTATGAATGCATGGGCACTACCGCAGTTCTGTTCTCAGGACGTGGTAGCTGTTCTTGTGAGCTATAAGGAGGGAAATGCAGAGCGGCAATTAGTTGTCTGCTCTGCATATTTCCCTTATGATTCTGAGGATCCTCCTCCCTCAAGGGAGTTTGAGGACCTTGTTACTTATTGTGGACGGGAGGGACTTGACCTGGTGGTTGGCTGCGACTCTAATTCCCATCATGGGATTTGGGGTAGCACCAACGTTAACGCCAGGGGCGAGGCTCTTGCCAACTACATAAGTACAACGGATTTGGAAATCTTGAATAACGGCGAACCTACATACTGTAATAACAGAAGGGAGGAAGCTATAGACATAACACTAGGATCCATAGGAATCCTGGACAAGGTTAGTGGTTGGAGGGTCAGTAGTGAACCGTCCCTTTCCGACCACAGACACATAGAATTTCGGTTGGCAGGCTCCCTTGATCCAAGGACCTTCAGGGACCCCAAGAGGACCAATTGGGACTCTTATAGGGAGGACCTGAGGGGCAGGATCGCTGGGGGAATGCCTAGAAATTCTTATAACAAGGAAAACTTGGGGGACTGCATTGATTGGATCAGTACGGCCCTCAGATCTTCCTTTGAGGATAACTGTCCACCTAGAGCAGTTAGGACAGTAAATGGGAGGTTCCGCTGGAACTCAACTTTGAGTAACCTTCGGAACTCCACGAGACGGCTTTTTAACAGAGCTAAAGGTAATCATGATACTGAGAGCTGGAACCTGCATAGGGATTCACAGCGCAAGTATAAGCAAGAACTGAAGAAGTCCTCCAGGGAAGCCTGGAGAGACTTCTGTCAGAGTATCAACAATCTACCAAGTACAGCTAGATTGTATAAAATCCTAATGCGAGACTCTAGATCCAAATTGGGCTCATTAAGGACCCCCTCTGGGACATATACTGGCTCGGAGGAGGATACTTTACGACTCTTGCTTGGGACGCACTTCCCTGAATCACAGGTAGTTAATGAGGAGGCTGTATCTAGTCAGGCTTGCCGGCCTGCTATGCAGGACTGGCGGACTGCCAAAGATATTGTCACCTATAAGCGAATAAAGTGGGCAATTCAATCATTTGCCCCTTTTAAAAGCCCAGGGATGGATGGGATTTTCCCGGCCCTGCTTCAGCAGGGACAGGATTTACTCATTCCAAACCTGGTAAGAATTTTCAGATCTTGCCTGGCGATGGGTTATGTACACTCGTCGTGGAGGCAGGCAAGACTAGTTTTTATTCCTAAGCCCGGTAGGAGCTCTTACCTTGGGCCTAAGGATTTTAGACCTATTAGTCTGACTTCCTTTCTTTTAAAGACTTTGGAAAGGCTAATAGATAGATATATCAGAGGACCTATCTTAATTGAAAGGCCTCTAAGTGCTGAACAACATGCCTATCAGGCTGGCAAATCCGTGGAGACGGCGCTTCATCAGCTGATTTCAAGGGCTGAAGAAGTGCTTGACCAGGGAGAGCTAGCCATGGCAGTGTTTTTGGACATAGAGGGGGCCTTTAATTTTACTTCATATGGCTCTATCTATAGAGGGTTGATTAGACATGGAGTTAACTTGTGTGTAACTCGATGGATTATGGCTTCCCTGGAGGGCCGCCGGGCAATAGTGTCTCTTAATCAGTGCGAGCTGATGTGCACTATGCCCAGAGGCTGCCCCCAGGGAGGGGTTCTATCCCCACTTATTTGGTGCCTGGTGGTAGATGAATTACTTGCCAGGCTCAATGAAAGTGGAGTATATGCCCAAGGCTATGCAGATGATATCTGCATTGTGGTCAGGGGCAAATTCGCTGATACAGTTTCGGGCCTTATACAAGGTGCCCTTGAAACTGTTGAAAGATGGTGTCGTGAGGTAGAATTGTCAGCTAACCCTGATAAAACTAACCTCATTGTGTTCACGAGGAAGCGACGGCTTGATGGTCTACATGAACCTACCTTCTTCGGGAAGAAGCTGATTCGATCTACGTCGGTCAAGTATCTGGGAGTCATTCTGGATTCTAGGCTGACTTGGAAAGAGCACATTGAAATCAAGGTGACTAAGGCCTGCAATACTTTGTGGGCCTGTCGGAGGGCCTTTGGTGTGAGGTGGGGACTTAAACCACGTGTGGTTTATTGGCTCTATGTCTCCATCATTAGGCCTTCCATCACCTATGCCTCGGTTGTGTGGTGGCCATGTGTTAAGACACAGGCCACCAAGAACAAATTAAATAAAATCCAACGCTTAGCGTGTTTGGGGATTACTGGAGCCTTGCGCACCACTCCGCTCAGTGCCCTTGAGGCGCTGCTTGGCTTACCTCCTTTGGATCTAGTTATTCAGGGAGAGGCCGGAGTGACTGCTCATCGTCTCTGGAGTTTGGGCTGTTGGTCTTTTAAAAATCCAGTTAAAGGACACAGAGAAATACTTAGCAGACTTCAGAAGTCGCAGCCTATCCTTGCGATGGGCTGTGACAATATGAAGCCAAGTTATAACTTTGACTCTATATATAGGGTCAGTATTCCGCCCAGAGAGGAATGGACTCGTGGCCCACGGGCTCCGGAGTCTGTCAAGGGGCTTGTCTGGTATACGGATGGCTCCAAGACGGACGAGGGGACTGGGGCTGGCATCTATGGGCCTAAGACGAGGCTGTCGTACTCTTTGGGAGGTTATACTACAGTATTCCAGGCTGAAATATTTGCTATTTTGGCCTGTGCTTATCATATTTTAGGGATGCCTTGGCTGCAAGGTCGGATTAGTATCTGTTCTGACAGCCAGGCTGCCCTGAAGGCACTATGTGCCAGTACAACAAGGTCTAGGTTGGTACGAGAGTGCCAAAAAACCTTGGATATTCTCTGCTCCCGCCGACCAGTACAGCTTTGCTGGGTTCCTGGGCATGCTGGAATCAGAGGAAATGAACTAGCGGATAAGCTAGCAAGGGAGGGCTCGGCCAATGTCTTTATTGGACCGGAACCTGTCCTTGGTATTACTCCAAGAAGGGCCAGACGTGAGGTCTTAGACTGGATGTCTCATCAGCATGGCACTTTCTGGAGTAATCTCACTACTGCTAGGCAGGCTCGAGCTATGATCGAGGGACCTAGCAAGAAGAACAGCAAGATTCTGTTAACCCTTAACCGGGTACAACTTAGAGGTGTAGTTGGCCTGTTAACAGGACATAACACCCTAAAGAGACACCTACATGTGATGAAGCTTAGTGCGGATCCCACATGTAGGAAGTGTGGTAGAGAAGATGAGTCCTCTCTACACATCTTGTGCGAGTGCGAAGCACTTGCTACAATCAGACACTTTCTCGGATAAACTGAGACCAGATGACATAAGGAGAACTAACCCAAGATCTATCCTGTCCTTCTTGAAGGCAACAGGACTTGAATGAATTCTCCAGTAAGAGGGGCACAATGGGCCCAATTATGTGGCCTACGTGCACGGGACCGAAAGGGCCCAACCCATTCATTTTCATTTCATTCATGTATCCTGTCAAATAGTGTCTTCCCTTCCCTTAAAATATTCAATTCACAACACATGTACACTCTTATACACTCTTATAAAGAAATAAAATACTACAGTTGCCTACTTTTATTCCTGAAACCTGATATGGAATAATACAGGCCCAAGTTGTAAAATCAGATGTTACCTGGGGGGATACAAATGTTTTATTGTTTAAAAACTTGATCATTAATTATCAAACACACGGTATAGAAGAAATTAGTCAAAAAAATATTTTAGGATTACAAATTAACCAAATTGTTGACTGGAAAACACTGAAATTACTGGTATAGGTATAATTCCAAAACTTTTTAATCCAATGCTACCTTTACCTTTGTAAGACATGCAGATGATTCCTAAACTGAGTTCAGTATGTTTTGCTATAAGGGTTTTGAACAACCTCTTAAAACAGGATGCTTATGCACGGTATATTTTCACTCTGTAAATCAGTATGGTACAGCGAATCACATTCTGGGATAATCTAACTGTTCTCATTAGGGAAAGAATATTTAGAATACAATTGCAATAAGAATAACTAATAAACAGAAGGAAGTAGAATTTTGAAAACCTTAAAAGTACTTGCACTTATTTAATTACATGGGACACGACAATGAAAGTAAAGTAAAAAAAAGTCCCAGTAAACATAGGTCAGCAGATAAATAAAAAAATAAAAATAGATAAGAAGTTTGCAAGATAGGATAAAATAGATTGCAATTGTATGGTTACAAGCAGCCACTTATTTCATTGCAAACATTTAAATTTGAAGTTTAGAATTTTATTTCAATTTTTAATTTAATTTGGCTCAGATTTCTCTTTTTAGTGTGGTACTGTATATGGTATTCTTGAAAGTAGTATTCAAAATGTCCTTGCATCTGGATGCCATACTGCAGGGATGGCCGATGATCATGAGCTAATGTGTTACAGCACACAGTAAAACTGCACTAAAATTACTCCCGTTCTCTTCAAATGCGAGCTGTTATGCAAACAAAATGGAGGAAAATATATTTTTGTAGTGCTCTCTCCAGGATAACTGAAAACTACGGTGTCGAGTACTGAATTAGCTTCAACTGTGACCATCTCACTCACAGTTACTGTTAAACATCCACTGGGCATGCACTGCTGAAGGTTCCTACTCCCCAGCTCTGATTGCGCTATGGGCTGGGATTAGCTAATCTTCCAGGAACCAATTAATAAGTTGGTGGAAAGTAGGCCAAGGGTTAAAGGAAAGTAATCATAATATCATCTGTTTTGAAATCTGCAGAAGGATGGAGTCACTGCCGAGTACAGTGTCTAGGCAAAGGGTATACTGTATATGACTTTAGAAATGCAGGTTGATTATTTATTTCATAATACCTTCAAACTTCCACAGATGACTGAGACTATAGATAAAGAGCTTCAAAAACAATTGGTTAGGTGATGGCAGATACCCCTTAAGAGCTCAATATCTAAATCAGCGACACACCCTAGAATGATGACTTACAGATATTAAGAAGGGAAGCAAGAAAAGCTGGGAGAATTTACCAGGATTGCCATGATCCAGAAGGAAGAAGATTACTCCTACAGATTTTTGGAGGAGAAGACAGAAATTTCAAGATGAACAACAACTGAAACTAAGGAGTTGGAAGAGGTTTGTTAGTACATGCATAGCTTTCTGCAAATCACTGGGGAATTCCTTTCAAAATTGCTACTGGTAAAATAGACCTCCTACCACATTTCTGACACTATGGAAGGGTGAAGATTCTCTCACTACAAGTTGGAAGGAATCTACTAAACTCCTCTCAATGTCTTGCTTCCGGATTACTGCACCCAAAGCGATGATCCTAGACACTTTTCTAAGGAGTGAACTGAATGAACCATACCACACTGACAATACTTTCGAGTCTGTAACACCAGAAGAAGTAGAGACAACCATCAAATCACTGAAAATGTAAAAAAGCATATTTCCAGAAGCAAATGCTTTCCAAAAAGCACCAGAAATTCATCATGTTTGCCAACAGATTTCACCTTTTGCTGCTGAACTGATGAGCAAATGCTTGCAACAAGGAAAATTTCCAAACATATGGAAACACTGGGATTTGAACCCAGGAGCCTTGCCAATCCATGCCACTGCTCTACCAAGTGAGCTAAGCCAGTTCAGCTCACAGCGCCAGATGGAACCTCTTTCCTATGACTGACTGCCCTTACTAATCTACCTCACTGACAGACAAGCTATGTAAATGCAGTATTGTGAGGCATACTAATTAGCGATTTTTGTGACCGGGCTACCACTCTTATTGTACAGTAACATTAAAGATGGATATATATATGCATTTATGAACCACAGATTATTGTCTATAACAGGGGAAGTCAACTACGTCTTGTGATGACGTTTGTGGAGCAAGAGCGTGCGGATCCCTTGTGTGTGACGTCAGCAAGAGCGCACGGTAGTAGGGGTGTTTAGAGTACGCTAGATTTAGGTACTAGAGGAACTATTCACTTTAGCTCTGTGGGTAGAACAACTTCTGGTTGGAAATACGGAGCATTTTTCAAAGTTAATGCAAGTATGCGATCCTGATAGTGTTCTCTCTGCAGAACATGTGTTAGTTCTGCAAAACATTCTTCTTCAGTTCGAATCGAGGTTTCAGGATGTCGAAAACCTTTCTCCAATGTTTAAACTTTTTGCTACCCCATATTCAGTTAATGTCAAAGACGTTCCTTGCCGGTATCAGTTGGAACTGCTAAACTTACAATGCGACGATCAGTTAAAGGACAAATACGAACGTAAAGTGGTCTTGGGTAACTTTTACAGAAATTTCTCTGAAACCAGATTCCCGAAACTTGCCGCACGAATATTATGTAATTTTGGATCGACATATGTGGCCGAACAATTTTTTTCACTAATGAAATGTGCAAAGCTCAAATCAAGAAGTACATTGTCAAATCACAACCTAAATGTAGTCTTCGATTAAATATTGCTCAAACATTACGTCCCAACATTGATAAACTTGGCAAAGAAAAAAAAGAGACAGGAAAGTCAGAAAATTGTTACTGTAATCTTGTATCATCTAAGGTGCAGACGAGCTTGTATGGTAATTAATTCAGTTCATTTTTTTTATTATTTTTATTGTAGTGAATTATGTTAATTCAAATGATAGTATTGTCTATTCTTGTCAAAGAACATAGATTTTGTGGAAAGGCAATTGTTCTCACAGAATAGAAAAATATATTATTTATAATATGTTAAACTACTGTGCTGTAGTTAACCGATAAACTATCAAGAAAATCGATTGATGTTTCATTAACTCGGAAACACATATTACGTAAGTTCTAACCCCCTAAATTCCCGCTGCCCGCAATACTAATGCCCCTCTCTTCCCCCTGTTCACTAATGCCGCCACTTCACATACTCCTCGCAGAGGTATAACGCGAGCAGTCAGAGCAGAAAGCAGTGACGTCACAGAGCAACCTTCTGTCTTCCCCTGGTCTATAATATTCTCATGTGGTGTCCAATAGCTTGAAGAACACTTTCATGATACCTGCACAAAATTGACAAACAAACACAGATCACAAAATAAAGACGCTTTACCTTTCATCACTAATGCTGCATTAGTAAATGTTCCACCACTGTTTGTGTATCAATCTATGGATTTAAAATACCGGTATTTTATTGAGTTCTGTTGTCATGCATATACATACGGCCTTATGCAAAGTAAATACTAAAAGTTATATGCTGAAGTTTCCAACGATAATAAAAATATAAACACCACTAAATGCTTTTATAAATCAATTTATTATCTTTTTTACAAGAATTACCATAATTTACATCCCAATAAAAATTGGGGACTAATAATAAAGCCAAACATAAGTGTCACCTACAACACCAAGAGCACCACTCTTAAAAGCTATCAGTCTGTTCTTTTCTCTATTGTAAGACAAATGCTTCAGATAATGATGGTAATTACAAATATGCTAATATAAGTCTGTAGTTCAAGAATCGACGAATTTCTAACATTCTAAGATTAGTCTTTAACCTAATAATTAAGTATTTTTGTAATTAAGTGTAATGACTTATACTTTCTTTCAATTCATGTATCTGACGAGCCTTTTAATCTGGATGAATAAATAAACTAAACTAAACCTAACTTCCACTCTGTATAGGTGACAAAAATAGCCTATTACATTATACAGAATACAGAGAATGTCATTTTTATAACCTATACAATTTCTAAAAAATGCAGTTTCAGTTCTGTAATTCACTTTGCAATTAGACAGTTTCTTCAAGTTTTAAATGATTCATTTTTAAAATTGTGTTCAGTACTTAAGTTGCAGATATTTAAAATGTTTTCTGTTCCTGTATTGCGAAAATTGTAATAATATGAATCTTTTATATAAACATTCCATATCATCAATATCTGAAGTACCGTATTTACGCTATCTAATGTGCTCCTTTTGTTTTCCACTTGTAGCTTTCAATATTGAGATGTTCATTAGACTTTGTTACATTTATCACTGTTCTATTATCAGTATGTACAAATGCAGGTTGAAGTCAGCGTATTTTTTGATACTCAAGCACAATACCATGCATTTTGAAAGGCAGTGGGGTTCCATGTGGGGATATCTATTGTCTCACAATTTCTCCCCTACAGGGCCGTCGCGTGGTTTGTTGGCGCCCGGGGCAAGATTTCGTCAGGCGCCCCCCCCCCCCCAAACTCATCGCGTCCAGTCGCTCGTTAGCCAAGTTGTGCGTCGGGTTGCATCGCTGTCTGTGTTTTTGTGCCCAAAAGAGACACCTAATCGGATTACCTTACAAAAATACCAGAAATAAAATTATTTAAATTTTTTTAACAAGATTGTATTGAAAATCAAATTAATACAAGTTTAGTAATGTTAGAAAATCTTAACAATCATAAAAAATACTATAAATACTACAATGGACTACAAATTAATAGTGTGGGAAACCTCGATACATACACTGAATAGAATATAGAAAAGGGAACCGCGCTTATCAAAGTAAGATAAGGTACTAAACATTAAGTGGCATTCGCCTGGTTTGTGCACGAGCAAATGTCGTTAGGATTTCCTTCAAGTCTATTTTTTATGCTTCATCGTTTTCAATGGACAAGATGGCCAGAGAATTCAGACTCTCCTGTGACGTAGTTGATCGTAAATAAGTCTTTATAAGCAAATATTTATTTTGGGATAACTTAGCAAATATAGGCCTAAAGTTATTGGTGTCAAATATTTATTTGTTCAATAAAAACATACAATGTAATATTCAAAATTCAGTTATACCTAACTTTAAAAAATGTTATGTACATCCTACTTATTTGTTGTTTTATTTTTGCCGTTGCCACGGCGCCCTCCTGGTCGCGGCGCCCTGCTCGCCCCGCCCACGTGACGGCCCTGCTCCCCTAAAACACATAAACTAAACTCCGTGGTGCTTGGCCTACCACCCGACCGCTGCGTCATCTACCACAGGCAAATGGCAGGATTGGGGGGCATGTGGTCAGCATGCCGACACCCACAGCCGTTAATAGTGGTTTTCATAACCGGAGTCGCTACTTCTCTATCAAGTAGCTCCTCAATTTGAATCACGAGGCTGAGTGGACCCCTGCCAGACCTCCCTACCTCAAAAAAATCCGAGGAGGTACCAGGGATTGAAACCGGGCCGACGGATCTGTAGTCAGCGAAGCTAACCACAAGACCATGCCGGTGGTCCCTAAAACATTATACCAACCTTAATTCATTCACAAATCCATTGTTGTATAAAATCAAATATTATGATAAGAAACCTACAATAAAATACAATATCATGCTATTGATGTGCACTGTATTTGCCAACATACTCTTTTTTATTATTATTTTAAGATTTAAAAATGGGGTGCGCATTTGATTCAAAGGTGCATTAGAATGTGTAAATACAGTAATTACTCTTCATTCCAAGTCTTTTATCAATTCATCAAATATACATTATATTTACATCAATTTGGAATGTCCACCTAAGGAGATCAAAGTTCTGTATGGATATGAATATTTTAATGTATTAAAACATTTAAACTATCTTACACATCCAAAACATACAATTTCCATATTTTAAGGAAACTAGGCCAAACTATCCTACATTTATTTTAATATTGATGATGAAGTGTTTGACCCAGAAACTGGTCCTGCCCTGGGACAGAGCCATGGGAGGGAGGCCCACGGCCCGACTGAGGGACACTAGGCCGGAGGATACTATGTAGGGTGGCATGGGATGGGAATGAGGACATAACACCCAGTCATGACCCAGGAAGGAAACTTTACATCTCTGTAAAATCCCCGACCCGGCCGGGAATCGAACCTAGGCCGCCCAGTTGGCTGGCAGTCACACTACTAACTCATCTATGGTGGCGGACATTTTAATATTAATATTAAATAATAACTTTCTTGTATTTACTACATTTTAATTATGATAGGTTCAAATTGATAGTTCACTCATATGGGATAGATAATATGAAATATGAGGATGAAAGGGAGACAAATAATGAGCTGTGTACATCAGTATAGTTCAGATAGCTATTAAATATTAATACAAGAAAGGGAATAAACTTTTTTTTACTTTCATTATTGAGTTCAA
Organism: Ectobius pallidus; assembly: GCA_964059195.1. NCBI lineage: Eukaryota > Metazoa > Arthropoda > Insecta > Blattodea > Ectobiidae > Ectobius > Ectobius pallidus. The sequence continues at coordinate 57,680,410 of CAXKWD010000004.1, read as the reverse complement.
TCTCATTTAACTGACAGTTTGCATTCATTTATAAGAAATAAATTCAGAAATATTATAATTGTTTCTCGAAATAAAAAAAAATAAAAAAAATAAAAAATAAATAATAATAATAATAATAATAATAATAATAATAATAATAATAATTTGGTTCTAGAACTGTTTAATTCAATCACCTTTGAATTTGGTTATGGGGAAGGCGCCAAGGAAGGATTTCAACAGATAGGGGGTGTGGTGGGGGTGGTGGTGGGGGGGAGGGGGGAATGGTCCATACATGATTCAATTTCAGACTGAGTGGTCCGCAGACAGAAGATTATGGAAAATTTCAAATTTCTTTTACATATAGTTGACTGAATTTGAAACAAATACCCACAGAAAACAGAATTTGTTGCTCTACCACTTTTATTCTACAAGTTTTAATTATTATTATTATTTTTATTTTTTTATTGAAATAGCCTTTCCTATGTTACAGACATTTGAAAGTCACTATATAGGATTTGTTTGCAAAGTGGTAAAATCATTTTTGGATTGTCAATCTTGACAATACTGCTGGACCAAATGTTCCGTAATTCCAGTGAAGTTTTCACTAGGAAACACAGTTTTGAAGTAAGCGAAGAGCCAGGGCCGTAGCTAGGCGGTGGCGAGTTGGGCCCCCGCCAAGGGCGCAGGTACAAAGATGGCGCAAAATTAACCATGAAAAATCCCGCCTTTTTTTAGACTGGTGCAATTTATAACTAAATAATATGCATTTTTTCATTTTATCATTGCATGTTGCAGAAGCTGTTTTAAAAAGTTTCTGTTCGAAAAAATACTTTTACCTACATTAATGTGTACATTTTAGTAGGCCTCAGGCCTATTATGTACTTTACTTTTGATGCTAGATTTTATGATTTAATTATTTTTTCAAGTAGTTCAGTCGTCTGAAAATAAGGTTTTAGTACCTTGAAAGTCCAACACTTAGTTCATTTTCAAATTGAGGTTTAGGTTTTCTTTGATAATAACGGTGTTTTTATGTTAAAATAATAAAGAATTTTACAGAAATTTAAATAAATTGTTCAGGGAGGGCGCAGATTTGTCAAACTCGCCAAGGGCGCAGAAGGACCTAGCTACGGCCCTGCGAAGAGCATCTCCTTTGACCACTTTATGACATTTTAAACCCAGCATTAAGAGTACTTCTTTGATATTATTTTTATTATTATTATTTAATCTTCAGGGATGAAACTCTATTTTGCCACAAAGGCATGTTAGAGTTGTAATTTATAAAATAATCATGATAATATGAGTAACATAATTTTGTCAGATAGCAACATGATTTATCATTTTATAAATTATTTACTGGTTTGTGAAAGTTTAACCAGTGATAATATGTCAGCAACTTATCATACAACTATGATATCAATTATTATTATTAAACAAAATAAAATGTTTATTGAATATATATATATATATATATATATATATATATATAAAATTTGATTACTTCAAAGAGGCAAGGTAATCTGGAATTTTAGAAAAAATACATAAACATACATACATGAAGTGCTCTTTTTCTGGGGATGGGTCTCTCTCAACTCTTCTGTCTGCAGAGTAACATTTTACAGTGTTGGATAACTTAAAACACTGCAGTTGTTTCATCCTATGGGTTATTATAGCTTTTGATTTACAGAAGACAGACATCCCGCTACTGATATAATTAAAGTAGGCATGAAGACTACAGCAGCAATGAACCGATGTCAATTTGGAAATTTATGTTAGGTAATATTAATTACAATATAGTTTTATAGTTGTTATTTCCACAACCATTTAAAATAAATAAACTGCTATACTGAAAACTTCAGTAATTGTTACTGTGTTATTTCAAGTGCGAGAGTACTCTTAAACTTTTTTCAGAAAAAGAGCACTACATAACTTACATGCATACTTACACATACGATGTATATGCATACACACTGATCATAAAAGACTGATCAATCCTTTCACTAGTATAAAATAGTTGCTTATGAGGATGTAATGTTAAATATTGTCATTTGAACAATGCAAAACTGAGTAGGCCTATTGGTTTGAACTCTACTGTGTAAAAAGGAGTATCTACTGAAATTCTGGTATAAATCAAACAGATAATGAACTAAATCTTAGCTCAAAACCTGAGAGAATGTGGGGAAAACAGACCTATAAAATCTTTATTTGAGCCTTCTAAGCTTCTGTAATGGGTTTTGTTCTGAAGTAGTGACTGATGAATTGTTGGTTCATTAATCAATTCCTAATTCAGCACTACCTCTATGACCTTGTGTTCATGATAATACTTAATCATAGTTTGAAGATTTACCTAATAATTTATCTGAACATATCTGCATAAGTACAGGGCAAGTGGAAAATAGTTTCTTTGGTATTTGATAGTTACTAAGATCTCCTAATACTTGAAGAATATGTTTTTAAAACGATACATTGTTCAACTATTTACTAATTACAGAATGTGATGTTTAATTATATTTCCCAATGAATCCTCTGCCACTACAGACAGTGATGGTTCTGATAAAACATCTATGGGTATTATGAATTTGTCTACTCCCCCAGACTCCAGAAATTGCCAGGATGAGAGTACTAATCCACTGCTATCTCTTATTTCCACAACTCTTACACCAACAGGGGATGAAACAACATTCCTGAAACACAATATTTAAAAACTCTTTAGTTCTATATAAATAAAAACAACAAAAAGATATGCTTCAAATATCCATATTACAAATTCACTTAAGCTGCCAGATGATTAACAATTCTGGAAAATTAAACATTTTGTTTCCAGAAGAGTTAAATAAATTTAATTTTCCTTCATGTGTGGTGCTTATGGGTTGACGAAATTTCCATCAAATATCTACTGAACTTCTCTCAACAGGGTAAATGTCTAAAATCATGAAGAACCTCAGGGGAAGAAAGAGTAAGTTGGCTGTGACAAGGCTAGTAATTTTTAGCAGATATTCTTTTTAAAAGGTATGAAATTTTCTTATGTGCCACAAACACAAGAATAATAGCGTGCATCTAAAACTCCTTACACTAACTTACTTCATAATAACTATCTACTTACGTTTTTTCATCAAAACTTAATGCTTCATTCTGTTCTTGTATTCTGACTTCATCATTAAACCACCTGAAAATAAAAAGTATGGTATATAATGTGATTTAAATCTTCATCCAATTTGATACCATTGCTGGTTTCATCAATAAAATTTTCACTTAGTAAATCTTTTATAACAATAAAATATTAAGAACAGGAGCTTCCAACTAGCAGCCCATCATTAACAAGTATTTAGTTTTATAGTCCTTTCACATTCGCCAGAGATTTCAAGGCCAAACGTAACACGGCTATGATACCCCCACTTACCGTGCTCATATGACATCATACCCCTCCAATGCCAGTCACATGACAAGCCAGTAGGGAGTTCCCCCTTGGTGTCGTATGAGTGTGTGCGAAAGCGCAGTTACTCTGCGCAAAGGGGAATACTGTTGACTGCTATCAGTGGGGGCATATTAGACGTGAGAAGTTGTGGCCTTGAAACCTCTGGCGAACGTGAAAGCATTATAGTGATGTGGAAAAGTATTACGCAAAAATAATTTTGCTATTGTAAGTAAAAATAATTAGCTTTCAGCATTGTTACCTTAGCCTACGGTAGGAAATAATTCTTATGAATTGTTCAATGACATTCCAATACAACTCACCTATGGAAGCTTAATAGAGCTGCACAGTTCTTTGACCAATGGATGCAATCCTTCTCAACCTTAAATGTCACTGGAATCTGATGGTTATTTTGTCTTTCTGGAGATTCTATATTCCTTGTGTTGTTTAACTGTAGGCCTACATTAAATCTGTTTGATTCTGTTGTACTGCTAGTGGTGAAACTATTTCTAGAATTAACATTTGTACTCTTTGTTGAATCAGGACGAGACCCATGAGATTTACTTCTTGGCCTCTTTATAGGTGACGACATGGTGTATGATAAATTTAAGACTTTTGTAAAAGCCACAGTTGAATGCTGAGCCAGCTCTTTATAGATTGGACTTGAAACATAACGATTTCCATTGCAACTATTCCTTTCATTATCCTCACATTGTTGGACAGTGAATACAAGATTCACGTCATCAAATCCACGTCCCATTATGCCATCTGCCGTATGGCCCAAGTCAAATGTATGCCCCAGTTCGTGACACACAGACCCTAGAGTGGTGGCAAAACATCCCCCAAAGGTACCTCTGTAAAAAAAACAAATGTCTTAGATAAATCATTAACTTATTTGGATACAGAAATTATTCATTTCTCTTAAGAGTAACAAATTCGCAAACTACCAGTATTGTAGTTATTTTCTCTACAGGCCAGTTACATAGTAAAGCTTATATTCGATTTCTGACTTGGGCTGAATTTGCATAAGTTGACTTGTAGAGATAATATTAATACGAATATCTTAAGTAATAGAACAGAATTTATTTCATCCTCGGAACATGTACATGTTACAAAACTATAAACTAAACTCTGTGGTGCTACATCTCTGAAGGGATTAGGTCTACTACCCGACCGCTGTGGCACCTACCATAGGCAAATGGCAGGATTGGGGGGCATGTGGTTAGCTAGCTGACACCCACGACCTTTAATTGTGGTTTACGTGACCAGAACTGCTACTTCTCGATCAAGTAGCTCCTCAGTTTGAATCATGAGGCTGAGTGCATCCCGTTCCAGACCTCCCTACCTCAGAAAAATCTGTGGAGGTACCAGGGATCAAACCCCAGGCCTGCAAATCTGTAACCATGAGACCACACAGGCGGTCGTAAATTATACAAAATATAGTTTTTAGAAATAATCTAAAATGTTTTTTCCACCTCTGTACTAGTGTTTTAAAAGACTAGGCTGAATGTAATGCTGACTACAAATATTTGTTTATTAGCGAAGATATATTGACGTAATGTCTATGTTCAATCAAAGTTAAAAATAGCCACTGATTCACTGTTGAAATTGACTATATGATGAATACTTGTTTCTTGTTATTTGGAATAGCACCAAAGTAAATGGAATGTGATATATTAATCCCAGAATAACCATTTATTGTTGTGGTTATACCAAGAAACAAGAAACAAGTATTCATAATGCAAGAAGGAAAAATTCGGCGTTAAAGTGTTGACATGTCTCAGTCGGAAGTGAGAACCAAAGAAGCACCAAAATTTTGTATTATATTACTATTGTTATTAGATTGACTTGGCACCAGAGTCTGCCACCTGCTTGGATTTACCCTCAATAAAAGACAATATAATCCGGCAGACCACAAAAAGAAATGCCGAATTTTGACTCACCAGTGTGCCAGTATAAATTTCCATGGGAAAAGAACATTCACAACATTACAGTTATTTACAGTTTTTACAATATGTACAAACTAGTCTATAACTTTGTGTGTACAATAATAATTTTTTATAAATAAAATATCAGTTTTTAGGTCATTTTTTTATAATTATTTTAAGTAATTTTATTTAAAATTTAGGGTCATTTTATAGGTAATTTTTCAAACAATTTTAGGTCATCAGAATTAGGGCCCTGATGATATGGTTCCTAAAAGAGGCCCTACAAGTTTCTTGATTGCCAGTTTCGCTTATGCATCTAATGGCCTTTTTCTGCCATTTGAATACCAGTTTTTTCTCCAAATTATTTGTAAACACAAAATATACAGGTAATTTGTTTTTGTAAGAAGTGAAATGTAAGTGAATCAGTTTCTTTGCATATGATTATTAAATAAATACAAGGGCATGTAATTTCAAGCCTGAAGGCAGTAGCCAAATTAAGAATTTTAGTCGCCATTATTGTTATTTAATAGGATATCATTGTGGTACAGGGGATGCGTTTGTTCCTCACCTTTATTTGTAAAAGTAATCTAAAATTGTATCAACCAATTATTAGAATAATTTAATTAATTTTGTATTTTATAATATTGTACAATTAACTTTACGATATTTTGTACCCACAACAATGTTCAATAGGAACCCTACCAAAGAACAATAAACTTATCTAATGCAATTTGATTCATGATTTACTTATTATTAATGTAATTCATGCACCGTACTGGTATTGTAAGCATATCGTTATATTTGGCTGGAATTTTATTTTAGTTATTAGGCTACCTCTTAATTCCATATGCCTACCCCTACACAAAATTCTTTTAAACGAACAATTGGGATATGATAAGCACCACTTTGAATTTGAATTAGTGAGCGGAAACTTGACTAGAAATATCTTGTCTAACATTTTGAGAGGATATATAACACATATTTTAAATTTTCTTAAACTACCGTGGAGCACCCTACTCATTATAGGATTATACCTCAGTTGACATGAAGGATTATCGAGGAACTAGAGACAATTATAAGACTATTTTAAGTGAAGTTAATACCTGTAACAACTGTCGTCCATAAAATTCTGAGTATCTACTTTTGTAACATCAAGGAATCTTGGTATGATATCCTCCACTTGAAGAGGCCACGAGTAGAGGCATGCAGATCCAAAAATTGCCAGTCCCCCACCTCCAAGAGCTACATGTGCTTCCATTGCTGCCAATATGTCTTCATGAGTCTTTGGTGGCTGTTTATTTTGAGTTAAATTATATCGTGTGCAGGACAAGAAGGCCAGAAATTTGCGATTCTTGCTCCCCAAAGGTGAAGTCATCAATTCACGACCAAAGTGTTCCCATAAATCCCTAGGGCTCATTTTTTTGGCTCTTTCAACTGGTAATTGGCTTCGAAAAACTATACATTCAGGACCTAGTCTGTTTAAATCATATTCCAGCTGGAAAGTTTTACGTCCTGCTTTAGCTTCATACAATTTTTCTGCTGTAAGAGATTGAATAAGACGTGCACCTAGAGCAATTCTTTGGCATGCACTAGGAACTGTGTTTTCTATATCGTTAGGAGCTTGAAAGAGCCCATCATGGCCCTGACATATTATGTATACTGGTGTCACTCGAAGTGTGGTTCTTCTTGGCTGATATACTATATTTAAATTTTCTTGTATGCCACAATAATCAAGGACTAGGAAATTCTTCTCTAATACTAGACTCACCAAACATTTAAATTCTGAATTAACAACTGGCCATTCGGTAGAAGATACCAATCCGCTACTGCCATTGTAATGATGAAGAATTATTTTACCTGATGTGCAGTTGAAACATCTGCTTCCATTTTTAGTGAATATCTGACCTTTTATAAGTGGCAAAGAATAAAATAATGCTTCTCCATCCTGGATATTTGAAATTGTAATAATGTGACTGTCAGCATGACAAGATCCCATTGCTGGTTGTGGAGATATTTCTGAACCTGAAATGTATATACAAAAGTTACACATTTCAATTAATAAGAAAATATACGCATTGCAGATCCTAGGGATGTCAAACTACCGACATGTTTCAACGAAACATTTTTTTAATTAGGCCTACACTTTGACATTTCAAGTGATATTTATTACTGCAATTTAAAGACAAATTTCAAGCCCAATCATTGCAATGGTGCTAAAACAGAAAATTCAATATTTACCTTAATGCCGCATGGAACTTCCTTTCTCACTGTCAGAAGTAAAAGCTATTTCGAACAAGTGGTGAGTGACATTTCGTGACAACATACAGTGCGTGACAGCAGCAGGCCTGGCACACCCGGCACCACAAGGAAGAATCCAAATGCAGCCGACAGATAACAGCACAGTCTATGTGTACTTATCTGCCATCTATACCATGAGACAAAAAATACCGCTAAGTTCAATTTTCCTCTGCGCTATATTCTCCATCCACATGGATAGCTTGTGTTTAACCACGACAATAGACAGAAGTGGTGATACAGTACAGAGTTATGAAAAAATACAGACTTTTAAAATTTAAAAACAGAAGAAATTAAAAAGACGTTCGTGAAAAAACTTACATTTATTGTTATACAAAGAAGTTAAATAAGAGACATACATACAGTCAAAGCTTGATGAAAACGCCTCAAGCCAAATTGGAATCAAAGCTGGTACTTAATTTACGCTTTAGCAAGTCAATACATTGGTATTATTTATGAAATCTGCCTATAACGAATTCCCGCTAAACCGGTGTTCGGTCCCAATTAGTTCGGAATAGCGGGACCCGATTGTATATTAATGTTTCTTTTCATTGAAATCAGTATTATTTGAATTATTAAATATTTTCAAAAATAAATTTCCACGTAGACCTACAGTATACAAAACACTACTACTCATGAGTTTTGAGTTACAAGTATGATTTTAATCTAATGGCTTCAGTCTGTTTAGAAGAAAACTAATAGGCCAGGTTAGTATTTTCATGTTTAAAAGAAAAAAATTAACCCGTTGAATTTAAATTTACAAAATACATAACAACCCTTAACAAACTCCACTTCGAAATTAGCAAATAGAAAAATTGATTAAGGGTGTTTCAAAGAACACGCAGTACAAGTTTAATCTTCCTAGCTTAAAATTCGTGGAAGAAATAATCAAATCAAATCAAATTTTTATTTACCATTAGGTAGTATAGTTTTACAATAGGCTTCATCAATTATAGAAACTTACAGAGTACTATCACTTCACTATAACTATAATTATTATCACATTGAAATCTTAGCTACTGTATCAAAGTCAATAGAAGAATTACTAAAAATAGCTTATCCTATTGTACCAAGGTTAATAAAAAAAAAAAAATTAAAAAAAAAAAATCATTGTAGGCATAAGATTCCAGTTATTAATAGTTTCATATTATATCACAGTATTTGTTAACAGGGCTTTATTTCAAACTACTTTCTAAAATTTCACTCTCTAAAAATTATTCTATTGTATTGAAAGTCTTACTTTTATACCAGTCTTTTAAGACTTTATTAAGTTTGTTCTTTTCAAGATTTCTAATCATAGGTGGAATTTTATTTTAAAAAACATTATTTGCTTGTAACAGAGACTATTCTGTGGCGTAGGGGATGCGTTCGCTCCTCTCACGCAGCGGGCCCGGGTTCGGATCCTGGTCGGGACAAGCTACCTTAGGTGGGTTTTTTCTGGGGTTTTTCCTCGCCTGTGAGACAAATGTCGGGTAACTTTAGGCCCTTGTGGTCCCCAGATATCAGCTGGCCGTCATTATCATCTTCATCCCATCCTCGCCTTGTTTGGAGTGAGTGTGTGTGTGAATGGTGTGTCTCGTCCTATGTGTTCGTGTTGTCTCGGAGGTGGCCCCGGCATTGGGCTGATCACTCATCCGGCAGGCCCTACATGTCCTTGTCTGGTCAAGAAAGTATGTATGTGATCCAAAGATAATCCCTCTCCCGACAGGTCGTGGCCCTGTAAGGCCCGGGCGGCTTGGGTCGCTTAAATCCTAAAAGGGAGAGGTAAAATTAAGACAAAGAAAGAAAGAAAGAACGGTGACTATTAATGATTATGCTAAGATGATACATTGGCTTGTCTATCTCATTTTTTTCTTCGGGTGTTATACGAGTAATTATCTAGTGAGGACCTAATTGTAAAGGTATATAAATTTTCGATGACATACATTATGCTAGCAATGATATTCAAAGAAGGTAGAGTAATACCATAGTATAAATAGTAATACTATTAGGCCCTTCGTTTCGTGATGGATGAACAGCGAAACTGAGTCTAAATATATGTGTGTCTATATTTATGGCGGGTGGGTTACTTCAGTTATTAATTCATGTAACGAATTGTATTATATTGGATTTTCATTAAGGGTGTATTGTTCTTTTTTTCTGATACAGTGAATGAGGATGAATAGGATGATGACTGGTGTAAAGGGATATAAACTAGAAAATAAAACAAAGTAAAGTGATCCCTATACAGGCCATGGGGGCCCAGAGGGTTCCAGGAGGTTGAGACTCCCAGATTTTTGGGCATTCGGCACGTGAAGGTGGTAAGGTTGTCAGCCTTACGCACCGGCCGCCTTTACCCCCAGGATTACTTCTGGTACTCATTTCTGTTAGAGGCTGAGTCGACCCCATAGTGCCATAGTGCCAACAGAAGGATTAGGCCAATTGAACAACTCCAACGACCTCATCGGGAATCGAACCCGCGACCTACCGGTTTGTAGCACAGCGCCACAACCACTACGCTACGGCGTATCCCCTATAAACTAGAAAGTACATGACTATTCTGACTGGGTGTTTAGGGTGTGAAGAGAAGACAAGTTAGAGAAGTGACTAGATAAGTAATTATGATGATGATGATGATGAATACAATATGAATGTTTATGACATGTCATATTTTTATCCTGACCTCCATTCTCGCCGCGTATACGAATTAAACATGAAGTGTACATTTTTTTATCCTGATCGGATAATTTTTATTTTGCATTAAAGTACTATTTTTGTCATTTTCAGGCTCTTGGTCATATTCGGTCATATTTGTAATTTAACATCATATTTCCGTTATAAATTCGGTAAAAGAGCACAGTTATGGAGTACGTGCACTAAAATGTCGACTTAAAATATTTCCGAAAAAAGTTACGAATATTTTGGTTTTAATGTAGGCTAGTTGAAATGTGAAGGGACAATAACACGTAATAGCATAATTACCTCTTCCTCCTTGTTGTTAACAACTTCCCATAGACTTGTTTTTAAAATATTTTAAGTTCACATTTGCAGTGGTATTTGGAAACATTAACAGATTAGAAGTTCTTTAAAAGGGCAAAATTGTTAAAAAAGAGATTATCTGATTGAATTAATGTGATGTAATAATTTAGTGTTATAAAAGTTTTAAATTGGAACAATTATTTTTAGAAAATACGTTCTTTCATGAAGACATATTTAGGATTTTGGGTCATATTTAGCACTTTTAAGGTCATACTTGCAGTCAATATTTTCCACTTTTATTGGTCATAAACATCCGAACCTTAGTGATGAAATATGAAGAATTCTGAAGGGAAGGTTTCAATAATGTGATTTTCCCAAGTTAAATTTTATATTACATAATATTATAGAATATTCTGATATCGATTCCCTTACTAGAAGTCTGAGTCACCATATCAGCTAAGTATTGCTGAAAATCGTATCTCTCACATGCAACATAGCTGCTGATGAGTTAATGTCGTTGTTGCACGGAACCTGTTTGGCCGCAGGCTACGGCGAAGACGATGCTTGTAAAGGCGACGGCACGGCGTCTTGGTGGCCTCTGCAGGCCCAACAAGAGGTTTCTCCGAAGCAAAAGGTTAATACCTTGATTCAAGGCCAAATTAGAAATTACTGGAAGGGTGAAGGCTATAACACAGCAAATGTTTTTTTTTTCTTCTTTTACTTATAGGAAAGCCTTTACTTGAATTCATTAGATGGAAAAGTGGTGGGAGGCGCAGATCAAACCAACACGTGCCGCACCTGAAATCATTTCTACTTTCTGTACAGGGGTAGTAAAAATAGTTCATACAGACAATCATCAGAATTGTGTAAAGAAATCTAATAAAATTATGTCATTGAATTAATTCAAAATTATAAACCAACAGCAATGGCAATATAATTTCTAAAGAAGAAAATTAAAGATGCCTCGGAATTCAACAAGTCGGCAACCTTTTTGTAAGACGCATTAATAGGAACTGAAGAAATGGTGAAAACACAAATGTACGTACGAATTTTTCTATATAGTCACAAAGTTTCTCAAAACATTTCTCTCATCGTGATACCAGTTTCAAAATACCCTGTTCATAGAGTCCGTTCGGTTTGGAGTATAGCCATCTGCGGACGGCTGTTATCGGCCAGGAATTTCTTCATGGGACCAAACAAATGAAAGTCTGACGGTGCCAGGTCTGGACTGTATGCAGGATCCTGGAGCACCTCCCAACCAAATTTGTTGATTTTCTCACGAACAGCTGCAGCAACATGGGGGCAATCATTGTCGTGAAGAAGTTTGACACCATGAAGAAATTTCTTTAGAAACAAGAAACATTTAATATTCTTTTACGTAACCAGTGATGCAAATGGTCCTCTGTCATTCTTTGGCCAAGTGCCGTCTCCTTTTGTCTGCTTTTCTATAGGCGCGAGGTTGGGTAATGTATGCGGAGACGTGGCACTTATTGGAATCTATTTTATTGGAAGAAAAAAATTTCTTGAATCTTGTTAGATGTAAATTTCAAACCTTTCTTTATATTTCTTTATTTTAAAATTTCCTTCTTATAATTATTGTAAATTATTGTATTTTATTTAATGTATTCATAATTAAGTACAAACAGTTTGGAGCTCAGGATGCATCCGACCACAAGCACGTGCTTTCGGGTGGCGCATTAATGTAAACATAATTTGTATTTTGTATAACATTATAGACAAATAAACATAAAATTAATAAAAAATAAATAAAATATTATTGCGTTTATCCCAGAACTCAGAATATAATTTCTTGAATACAATCGAAATATGCCTACAAATAGCATTAGAACAAATTCTTCCACATAATTAATTATACCGAAGAAGTTTCAAAACCATAGGGGACACGTTTATATATGAAAAAAGAACTTGAACAGTTTATTTCACTTTTGATTTACAGCAGCATTATGGTCCGGCCGATGCATCTATTTTCCATGACCGGTCATCTGAAATCACTTTCACTTTCGTGTACTTTCAGTCCATTACTCTAAATTTAAACAGTTACCGGTAGTTCCTCCTTGTAGTGTTGACAAACAAGTCATTGACATCTGATAAGGGAAGCAACTTGACTTGCTTTGAGAGCTGACTTCAGTTAAAATAAGTGTGATAATATCCTTCTGAGTTCGCTTTCTATTTTATGTAACATTCAAGACCATGGTTTGCAAGAACATCTTCGACTTCAATAAATAGATATAAATGAGTTTAGTTCAGATGTGGTTGTGTTTTTTTATGGCAAATACGTACTGCATCCTTACTTCGTTGAATTGTTATTTAGAAATAAATAACTACGAAAACCATTAAGTTATATCATTTTTAAATTTCATGTCTTATTTTATAGGTTAACTGACATAGAAGAATGCTATGAACTCTTTGCTAATTTATTTAGTCCACTTATCCTGTAAGATAAAATGGTTATTCTAAATGAGCCAAAAAGAATCAGTTTTAAAAATCCTAGCTGCAAATTAACAGCTTACATTTTTAATGTTCGCTTTCCATTTTTGCTCTTTTTACTTCCTCATCCATACCATAGGTACTATGGGTGGTGGAAATAATATATTCGACCTAGAAATTCGTTCTCGCGTTTTCAACATATAACATAACATAACTTACATGTTTTGAGGCCCCTGAACAATATATATATATATATATACCTAGGTACATCATCATCACCAATAACTTTCGAGGATTAGGCCTTTTGGCCTGTTCCGCTTCAGATTGGAATTTGGTCTTTCCAGCGTTTCTTTGGTCTTCCAAGATCTCTTTTCCCTCTTGGTCTGTAGTTGTAGAGTCTTTGGGGTAGTCTGTCTTCTGGCATTCGCAATATGTGTTGATGCCAATTGTTTCTGTAGGTGTTGATGGTTTCCATTATGGGTGATATATATATATATTTATGTGTGTTTGTGTGTCTGTGTGTGTGTGTTTTTCCGTGTGAGAATGTGAACAGCACATCTCGAGAGCAAAAATTGCATTGAAAAATGTTGTATTTGGATTCGGTATCTAGTGAAAATAAGCCTATGATACAAAGGTTGACAACGACTTTCTCTATAACTCACTAAACAAAATATAATCTTTTGCTAATTCTCAAAAATGACTTCAACGATTATGTTTAAATTTTGTATAAAGCTTGTATAAAGAGCTGAAACTTGTATTGAATTTTTTTTTCTTTAAAAAAATGTTCTGACGGGTAGTTATAAGCCCCCCTCTATTCGTAGAAACTCAGAGAGTTTTGCATGGCAACCAGTCCAGGCTGAAGACGAGACAACTGAATGCACAATTCTTGCAATTCTGGTTTCTTATTCTATACCAGAATATTAAGTGAGAGAGAGACGCCTAGGGCAAAGAAAGTTATGCGAGAGCATTACATCAGAATTGACTTGGGTTGCGTATCCTTCGAGGATGCGATACGAATTATGGCAACTAATTCTTCTTCATTTTTACACATCAATAACTTTTTAATTACTTCAAGGGACAGTTGTGCCAAATTGGAAGAATATCGAACAGCGCGTTTGATCGTGATTTCGTAACAAACAGACAAACAGATGAAATGCTGAACGATCGAATTAAAACAGGACCTGGCTTTGCTCCATCAATAAACAGTGATAAAAAAATTCTAGAATTTTAATGTAATTACATATTTGTTTTTACACTTTTTACACTTAAATTTGACCTCGACAGATTTTCAACGTACGCCCATGGTATCGTTACTGTTTTAACTGATACTAAAGATTTATTTATGTAGTTTTCTTCTATTTAATTTTACAGTCCGCAAAAATAACTTAAAATAACCGCCTGTTATAGCCCTGGTCTAAATCCTATTCTCAGTTATCGTTATCAATATTTGAATTAAACCAGGAATGGCGGTACATGCCTAGCCTATAGTTAATACAATATCAACATAAATCCAGCTGCATCAATTATATATACATTAATCCTATCACTTTATTTGGACAAAGGAATCGCCGTGAAGTACTTCATGTCATCGTGTTGGTACGGGGTTCTTGTGCTGTCAAACAGGCCTACAACTTTCGAAAAGTAAACTGCTTTATTTAAAGACTCTGGGAGAAACTAAATCGACCAGCATGGATCATTGTAATGTTTAGTTAACATTTCATGGCCAAGTGAGAGTGCACTGAGTAAATATATTGTGGGTGTACTTATGGTGAAAGTTCTCTGTTCCAGCTTCCAATAATACATTTCTGTTCAGGTACTCCACGTTTTAAAGCTATGGCACTTACAGACACTGCTAGGGACGCAGTCATGTTGGCAAGCAGAAACTCTCAAGTAATATATTTTCATCAGAAAATTTACTTCCAAACTTCTGGTGAAAATTCTACATCAAATTTTATGTATAGTGCCTAGAGGGTATAGGAAAAAAAAATCTTAGTATTGGACAAGTTTCACCAAAAAACATGTCTCGGAAGCAGAGAAATGTGTTCTGAACTCGTTTTGCCTTTTTCAGTGTATTATGCATGTGTAGATACAGATTTTGGCATTGTTTCTTTCAATAATTTTACCTGAGGTTTTGATTTGGCCATGATCTTCCATACCATAATTTTGGTTTACAGTATACTCTACTCTTAAGTATGGATGCCATATGTCACGGACAATCCACAATTTTGTACGCTAAAACATGCTCATGCCAAAAAGACAAGTTAGAAGTCCGCGATTCCCTTTTGATGTTACAAATTTTTAAAAATTCATTCCAGATTAAATTACTGACAGGTATAACACTCTTGGCATGAATGAAATTGTACTCTCGACAATTCCTGTTAGATGGTAAGCAATTTTGAGAGATTCGCTTAATATGTGAAGTAAAATTATACACACCTGTAAGATCGAGTCGGTGTTTCGCGTAGCATCCTTAGCAAATATTTAACTTGAATATGGAATTTCATTCTTTTTTAAATACATTTTTGCAAACACAAAGCAACTGGATTTTGTTTCTTGTTAGGAACACATAAAAATTATTATGTGTTAAAGAATTAAAAATGATATTTCCAAACAAATGCTTTAAGTCTGTGGTTAGATTTATCAACATCTAGACAGTAGTCAAGAGAAAAATGTAAAGAAAACAGTATTTTTTATACAACCTTTAATTCTACACCAAGTGATGTGGCCGACAGAGGTGGGTTTCTTCGGGGTTTACCCCACTCGTAAAGGCGAATGTTGGATTGAAAATTACTCTCCATCTACCTGGAATGTCTACTTTATCCGATCCAATTTTTTGGTTCAAAAGGTTGCTCATGTAATATTTCTTTACAAATTTTTGGCTGTGCTCACGAAAGTATGTTTTCATCCAATATAACTTACTGTCAGCTTTTCACCCGAAATGAAAATCGATAATTACTACAATCGACATGGTGGTCGATATGCACACACTGCTAACATTTTCTGCCGATCTTTTTCATAAATTTTAGAGCACATCTATATTTATCGCCGGTTGTAATAATGGCTTTAGTTATTATCGTTGTAAATTCAAAGTCTGTCTTAGCGTCTGTTGATCTTTTTTACTCTAATATATTTTCTGCCATGTTTCTACGTCAAGCGGAGGAAAAATGACGCCCATTGGTTGATTTAATTTTTTTTAATAGAAAATTAGAAACGTTTCTATTCTTGCATGTAAAAACTTGGATGAAAAATATGTCACAGATCCAATTTGATTGGTTTGCAGAAATTTGCACCAAAAATTTGATCGTGGAACTTCGGCTTTACAAAGAAAATATATAGCTCTATCAATGATGAAGCAAACATCGTTGAACACACATTTCCCCATTAATTTAGGGCATACAAGAATGGGAAATGGAGCAGTAGAACAAATGCGCCGAAAAGTAATTGTGACTGGAGTAACTTATGGCCTATGGTCGAGAGCTCCGAGGGTGATGGAGGTAAAAGAATGCGTTGTTTAGGTAGGCCTACTAGGACAATTGGATCAATGGGAAATGAATGCGCGGGTCAAGTAGCAAAATTTGCAGCATCTTCTCGTCAGAATTATTCACATTCCAGATGGCCTGCATCGTACTTATGTTAAAACCCACAACAGGAATCATACCGGCCACTGGACCGACGAATGGGTCCGATAAGATAAGGGTGTTCTAAGGAACTTTTTTCCTACATTGTTTGATAGGTTAAAGGCTAACGTTTATCTCCAACTTCAATTTTACATAGTTTCTTACAGGCCATGGAAAGTTTGGAAGTTATTTTATGAGATTTAATATTATTATTACAGAACGAAACCATGTATGCAGATATCAACTATCAACAGAAAATGCGTTTATTTCACTACCCAATTTTTGAAGGAAGGTTCAATTTTGAACTGTATGCATCTTAAAGAAACTTCAAACTCAAGTTTACACATATTAAAGAAAATCGGAGTTTTAGAGAATTTGTCAGATTTATAAATTACATTCAAAATAAATTATAATTAATTACTTAAATCGTATATGAAATTACATGCTGATAGGCCTAATTAGTTTTAAACTACAACTTCAACGTGTCTTTGTGGGGAAATGTGGTATCCATTTCTGTAGAACAATTAATGGTATTAATAGGCCTAATAAAAATAATGTATTACTATAATGACTATATCATTATTAATTATTATTATTTTTATTTTTAGATTTCGGGATTATGTATTTCAAATTTCGAAGAGAAAGGTAGACTCCATTTACATTATTATTTTAGAATAATGCAAAACACCATACGAAAAATATATATCTTTGTTTTACTGTCCGTTGGCCGGCGACTACTGAAGCTTTTTAGCATCTATCGATGAGATGACGTAAGAGATCGATGATCTCTTGCTGCTCATGAACGAGTTCTAGAAGATTTGAGACTAGCAAAAGGAATGGAGCAACCAGGTGATCCAGCAGCGCGAGTCAGTGAGTGAGTCAGTGAAAGAAGTGCATCTGTCCATTTCCTTATTCAAGATATACACTTTCTATAACAAGAACAGTTAATCAAGTACGTACGGTAAACCGGTAAGAATGACCTTTATTCAGATACATCAAATTTGTATCAATCACTTTGTATACCCAGGAAAGAAAAAAAGAGGAGATTCTCATTACAGCAGTCTTGATTCCAAATCCAGCGTTACATTTTTGCTGTATTTTCTGACTGTTGACTGTTTTATTACTGATAGATATACAATGTAGGCCTATTAATTTTCTACGAAATATATTAAGTATTTTTCATAAATAATAAACTTTTGAAATTTATTTAATTAAAGTAGGCCTACCTCTAAATGAATAATTTAAAGCACAGGACATAACTAAACCCTCGAACGGCTTCAGTTTTTTACTTGTTTGTTTTGTTTGATTGTTTACATGCTTTTAAATTTAAGATTAGTCTTAATTTTAGTTTTAATCTGAGTTTAGTCTTTGTTTTGTTTTGTGTTTTTAGTTTTAGTTTAGTTATGTCATATTATAATTTGTATATTTAATGCATTGCAGCTTCCCTAATGAGAGTATTGCTCTGTTGTAGCACAAAATAAATAAATAAATAAATAAAATAAGATAAAATAAAAATAAGATATGCGCATATAATAATGCTAATGACAACCGCTGACACGCAAGCGTACGCACATACTCAACACAAACACACTCTCTTCGTACGAAGAGCACATGCACTCCAACATGTGCGCACGTACGAAGTCTCATGCATACGCCGCGTATACGCAGAAATAAGCACATACATATGCACACACACATACATGCGCAAATGCAAGCGCAATCATATGTCTGCCATTAGTCATTAAATTAATATATATTTTTAGAATGTCACATGCTGCTGAGCTTCATCAGAAGATACTTTGAATGCTAATCTAATATATTCATTCCTGTATGCTAGTTTATAACATATCCTAAGTCCACATTTAAACAAAAGTGAGAGATTTCCTAAAAATCTAGAAGAACTTTCCCAAGATCTGCGGAATATCTGGCTGAGTATTCGGTTAAAACTGGGGAAAATTTAAAAGTCAGAACTTAATTTATCATTGATAGCGTATGTTTCAGTTTATAAATACCTTTTAATGTTTTATTGTATTTCATCATTTTCCTTTGATAATTATGGATAGGCCTAAGGACCTCTGCAAGAAATAGTAAAATGTTTTATAATTGACTGAATATTACTTGAGATGGTTAATTAGTTAGTATTAAAACAAAGGATTGTAAATAAAAAAGCAAAGACATGAAAAAAGTAAATGTGTATACAGACATTGTATTTCCGAACATTTTCAAAACGTATAACGGTTATCTGAAAGAAGGAAAAAGGCACGAATTTTATTTAGACATGGCATTGTCGACTGATTCCCTGTCTACGGATTCAGGAGTCGAATTAGATCCTTGCAACATACTGTTGTTATATTGTCAGCCATTAATGGAACATTTGCATCTCAATCCCACCATCCATCAGTAATGCCGAAATATGAAAAAAAGCAGCAGCAGCAGGCGGATCTAATCTCAAAAGCTTCAAAGTAAAAGAACTACAGAATCATCTCACAATCGTCTAATTTACGTTTCCATTAAAATGTTGTTGAGAAGACCTCGCCCCAAACCATCGTAGTTCTACAAAAGAATATAACAGCATTGTTCGCTATCCGAAAATCTTCACCGACAAAAAACAGGTGCTCTTGTAGTCGCGTGGATTTCCCCAGTGTTGCCGCTGTCATCCACAATTCTCAAGTGAAGTAAACGTGATGTGGTACGTATTTGGTAACATTGTACTGGACTGCAGACAAGTGTGAATACGCTTAATTATCTTTCTATTCACTGATTGGCAGGTGGAAGAGGATTAGAGTGACAAATGGTAGAGGCAGTTCTTGGAAAAGAAGTTATTAAGAAGTGGCACCCATAATAAAATAGAGCCATATTAATTTTTACTACAGTTTAAAATGCGTTAACTCCCCCTAGTCAAAATAAAATTTTGTGCAATAAAAAATCAAATACCGTATATTTTAACCAATTTATGACCATCTTCAGTGAATAATTCAACAAATAAAATCATAGCTGCATAGGCCTAGTATGTTGGTGGCTATTATTTAAATTGGTCGAAATTTTTTAAATTTTTTAACATTTTACAAAATTTTATATTGCTAAGGCAGAGTTACAGCATTTTAAACATTATCTTTACATACAATTTTATTTCTTTGTTTTATTTCTTCTTTTCTTAAACATGTTAGTTTCTCATTCTTTAAAAGGCACGAATCTTTGAAACCAAGGTTATCAGCTCTGGGGTTTGAGACCCAGATGTACCTAAGTTAGGTTTCTGGAATCTTCCAGTAATCAAAGATTGAGCTGCCAATCCGGTTACATGAAAAACATGAAAAATGTTACTCTGTCTGAACAGTTTCCAAACTTCGTACAATGAACCTTTTTGACCAAAGTGTTTGGAGTTGTTTGGAAGACTTTCAAGTGTACGGTATAGTCTATTAAATGCTTTAACTCACCTCTTACCATTTACTTAGCACAGGTAAATAGCATATGTTCTTTTGCTGAAGAACATCTGAACAAAGAAAACTGAGTTTTTCACATGTATCCTTCTTTCACATAAGACAACGAGATGAGGTGAAGGCCTCGAGAAGGCCAGTCACCTTTTCTAGTGTGCCGGTACGACATCAATTATTGCAGTCCGTCTACCTCTCCCATTCTTAGGATGAGTAACAGGTATTACGCAAGAAACTGCCCGGGATACACCTCGCCCACCAATCAGTGCTGGATTCAAATTCGATAAAACCATTCGTTCATAAGCAATCGCAAACTGTACAAGGATAATAAAGTAGTAAAAAAGGTTTTTTGGGATTTTTCCTCACCTGTGAGACAAATGTCGGGTAACTTTAGGCCCTTGTGGTCCCCGGATATCATCTGGCCGTCATTATCATCTTCATCACATCCTCGCCTTGTTTGGAGTGAGTGTGTGTGTGAATGGTGTGTCCCGTCCTATGTGTTCGTGTTTTCTCGAAGGTGGTCCCGGCATTGGGCTGATCACTCATCCGGGGAGGCCCTTCATGTCCTTGTCTGGTCAAAAAAGTATGTATGTGATCCAAAGATAATCCCTCTCCCGACAGATCGCGGCCCTGTAAGGCCCGGGCGGCTTGGGTCGCTTAAATCCTAAAAGGGAGAGGTAAAACTAAGATAAAGAAAGAAAGAAAGAAAGAAAGAAAGAAAAAGGTTTTTACCAACCCTGCCACAAATATTGTCAAACCAGCAACTAACAATAAAATAGTACTTAATCAATCTCTAAACCCTACACTAAAACGAATTAATAAAAAATATACCACAGCTGTAACCAAAGTAGAAGAATGTACCAATGGAGTAGGAGCTGCTATCACGGCTGGTGAGGAACACTTTTATATAATAAGGAGAATAATTTGTTTATTAATCATGGTAATTTTAGGTGGTTCAATTTTAAGTTGAATTATTTTTCCTACCCCTATTTTTATTTGTTTACCAGTTATATTAAAAAATGTGTGATTATTGTGCAGAAATGTTTTAGTAATAGCAGAATTAATTATATTAACATGTTGGTACCTATTTAATAAATGACATACCTAGGTATACAAATTACAATCTAGCTGCACGCCCATCAACAACAAAACACTGAAGAATTGCCTGAAATTACAGATTTTTACCATCTAAGCTATAATAAATTTTGTTTTTTTTATTATAAGTCTGTATTAAAAAAAACTAACTTATACGTTTATTACTACAAAGTTTAAGTACAAGGACAATTGGTTAAATTTGTGACTACTGCTGTTAACATATTATAATGTAGGCCTATACATTTTAGATATGGTACTGTCCTTTTATATAGATATACTGTATTTTAACAGCCTTACAGCACAATTTGTAAAAATATTTTAGCATAATTGTGTAAATATGTGTGTTTAACATTGAAATTTGTATATATGATTTATTAAATAGGTACCAAGATTTTAATACAATCAATTATGCTATTATTCAAGCAAACCTGCAAGCAGCAATACAAAATTAGGGCTATATATATATATTTTTTTTTATTTCCCTTAGTTTGTCTTTTTTTTGTGGGTGTAAGGCGTAAACACCTCTTTTGGTACACTATTATCATTCCTTTGAAATTCATCAATTATATAAGGATAATTTTGCTATTGATTGTTAGTAAATTACTTTTTGAATATAACATTACAGGCCTACATTTCAAATAAGTCATTTACAGCTTTTATGTAAGCTGGTAATTTATTTGAAATAAAAAATTATTAAACTGGTTGGCCTATATAATTGAAGGGGCACAAATTCATAATTGTTTTAATGTTTTACATACTAACAAAACTCAGGTACAAGACATTGTGCATTAGGCCTAATCGTGATTATGGAATTCAGAACTAATTTTGAACTACCTTACATTCCTCGTAAAGGTCCGTATATATCTGCGAGTCTTCCACACTCCAGGTTGAGTTCGCTAGGCGCTAGGGTGTAGCCTATATAGAATTAAATTCGATCTGAACCCGATCTATTCCTACATTTCCAGAGGATCGGATCGAAAATTAATTCAAGAATGAACTCACGTTTACACGACGATCTTGATACGGGAAACGGATTCAGATCGATTTGAATCCTGCATATATACGTAGTAAAACCCCCCCCCCCTCATTCAACAATGCAAGAAACCCTTTTTTACAAGGCTTGATAACAATGTTAAGTAGGATTTTGTATCAAACACCTCGTTATTTAAGTACTGGTAATCCAAGCTAAATAGATTAAGTAATATAGGCCTCCTCATATTACAATTAGCTTCGGAAATCTTAACGTTGATTAACTCGATATGCTCAAAGAGTTTACCGGTACGCACAGCGGATCGTACCGGCAGAAAAAGCACTGTATAGTATAGGCCTATATATTTTTACCATGTTCATGATGAGTGATTCAGCACCGCTATTTCTCCAATACTGTATCATATAAATGAAATATCAGTCAAAATGAATAAGCCATTTCACAACGACAAAGCAACAGATGGACGTCTACTGTTATAAGGCCTACTGGCACAATCACAGATCCTAGCAAACTATTTATAGCTTATATTATGATCTCTTCAGTTAATGAGTTATATTAAGGTGAAATAAAATGGACTTACAACTGAACATTGGAATGTCAGACTCAACCTATATAAACCCCAATCCCAAATGTTAGATGAATAATAACTTACCAGCTGCGGCATTAAGTCCGTAATAAATTAGCTTATTAACTAAAACATTGTGAAATATCGAGTCGGAAGCTGTAGTGAAATCATATAGTCCAGCGTTTCTCAACTTTTTTGAATCCGAGGACCTCTAAAATGTCTCAAAAATGTTACGGACCCCTAATTTTACATCCCGTTTTTAAAAGAAGACCTATATTCTTAATATTTGGGGTATTAATTACAGGTCATTACAACGAAATATGTGAAAAATGTTTACTTCTTCACTTTCAACTTGCTTTATGATTTTTTTTTATTATGTCTGTGAAAAATTTTTACTTCTTCACTTTCAACTCGCTTTATGATTTTTTTTTATGTCTGCGGACCATCTGCACCATCTTCGCGGACCACTGGTAGTCCATAGGTTGAGAAACGCTGATATAGTCTACGACAAACCATTTTTTCAAGTTACTACACTAGTATTATGTTCCCGATTTTACAAAACCATGTTTTCATCATTCCGAAATTTACTAAAATAATGTTAATAAACAATAAAAAATAATAATAAATTCCATGATCTAAAATCAGGCGTTTATGTCATTTTACCTTTTTCATTTCTTCCTGCAGCTTAATCCCGCTAGAATAGATACAGTTCTCATTTCTTAGTCCCGAGTGGATTGTTTTACTATAAAATCTGAAAGATAAAAGACGTATAAGAAGTAAAGAATAAAAGAATGCAGTGCAACGTAACGATTTAGTGGTTTTGTCTGCGATTTTGGTATCAGGCACAGAAATGGATGTCACGCGAGAATTTTGCAGGGCTGGGATGATAATCTTTGCTAGTCTGGAGTTAGGAAATACAGTACATTCTTGCTATTATTTTCTGAACGCAATGTTAGTATTCTTCAGAGTTACAGTTAACGCAAGCCTGATACTTAAGTCTACTCGAAATCAATATAATTTTAAGTACGACCTATATTATTCTAAGAAAGCGTAGGTAGCCTATTTTTTGTGCCATTTTTAGAAGACCTCGTCCCAAACCATCGTCTACCTTAAAAATCTAAACTCCGTGGCGCTACATCCCTTGAGGGTCTTGGCCTACCATCCGACCGCTGCGTCATCTACCTGAGGCAGATGGCAGGATTGGGGGGCATGTGGTCAGTATGCCGACACCCACGGCCGTTAATGATGGTTTCCGTGACCGGAGCCGCTCCTTCTCAATCAAGTAGCTCCTCAGTTTGGATCACGAGGCTGAATGCACCCCGTTCCAGATCTCCCTACCTCAGAAAAATCCGAGGAGGTACCGGAGACCGAACCCGGGCCTGCTGATCCGTAGCCAGCGTCACTAACCATGAGACCACGCAGGCGGTCGTCGTCTACCTACAAAAGAATATAATAGCATTGTTCCCTTATATATATATATATATATTTAATATTCATACTTGTTAGTGCATTCTTTGCTGTGAACAAGACAGATATTGAGATAGCTTCTATGGATAATATTTGTAGTAAAAGTTTATTTCGATTATATAACGACGATTGTGAGCTGTCATTTAGGCCTGTAACCATCGCCTTTAATTCTACAGACATGCATGGAGCTGTCGCATTTCCTTACTGATAATTGCTATCTAAACCCGCGAACAGGGAACAGAAAATCACTACATTACCAACTGCTTCACCCAAGTCGACTCAAACGTTTTAGCTGAAAATATACAGTAAGGATAGAAAGTACAAAATGTAAATGGAATCATTAGAAACATATTCGAGGCAATCGCGAAAAACAACTGTTCTTTTATGTCAGAGTGCGATTTGTAAGGGAATAGGGGGATTCCCCCTATTGCGGCTTGATCCAGAGCGTAGCCTCTACATTTTTAACATTTTTATCCTGGTAGTGAACCTATTAGGCACCTCCATCTGGTAAAATCACAAATTTTAAACAGCATGTCAAGTGTCTACCATGAACAAAGAGTTCAGCTTTGGTATGATTTTTTTATTTTATTTCCAGGTATAGGTCTATTTTTACAGGTGAGTATATAGACACAAGACTTTTTTCTATGGAAATTATATTATTTCTGAACTCTAAGGTCTTCAAAACGAGTATTTCTAGTGATTACTCGGTATCTGGTTTCAGGATCGGAATTAACATCTTTAGCTTTAATAGATCTAGCATGTGACTAGAATTTTTTGTGCAAGAAATTCCTACCCTCGGTGATAGGCCATAAATATATAAGGAGCAGATATTCCGAGACAACCGGACTGCAAGAAAGTACCACAGGCTCGAGGTCAACACGTGCACACGTGTGAGAGAGAGCTCAATAACCCTTTACATTTGTACTCTGCAAGTAGACCATTACAGTCCGACAATGATCATCCACTGGAGATGTCCGTCCATGAACTCCGATCGGGCGGAACGCCGTCCGTTATTACACTGCACGTGATCCCCGCGTTAAGAATATCCCACGGAAATGAAGAAATCCGCCACTTCCTGACGACATAGCGAATAGCGAATAGCTAATAGCGAAGTTCTGTCTCCCGGAAATAACCCTTCTGCGGAACACATTCATAAAACATTAATTTCGCCTATTCAATATTTCGGTGATTCTATCTCCTTCCAAAAAACATTCAGATATTTGAACTAACGCACTTTTGTAATACTAGCAAGCGACTTCGCCTGCTATTCAATAGCTAGATTTTTTAATCGTTTATTTAAGAGCAAAAAATAGTATTTGTAAGGTGTTTATAGTCGCTTTAACCCAGGTGGTCATATCGCGACTTATAAAGTATATACAAAAAAATCTGATGTGAAAATCACATAACTTCCTCTGCCGAAATAAAAGTTAGCAGTATTCACATATCCTTGTACAGAATCGCAAGACACAATTTTACGCTAATTATGCTATAAATACCATATAAAGTATAAACCCTTCTTTGAATGTTGCGACTAAAAACGCAGGCTATGGACAAAAAAATAATAATAATAAAAAATAATAAATAAAAAGTGACTGCAAACGTTTATTCAACTTTTCACTGTTAAGAATAATTTCCGAAATTGATGAAATATTCCCCTCAGATATTTCTTTACTGTAAGCATGGCCAACAATACATCTTTCTCACTTCACGTGCTTATATAGAATAAAAGGCCGTGAATGTCCACGTATTGAGTTGTTCAGGCAAAACAGACAGATCTTACAAACAGTGG
Source organism: Ectobius pallidus (assembly GCA_964059195.1). Lineage (NCBI taxonomy): Eukaryota > Metazoa > Arthropoda > Insecta > Blattodea > Ectobiidae > Ectobius > Ectobius pallidus. The sequence continues at coordinate 57,654,441 of CAXKWD010000004.1, read as the reverse complement.
GTAAATTACAACCACCCTTCAGAGAATTTGTTTTGAAAAAGTTTCAAATAAAAGTTTTAGCTGTTGGTATAAGCACTCCATGTACAAAATTTAAAGGAAATCCTTAGAGTCGTTTTTGAGAAAATCGTGATAAACAAAAATTTCTTTGTGTAAAGTCCCCTTAAAAGTAAGGGAAAGTTGTCGCCATTCTTCGTGTCACAGCCTCAGAAGGTACAGTCGGCCAAATAAAAAACGTCGGGCGGTATTTGATTAAGTATCACGAACGAGCATATGCGCATGTACAGGAAGACTTAAGGTTAGGTTCACACCTGCCTCTTGTCTCTCCATGTATTTTCTTGATTATTTAGTCAGTTTTGTTCCAAAACGAACATGTATAGAAGGCTGTGGCTATATGTCTCACATCCGCCATATTCTTGGTTGCAAATTCTTATAATATTAATAATTAATAAATTCGCAATGAATATGATTATTCAAGGAGCATTTTTTAAAGATCCACGATTCCTATGAAAACTTCTGGTCGCATTATAGTGAAGTACCCACCTCTTTAAGAAATATGGAATCTTCTCGCTGCTTCAGAGGTCGAAAAATGCAGGTCAATTACAGCCCTAACTACACTTTCTCTCAAGCTAGCATTTGTATGTGGTGCGATGACAAAGCAAAATTAATTATGACAATACATTAAGTTGAATATCGTGTATTGCGCTTTCCGCGTTTTTCATTTTTCCCTCATTGTTCATTTTTTCCCTCCTGTCGCATGGCCTCATATGTTCCGAAAATGACCTGTATAGGAAACTTGTGAACTAATGCGTTAAAACTTTGATTTTAACTGCATACGAGTCCCGACGTTTTTTATTTGACCGACAAAATTTTGTTTTCGTACGACTTTCCATTACATGAGGCCGTATTGCAAAGAGCGCGTATTCACAGTGGGTGGCTTATAAATACCCTTCAGAGAATTTTTTCGAAAAAATGTTTCAAATAAAAGTTTTAGCTCTTAGTATAAGCAACCCATGTGCAAAATTTAAAGAAAACCGTTAGAGCCGTTTTCGAGAAAATCGCGAAAAACGAAAAATTCTTCATGTAAAGTCCCCTTAAAAATAAGAGAAACTAGTCGCCAATCTTCAGCTCACATCTTCAGAAGGTACCTGACCCAAATACGAAATTTTGTTTTCATACGATTCTCCGTTTTGGAGCTAGATTGTTCACAGATATCCACACAGACACACACACAGACACACAGACACACAGACACACAGACATGTTTCCAAAAATAGTATTTTTGGATTCAGGGGGCCTTGAAACGTGTATATATGCTAAAAACTCAACTTCGAATTTTGGGGTCGAAAACAATACTTCCTCTACCTATGGTACGGGCAGAGGAAGTAATAAATACGTGACATTGGATCACACAAGAGAGAAAACATTGGAATAGATTAGATTATTACACATTCAGATTTCACTTAGAAGTCTTGAGTCTTTTAAAAACTGTAATATTTGATAGCGAGTTCAGTGCCGTCTGCAGATCATTTGGGATTCTGTTCTTCTGCCGCCATCGGTGGTACTGTGGACATTCCAGAATGATATGTTTAACAGTTAAAATCTTGTTACAAAGGTTGGGGATAGGGGGTTCTTTTTTCAGGAGATAGCTATGAGTCTTCTTACAGTGACCTATTCTGAACCGCGATATGAAGATTTGATTTTTCCTGGATAGATTTTTAATTGGGTACTGCTTAGTCGAATCTTGAGTTATTTCATGGAGTTAATATTTATTAACACTTACACGCGATCGCGAATCATTCATAATCAAAACAGCTAAAAATCTGGTTTCGGATGCATTTTACTATTACAGTACGCCGCCCGGGAAAAAACGACCACAGAATCGAGTTTGCTGGTCTAAAAACTCCCGCAAAGTGAGTATTGTCCAATGCCTTCCCATTTAGGCCCTATATCCCCCTTCCGTCCACCTACATAAAAAAAAATCAGGTCTCTGAGTCCGGAGTAAGTCCACCTTTAATTAATTTCACAATTAAATACAATCTACATGGAAACACCAGTTCAAATATTATATTATGTTAGCAGCAGGTTCGTCAAGCTCACTAACTCAAAGACTTTCTAGCACTGCATTTTATAAATTTAAGTATCAAAGGTCAATAATACTTGTGGCGGTTTTGTTTTAATTAAAGTAACCACAGAATTATTTACTGACAATGTCCCGCCCCTGTGGTGCTAACGGCATAATGTTTAATACAATAAATTGTCATTAGGAGCATAGTTATGTAGCCTACTGGTATGTCTCCTTAATATCCTATCGCCTAACGACCATGTTAGAAAGGAAATACAAGAATGTTGAATAGTTTCCCTAACAATTCCACTTATGCATCGGTAGTTTGATTGACCAGTAACGTGTAAGAAAGCACTAGATGAGCCAAGTAAAGGCCTAATTATTATTTCTCTAACTCCAGAACTTTATAGCCTACAACATCTACTTAGCAGCAGCAATAACGGCAGGATTTCGAACCAATGAATGCTACTCAATTACACAACGAAATTTGTATGCATATTTCTGTAATACTCGTAAGTTGTCAAATATTAGAGGTACCGGCATATCGTCTACATTTGTACAAAAAAATTAGAATAAAAATAAAATTATATAATAATAATAATAATAATAATAATAATAATAATAATGATGTTGATGATGATAATAATAATAATAACAATAATAATAATAACAATATTAATAATAAAACAATAACAGTAATAATAATCACACGCTCTTGCAGAAAATATGTAAAACAGTGATAATGTATTGTGCAATGAATGTTTAGATAAAAGTTTGTTAAAAATACTTCTTGTTTCTTGTGTTCTGGTTTGAGATTTACGGTCAGAACTGTAATCATAAGTTTCCTATTTTCTTTCTAAGAAGGCCCAAATATAGGGATGCAACACCAGGTGGAAAGGATTACAGCATATAGCAAACAAGCATCACAAAATATATAATGCAACTGCTACAGAATAATAATAATAATAATAATAATAATAATAATTATTATTATTATTATTATTATTATTTATTATTTATTTTTTTTATTTTTTTTTAGGGGGAAGCAATCATTTTTAGAAGGCACCAAGGATTTCTGAAGAATTCTGCTAGTGATATTGTGAGGGGTTTTGCCATTGTAGGGTCAACAAACTTACAATTTCGGAGGTTAATGACCTTTGAAATTTTGTATATTTGTAGTATTTCCTCATTTCTTGTGCAGATAGTTTTACTGCTCTATTTCTAAACCTTCCTAGAACAAGCTTTCCAAGAGATGTGCAATATTTTGGTTTCATTCCGACATATTTATAGCATCTTGTTTCGCTGCAGACTGATATAAATCATACAACAGACGATTTTCTTTAAAATTTCCTGTTTTCTCCAATGCTATAAATTCACATGGAAGAGGTATATGACTTTATTGTCTGCTAGTAAAAGAGCCCGATTTTTATGGGTGCAAGGATGTTTTAGGAAGAGCAACGTTGTATATACCAATTTATCCAATGGGGGAAACACTCTTCATAATTCATTTGAAATAATCATTAAGCAAATGTCTGAGGTTCCTTCTAAAGGTGCCATTTAATAACTTCTTTAAAATTGATGATGATTATTATTATTATTATTGAATATCCGAATATAATTAACCCTATTTCACCTTTCGGTATGCTGTACTAATTAATGAAATTTATATTCATTTACAGTTTACTTAATTTCTATACTTACATATTAACAATATACCAAATATGAATAAAATTAATTAACCATCAAATATTACATACTAAATCAAAGTTTCTTAAAATAGAATTAATTATGCAAAACATTTGTCACAATTTTCATGTCATACGGGAGATGGTATAAAATACATATATTGATAGCAACGCTTTTATTGCTAATGTATTATATCTATAGTATGTATATGTAATAGTTTAATTAATTATATTTTGCAGAGAATAAAGCTTGTTGGAAATAATGTATTATAATATTAATTTTACAATTTTGTCGTTTATTTTTTAAAATAATACCGGTACTGTATTAAGCGAGGTATTTAGCTTTTTCGCGCCACATATAACCACTGATAATTGCACATAATCTTACACAAAGTTAGTAAAAAACTTCGCGTGACTATACACATCCAAACAGTAAAAAAAAAGTAACAGCCTTATGAACCCTAACGATTTTATTTACTACAGTGCATAAGACTATGGATTTGCTTCCTAAGTAGATATAATTAATCGGGAAGAGGCCTCTTCAATAAAGTGTTATGTAAGTTTATAATTTCTTGTTAGTACATTATAAGCTTAAATTATATATTCCGTAAGTAAATATAAATCTTTAAGAATTTTTACATAAAACTGTTGCAATGCTACTAAATGAATCGGAGTGCAGTGCGTTTACACAAATAAAAGCCAAAAATGTTTTTTTACTACAGAAATTATAATAGGCCTATATACTGCACAACGATTGATCACCCTCATGGGTAGAAAATTAAACAAACTGGAATTACAATTCTAATTATCAGTGTCAAGTGTAATTATTTTTTCAAATTCGTTGATTGGTTTTTGCTCAGAAACTGCCAGAGAAAGGAAAAGAAGAGTGAGTGAGAGATGAAAAGACAGCAAAGAGTGAATGATGGCTGGATGGATGATGTATAGATGAAACACACATATAGACACACACTCACACACATATGAGAAGTAATCTGATGTAAAAAAGAAAAGATTAATTTATCACAAATATAGCAATATTATCCGTATATGTTAGCTACAATAATTGTCATTCGTGGAAACTTACTATTCCACTGAGATGTTCTTCATTGATTTCAAATGTACAGAGCTCACTCATAATTTCACTTGATGATTGCTAATATTGTATAGATTCAGCTCTCGTCCAACGAAATAATAACGGTTATCTAGCAGAATTACACAAGAAACGGATTCATTGGCTATAAGCTAAATTTGTCCCATATATGTAAAATATGTGCATAGGCCTATCCAATGGGAACCTTTTGCGTGCAGTTAAAAATTTGTCCACCAGAGCGCAGCAGGGTCTGAGGAGGTCCTGCCATCTCGTTCTGCCATATACTTATGCGTATCAATAGATGTGAATAATGTTGGCTTTCCTATAAAAACTGGCGATTAATAACGTTTAAGTTATATTCCAGTTATCAGATACCTATATTCTACCTAGGGGAGTGTGAGATCGCCAGAAAAAGTATTGATTTGTTAAAAGAATTAAATAATTAATGTCTGTCTGAAGTAATAATTAGTTGTAATTATTAAGTCGAAAAGAACCCGTGGGGTGTGTCAGCAAAAACAGGAACAATAATTATTTTGCAGTGGCAGAGACATGTGTAGCTTAGTGACAAATAATTCAAAATATTAAAATTATTCCTGTATATCGCGATGACATTTGTATTCGTTAAATGGTGAAGAAATATTTCAAATTTTATGAAACATTTAAAACTTGTTGTACAGTACTTCACAAAGAAAACATCCCATCTTCTTTAGATTTATAACCATAGTCGTAAATATGTTAAAAAAATTCTTTATACTGTAAGTCATTTTTAAAAAGTAATTTAGGTTCATGGTTGTTTGCTTTCACAATATTCTGTATATATTTCAGCTTTCGGTTATGGATTTACTGTGTGGTAAACAGATTAATATTTGATTAATATAACACAGTAGTTATAGAAAGTAAAGAACTTGGATACAAATGTGTAAATATTTTGTTCCTATTATCATTAATATTTTATAAATAAATTTAAGTTACGTTTGCTTGCTTCTAAATAATATCCTTTAAAGGCTTACGAATAAGACATGCTCCAGAATTATAGCTGTCATTAAGTTTTTGTGTGGAAAACAAATAAAAATAAAAGTATTTGAATAGTGTATCATATTAGTAATAGAATGTTCTTTTCATGAAGTCAACTAATTTGAAAGAAGCTGGAATGTCAAAATAAGGTAATAAGGAAATGATTTTCTTGTGATTATTACTATAGGCCTAAATGCGTAATATTTTTAACGTCAACGCCCATCCATAATATAGGTTCATACTTTTTGTTTTAGAATTATATTGCATAAGTTTCAGAATTATGGCTCGCAGGGAATTGTTATTCATTGTACTGGGTTCTCATATGCTAATAATTCAAAATACTATGTTCTCTTCGATTCGAGTTAAAATATCTACGTGCATCGGTAATTCCAGTTCTAATATAGTGTTTTAATATCATTAATGTGCATTATAAAAGTGAGTTGTATATAATAACAGTGTAGTTGATTTATTTATCTTTTTATTTTTTATTTTTTGTATTTAGAGGGAAAAATAGCCAGTGCCAATTGCCAGTATAGAAAGGAAAAATATGCTTTGACGTCTTCTTTAAAATATATATATATTTTTTTTTTAAATCTTCAATTTACAAGAACAACCAATGTCTGTAAGAATAATTCAGTTTTGAAATTGTTTCAATTTTACGATTTGTTTTAATGTTTGCAATGAAAAAACTTACGAATTTAATCAAAATAGGCCTATTAATAATTTTATTATACAAATTATAAAAAATGTGAAACGCTTCACGCTTAACATGTCATCCTTGTGCAGGGACAATGCTAATCTTCTCTGTAACGTTTCTCTTTTACAGGTACTGGGCGGTACTGGGCGTAGGATACGTGTGGTTACACATATATTCACATTTCGAAAGTTGTATATATAGTTACCATGGAACAAAAAATTGTGTTTGTGGATTTCCGCAAATTTTCGGGTTCAATAGTTTTAAAAGTACGAAGAGATTTTATCGTTCAGTACCATCATTACCTTCAGAAAAATATAGTCAGATCATCTTTTCCAAAAAAATTGTTTAATTTTAAGGCATTAATTTTTTTAGAGCTGTCCAAATTTCGATGAAAAACGATACTTTGAACCTGTGATCGAGCGGAAAAAGTCACAAATGTCCCCACCCATATCCTCTTAGGCTAAACTAACGTTACAGTGTATGTTTCCTCTTTATTCGACCCAGCAATCATGACTTTCATTGAATAAGATCTGTTTTTTATTCATTACTTGTTTAAATACATATTAGTTACTTGTTTAAATAAATATATTACATCACGTGATGAGAATTGTTATATTATGTTTGTAGAATTGAAGCATGTTTCAATATTTTAAACAAGAAATTAACTGCAGAATATAATGTCCCAAAACTCGCTAAAGGAATATTACGAAATAATATATAAATGCAGATACATTGTTAGAGCTTACTTTCCGTTACTTTAAAGGAGCATTCACACCGAAGTAGCTAGATAGTAATCGAAACTAGTATGAAAAAAGCCTGGATTAAAATTGCTGAAACTATATCCTCTTTAGCTAAATTACATCACTTTAAATGTGTTTCTCAAATTGTTCACATATTTCGTTACAATGACTTATAGCTAATGCCCCAAATATTAAGAATATTGGCCTTCTTTTAAAAGTGGGATGTAAAATTAGTGGTCCGTAAAGTTTGTTAGACATTTTAGAGGTCCTCGGGTTCAAAAAGGTTGAGAAACCTATGGAAGTACTTAAGTTCGACGAGCATCTATTGTGGCTACTTCTCGAATAAAACATATTAGAGGATCATAAACTTATACCATTGTACTTGTATTATACATGTACTCTAGCCGACTCTATATCTGATTCTGATAACATCTTATAATAGGGCTTGAATTTCAACTGAAAGGAAAATAATATTACTTTGGGTTTTTAACTTTTTTTCGTTTTCGGCATTGTCATAGTGAGATTTGAAGCTTAAGTAAATAGTGCAAAGATATGTTGCACAAACTTTCTTGCATATACATGTTAAGGGCTATCACAGAAAAAAGTAAATTATAGAGAAAATTACATTTTATTTATTACATTTTCATAAAAATATACAAGTATCTAGAACGGATAGCATCAAGGTCGATCTTTATGCTCATTGCCTTTACCGTGAAATAATAATAATAATAATAATAATAATAATAATAATAATAATAATAATAATAATAATAATAATAACTTGATGTTTGCATGGTTTCCTCAATCTCAAAGGCAAAACTACAGGATATACTGAGATATCGCCGAACATTAAAGCAAATGCTACACTAATGAGTTATTAATTACAATAGCCTACTGGTAAAGTTGGGCGGCCACGAGGTTTCATTCGAACACAGGACCTTTTCCCTATCAGCCTATACCACCTCGTTGTAATTGGTTTTGGTGTGTTCATTACGACTGAGCTAAATAGAATGCATTTCACAACAATTAATTTTCTTGTTACTAAGGGCAACAAGGTATCATTTCGTATTTTAATTAACGTATGTTCCGAAATTCGCATTTAAGTCGTATTTATTTCGTTTTTATCTTGATACCTATTAATTATATTAAAAAATGGGTTTAACGAAAAATGTTCAATTTAATTTTCTCTACAACTTTACTGTGGTAGGTTATCATGTATCGCCTACTGTAATGGTTTTAATCTAGAAAAATTGAAAGTAGATACAAGTGAAGTACCCCCGAAGTCATTTTCTCAGAAAAACGGATATAGCCATTTTATTAGTCATAGATAAGAATTTCCAATTTTAAATTCTTATTAAAATCGTTAGAGCCATTTTTTAAAAAATCAGAATTTTTAAAAATGTTTTCATGAAAAGTCCCCTTAATATTTCAGCTGTAAAGCTAAATTTCTGGGCGGTTCGACAAAATCTCGAAAAGTCTTTAATTCAAAAAATGAAGTAAATACAATGAACCGTTTACTCTCTGTGCATGTCCACGGACAGACGGACAGACGGACAGACGTCATTCCAAAAATACTTTTTTCGGTTTCTAGGCTTCATGAAACATGCTCTCCCGGTGTTATCTCGACTTCGAATTTTTGTCACGATCACAATACTTTCTCTATACTACACAATACTTTCTCTATACTACGTATATGCGAGAAAGTAAAAATGTGAAGCAGAAATATGTGAATTTTTGTTATGAAGTTGATAAATTAAGTAAGTTGTATTTATCAAATACTGTCCATGGAAGTAATTTTGTATCATAGTTTGAAATAAATGGTTGAGTTTCCTGCTGGGCGAACTTTCTGTTTAAAGCAACAGAACATAAGTGAATCTTGTCCATTTGATGAAGATATTTGAAACATGGTCTTCTGTTGTAGATAATGAGAATACTACTTCTTGTTAAGTTTTATTCTTTGTAAAAATGATTAAGATAGTGAGTCAATTCTGAGGATTTGAAAGTGTTGAGCGAGGAGATTTGAAGGAAATCATAGACTATTAACTATTAGCATCCGTTTAATCTTCCTTATATTTTATAACCATATATTTCGTAAAGCATATGTGTACACCTCTGTTTTACACAGAGGATCGCCACAACATGTTTTCTGGCATTCTGATTGATGTTTAAATAGTCTGGTCCATTATGTTCAATGGACAGCAGACGACATGCTTGGACCTCTTTTGACCCTGCTGCCACCTATCGGGAGTCGCTGACAGAAAGGTTCCCATTGCAAAGGATGAGCAAGACTATAGTGCATGGAACAAATTAATGAGGACAAGAACTGTAAAACGTATGAAGAATTAAAAAGAAAGACAGAAAGAACAACAGAATGGAGAGTCGCTGCAAACCAATCCAAGATTGAAGACTAAAGAAGAGAAGAATTCAGTACAGTATATGTATGTATTTATACATAAGGTTTAGTATACATATCTTATGCTCCTTTCATGCCACTACATCACTGTGAGATTATAGGCCTACTATTGCCCGTGAGTGTATTTTTAAAAATCTAATCTTAAAATCTGTATTTTCGAGGAAGTACATCATCCATTAAATCTTTAAATTGAGTTCAACTGTTTGTACTCTAATAAAATGTTAGCTGTGATAATTCTGATTTTTTGTCTAACTCTTTGTAAAACACTGAACTGTGTGAATAAATACTTAACTATTAGAATACATAAAAAAACATGTTTAAAATGAGTGTTTTTTGGAAGTTTTGGATATTATCCAACAAAATACAGCAATATTCCCTATTCTATGTTATTATCAATTTTCAAGACTGATGCTCTAATAATTTTTAGGCGAAAAATTAATGGTTTAAAATTGTTGTATAATTTAATCCAAGCTGGTGAACTGTGTAAGTTAATATAAAAATTACATCTGTATGCTCCTCATATAAATTGTAGACGTAATAGAACATTTAATATAGATCATGCACAAATTATTACAGGAATTCTTCCCTTTTAAGACTATGAATTTTGTGCATAATAATCTATGTAATGAATTTGATATAGATCTATTTCAATCCAGAACAGTCTTTTATAGAAATATTTGCAAAATTTTTACATGCAGTCATGAAGTCAAAAAGCAATGTAATTATTGTTCTTTTATTTGTTAACTTTTTAAATTTGTAATTATTGAGTGTGTGTTGTTTTAATTGATTTGTTTTAGCGTTCTTTTGTTGTTGTTCATTATGTTGTTCTTTATTTGATTGTCAAAGAATCTACTATGTAATTTTTTTAGTTTAATAGACTTAAATAAAGTAAAATAAAATAAATAAATAAATAAATCTAAAAAGCAAGAGAAAAATATTTAATGTTTCCGTTACCTACAAGGTAAAGTGGAACCGTAGGAAGCGTTAAGGGTGAACGAACTTCATCCCCTTAAAGGAATTCTGCTGCCTTTTATTGCGTCCAGGAAGGTATTGGCCAACGAGGGTTGGCTCAAGGTAAAGGAAATATGCAGGTGAAAGTTTACAACCCTAGATTTTTTAGAAAATATATCCGCAATGACGTTGAAAGATTTTTCAGGTAGAGCGTCCTTCTTTGTGTTCGGTGAAGTTGTGCTCTTTGTACCTGTGTAGCACGTCGAACCCTGTTATTACGGTTCTGCCTTAATAGTATTCATCTTCCCTAAACTTTCTACCGCCCGTCTTGATGAACTTTCTCTTTAGGACTATGATTGATATTTTTATAGCTTCTGTCGTCAAATAAAAGTTTCATTAATGGTCTAAAAGACCTACACGCAAGCCCCTGTTCATAATCGGAAAGCTACTGTAATAAAGTGAAAATATTATAAGCAAAAAAGAGAAAAGCATAAAACATTACATTGGAAGCAGTAAGATGTATCAATATGCTCCATTTAATTTTGAAAATAGCAATCCGGATACTGATTGACTACGTCATATCCTCAGCTGAAAGATTAAAAATAAATTTATAAGGCTCGACGCAAATGATGTTTTAAGAAGTGAACTGCAAATTTAAAGCATTAGGCTACTTTAACACAGATGTGTAACGGAAAACCCAAGAAGAGACAGCGCGAGCTCCTTAGGCATAGGTCAACAAGGATAATTAATTAAAATTTGATGCATATTTGTTATTATTATTAATATTATTGTTGTTGTTGTTAGTAGTAGTAGTAGTAGTAGTAGTAGTAGTAGTAAAAAGTTTATGGGTGCTGCCTACCCAAAAGTGAACAAAATGAAAATTTCACTAAATTAAAATGTACTACTCATTTAGTAGGCTACCGGTATTCTTACATCAAGTGTTGCATTACCCTTACGGCATTTACATTAAACTAGCAGTACTTAACCGCTCTCATATTTTTTAATATTTTTTTCAAAATCTTATTATTTTGGAATAGTAAAGAGTGTGGTGTGTTTTAAAACGACATTTTGTTGGTAACTTAAAAAAGACGTTAATATAAAATTTGGAGGCTTAAATTTAAGAAAAGGCCCCTTTCGAAGCAAAAGCCTGGCTACGTCCCTGAATGGGTGGTTGAGGATTTTAATCTTTAAATTTTGCAAAAAAGACTCCCAAGTTTAACGTTTAAGATGAAGTGGAGGGATTCTTGAGAATGTATTTGAGTAAAGTTAACGGAGATTTTAACTCCTTAATTTATGTTTTCAGCAGGCCTTATTAAAACATAAAACAAAGAAAATTGTGTTCTATATGATCCACCGTCATTCGCCATGTGGGATAGCAGTATGTTCCATGCCTTGATGTGAAAATATATTTTCACCTTTGCGGTCAACCTCCGAAAAACAAGCCACCGATTATTGGATATTCTGTCTTAGGTATAGAAAGTAAGAAAATTGAATAATAATTCCTTTATTACAACCAATGGCCATAGTATGAAGAATGGAGATCTGGTGGAATTATAAATGGCAGGGGAAACAGGAGCACCCGAGAAAACCTTCCCCGACCCCATTTTGTTCACCTCAATTTCCACATGAATCCACAGAGAGTCGATCCCGGATCTCAGCGGTGGAAGCCAAGCGATCTAACTACTCAGTCATAAATTGTACAACCATTATTTGCGAACAGAGATGTTTAGGCCATGTCATGTTTTTACCATACTCTTAATTTACAAAAATAATATGTTAATAATACAAAAATATTAATATCCACACATATTCATTTCATAGATAATGAAAATTACAATGCCTACACAAATAAAATGATTTCTGGCAAAGCTTAAACTTGCTTGTTTCAAGTCTGTAGACAAGTAGTGTTATGCGGGACCACATGTCTCCAGGCGCTGCGGAGCTTCCGTGGACTCTTCAGGTTATAGACTTATAATAGCAGCTCTAGTTAATGATATTGTGTTGGCAATGGCAGAAGGACACCAACAGTGAGGATAAAAATCCTTTTCTCCTCTTTTAACTCTTCACGACATACTTCGTAAACCTCTGAAGATCAATCAGGTGGTAGCCTGAAAAGTCCCTTACGGGAGCTAATATCTATCATGCTAGACTACAACACATTTCACCAAATCTTCACTGAAATCTACAAACTGTGAATTTCTTTAACTCCTATTATAAACATAATTATTTATGATACAAGCTTATAATTTTTACTTTCTCTGCCCTTACCATAGGTGTTTATAGGTAGAGGAAGTATTGTGTTCGACCCCGAAATTCGAAGTTGAATTTTTAACATAAATACACGTTTTGAAGTTCCCTGAATCCAAAAATACTATTTTCAGAAATATGGCGTGTGTGTGTTCATGTGTGCATCAGTGAACGCTAGCTCCTGAACAAGCCGGTCTCTTTAGCCGCAGAAGCAAGGCTTGGAGCCGTGGGTTCGAGTCCCGACCTCGGGCGTGGGTGTTTTATTTTTAAGGAGACTTCACATGAAGAAAATTTAGTTTTTCCCTATTTTATAGAAAACGGGTCTAACTATTTTGTTAAAATTTTGTACGTGGGGTGCTTATACTAAGAGCTAAAACTTTTATTGCAAACTTTTTTTTTTCGAAAAAATCTGGAGAGTATTTATAAGTCACCCACTGTTTGTAGAAATTCAATCCTGCCTGGTGAACAATAAAGCTTTGCATTAGTTTGAAACATCTGAATGAAACATCTGAATACGCGCTCTTTGCCAAAAGGCCTCTTATTCCATATGAGAATGTGGTTATAGAGGTTACAAGATAACGATCTTATGGCCTCTGAACCTGCGAGAGACAATTAGATTCATTTTTCGGTGCGTAAAATAAATATCAATGTGTAACGAGATACCTTTGTTTCTTTAGGCACTTGTGTTTCAATTGCTCAACTTGTGCACTATTAATGACCAAATTGTAGCATCATACATTGTCGTAGAAAAATACATTTTAGGAATCTCATCAATTCTTTAAATGTGTTAGCACAAAACTTATGTAAGGACAAATAGCGGTTTATATTTATGATTCAGAGACAATAACTTTTCACTTTCAAAAACTTGACATACCGTAACATTTTCAGTTCTAGGAATTCTAGTGGTAAATATTTCAAGTAGACCTAAGGTTACTAACAACAATGGAAGAACCGTGAGAAAATATATGTCAGTAAGTCACAGAAAATACTTTTACTTTTTATAAATAGGACGGGAGACACGAAATTTCTACCAAAACTCGGTCAAGTATGTAATTATTTACGGATTTGTAACGCTTTCGATTTTGAAGGACGCTAAACTCGCCAAAGGGAGCCATTGAGTAGTTCAGAAATTTACTACGCCTTGGAAGCATGAAAGCTAACTAGAAAACAATTACATAATAGAGGACGCCCTTACTTTGAAACCCTTCGTACTTTGTGCTAAACAGGGAGGAATTTTCCATGAACAGTGTACAATTACAAGTGAAACTAATTATAAAGCTCAGATTTGGGCTATAGTACCCACACTGACTTTTCGATATTGAACCCAATTCAAAATAGCAAATATCTATTACGCGTGTATTGTATGTGGGCTTTTAAGTGGATTTAACATTGTAAAATACGGGGATTGGGAAAATGATTTACAGAATGATATAAAATTTATTTATTAATACAATGTAGGCGTATGCATATAGTATTCAATTTAAATATCAATAATACTTAAGTAATGTACGAATTTTGTTTAGTCCATAAATTTGTCAATGTGTTGAAAACGTAAAATATACTTCTGAATTTTAATGTTGTGAACTTCAACGACGTAAAGGATTGCTGAATCTGTAGGAAGCCACAAACACAAAAGAATTATAATTTAAACCCTGATTTTTGGATAGGTTTCTTCTGGAATGAAGTTTTAGAACTGAACAATGGTTTATTCTTTGAAATGGTCCATCGTATCGTCTTCAGCTTGCAGATCAATTAGTTCCGTTCAAGAACTGCGCGCCGCATTTAAAACCAAACTTAGCCCCTTATATTTGATGAGATTTAGTTTTCAAATTACTCGATTCTACCATTTTTTTTGCAAGTTGTAGGCCTGCAAGTTAGATGGATGTAGTCTGGGGGGCTAGTTTCTTGTTAATTAAATCAACTATAGAATTTGGAAATAACTTGTTAATTTATCCTAGGCTTTTCTGTCAAGTCAGGGGTTGTAGTTTTGTGTCTCATTTTTGTTTTCACATGCTTAGATTTTAAAACGATTTTCCTACATGTTTAGTCAGCTTTAATGCCATCTTTAAAAAATGGCGTTACTCTTGGCGGGAAAGATTTGCAAATTGTGATGCGCGATTCACACGAGTGCGCTTCTATAGTCCTTTCACATTCGCCAGAGGTTTCAAGGCCAAACGTAGCACGCCTCTGATACCCCCACTTACCGTGCTCATATGACATCATACCCCTCCAATGCCAGTCACATGACAAGCCAGTAGGGAGTTCCCCCTTGGTGTCGTATGAGTGTGTGCGACAGCGCAGTTTCTCTGCGCAAAGGGGAATAATGTTGACTGCTGATCAGTGGGGGCATATTAGACGTGAGAAGTTGTGGCCTTGAAACCTCTGGCGAATGTGAAAGCACTATAATCTCTGCCTTGCAACAGAAACAGACCTTCCAAGTAAGCCGTCTCTCTGGCTGTAGTAGCTAAGGCATGTGGTGGTTTGTGCGAATATATTCCCGTCGCTAATGTTATACTTGTAGGAAGGTAGTGGAGTTTAAAAGCCTGTCGGCAGATAGGTCATTTAGGCCTTAGTTTATAAGGTCTTCTCAAATAAAATGCATGTAAACTGGCCATTAAACATGGGCGAGTTAAAATGATAGGTGAGATAGGGATAATAATAAAGTGGGACACCAATTATCCGAATTAACTGGCACCTGACTCGAACCGGATAATAAAATATCCAGAAAATTCACTGTGCAACGATTTTAATTTTTTTTTCTGCTCTTTAGATGAAACCATTTCTGAAATCCAAAATTTTCTAATACCAACCAATCACTTTGAGAGACTCAATTTTTCAGGAAATTTATAAAACTCTATCCAACTGAAAACAAAATAATTACATAATGAATTGGTTCATGTAGGAGTGGATTTTTTAAAATCTATTTTCAGTAATGTTATACAAACACAAAGAAAATTGGTGAAAAGAAAGTGATGCAATATTAATTAAGGTTAAGGATTAAGATGAGTGGTTGACGCCTCATACTTCTGTAATTTCTTCTTAAAAATAGCACAGGAAGACCATTCTATCAGACTTGACATTCGTTTTATGGCTGACGATGTCATAAACTTCCGAAAGGATTGACAAAAGGTCGAATGTAATTTGAAGTAACAGTACAGACGCTTTATTAACGGTGCATAGTAAGAAACACTAAAAAATTATTACAACCATATAATTCCTATTTGTTTCTGTGACCTACTTTATACCATCCACCGCCCAGCTGTAGGTGGCTCTTACGGAAGCTCTATTATAATGCTGACAATAATCATGTTCTTTCTTCCTGCTTTGTACAGCGAGGTGAAATACATCATTATAATTTCAAAGGGCAATGACATGAAGCTAACCCACCCTCACCATTTCTCTCCATACTTTTTTTCCCTTCCTTTCTTCAGGAATCATGCCATGTGCTGTAGGTTGGCGTCGCTGGAGAAAGCTAACATACCAAGGCTTGTCTCAGCCACTCACGTTTGCCGTCCTTTATTAAACGAGCCATGCTTGAGTTAAAAATAACTGTTTGTATGGAAAACGACAGTGGATCCATGAAAAAAATTATTGCACAAATGTATATAAATCTTAATCCTTATACACCATGTAGACCCCTTTTAAGGACGTTTACTATAAGAATACTGACGGTCATTAATTGTTGGACTACACAAAGGAGCTTGTACTTTTAAGATAAGATTATATTTATATACACACATATTCTGTAGGTAAGACTCAACAAATTTCTTTTTAATTTTAACTATTAGAATTTTGTAATCAATCATTTATCATCAATGATTTGACATACCTATGATTTTCAAAAATAAGTTAAATGGTTTGTTCAGAATCAGTTTTATATATTAGATTATTTTATACATAGGTTGCTTACTGTACTTAAATCTAAAATTTAGCTCAACTTTAAGCCTTTATTGTGATGTATGTTGTTTAGACAAATTATTTTTAGACTAAATCAAAAGTTTCTTAAGAGGACAATCTGGCAACTTCAAAAAATTGAATCGATTTGAACCAAAATTTCAGAGTATGTTCCCAATGACTTTTTAAGTAGCCTATATATGCAAAATTTGAATGCTATGGTTTTTAAGTTTTTTGAATAGGCCTAATTGATTTGTGTAGTTATGTTTTTAGTATTTTAAAACACACTATAATTTTGGTCGAATTTAATTCAAGGATTACCATATTTTATTATGTTGTGCAGAATAGTTGGACAAATATCTTTTCTATATGTTCTTTGGATTTGTAAGTATTGATATTCAAATTTTTAATTTAAAATTTTGTTAGCTATAACTAAATTTTTCAGAGCACAGACAACACTATACAAAATCAATACTTGAAACTGATCTAGAACATGTTGTCTATGAACCCGCAAAATTTTATAGAAATTAAAAGTTAACACTACTTTCATGCACTTATTGAAAGTGACAAACCAAATTGGCCTATCAAAATTTATCAGGACCCTAAGGGTTTCCGTCCTTCTACTTTAAGAAATCTGGCCGCTCTTTCTACTTTTTCTTGTAATTGTTCATAAATATTTATTGTTATAGTCCTAAGTAAACAAAAATTAATTAAATTGTTTCCTTGATATATTAAAAAAATAATTATAAATTAAGTCAGACCATATAGCCTAGGTATATTGAATGTAAAATATTAAACATGCCACTAATGTAATAAAATGTAATTTTTCAATCAGAGTTTCTCCTTACAGTTTATGTTCATTGTGCGAAAAATTAAATTAAATTTAATTAAACTAAACTGATAAATGCTTACTCCTATTCAAGATGACCAAAATGGAACAAATTCCAGGAGATTTTACAGTAAGTTCTATCCAGGAGTCTGGTATCTTCTCCATTATCAACACCGAGAATGTACACGAGCTTATATCCGTTATTTTTAATTTTAAATGACGATATTTTTCAATGGTACTTCGAACTAAATAATATAAGTTGTTACACAACACTTCTGCAGAAGAGCTATGTGTTACCGCTATAATTTAAACTTTTTTTTTGTTCACTTATGTTAATGACACATTGAAAAATGTGTGAATTAACGAAACAATTACGATGTTTGTTGCAGGACGACTATAGTATTCCAGATTTATTGTTTCCTGGTATTTATTTCTACAGGAAAGATTGTAACACAATCTCAATTATTTCCTCGATTTAAAGTTTGGTATCTATTCAAACAAAATATGTTAGTGGAATTACAGGTCTCGTGGTATACAATTTCCCATTAATAATTCCGTGTACAGTGTTTATAACACTTCCTAAAGGCTACTTACATCCTTTTTGTAGCCTGAAAGTCTTTTTTGTGCCCTGTCCCATAATATCTTACTTAATATTGTCTGTCTTTCAAGTTCTATGTTCTGTTTGCAGTGAGTTTTTTCTCTTTGTGATCATTTCTAAAGAAACACAGATTAAAAGATTTCACTCAGTTGCATGTGAAATCTATGTCCACACAATGAAACACGTGGACTTTTAAACTACACATATGTACTATACTCATAGACCTAATTTTTCCAAAAAGTTACGCTATAGAGAAATGTCTTACTTTACACAATTTTCATGAAAATAGGTAATAAGTCACCAAGTAAACTAAACACCTTTTCTAAATTTACTTTGAAAGAATATGACTGCAGCTTGAGCATTCGAGGTATTTTTGCAGAGCGACAATTAATGGAGGACTCATTTTACTCAGTCCCTTAGTTTATTGCTTTTGTTTATCCTATGAAGTAGTAACATAAACAGTCAACACAACTGAGTCATAGAGTAGTTTGACTAATCCTGTAAGCAAATTTGAATTCTTTGTTAAAAAAATCGCATGTCCAAGATTTGTTCAGAAGGTGCAATGCCTTGAAAGAGGACAGTGACCTAAAATACTGACACCATTAGGAGTTTTTGTTCTCAGCCATTACCTTTAATATAACGTCTTAAATTATGACCAAATACAACTTCTCTTGTACGACTAACCCTTTCCGCCTCGTTCTCAAACACATATACATCAGGGGCGAACACTTTATGCTTGTTACATGAACTTTATGTCTTCAGCAACCAACGAGAAACAAAGAATCGCATCTGGAGGAACCGTGCAAAAATTAATGACACAAACAAAGCAACGAAACATGATATATCGTATTTCAGGGGTAGACAGGCTGCAATTTTCGAGATCTTTGAAGCACCTCGCAACTTTCAGATCTGCTTCACATCAAGCCTTATCTTACCAGATTTAGCCTACCTTAATGCTAATTGAGGTACGAATTAACATAGGTATGAATTAGCAAAGTTGAATTGTTGGGATACCGAACGTGATTACAAAGGTTGTTTTTAAGAACTCGTTAATTATACGTAGAGTTGATAGTTTACACGGAATTTTAGTACATTGGAAAAATCAAGATTTATACACACAATATAGAAAAATATTCAGGACATGAATTTTACTGGTGTTTTGAAGTTTTAGTGATTTTAACTAACAATGACGCCAATAGTGAAACCACTATTCTTCTTAAATGTGATTACAAAACAATATGCCCTGATGATAGTTCCATGTAACCGAGAGGCCTGGGCAGATAATAGAAGTTGAAAATAAAGATACTACAAAATTATTTTATTGATCAAACTCAACAGTTCAACACAATACGGTTTGACGACTTTGTTACAGTTCTATGCTGTAACTCTGCGTAACTTTGGCAACGAAAGCAATGCCATATAGTAAAAATCCCGTTGTCGTGATTGGTTTCCAAACCAGTGTTTACGAATTACGTGCGGGAAGGGAGACTTTTCCAAATTGCGTGCCACTGAATCCTGGAAGGTATCCTAGTTGCGTGCCAATGCTATCTAGGAGACATCCAAGTTACGACCAGGGGTACTCCAGCATGCAATTCAAGTGTGTGTTTAAAATCCCCGCATAAAATTAGGTTGTTCACTTTTTCCACGTGACTGATCTCGCATGCAATTGGGAGTTCTCCCATGGAAACAACCGGATGAAAAGCAGTGATCATTGTAATTAACAAGGGAAGTCTGAGCTTTTGACTGATATAAGCCAGGCTAGAAGTAGCGGCTCCGGTCAAGAAAACCACCATTAACGGCCATGGGTGAAAGCATGCTGACCACATGCCCCCCAATCCTGCCATCTGCCTACGGGAGATGACGCAGCGGTCGGGTGGTAGGCCAAGTCCCTCGAGGGATGAAGCGCCACGGAGTTTAGTTTTAGTTTAAGCCAGGCTAGGTAATTCATTCTGAAAGAAAGGTTTAGAGGATTCTTTTGTACTTACAGCTCTAGGATTATAAACAGCTGAATGTGTGCAGTATGTACTCACCTGAAAATATAAAAAAAAAAAAGGCAAAATTAAGACAGGCTTCATATACACCAAATTGATCCAAATTAATGTTAAAGACTCTTTTCAACAAATCGAATTTTATTTAATAAATAAAATTTGCATTGAACTTTGTTTATAGAAAATTTGAATCGTTGAGATGACCCGAGCTTGATGCCTTTTTCAGATGACAGCAATTAGTCTTATTTAATAGTATCTAATTTTGCTTTTTGAAGGCCTAGACAGACAAAAAATAGTTTAAAACTTACAGGGAGCTGGCAGTAATAGCCTTAATTATTATCAACGACTAAAAATAATAACTTTTAAATTTTAGTCCATTTCATAATTTCATACATTGAATATGTCGCCAATATGATACTATGAACATGGCTATATTACTTGAAACGTGCACGTAAGAAGAAAGTTATTCTGGCATTCTATTTTGGAGTTCTCTACGCCATATAAATTTCTTCGTCATAATAATGTATGATATGGTGGTCATATCTGCCACTGCTGTATAGGCCTACGACAGGGATATGAAGATCCAAAATGGAACTATTTTAGCCACAGAGTATGAAGTAGTGTTATAGATCCAGTAAAGGAAATAGCCAGAATTCTTAATATTAGGCCTACAGTCAAGGTTTCTCATACCTCAATATTCTTAATGTGCTTTAGTTTCATACACAAATCAATTACGTGCTCTTTCATTAATTAATTAAAGGCTCGTAGCCAGAAGGTTCTTCATAACCTGCCCATCCTCGAACCCTCCTTTCGGTAATGCCTATAACAATGCCATTTTTCAATTCAGTCCATTTATTAGCATTCCAAACGTAGAAGATAATAAAAAAGTTGCAAAGAACTTCTTACATAAGTAAAGAATAAAAAGAATATTTATTTCGAAGAGCTATAAGTGACAAGAATAGGCACGCCTTTGAGGATTGTTGTAATGTTCACAGCAGAAGAACTTTTGCATATAGTACACCTGTTTTGTGAATGTATTTTCTCTGTCCTAATAAGGTTAAAAGGTCTCAAATACTGGCCATTCACTCAAGAATGGTTAATGTATGGTTAATGTATTAATGTATTTAGAATTTGATAAAACCAGAAAAAAGTACATGACAATGGAAAAGGTTCTGAGAAAATTCAACCTTCTGAAGGAGGGAAATTTCAGTTGTACGCCTACTAGAAGAATATTCAACTAGAAGAATTTTTTGGATGTAGACAGATTATTTTAAAGTAAAACTTAAGGACACTTCGTGCTTTTAATTTAAGTCCTCTTTATAGTACCTTAATAAGTGCCAAAGGTCAAACAACTTTCAGTTATAATAATAATTGTGCATAGTATTTTGGAGTTCACGATGCATATACCACAACAGGTCAGAATTCATGTAACCCTAGCCCATCCTGAGAAACATCATGTCCACCCTGATTTTCAATTTTGGCCTGATTTAAATAAAATTGAGAAAAAATAATAGTTTTTATTTGATTCACACTGGTAGTCGCTACCAAATCAATGCTGAAAGAGATTTTGGTCATCCATAACCAGTACAGGTTCGAAACAGCCGTAGAAAATTCTAGAAAGTTCTTCCCTCTTTTCACATAGGTGACCTCTTTAGTGTTAAAACCCATTATTGTTTTTATTTCTATGTTAACCAGTACAACAAAGCAAAAGGTTTATTCGTGTCCTAACCTTTTTCAACCACACTCCCTACTTTTATGACACTGCAAAATAATAACCAGAGAGACATAAAGAAATTTAGGACATTGCAACAGAGTTCAAAGACCTAATTCAGCGGAGGCTTTTCTTAGAACGAATTTGGGATGAACTGAAAGGGATGGCCGACGAGATGTCCCACTTTTTTAATAGCCAGGACATTATTATGCGTACAAAATTAAGGAAGTTGTTGTTTCAGTAGGTTACGATGCCAAGACAAATTTTTAACTTTCTATTCTCAGAATGTTCAACAGAAACAATATTTTGTGGTTCCACGAATACACATACATAAGTCTTTTTTTTTTTCAATCAGTTTATTGATGTGGGCATAACTGACTTTGTGTGAGTTACTCTGATGGCCTCATCCCATGCACCTTATATGTGATCTCTTTTAGTGCTAACAAAGAAATATAATACTTATTTTATTGTTGATCGTACTTTCTACGCCAATAAGAAGTTTTAAATTTAGTAAGGATTGCAGAAGAGAGGATCTTCTGGCAATTTACAATAAAAAGAGAGATAAAACTAATAACAAACAGACATGTAAGACCAAATATCGGTTCAAATTTCCATCATAAAATTACAATAGGCAAATACATTATTTAAAAATTGCCAATATCCTTTTTTTCTGTCATTCCAAAATCCACTTAAGTGTACAATATTTTCCAAAATTTAACACGATTTCTTTTTTTGTGGTTTTTGATAGGAACTTGCTTGTAGTTTAAAAAAAAATATATATGGTTTACGTTCGTAGCCCTAATATTAACATGTAAAAAAAATGGTTATTGCATAGGAGCGTTCAGCTGATACACCCTTCTGCTTTTTAAAGAAATGCAGCCTACATGTTTTCTTGAACAAAATGCTTTACATTTTGAGTTTCCGCTTATTTTAATGTAGCTGGAACCTTGTTCGACCTGTACCCACTGTCCATACTGTCAATCAGATAATAGTATCTGGTAGTACTTCTGTAGATTAAAAAGTATTTCGGGACTTCACAAATCAGTCCAATTTTTCTTAAATAGCCTAAAATGTTTTCATGCGATTTACAGCAAAATAATTTTCCCAGTATTTTCTGTACTTCAAACGAAGATAAGTTCTGAAAGAATAAAGAAATTTCCAAGCTCTTTTCTAAAATGATAGATAATACATTGTTGAATTTTCCCAAGCACCATGATCAGCTTACATCAATGTAACTAATCTGAATCTGCACAAAGCTAAAATGTGAATCCAATTTTCAAACTGTTACTTTTAATAGATTTCATTGACATGGTAGGGAAATTCCTTAAAGATTGCAGAATGTTTCTCGAAATTTCGTACAGTTTGGGACACAAATGTGGAAGCTGGGCTGTGTTGAATACCTCAGTATAAATAACGGCAAATTAATATATATATAAAAATGAATGTATGTGTATGTGTGTCCTTTATGCATTACTACACCATTCATCCGATCGCCATGAAACTTTGGGAAGTTGTTGGGTACATTCCCGGGAAGGTTTCTGTCATACTACATTTTTAATTTTAGCTTCCGTTCGCGAGTTATGAGTGAAAAACGGGCAGAAAACGTGTATTTTTTGCGTTTTCGAAGTATCGGTTTTCAGTAATACATTTCAATGCCAAATCAATTACGGTAGGCTTTGGCTATTTTTGTCATACCTTGGAAATTAAACTTTCGCGATCGCTTGAATGTTGTAGCTCACTCTGGTCGATTCATTTGTTTACCCATATAATGTCAAGGCCGCAGACATATGAAATTTTCAACCTACACCGAAGAGGATTATTATTATTATTATTATTATTATTATTATTATTATTATTATTATTATAAGAGGGATAGTCAATATAGGCCTAAATATGGTCAAACGTTGTTCGATTTGGACGAAACTCACTATACAGGGGTTTTCTGGGCCAAGGATCTCGAATCTGAGGTCGCTTTTACCAGGCGACGCTATCTAATCGAGGTATGTAATTCACGTGATTTAGGTGTTAATAAATATAATAATTTAACTATTATGCTCTTAATTTTTAATTTTTTAAATAATTATCGCGTGCGAAGCCGCGGGCACACGCTAGTTTATTATAAAAATAATGATCAATTATCATAAAATATTGCTGAAAAACGTTATTTTAAAGGTTATAATTACGAATTGCATTTAGCCTTCGGTTTTTAGCCTTGCACGAGAAACATCACGAGGAAGTCGCCGTACTTCATTCTTAAGTGATGTGACAAAATACCACATTGCTCTTAATGCATGTTTCTTTCATGATAATTGTTTCAATACAATAGACGTATAAAGTGCTGTAATAAAGCATTTGATCTGAACATATTTCAAATATACTTGCTCAATCGGGTGCATGTTATATTGCTGCAATAATCATAGGCGTACCGAGGGGGGGGGGTTTGGGGGTTTGAACCCCCCCCCCCATTGATTAAAAAAAGCAAAATTGTATAATTTTTTTAAGTCTGCCCATAAATTACTTAATACAAGTATTAATACAAATTCGTTATTTTGCATCTTAATTTTTAAAATTTTCCGGACCCCCCTCTCCCTGGGGGGGGGGTATTAGACCCCGCGGATGTTATAACCCCCCCATATGGTCGGCCTGGTTACGCCTATGGCAATAATTATAAGCAAATAGTACTTACAGCGTATTTATACTCATTTGAATTAATACTCTTGAGCAAGATTATAGGCTACGAGCATTAAATCGCAAATTTTGAAGAGGCATATAGGCCTACACATATGAAGGCCATATACTTACACTAGGTCCAAGTTCAACCGATTTTTATATACAGAATTGGCAGAAGTGTTCGTTTGTCGTAAGACTTCAAATGGAACATGAGGAGGAAGTGAAACATTAATGTTTGAAATGGTTATGTTATATTTAAACTGAACAAAACTCCGTGGCGCTACAATCATGAACTGACTAGGCCTACCACCCAAAGGCAGGTGACAGGATTGAGGGGGCACTGTCGTCCAGCTACAGTATTCACTTGTAAAACACTTACAATAACAAACGCATATATAAACTGAAATGCAAAAGCGTATAACTCAGAAGAAAGAAATGGATAAAACAAAATGAGAATTTAGTATTACAAGAATGATTATCGAATAGGGAGTGATTCAGCCCTTGAATAAAAAAATCTTATACATATATAGCATCAGAAATACATTTCTGCAAACTTTAAAATTTAAATTTTCTGAGGATAGGGAGGGTCTTGTCTCTCCTTGAGCCCCTTCTTCAATTTATTTAGAAACATATGCAAATCATGCCCATTCTACCCATTATAAACATTTTGATGACGATAATATTTGTATTTTACAGCCAAAACCACATTTTAATATGTAATATGAGTGAAAGATGCGACAGAAGGGAGTAATTTGCTTCCAAAATAATCAAATATATCTGCCCTTAAGGTGCTAAGCACAAATGTATCCAGCAGTTGCCTATCAGTTTTCTTCACTTTAACTGAATTTTGTGGGATTTCAAAAATTCAAAAGCCTCCATCGGAAATCGAATCGCGAACTTCCAGTACAAACCCAGTGATTCACACACTAGTAGTACCAGACCACCTTGGACTCTGCTGTTCGAATGAAGCACAGTGCATTATCTTTGCCACCGAATGAGCCAGAAGGATTCGCGATAGCCACTTTTGGGGGATTTCACAATTGATTTGTGATGTATACATTGCGAATTGCGAGACATGCTAAAAATACAGGAGTGTCTGATGGTAGGGGAGACTTGAAACAAATTAGTAATAAAATAAAGAGAAGTGTATAGGGGACCTTGGCACGGATATATGAGGGTCAGCGTATGTGGTTACATTATCAGTAGACAGTTCGCAAATGTTGCTCACGTAACCTGAACAATCCACACATGATCCTTCCTCACATATTCTGCAAGCATTTTAACGCAGGCAAAAGCAATTGTTATTTGTTTGTTCATATTTGTGTTTGGGCACTCCTTCGAGAAAACGTAACTTAAACTAATGAACAATGATGTTCACAACCGAACGAGGTGGCCGAGGTGGTAACGTCTTGGACTATCATTCGGGAGGTAAAGTAAAGTGATTCCTATTCAGGCCATGGATGCCCAGAGGGTTCCAGGAGGTTGAGGCTCCAAGATTTTGGACATTCGACAAGTGAAGGTGGTAAGGTTGTCAGTCTTATACACCGGCCGCCTTTACCCCCAGGATTGCTCCTGGCACTCATTGCCCTAGTCCCACCAGAAGGATTAGGCCAATGACCTCATCGGGAATCGAACCCGCGACCTTCCGGTTTGTAGCCTCAACCACTACGCTACGGTCATTCGGGAGGTCCCAGGTTCAAATCCCGTGGCCGGCCAATCTGACATGGGTTTTTTCATGGTTTCCCCAGTCGTAAAGGCAAATACCGAATTGAATATTTTCATACCATGAATCATTCTCACCATTTCATCCTGTATCATATCCATTCAAATTAATATCAGTTTAAATTTACTCCACAAAAATACACTAACAATAGAAACAGTTGACAAGCAATAGTTCCATAGCCTACCCTACTGTATAGACACAGATCCCGAATTCCTGATATCGCCTCGCAGTTAAAAGGAGTATAAAACACAGATGAATTTTCTTTTAGAATGATATTCTCGTGAGCCAAATTTGCATGTGTCACTGATACAGTATTAGTAATTTCTTTGTTAATGGAATACGCTTTACAAAAGTTAATGTGTAATCCTTGCATGTCTTTTTAGTACTATAAAAACTAAACTCCATGACACTACATCCTTTGAGAGACTAGGCCTGCCATCCGACCGCTGCCTCTTCCACCATAGGCAGGTGGCAGGATTGGGGCATGTTATCAACATGCCCATTCCCATGACCC
The DNA here is from genome assembly GCA_964059195.1 of Ectobius pallidus. NCBI lineage: Eukaryota > Metazoa > Arthropoda > Insecta > Blattodea > Ectobiidae > Ectobius > Ectobius pallidus. The sequence goes on along the minus strand of CAXKWD010000004.1, from coordinate 57,627,615 downwards.
ATGATGGCTTACTGAACCGGAACAGCTACTTCTTTATCAAGTAGCTGTTCAGTTTGTGTCACGAGGCTTAGTGCACACCGTTCCAGACCCTCCTACCTAAAAAAAATCGGAGGAGGTTCAGGGCATCGAACCCAGACCTGCGGATCAATTGTCAATAATGCTAACCACTAGACCACGCAGGCGGTCTATTAGTACTAATAAGGTAGGTGGTCCAGTGAAGGCCACGTTAATTTTCAAAATAAAAAACAAAGTATTTATAATTTCCAAATTTATAATTTTCACACTCAGCTATCAACAGATGACTATAATAAGTTGTTTCAGGCAAGAAACAATTATATTACTTAATGACATTGTTAGCAAAAAATATATAATGAAATGAAGTGACTGTGGCCTTATGAGGAGCATGAACTCATGATAAGGCCACTTGGGTACACTGTAATCTTCTGACCAGCTCTGTACTCTTTGCCTCACTTTTTTATCCATCTGAAAGAAATTGAACGTATAGGCACATCAACAAGTGTTAAGTAGTGTAATAATAATAAAAAGTTAATTAATTAATGGATTAATTAATTTATTATAAACAATTAAGCAAATTATGTATGTGTTCGTGGTCAAATCCAGGTCCGTATGAAAAGTGTGAACATTATTGTTTAAATGTTATAAATTAAGTAGATATTCACAAACAGAACTTGAACATTATGACCAAGAAATAGCGTTCCTCATCGCATCGCATCGTATGTGGCCTTAACAGGTGCACTATATTTTTTTATTTGCAATCTCGGTTATTAAACTTGGTATGTTAATGCAGATACAACAAAGAGATGCTTTAAAAGATCACAATGTAAGCTATATATCCACGTATAATTTTATGCTGATATGAATCTACTTAAATAGTTAGATGTATTTTATTTCTTATCTTGTTTTTATTTCTGAAGCGCGTATTTCACAAACGTTTCTGCCTTTCCTCGAGGAATGGAGAAGGAACACTGAAATTCTGGTCAGTTGACCTTCGAAGGACGAGCTTCAAGTAGGTGTTGAAATCTGGGGCCAAAGTATGATACTTTTACGTTAAAGTATTAGTGGCCTTATCAGGAGCATGGCCTTAACTAGAGCACCTACCTTATATGTGTTACAAAAATTTGATAGTTGTATAGGCCTACAGATTATGCTATTGTATGCTTATTTAATTAGTCAAATCTAAAACAATTTTAATTACAGTGAGCAGTATTTTTATTATTGTTAAATTAATTTCCCCAAAATTGTTTTACTACCTGTTGAAATGCATAAAATTGTTTCCTATGAAAAACGCATTTCCTAGTTACATTAGACACCTGATTACTGTATTAATTATATGAAATTTATCTTCGCGTCATTTCTAGAAATCTCACATACTGTCGCATATATGAATAAATTTCACCTATCAGAGATCGCTGCAATTAAAACCCCTTGGAGCAATGAACAATAGATTAAAATATTCGATCGTTTGATTGTTCGGATAGGACAGAAAGGAGAAAGATCTGCTAAATTGTCATTTCAATGACAGAAAGAGCAAAACTATGCTATTTTGACTTCAGTGTCTACAGACTGCTGAGACTACATATATTCCTGATAAACTAGATCCTTGTTGACAAGTTTTATAATTTATCCATAGTAATTTGATTTATCTCGCTAGTTTATAAGAGTTATTTTAACCACAGAAAGATCATCTGTAACCAGAATCTTTACAGGTTGTTCTGAGACAACACAGAAAGCTAATTTTTTTTATGGACTTGGGTTGTTATGATACCGATTCTATAGCAAATAGTTGTGGATTTAGTCTCAGCCAAGATGTGCCAAACCACAATATTTAGCCTATCTTTTACCTCTGATATTTAACATCAGATCCTTACAAAGGTTAAAATTTTAAATTGTATGTTTCGGCCACTATTTTAATAATTTTCTTGCTCATCGATTCACAGTGTTGCGATCTTTTCTATCTTCTAGGAGACTGGTTAGTAATCAATCACCCTCGTAGGAATCTTTTCTATCTTCTAGGAGACTGGTTAGTAATCAATCACCCTCGTAGGAATCTTTTCTATCGTCTAGGAGACTGGTTAGTAATCAATCACCCTCGTAGGAAACTTTTCTATCTTCTAGGAGACTGGTTAGTAATCAATCACCCTCGTAGGGATCTTTTCTATCGTCTAGGAGACTGGTTAGTAATCAATCACCCTCGTAGGGATCTTTTCTATCGTCTAGGAGACTGGTTAGTAATCAATCACCCTCGTAGGAAACTTTTCTATCTTCTAGGAGACTGGTTAGTAATCAATCACCCTCGTAGGGATCTTTTCTATCGTCTAGGAGACTGGTTAGTAATCAATCACCCTCGTAGGGATCTTTTCTATCGTCTAGGAGACTGGTTAGTAATCAATCACCCTCGTAGGGATCTTTTCTATCGTCTAGGAGACTGGTTAGTAATCAATCACCCTCGTAGGGATCTTTTCTATCGTCTAGGAGACTGGTTAGTAATCAATCACCCTCGTAGGGATCTTTTCTATCGTCTAGGAGACTGGTTAGTAATCAATCACCCTCGTAGGGATCTTTTCTATCGTCTAGGAGACTGGTTAGTAATCAATCACCCTCGTAGGGATCTTTTCTATCGTCTAGGAGACTGGTTAGTAATCAATCACCCTCGTAGGGATCTTTTCTATCGTCTAGGAGACTGGTTAGTAATCAATCACCCTCGTAGGAAACTTTTCTATCTTCTAGGAGACTGGTTAGTAATCAATCACCCTCGTAGGGATCTTTTCTATCGTCTAGGAGACTGGTTAGTAATCAATCACCCTCGTAGGGATCTTTTCTATCGTCTAGGAGACTGGTTAGTAATCAATCACCCTCGTAGGGATCTTTTCTATCGTCTAGGAGACTGGTTAGTAATCAATCACCCTCGTAGGGATCTTTTCTATCGTCTAGGAGACTGGTTAGTAATCAATCACCCTTGTGGGCGATCTTAGGAGGAGAGGGATAGCAAGAAGAGTAGGAAACATTTGGCATATATTACATGTTTTACGTTAAGTTTGGCAAAGTCCTCTCTTAATAATGGGTGGAGTGAATAAAAGTCAGTAAAAGCTTTTACTGCAAAATTTTAAGTAAATACTAGCATTTTAGTGAATAAAATATTTCAGTAAATACTGTTGCTTATTAGTAATCAGTACATACTAGAACAAGTAGTACCTACTGCAAAATATGTGAATAATAACAAGTATTTACTTATCAATTCCAGTAAATACTGTGAAATTTTCAAGTGTGGTACAGACCTTGCTTAAGATGGCAATGCCTTATGTGAAATGCTTGTTTTTACAAGAATTATGAAGCAAAAGTGACAGAGAGCAAATGGAGGTGCCAAGAAGATGATTATCACAATTTATTTAGATTCAGAAAGGAAAATATGAAGTGGCATACTTCACATTTCATGGATGAAATTATTGTAACACATAGCAAACAGGGAGAAGTTATCAATTTTTCATTTTTAAGTGATCCAAGGTATCAATTCAAGTCAGAATTCATGGCACTTAATTACAATTGAAATTTTTTTCTGTGTATTATTACCTAAACAGTTTTACAATTTTCTTTTGTTGTTTTAAATATTTAAGCAGCATGACCAATCTTATGTAGTATTGAGGTTATGTAGTATTGTGGTTACCCTATATATTTTATTTTGTTTTATTTTAAACTAGCAAGGGTTTGTGACTTCGTCCAAATTAATTAATTTAATCACTAGATTTTTTAATAATAGTCCTATACTTAATAGGAAAAAATTAAAACTTCATTTATTAAAACTTACACCATTTTTAAATAAGTTGCATTAATTATCTAATTTTATTGTAATTGTATTGTCAGACATAGTAAATAAATAATTAAAACTACTAAATGAATCATATGCTGCCATGTGGGCGTACAGATTGAAAGTGAAATGATTAAAACGAACCATAGAATTATGAACCTTCTGCTTAAATACATATCATTCATAAACAATTAAAAGATTAATAATTTTAAAACCATCCAGCTTTGGGATGCATTCTATGATTAGAGGACACCGTAGGGAAAGAAATGATCTCAGATTCGAGTTCCAGGCTCAACCCCCTCCCCTGCACAGTGAGTTTCGTCCAAATCGAGCAATGTTTCCCATTCAGACCTACATTCATGATCTCTCTTCCATCCACCTATGTTAAAAATTTCAGATATCTCCGTGCTGTAATGTTATAAACAAATCAAGTAGAGCGGACTAACAAAATCAAAGCAATCGACATCTCCATGCGTTATGTTGAAAAAATTTATTTCCGCAATCCTCTTCTTCCCCAGTTGCTATGGCAAAAGAGGAAGAGTACTTATTAATTTTACAATTGAAAAGTAGCCTATTATGTTGAAAAAATTTATTTCCGCAATCCTCTTCTTCCCCAGTTGCTATGGCAAAAGAGGAAGAGTACTTATTAATTTCACAATTGAAAAGTAGCCTATTACTAAAATCTGATGCTGCAATAGGGGAACATTTTTTTTTCTGACAGTTTTTTTTTTGGGGGGGGGGGAGCTCATAATTCGTGAACAAAAGCAAAAGATTGAAAAGACGAATTCAGACATCCTTTAGTCTATCTATGTTAAAAATTTAAGATCTCTGCATGCCCTAGATTTGGCTGGGTATCATACTCAGACAAACAGACAGACAGAAAGACAAACGCCTCCTCTTATTATGTAGATATCATGGCCTACTTTAATTAATCACGGTCCACTACATGTAGTTTGCATAGCTAAGCAGGTAGTAACTACTACTGTTCATCCAGTATTAACTTATAAGTACTAGTATAAGGTTATTCACTCAAAATTAAGTAAAAGCTGGTACTTGTAAGTAACTACAGAAAGTAATTACTACTACTAGTACTTATTACTAGTAGTAACTACTCAATTTTTATTCACTCCACCCATTATTGACATTTTAGATCAACGTCGATAGATGCCAGATGTGTTAATTCAAATATGTTTATGGTCATTTTAATGAGCATATGTTGTTGCTTGCGTCCGCGCGTTTTCATAGGTGTGTGAATGCTTTCTTTATTTAATAAGTTGTTTCCATGTTTAAGGCTGCGTCTTAAGTTTATGTAGTACAATATAACAAAATGTAGATGTTCAATATACAGTATCTCACTCACATTTCGACATCTACAGTTAAGCAGAAAGGCGAAAGTTTGTGCGTGCCCTTGAAGCAACTAGACTGAGTTAATAAATGCAGAAATGAATGAAATTAGCTAACTGGAAGGGAACACCATTAGTCATATGTTGCTTCCCATAATAGCTTCAGTTTCCAACTTGCTCGTATTGCTGGAAGGCAATGTCGCACTCCGTTCTCTTTCTTACTCATTCGGTCCAGCAGACACTTCAGAGACAGGTTAATTTCAAGCGATGATATACATTAATCATTTCAAAGAATATAATCCCATAAAGAATGGGTTAATGGCTATCTATGAGTACACACGGTATCGTATAATTAAATTTGATTGATTTACTTTTAATATCTGCTGATCAAACATAACAAGTCCTATGTTCATGACCTTGGTCCAGATTCAACTAAAAACAGCTGTACGGAGCATTGGACACCAGGATCTAGAAACATGTCATATGGACCTCCTGCTGTGTAGTCTTTCACCTTCTAGCGTTTTGCTAAACTGTAGAATGAAGTTTGGAGCATTCAGTGTTGGAATAATTCTATCTTTACTGTATACTCGAATGTCTGGTTCAAAACAGTCTCGCAAAAAGGCAATAAGAATCTTGAAAATTTGCAGGAAAACATTAAGTCGAGTCTTCCAAAATAAACGTTTTAGGGTAGGCTTACTAAGGATGCAATATGTCCAGAGAAACAGTGGCGTCAACTTATATGGGCCCGTGGGGCACAAGCCTACCCAACAATTTGTCGTGCATTATTATCATGATTATTTACTGATTATTTATTATTTATTGATTATTTACTGTACAAAAAATCGTCTTCCTTTGTTGTATTGATCACTGTAAAACTTAATAGTTACCTAAAAGCAAAATTTAGAAAAAATTATAAAACATAAATTTTAAAGAATTTCCAATGACCAGGCTACACAACACTTTCGTGCAAATATGATTGCTATTAGTTACTGAAAACATCGAAACCGTTCTATATTTATCTGTAGTCCATTACATGAACCCAATAAGGGGCGGAAGTATGACAATTTTAAAATCTTCGAACCCACCCAATGTTTTTCAAAACTTGGCGCCACTGCACAGAAAGGATATGTTGCATTTTACAAGCAACTTCCTACCAAAACTTTAAGCCAACTTTAATAATTTCAATAACATAGGGATACATAAGAACACACACTGAATAAGAAAAATATAAAACCATTGGTTTTTGTAGATGGGTACAGCAAACCAAGATTATCCTTCGTCCCTTCGCGCTCTCTACAGCCTAAATAGGCCTATTCACACGTTCTTACAGTTGAGTCAACGAGTATGATCGACAGCATAAGAGCGCATAAGACTTAATGGCGATTCGCTTGTACCCAATAAGGCAACTGACAACAATGAAAGCATGGGGAAAATGCACTACTAATATGAGTCGTCGGAAACACAAAGGATAGTAAGTGATATTTTACGACAATTCTATTCTTATGACGCCAATTGGAATTTACCAATAACGTTTAGCAGTGCCTTGGATGTCGACCAATCACGAGCGTTTATATTATAATATGCTTACTAGGAACACAAAGATGGGATTTTACCTAATAAAACTTCAGCTTGTTACTGGAAACGTAGGTATCAATATGCAGTAATTAATACGTCCCTCGCTGCTAGTGAACATAATAAAAATACATCATTTTATGCAACATAACTTGTTTGGAAATCGAAATCGTATAAATGTACATTGATTAAAAATACGTCAGTTCGTGTGCTTTTATTCTGTTCTGACGTTCTCGCAAATATATCGATAAAACCGTAATTTTTCGTGGGATTCCCTATGATAAAAGAGTGGTATTCAAATTCCTCCAGTGGCCAATGATATAGAGCAGAATAAAATTTGACTAATGCATACAAAACTAATTAATCTTATCGGTAGTGCGCTTCGTCATGCAGTAAAATTGTACATGAAAGTGGAATAGAAAACAATATGGTAGAGGTGTATTTCAAAATTTTACATAGATACGTACGTACCTAGCAATCCAAGTAGACGATGTATCCCGAACTGATTTATGGTTGTCCTCATGCCTTTGTAAATTATTATGTGGGCTATTAAGTTTAACATATATTTTTTATGTTTTGACAAGTGGTGTTCTTTTATGCAAAAAAACTAATAGCTGATGCATTTGACGAAAATTAGATTATAAAGGAATTTCTTTACAGGTCTATGAAGTTATAGATGAAGCTGTCGTATATTACAGAATGTCAAAAAATTGCATAAACTATGAAATGTATAATTCACAGGCTACTGAAATTGGCTCTATGGGAGTTTCTATTCATACAGAATTTTTCATGTTTTGATGAACACTTTTCCTACACTGACCCTGCACTGATCTGTCAGTCAGTTAACAGCAAGTCAATTAGTATTAAGCAAACATCCAGTTCCACATCCAGCTAAAGTACAAAGAAACGGTCGTCGTGTGGAACCGATACCAATGCAGAATGATTTCTAGCTGTGTAGCGATTATTTTTTTACCTCCGCAACAAAAAGAAAAAAATCTGCACTATTAGAAGACTGCAAAGAGGCTACCCCAAAATGTGTACATAATCAATACGGGTATAAATTTTCGGATTAAAGAACAAAAGTAGGCTACTCTTTTGTTGAAAAACTTTCTGCATTCTGTAAAAGCTGTCTTACTAAAAGCAATAAAAATATATTGTAAACCAGTCTAATTACGAAGAAGTGTTGAGAACTTTCGCAGAACATATTAGCAGTTCGCAGTTAATGCTGAGAAGGGGGAGATCAGAGACTGTCTATCAAAATAGCAAGTTCTGCCTGAAAGAATTACGTAATGTTATATTGACCATGATACAAGTTCCCCGCTTACCCTACCCCTGACCCAATAGTCTGAATTCGCAGCACAACCTACCTAATATATGACCTATACGACTATCATCACTACACACTAGTCATATACCTGTTCTTGCAGTCACTGTATGCATATAAACAAACCTCGAGACTACTGTGTTAACAGTGTTTTTGTTCGATCACGTGTGAAGTCACGGTGACATAATGCTACTCATTTCGAAACTGATCTTCATTATGACATCGGTGTGGTATCGATTATTATCGAACACGGAACTATCTTCAGACCTTGAGAGTAGCACTTGAAAACTGGGTAATAATTAACCTGTATTTAAAATAAAATCAATTCTGTTCGAGTTAATTTCAATATCATACTACCTAAAATTGTTTACAACAACAGCTATTCGTCACTGGAATTCACTGCCTAGCCATCTCAGGAGCTGCCAAACGACTTCACAGTTTAATAATAAATTAATATTTAATAAATATAGTATAAAATAACATTTAGGAATTGATGCTAATTAGTAATATATATTTTAATTTTCATTATATTTTGTAATAACTAAGAATGTATTTGTTTAGACTTTCATCTTTTTTATTTCTTTATTTTTAGTCATTTGTATTATAGGCTATATTCATATTATTCAAGTACTTATGTTCGAATTTTTTCTTTGTATTTAATGTACGTTTCTTGTATTCATGTATGTCAGTTCTTTTTTAATTTATTATTAATCAATATTATTATTATTATTATTATTATTATTATCATTACGTATTTCATGTTTTTGCCCTGGTTGAGTGGTAGAAAAGGCCTTATGGCCTTAACTCCGCCAGGTTAAATAAATAAATAAAAAAATGAATTCATTTAGTGTTGTTAAAATCCGTTGGTTTCAAGAAAACAACCAAAAGAAAGCTTCGATTTGGCCGACGCAATGAGATGCTGCCTGTCTACAATCAGCTGATGCGAAGTGCAGCGCGCTGAAGAGTAACCGTTTGTCGCGTTGCTCGTTTCATACCCTATCTCAATAAATGCCATTATAGGCTTATTGAATAATGTACTATTATGATGCTGTTACTAATCTTAAAGAGGCACTGCTATTTTATCCATATATAGAACCATTATTTGGAATAAAACATGCAGAAAATCTTCATACAGTTCTACTCATATTTAACTGTTATTACTTCCTCTGCCCGTACCATAGGTACTATAGGTAGAGGAAGTATTGTTTTCGACCCCAAATTCGAAGTTGAGTTTTTGACATAAATACACGTTTTGAGGCCCCCTGAATCCAAAAATGCTATTTTTGGAAACATGTCTGTGTGTCAGTGTGTGTGTCTGTCTGTCTGTCTGTGTGGAAAATCTGTGAACAAGCTAGCTCCAAAACGGAAAATCGTATGAAAACAAAATTTCGTATTTGGGTCAGGTACCTTCTGAAGATGTGAGCCGAGGATTGGCGATAAGTTTCTCTTATTTTTAAGGGGACTTTACATGAAGAAATTTTCGTTTTTCGCGATTTTCTCGAAAACGGCTCTAACGATTTTCTCTGAAATTTGCTTACGTGTTCCTTATACTGAGAGGTAAAACTTTTATTTGAAACTTTTTTTAGAAACAATTCTCTGAAGGCTAGTTACAAGCCACCAACTGTTCACCCACTGTTTCTAGAAAGTTTGTCTTGCGTGATGAACAACTGAATACGCGCTCTGTAAAATTGTGTCTCGCGATTCTGTACAAGGATATGTGAATACTGCTAACTTTTATTTGGGCAGAGGAAGTTATGTGACTTTCACATCAGATTTTTTTTTATTATATCCGTATTTAAGTAAAAAAAAAACACCTGTACAAATATTATAAATATGGTTTCAGTTTCCCGAACTAATAAATGTAGTAAATTTTTTACAGGCCTACACATGTTAGGCATATAACCAAAATAGAAGTTTGCTGGATATTAAATAAAATATAAACAAAATACTACTTCACAAGTCAGAATCTCACGTATATAACACACGAAGGAATCAATTTAATTTATTACTCTAACCGAAAAATGTTACAACTGCTGGAGCTAAGCACTGTTCAAGTTTTGGCCCGACTATTCAATTCATTTATTACCAACCATCCTGATCTAAATAGCTTAAACAACATACAATTTAGGTCTAAAATTAGAAAATTTATATAATTATTACTTCTGTTTTGTACTATTGCTGTTATAACATTTTTCATATTAAACTTTAAAATTTGGATAGAACTTAATTTCTTTGTTTTTTACTAAAATTTGAACAAATAAATTGTTATGTATTATTATTGTATTACCTCGTACCTTTGTATTGTAAATAGAACATGTTCTAACCTTTTATACATAATATTCTGTCATACTTCTCCAAATTATGTATTGTTTTAAGTGATTATTTAGTGTAAGTTTTTTCTAATATATTGAACTGAACCACCCCCGAATACAAGCTCTGCTTCTTCGGGTGGTGTATCAAATTTTTTATGTATATTTTTCGTGTAATTTGGAACAATAAATTGTAATTGTAATTGTAATTGTAATTTAGTAGCCCACAGCATACATAGAAAACCACATGTTCAGAAGCTCAACAAAGTGAGAACTGTAAACAATATTATGATAGCAATAATAATAATAATAATAATAATTTTAATAACGAAGACAATAATAATATTACAATAATAGCAACGAAAATGAAATCGAAAAGGAAAGGGTAGAACGAGAAAAGAACGAAGGAAATACTAGATGGACAAAGAAGAAATAAAATAAGACAAAAGAGATGAAACCTTTTAAAGATCATGCCTATGATGACAATATCGATGACTATGATTAAAATAAAGAAGACTAGAATTAGAGCAGGAGAAGAAGGGAAGAAGTGGAGGAGGGACAGAACTTTCAATATTCAACAGTAATAGGCGCTTTGAAATGATATTTGTCTCCGTAATGTATTCTTCCATTTTCGTACTCTAAGACTATCAATTCATTCTCTTTTATAAAAGTTTGCTATTAGTTATCTTCTTAAACTCAAAATTTCCCCCAAAACGAAGGAATCAGGTAAAGTGTCATCTTTTACAAACTTGCTAATTTATCTGCAGACAATTACTTCATTTTTATTTTCACAATCAGCATGGAAGTAAGGTGTCGGGACCGGCAATTTGTGTCAAGGACAGCATATGACAACGGTGACACGGATCAGCTTTGCCAATGCCCATGTAGGGCGAGGATTGGCGAAGTGGGAGAGAGACACGCGGATAAATGGCAACATTACGCAGTTTGTTTACCTTGAACTAGGAGGAGATCGTCATATTATAAACCCCCTCGAGATGAATGGATCATTACTCCTCCTAATACTATTACAACGTCAAATGTACGTCATTTGATATCGGATACTCAGCGCATTTTTACTGCATCGCGAAATTTGGCAACTACCGATGTTATGTGTGAACTGTTTTGCGGTTTTGACTTAATGCCCTCTTATAAGAACTTGCAGACTATAGACCCCGTTAAATTTGAAATGGCAAATTCAATAAGAAATACTGTAGTAACATAAAACTGAACGGTGCAGAAAATAAGTTATTTTTGTTATAGATTTCCGATTAAGCTCCAGATCGATTCATTAAACAGGGTTTACGGAAGAACAGAGGTCAAGTTTGGTAAGCATATATGAAGGAATATGTGGGTAGTGTTAATTGTCAAAGCTAACTGTATTTCAACTTCCAGAGCCTTATATGAACACTGTAAAACAATATGTTGTCATGAGAACTGACTTGCATTTGATACATTCTCTCTAATATATTACCATAAAATAGACACTAAATTGGGCATTCATCTGGTACTGGATAACCGATTTAATCCAATATCAATAGGTTTCTTCCCATGGACGTTATAAATGTATATACCAAGTTTCATGAAAATCTGATAAAGCGTATTTGAGTTATCGCGCGTACAAACACGGACAGACAGACATTTTCCTGTCCACTACACAATCTCAGAAAGTACCATTCTGGCACTTAATATGTACGAATTAAATACCAGGCACTCAAAAGGAAATACAACTAATTATATAATTACATGCTTTGTTGTATATGCAGGCGATGATCAGACTAGTATACGCAGTATTCTGTGTCTGGAACTTATAACTTTTAGACGCCCCATCCTCTTTTGCAGCCGGTTGTGGAATACCAGAACTTGGGTTCGGATAGGTCCCAAAAATGCTCCTTTACATCGATAATGAACAGAAACAAAAACCTGTTTTAGGGCAACTGCATATGACTTTCTCCATCCCAAGTACATATTATCAAAATCCATATTAAGCTCACATCACTTTCTGCTATGGAGTAAGCCACCGCCTGTTTCCTCTCGCGGAGCTGGACTTAGGTGTTCAATACTATGAAGACTGCTAGCCTTATAACCAGGGCCCAGATTCTGATTACCTAAAATTGTTTGGAAAATGACCTATAAAATGACCCTAAATTTTAAAGAAAATTACTTAATAATTATAAAGAATTACTTAAAAACTAATATATTTATAAACAAATTATTATTGTACACGCAAAGTTATAGACTGATTTGTATATAATTTTAAAAAGAACTGTAAATACAGAAAGGATGTTGTAGGTCTAAATACTTTGGCGTTTCTTTGATTCTCGTTTCCGACTGAGACATGGCAACACTTGAATACCGAGTGTGTCCTTCTTGAATTAAACAAACAACTATTCAAAGACAACAAAAAAAGTTAATATACTCAACGTAAATGCATGAAAATGACTAAATAAGGAAGCAAATGACACGAAAATGACAATATAATGACGTAAAATTTAAATAAATGCCCTAAAAATATAAAAATTGCATAAAATGACAAAAAATGACCTAATAAAAATGTATTTCTATAATGCAGAGGCCATGATTAGGATTTATCTACAAGTTGGCAATGTCTATGAAGCATCAATAAAAAGATGACATGTCATTAGAAATCCGGGCCCTGCTTATAACCTTTGTGACAATTACTAAGGTTGTAGGTCCTAATAGAAGTAGATGTTGAACAAAATGTATGCAAAATCGTTAGAGCCATTTTAGAGAAAAGTACGAAACACTACTTCTATTCGACACACTTCTTGCCATATCTTCGTAAAGTGACTAACTGGAACTAAAAGTTTGAAATGTCTTTATTTTTTTAACTATGCTTTCACAGTCATTCAGACAAACGAACGCATACTTTTTCCGAAAGTCGAATTTTTTATACAGAAAAGCTCAAAACATGCATGTTTCTTTAGTTTAAAACTCTACTCTAGTAAAGAAAAACAAATTAACATTCCAAATTACTGCTGCTTGAATGCGTGAAGCAATTCTGAGTAGATTGGATATTCTGCTGTTGAACTCGGCAACTTCTCTGTCAGTGATGTTTTGCTGGTTAACTAGACCTTCAAACCAGGCGCTAATCTGTCATACTTTAGGTTAAAGATAAAGAGTAAGTTACTTACTTTAAAGAATATGACAGATTATTGTCAATTTCATTAGTAAAACACTGCAAGTAGTCTATTATACAAAAGAATGCAACAACAAATTTAGAGATCCAAAGAAGAATAACGGATGGGAAGAGAATTATAGGAATGCTAAATTCAATCTTATGGAGTAAAAATATTTTACGTAGAACTAAAAAATTAATATATCAGGCATTATTCCAAAGTACATTATATGGCGCTGAAACTTGGACCATAAGTAGAAAACAAGCAAACAAATTAATGGTATTAGAAATGGATTTTTTGAGACGTTCAGCAAGAAAATCCAGGGGGAAAATCGGAATAATAGAATAAGGGAAATAATGCAAGTTGAAAAGAGTATCTTGGAAATTGTAGAAGAAAGACGCTTGATATGGTATGGACATGTACTCAGAATGACAGAGGATAGAATATCCAAGAAAATTTTCGATTGGAAAGTAGAAGGAAAAAGAGAGGAGGGAAGCCCAAAGAAGGCTGGATGGTTGGGGTGAAAAGGAGTATGGCGAGAAAAGGGTTAAGTGAAGAAGATGCTATGGACAGGGACTTATGGAGGCAGAAGATTGTTGTGGGATGAAGGAAAACCATTGTATTGTGGAATATTCCGTAATAAAATATTATTATTATTATTATTATTATTATTATTATTATCATTAATGTTTATATAGAAAGGAAAAATTCAAATAAAACGGAACAAGATAGAGAAATAAGATTATTGAACTATCTTAAGCAAATCAGAGCTACAGTGTACAGTGTTCGTTAAACTCTAGGCCTATAGTCAATCTTGTTAACAAACTGAACTGGACAAATGCAGGTAAAATATATTATAAAAGTAGCCTGCGAAGATAGGCATGTACTATTTATAGAAATAGTAACGAAACCTTTTTGAAATATTTAACTTTCTCTATTACCTATAGTTCATTGCCCGATGTAGTCCCTCTGTCCTCAATCCCTTCCGTTTCAAGAAAATATTTCATTGTGAGTGGGTGCCGTTCTAGTTTTACAACCCCCATTTACATCTATTTCCAACTGAAATATTTCCTGCTACCATCAAGCCTTTCATTTTACTATAACCTTGTAGTTTCTTGTATTTCCTGAACCGTAGCATAAAATGTAACTGCCCTCCGTTATTCCGCATAAACAAGTTCTAATGGGACTAGGGAACCCGTTAAACCATAACCCCTTATAATGCAAACATTTCTATTTTGCAAAACTCAAAAGGTTGCAATAATAAAATGTCGTGTCATGAATTTCAAAGCGAGAAGGATGAACACAGACTAGCGGTATTAGGGAGGATGGCTGAAAGAATGGCACAAGTAACAAATTACCATCTTACTCAATTTTATCGTTAGTAAAATGTATACATCCTGGATTTTCATATAGTTTAATTTTTCAGATTTCCCTTAATTCCAAGCAAAATCACAAAGTAAATATTATATTTCGAACAATTAAAAGTATACATAGCCTAAGAGAAGAGTTCTTAAAGCAGAAATACCCATATACCGGTACACATTCTGACGAATGCCCATATTACATAGACTACTATACATATCAGCACAGAATCTCTACAGGTATATTGTATGGCTGGCTTTCTTTGAAAAGAAACGTCTCCCCTGTGTCCTCAGAAGCACCCACACATTGGATTAGCCTACCCTAATTTTTCCTCTTTTCATACACTGAGATCAATGGCGGGCACCGTTACAACATTCCTTCAGAACTCTTCTACTAAAGAAATTCGCATTCTTCTACTACATAACCATTGCCTCCGCGTGTCACCTGGTGACGAAATAGTTCCTTAAACGCATAGTTTTTTTTTTTGAAAGTTCTGAACGGTAAATTTTTACTATTTATTTTAATTAAATGAAATTTAATTTAAGAACACAAAAATGTTAAATGAATTATGTTTTACATTAAATTAGTTTTTATTTAATTTATATTTATGTCATCTCAATTCGACCTTTACAAACGTTTCTTGTCGCTTCAGGATCAGCAAGTTTGTCTCTCATTTCCATTGACTTAAATTTTCTAATTTGGGTTTTCTGATAACTTGAACGGCATTTAGGTAAATTAATGGAATTTTGCATGGCACTATACTTTTCATACCAAAGAACAAAAGTGACTATTATATTATGCTGTTTATTATTTCAATTTATTATCTCCTCGGGACCAAATATCTAAAATCTGGGAGCTTCCAACTTCTTCAAACCCTTAGGGCCTCCAAGGCCATTATAGGGAACACTTTATTTTACTTTTACTTCCTCTACCGTACCATAGTGTTCAACCCCGAAATCGGCTTGCACCGAATTGTAATGCGTTTTTAATCAAACAGCAGAACAGAATAAAAGCACACGAACTGGCTTGCACCGAATTGTAATGTGTTTTTAATCAATGTACATTTATATAATTTCAATTTCCAAACAAGTTATGTTTTATAAAATAATGCATTTTTATTGTGTTCTCTGGCAACGTGATGCATTAGTCACTGCACATTGATGCATACATTTTCAGTAACGAGCTGGCGTTTTATCAGATAAAATCCCGTCCTAGTATTAACAGCAAGCATTTTATAGGCTAAACGATCGTGAATGGTCTATATCCGAGGAATTAGTAAATGGTAATGGCCAATATCAAACACGCGGCCTATGAATGGAATAGTCGTATTAAAAATGAAGCATATAAAATATATTTCAAGTTCGTAAAGATATTCTATTAAATTTTCAAGAAAAGTGTAAAAAGATACATTAATAAATGAAAATCACAGATTGAAAAATATATATTTGTTAACTACACTCACGACTACAAGCAGTAGCTTATGCGGGAGTGTATTTTAAAATGTATGACTTTGCCTCTCAAATTGATTAGATCGTTCAAATAAACAAATTATTGAAATAAAAAAGATACATAGACCATGACGAAAAACAATAACAAAGAGTAATGACAGTCATTATCACCAAAGACTTCCTGAATTCCGAAATATAAAAAGGAAATATGCTTGAGGAGGATAATGAAAGATGTATGACGGTCCATAGTCATCCCCTTTTAGCTTTTTCTGTGCACGTCCCTCGAGGATGGTCCCTTATTTGAAAAGACTTGATGTGAAAAGGCGAGAGTTCTTCGAGAGGGGGCCAGAAGTGGGTCAAGGACTGTCTGGTGGATCCAACCGAATCGCCAGGGAACTCCATGTGTGTCTTTGTATCTGTTAACAAGCCAGTGTATTCAGTGTTCAAGTACATTCTTCGCCCTCAGTAAATAAATCCTGAAGGCCACTACTATTATGGCTTGTTCTGGATTTTTCCACCTATTTGGAAGTATAATTTATTGCCAATATACTACTTGTGAGGCAAGTTCTAGGAAGGGGTCAATGTTCTGTTTCAAAACACTGGCCACTTTAAGATACCAGGAGGCTGAATACTTTTAAATAAATAAAATGTATGTTTACAATTATCATTACCATTATTATTACTATATTATATTTATAAATGGAATTATTCATAGAGTGCTATTTCTTTATATATTTTTTATTATTATTTAGCTTACTCATCAATGACAATAGATAATTCCTAAGCAAGTTATAGGGATATTATCTATTTTATGGAACTCGGAGAATCATTGCCGTGCTTACATGAGTCCTCTATTTAACCATATTCTGTGCTAACGCCATCCAATCATCCCTCGTAAATCCCACTTCCCTTAAATCTATCCTAATACTATCCTCCCGCCTACGTCTAGGTCTTTCAAGTCGTTTTTTCCCTTCGTGTCTCCCAGTCAATATTTATGACATATTCTTTCCTCTCCCATGCGCGCAACGTGTCCAGCTCATTTCATCCTCTGTTATTTAATTACCCTTACTATATTCAGTGAAGTGTACAGGTTATGAAGTTTGTCAGTGTGCAATTTTCTCCTGTCCCCGTTTTCATCTCTCTTAAGTCCGAATATTTTCCTACGCACCGTGTTTTCGAACACTCACAGATTATATTCTTCCCGAAGTGTAAGTCTCACATCTAAATTATACAACCGGCAGGATAATTGTCTTATAAATGTTTATTTTTAGATTTCTGGAAAAGAGAATATATATATATATATATACACACATTATATATTTAGAGAACATTCAAGAACAAAGTATGAAGAAAGATGTTCATCCCATAGCAAGAAGGATACTTTACAACGATCAAATTCAGTTTTTTTAATCACTAAGTAGGTACTGTATTAGTTGTAAAATCATTAATAGATTAGGATGGGTGGACACTGTAACCCGATCGGGAAATAATGACCAGCGTAAAACCACTTTAGAAGAATACATGTAGCACAGCATTGGCATGCGAAGATAGGGGTAGCCTTAACTTATGAAGATTGGCACTATTTAGTAATTTGGACAGAAATTGTTTAATGCTACAGTTTTGAACGCTCAGGTGCTCGACTGCCATTTAGTTTTCCAGAATATTATTATTATTATTATTATTATTAATAATTCTTTGCCCATTTAATGCCTCTAAAATCTGTAAAATAGTATTTTCGGTTCTCTGCAGATGAGCTAACTTATTAAATCCGAATCTGTTTTCTCTTAATTATACATTCCCTTTTCTCTTATATTTTAATTTGCTTTAATTTAAGATGTCAGACTAGTGCTTATAGCCGAACACGACACACACGTTTATTTATGAATATCTGCGTACCTCTCGACAATCGGTAGGTCGATTGGGTTCTTTTTAAATTAAGATACCGGTATATGTTCTAAAATCAGGAGTAGGTAGATTCCAATCCGGTATTTGCCCCAGCAAGTAGAGAAAACTCCGCAATTTTCACTCAGTTTGACTTCACTTAAGGGAATATTTCGAATGGTGCCGCGTGCGTTCTTGGGGAGCTGAATGGTCTCGGCTGCAGCATACCAAATTGAAAACACGGGTTCTATTCCCGTCTTGTAATTTCTCTAGAGTAAAATATAGACTACTAAAGATATTATAAATTATATAAAGTAATTGTCGTGAAGAAGTTTATTAACTAGGCCTATGTTGTGAATGATTTAATGCAACAAAACCGTTTCATTGTAAATACCAGACTAAATAACAAATCTCACTATGCTTGAAATATGATTTGGTTAATTGAGCAGAAATGTATTCTGTGGAAGTTAATTTATAAACAGGCGAATAACTGCTGTAGTATAAAGCCAATAAGCCTAGGCTACAACTGCTTGAGTTGCACCTAAAATACGTAACAGAGCATGTTACATTATTCTCTCCAGAAACCTATAATAAGAATTTGACCAATTTTAAATGAACGATTCACCGAGGATTAAATTAAGTATAATTTACTTTTCTTTTCATTGCTACTTTGAAAATAATCTGTGAGATTCTAAAGAAACTGAAAGTTTTATTATTGAAGGTAACGTAGAATATGGAGTTCCCTTGTCCTTATTCTACATAATAGCTTATACCCCAGGTGAGTTTTATTATATTCTTCCTCGCAGTGGAGGCCGTAAATACCTGTTGCAATGTCCGGCATCCAACTGGACTCAATGAACTCGAAGCCCACAGAAGCAAAGGTAATTTCAACAATGGAAAGAGAAAGTTTGGAAATGACATAATTTATGAGCCAAAGGTAAACAAGGACTGATGAATGAGGTGTCATTATGTGAATCGAAAGGTGGGCCTGCTTGGACTTCGAAAACAGTGAAGCACCCATGCTATAATATTTTAAAAATCGAATGAAGATTTAATAAGAAAAACTTTCCCTCTAGGCCTATATTGTGAGTATTCTACAATTTTTTTTGTAAAATAAAGGACTCTGTTTTCTATTTTATGAAACTCAAGTATTTGAAAGTGTTCGTCTTCTTTCTACATTAATGGGTTTTGTCCATGGATGTCCGCAGAAATTTTGTCGGGGCGGGGGGGGGGAGGCAAAGGAACAAATTACTGCCACCGTCATCAATCACTATGCTTCTTATTATTATTTTTATTCATATTATTATTGATATTATTATTATAAAACTAAACTAAACTCCGTGGCGCTACATCCCTGAAGGGACAAGGTCTACCACCCAACCGCTGCGTCATCTACCAGAGGCAGATGGCATGATTGGGGCATGTGGTCAGCATGCCGACACTCACGGCCGTTAATGGTGGTTTCCGTGACCAGGGCTGCTACTTCTCAACCAAGTAGCTCCTCAGTTTGAATCACGAGGCTGAGTGCACCCCGTTCCAGACCTCCCTACCTCAGAAAAATCCAAGGAGGTACCGGGGATCGAACACGGTCCTGCGAATCTGTAGCCAGTGACGCTAACCACGAGAACACACATGCGGTCTATTATTATTATTATTATTGTTAATATTGATATTATTATTACTATTATTACTATTACTATAATCCATATAATTGATTTACCATTGCCGTACTTATGACTATGGATACAAAGAAAAACATTTGATGTAGTACACTCACATGAAATTTTCTACCCCTTATAATTTCCCAGGTACTATTCATATAAAATACAATAGGCCTACTTCCACTGTCTTACCTTCATTTCAGTAAAATGTTTGACTAGAAAGGATTTCAAGTTTAGTAGAAGTAATATTACTCCTACATGCTCAAGTTACCGAGTAGTTACAATTCTTTTTGTCCAAACAAAGGTGTTGAATAACATCGACGACAAGAACAGAAGGATTATTTAATTATTATATACTAGTGCTTCTAATACAAATTTTTTCCAAAGGAAATGGAAAATAAACATGCTTGCAATGTTTAAATAGGGACATATTCAACAATGTAATATCATCCGAAAATTAAAATATTATATATATGGCAAAATTTAATTTCTTTGAATGGACGTGTTTTGTGATGTTAAGCAGTTATTCGTCTTCACAAAAGTGGTCAATTATTCAAGTGACAGGTTTTAAAGTGTATTTCTGTCACTACTTTAATGTAAATTATTTTTTTTATTGTTCGCCACCCAGTAAGAGAAGGAAGAATCGACCACGTACTCACAAGCAGAATCTTGTGTCCAGTGGCTGAATGCTCGCCTACACCTGGTATTGCCAAAGTCAATAATACGAGAAACTTTAAACATCATTGAAAATATCTTCAGCTGCCCATTAGAACTGATTTTAAAGGAATGTTTTTGTATGGGCATCTGCTTTATCGCGGAAGTAATAGATGGGCAACTTCCTTGAAAACTGACCTGCGGAGCGGACAATGTGTGTCGGTTCCTGTTTACCTCAGTGTGACCACACAGCTGAGATTTCGGCAGTCATATGTCTAACATGAGCATTTGCAAGGGCACAAGTTCATACAACTGCATCTTCTGCATCTGTTGCATAAAAGGCCAGTGGCGTGGAATGTAAGAGTTATCGTTGATGTTATATGAACTTGTTTTCATTTTAGAATTTTCGGAGGAAAATTCGAGTAATTGCGGTACTGATACTACTGACACTCTAAGTTAACTCAAACTTTCTTGACTGATTATTATAGGCCTTGCATTGATATATTTCACCACACTAAAACAGAATAGAATGGTCAAGCCTATCCTTCCAACGTATTAAAATACATGTTACAGACCGTTGAGTTCCATCAATGAAATAAAATGAACTTGATACCAGCAGCTCAACAATATTTTATTTTGACAATTCCTTAGGCCTTTCGGCGTATTTCCACCATCTTCAGGGCATCTTCTTTTGCGGGTTTAGATACCTCATTAATTAAAACCAAAACTGCATTGCCTTATATCTTGTTACATTTATAAAATCAAGATGTCTAAAACAAAAAATTATTTTATAAGTGTAACAAGATGTAAGGCAATGCAGTTTTGGAGTCAATTATTGAAAACCAGCAAAAGAAGATGCCCTGAAGATGACAGAAATACGCTGAAAGGCTAGGCAAAACACTTTTCTGGGACAGAGTGAGTAGATGACGTTGATGATTGTTGTTTAGAAGGTGACGATGATAATAATGACTATGATAATTATTATTAAAGCCCAGATTTATAAGCAAAATAAAACAGGAAAAATAAGCAAGCAATTAAGACAAAAAATGTTAGGTTCAAAGTAAGCAAACACAAATTACACGAAAATCAAATTAATGATTAGTTTCGAAGAAATCTTATCTTATTCACGGCTGTTACAATATGTAAGGAAGATCATCCGCAAGATTTTCTTGTGTGAAGCTTCTGTATCTGAAAGTGAAGAAGGATTTGTAAGATGTTCTTTCAACATCACAGGACGTCACAGGTGCATGTGAAAAGCAACACAGTTTTAATTCGGTGAATTTCTCTTCAATATCTGTTTCTTCACCGGATTTTTTTTTTATAAACCTGACAGAGTGTTTTATAACCCGGATTTTTCGATAATAGTGATTTTCAATCAAAAGAAAGGAAACTGGTGATAACGTCTAGGAGTGAAATAAGCATGTTTCATATGACAGTTTTGAGTAAAATATATTTTAATTTAAAATAATAAAATAAGCAATCATATCCGTTTTCCTCTCAGAATAAGCAAAATAAGTACTATCAAATAAGGTTAAAATTGTTTGTTAAGGAGTGATATAGGGAATGTAACTGTTCTGCCTAAGTTTAAAAGTCTAAAAATAAATACGCATTTTGCTTAAAAATCCCGGCTCTGATATTAGATATTATGCAAATACAATTGGTAATTTTTTTTAGTCGGCCTGTAGGCCTAGTATCTGTTTAGACCATTAAATAGTTCCTTTCTCCTCTTTTGTCTTTCACTTTTCCTGTACTCATTCGCTGTTAATATACGGGTACCCTAATACAATTCTTGTATCACTTTTGAACTTTGGAATTCTAGTTTTGATCGTTTAGAAAGGAGAATTATTTTAAGACTAGATTATCATGTGACAGAGCTATTATAATTCTAGCATAATGTATAAAATACGTTATTTAAGGGTACCACTGTTCAAAGTATGAGCTCCTCAAACATTGGTTGTATAGATGCCAATAAATGCAAATACAAAACGATAGATGAAAATGATTCATGAAAGATCCACCACTGAAGCAGACTGAACAATCGGGCCATAATTTAGCAGTTGTCCACACCGGGTCAGCACAAGGTGCAGCTGCACGCGACAGAGAGCACGGGATAACAAAGACATTGTCGAATGCTCCTGCCTTTTTTTGGATACTTAACATATCATTTGCTTCCGAAATCCTCAGGGAAAAGCAAGGCAGGTGACACCATTTCTATATAGCGTATCGGTATATTGTTATTCAAAAACCTTCGTGTGGAGCTGTTTTGCAGTTTTTCCGAAGGTTTTATAATCCCAGCCGGAAGCAAGCAGAAAATGTTAGTGAGACGTCCAAAGATGTACTATATATATGAATAAATGAATGAACCGTTTATTGCAGAAAGGACGTAAGTCCACTTTTTTCATGAAATTAAGACCAATTTCATAATCCCTGAGGATGAACACGTCTGTGACCGTAGAAAAGACCCTCCGTCCAGTACTCCCAATGTGTAAAATGCCGCCTTCATTTTTCAGTTGAGTGCAGAAAGGTCCGCCGTGGTACATTTCTGCAATCAAAAGTTGGCAGCCAAGATTAGGTTCTCTGATGTTCTTTATGCAATTATCAAAGAAACCTATCCAACTACCTACACAGCTAGCTTATCCTGATAACTTCATGTCCATTAACTCCAAGAAAATGTCTGATATAAGAAAGTTAGACAGTAATGTTCCAGAAGAAGAAGAATTCCAACGTTTCTGGCGCAGTATCTTTCAGTGGCAAACAGTGGAATAAACAAGTCAGTACAGTTTTCAGTGTTAGTAAATAATACTTATTTACTAATCGATATATTTTCTGTTTGGACAGTTTAAGGGATATTAGTGATTACTATCCTACTGATGTTAAAAAAAATAGTGTGTTCATTTTGCTTGAGTTAAAAACAGTGTAATCAATCATTTTGAGTTAAAAACAGTTTAATCATTTTGTTTGAGTTAAAAACAGTGTATTCATTTTGTTTGAGATGGATGTGGCTAATAATGTTGAAGAAGATTCTTGCATTCAGTGTGCTGGGTACAAAAGTTGACCGTTTATGTTCAAAAAGGGGATAAAAGTGACAGTTACTGTTACATACTTTTCTTAATGCTTCCTTCATATTGCACGCATTCTTACTTAAATAATTCATAGAAGAAAACATTTTATTGAATAAAAGGAGCTGCTTGCTTCAAGCAAGTTTTGACAATGGTTCATATGATGGTAAACAATTATGGGTAACAGATAAACAATAGTTGAACAAAACATCTAAACAATTTTTACTATATATTCTTATATATATATGGTGGTGCAATATGCCCACTGAGTCAAAATTGTTAAAATCCATTGCTTGCAAAAAGACCTAAGTACAATAGCTTTAATAACCAATAACACAAACTATACGCGGAATTCAGTTCTGTTTCGGTTCAATCAGAGAACATTCATGTATACTTTCACAGTATTGACAATAAAATTATATTAATATTCACTTCCAGAATTTATCAGTACAAAATGGAGATAGGGCTTTTCTGAAAATTGTTTAATTTCCTCTATTAGTTCATACCTTCAATAAAATAAATTTTAATAAGCGACCTGCAAAGGAGAACATGCTATGTCCTGTTCGACCCGTACATTAGAGGTGAAAATGTCAAAATGATTGCCTCCTTATGATTAAACAAGCAAAATCGAAGATATGTAAACAGGTCTCATACTTTCTTACAAATCTTGACTTACAAATTAACCTATCAGTGGTCTTGTATATCTTTATGAAAATTTAAAGGACAGCATGGCGGAATCCTTGATCCAATTCCACTGACTGCTATAACGAAGTATAATAACTATTTTACAAATACTAAATAAGAGACGAAAAGGCTGACGATTAACCTGGAGAAAAGTATAAGTTAAAGATACAAAATATTTTTCGTTGGAATAATATTTGTAAAATTAAGTGGAATTTGAGAGTCAGCTTCGACCTCGAGCAACGCATTTAACATTGCAAATGAACTAATGTTTTGATATATAATATCACCATATCAGTTTTGGAAATAAATAAATTTTAATAGATTTACATATACTTAATTCACATTATGTCTGATTGAATTAGTTCTACTCAGATTTATGATCATAACACCAGTGAACTCGGTCAGAGATTGTACACCTTGTGGCTCAATGGTTGCGTGCTGAACTAAGAATTTACGGGTTGTATATTCACATCCCCAGAAGGTATCTAACCTAAATATAAAATAATCTTTTCATTATATTTTTAATTTTCAAACTATACTGTTCACAGACACACCGACATAATTCTGAAAATAGCATTTTGTATTCAAGGGACTTTAAAATGTGTATTTACGTTGAAAATTCAAGATTGAATTTCAGGATGTAAGATAATACTTTCTTTACCAATAATATCTATGGTAGGGGTGGAGTAAGCAAAACGAAATTTGACGTTCCAATAAGAAAACACGTGAAATAAATAATTTTTCCTAATATGAATAAAAATATGGAAAGAATACGAAGAGGACATGAGTAAATTAGTCATACAATGCCCATCAATCAACAAAGGTTCAAATGTAATTTTCTTTAATAAATGTTAATTATTGTACTGCATTATTTTTTGTAGTCTTTATTAAAATTCCGAGATACTGAAATTCATCCTTAGTAATTGGTTGTTTTTAAAACTGAAAAAAAATCAGTTGTTTTGAATTGTGAAAAAACAGACTAGTAACTTTAAGGTAACTTATCTTTATGAAGACCAAATATTTATTAAGGCCAAGAAGTTACCTACTTGGGAGGGGCCGATGGCAACCATTTTACATATACCCTAGGTTCCTCTTCATTACTTTATGCAAGCAAATACTATAAGCGAAAGAGATCGAAAAGTAGAAATAGGTCACAGCGTCAAGAACATGGGAAAGGATGTATTATCCAGTATTTATGTTCGCATTTCGCAGTGTTTCTCACAATACTGTTAAGGGCTTTTAACAGGATAACCTTGGCTGATTACAATGCCCGTGACGAACTTCGTCACCACTTGACCCATTTCCTCCCTTCGGTGTGGGAAAATCGTTTGTTATGATTTAAAAAAAAGGTTTCATGTTCTTATTTGGAGATGGAATTCCTTTTACTTTCTGCAGAGAATAAGAAAATCATAAATGCTTCTCCTTATACAAATTAAATAGAAACGTCTTTGAGTGTGGATTTAATTGCCCAAGAAAGGGTTCAAGATATTGAATTAAAAATTGACTTATATCCAAGTCCGTACAGTTGAGAAGTTGTAAGCAGATTTTAATAAGGAGGTAGATATCAAGACTCTAATATACACACACGAAATTAATTAATTCCGTCTCAAATACTGTAGGCCTGTAAGTTTATTTAACGTATTCTAAATTGTTGATACTTTTTTGTTCAGAACTTATTATAATTCTTTCTTGCCATTATTGATAGTCTTATAACAATATAGCTCATACCATGATTTATTTCTATGCCCTGTTTCATTTGCCAACGATTTTCATAAAAATTAAAAGCAAAAATTAAGTATGTGTTCTAGTAATACCACTAATAATAAATTACTGCCGTGTTAAGGTAAAAGACAGTAACTGCAAAAATTAAAAGTATGGAATTCTTGGTATCTTCATCAACCACATTCTCTCCACTCTTCAAGAATAACTGTAACTGTACTGTAAAAGCATCTGATATGCCTTCGGTAAAACACGGGTTGAAAATAATTCTTAAAATGAAAAAATATATATATAAAAAAAGATAAATAAAAAAAAACCTTCACGATGTACTTTATCGCAATTCAACCTTAAAAAGCAGTAAAATGATTTCTTGTTAAAAATATAAGGAAAAATCAGCTACTGCCTTGGCATTTTTTTCAACATCCACAATGACAGAACGCAGTAAGTACAGACTGCATCGTAAGAAAGCAGTAACTCCAAACGTACTGCGTTTTAAGATTACACTTTCATACCACGCTGTAACAACTCAACAAAGACTGAAAGCATACTGGCTACAAGGTAAGAAATGGCAGTAGTTTCCACTTACTGCTTAACAATCGAAGCAAAATCCATATACACTTTGTAAAAGGGCAGTATCTGTCATAATTCAATTATTAAAAAAAAATTCCTACTTGTTTTATAGTTAATGTGCAAATTCCAATGTCATCCAAAAAGTAGAAAATAAAGAGAATTTGATTAAACGTTGATCTCAAGTTTCTCAGTTTTCAAGTTCATGTAGGTGCAGCCTTTTTCCTTAGAAAAGCAGAATAATCAATAACCTGGAACTATAGTGAAGAAATAAACTACCCCTTCGGATTAATGTCATGAACAAAAAAAGCACTCTGCACTTGTATCACAGACCAAGAAAACAGCAACACACTGGAAGAAACTACTTCTATAAGTATTCATTTGTGTAAAAGGTATATTCATATATTCATATTTATTGTGTTCGATGTAATGATAAAATGGTGCAAAATCCTTCTGTTTATTTTGCGTAAGTCCGTACGGAAATTATTACGATGGTATACATTTGAATTAGTAACAGGGTAAATTTTGATCGGTGTGAAACCTTGTGTCTGATCCTTAGTTACACGAATTCGTTTTGAAAACCACGGATAGGATCTGATTCAAATTTTTCTTACGTTTTGCAGTTTTCCGATAGCACTACTTCAACACCCATGATAGTAATGCACCACCGATGCGAATTTTCACATCCTCAATACTTTTGCATAGCTCAAGCGAGTGAGAACTCGCAGCATAAATAAATTTATTTTACTTCCGATATTTTGTTTCAATGGCATATATTATGTTCTAAATTCAGAAACTAGACTGAGAATGGAACATAATATCCATCTCTTTTGTTAAGAACAGTAAATAATATGTTGCACAAATATCACTACTTTAAGACATTTATAATAAAATCTAAACACGTGCAAATCCTCGTGTTTTCAAAATTGGTGCGGAAGAGGACTAGTTCGCATTGTGTTCAGAAATAGCGGAAGAAGAAACAAGCAGAACTGTGCGTCACTAAGTCACGTTTTTTGAAATCAGATTTCAAATTTGTAATTATAATAAACCCTGACCGAGGACAAAATTATTATTCAGAAATTTCCTTACTTCATTTTGTATAGATTTATCCTGCTTTCTTATCTTTAAATTGAATATAAAGGTTAAAAACTACGGATCATCATACTTACACGTGAACAATAGATTTTTATCGAATTCAAAGTAGTGATTTATTGCCATATTAAAGAGTTGCAGGTTCCAGGCGCCGTTGTCGTCCAACTCATGACTATGAAATTTATTTCGTTCACTATCATCTTCAGAGCAATGGTGAAACTGAGCATCAGAAAAGACAACGCCTTACACAAGTTGTTGAGTTTAAATTTGGAAAATTCGCTTTGTAGACATAAAATTAAAAATTCAAATATAGTCCTATGTAAACAAGTTCGTGTGGCCATTCTCAATGCACAATTTAATTTAAAATTAAAACATGGCCGTATCAACCAATCATATTTACGTAATTATATAGCTGTGCCGCCAGGCTCTGAACTAAGCAACAGAATTATCATTTATCCTTATGAATTACTACCGTGTAATATTATATGCACATTGTGCGATTTTCCTATTTCATCAAATATCAATACTAAGAATATTAGACAATTTCTGATATTTTCAGTATAATTCAACGTTACCATAAGGCTATTTATTATTATTATTATTATTATTAATAATATTAAGCATTACGAGTATTATGATTATGATAATATTATTATGAATAGCAGTAATTTTCTGGTAATTTTGAAAAGGTTCCTCTTTATCGATGTTATAAATATCTTTATTATGAATATCAAACAGACACTTAATTTCTAACATTATCGCTAATGTAAATATCATTATCATGAAAAACAGACTTTGTGATTATTTCATAACGCTTCTACATCACCGTTATTATGAATATCATTGACCGCATGCGGGCCGCGGGTTGCCAATTGGGCAGGCCTGATTTAAATAAATGTCCTTGGGCTTCATTTCTAAAATACAGTAACGCTTCCATTCGCAAGACATCTGGAATAAGCAATATGGAACTCGTACAAAGTTTTTCTTTCCGGATTACTTTGCAGCTGGCTACAACGGTGAGTCCCCTTGTATGTAACTTATTCTGAATTCTGTTTTCCAGTTTTCTGTTTCGTTTTATTCATATTTTAAATTTAAATGTGTGCTTTTTTTAAGCACCCGTATACATTGCAATTCTGGTGTAATAACTTTGAATTCAGTCTTAAACAGTTTTACATAACCAAGTCGGAGAACTGAAAATAAGAATATATTTTCGAATCCTCTTTCATAGAACATCCATCTAGATAGGATGCAGTTGTATGTTCATGCACATGGAAAGTAATATTTTTTATCCATCTGAGGATAACAAGGTGCATTCTAGATTTACTAAAATAATTTCTTGCATTAGGATGTAGGCTATTCCACGGAATGGGTCTGTACAACGATCAAGATAAACTGATCCTGTATGAACCATCTAGACCCGTAGGCTATCCGGGAGATTGAGGCTCCCAGATCGGTACAGGAAGGTGGTAAGCTTGACTGCCGTCCGCATCGACCGCTTTTTACCCCCGGAATACTCATCTCTGTTAGAGGCTGAGTCGACCCCAGGGCCATAGAAGGATTAGGCCAATAGAAAAATCCCACCGACCCCATCGGGATTCGAACCTGCGACCTTCCGGTTTGTAGCGCAGTGCCTCAACCACTACGCCACAGTGTACAACGATAGCCATATGCATATTTTATCCGGCAGATTGCACATTTATAGCTCTACACATACTAGCTTGAGGTATATTGTATATTTTAACTATCTTGTACCTGGAGTAACTGCTGACCTATCACCATTAGCTTGAATAAAGAAAAAGCTTTTAAAATCAAAATAGTAGGGCTACACAGATACTACAATTCAAATTTTATAAATATTCACGTATTAATATAGTTTTAGAGTTATATGAAAGAAGAACAATAAGAGAGATCACTTAACAATACTTGAAATGTTATGTTACTTCCTTGCACGAAGTTAAGTATTTCGGAGATCATTTTCTTAAACTGTAGTGACCCTATCGGAATAATAAAAAGCTCTTACCTCCTACATTTGAACTGAACTGAATTAGACTCAATTAATAAAATTAAAATAGATATATGAGCATTCAAGAACCACAGATTATTGTCTCTGTTGGACATTACATGAGAATATTATAGGAGAAAAATTCCTCCGGCACTGGGACTTGAACCCAGGACCTTTGGCTATTCGCGCCAATGCTCTACCAACTGAGCTAAGCCGGAGCTCAATTCACAGTACCAGATGGAACCTCTCTCCTATGACTGATTGCCCTAATGGTCTACCTCACAGACAGACAAGTCATGTCATATGCAGTACTGTGAGGCACACTAAGTAGTGATTTTTGTGACCGGGCTCCAACTGTTATTGTACAGTTAACTTTCAAGATATATATATGAGCATTCAAGAACCACAGATTATTGTCTCTGTTGGACATTAGATGAGAATATTATAGGAGAAAAATTCCTCCGGCACTGGGACTTGAACCCAGGACCTTTGGCTACTCGCGCCAATGCTCTACCAACTGAGCTAAGCCGGAGCTCAATTCACAGTACCAGATGGAACCTCTCTCCTATGACTGATAAAGTTAAAGTTAAATCACTATTAATGAAAAGCACCTTTCTACTTTCTAGGTAGTAGGGTGACGCCATCTTCTTGCTAATGAAACTTCAAAATAGCAATATTGTTATAAAAATGAAGCACAATAGCTTAATCAATGGAAATTAACTAAGCTATCTGGGCTATATTTTGGAGGAAAACTTAATAATTTAAAACGGAGTACACGTTTTTTGAACGTACTGAGTTTGATTAAAAAAAAAATAACAATTAAATTTAAAAGAATTGAAAGTGTTATTTTCTTTCAATTCTGAAATCAGAACCTTTTAGCGAAGAGTACCGTAATCATGAGCAGTAACAGGGTTTGTTTTTGGAGTATTGATGAATTTGGGAACACCATGTTGACTTTATGTGCATTAAGTTGGCTACAGTAATTAAGAAGGAAATTATAAAAACAGTTTCATGTTCTATGCTATAATTGCCCACTTATGAATTATGAGACTTTGGGACGATCACCTGTACGCTGCAAGTCTTTGTCTAGCTTAATTAATTAATCAATTAATTAATAATTATTATCATTAATAATTCATAATTATGATGAATTTAATGAATGTTCACAATACCATTATTATGATATTTAGCTTAAGCACGAACAGAACACCGACCGTCAAAGCCTACATCATTTTATTAATTCAGTTGGTTACGTAAACCAAATAATACTCATAAATATACCGGATTAACTGTATTATGTAATATGGATCGCTCATTAAATGAATTCTAATAAATATATACCGATAAAGTTTCTGCAGAATCGTACTTGTGCTGCTCAAATAAATTCTCAAAGTCGTTCAAAGGTAATTGATACAATGATTATTAAGCAATTCATCCAGACCTTGTTGCGATTTGATGTCAAGTGTACTGCAGATGGAGGCAATTGAATTTTGCACCAGTAAAATCCTAAACCATTCACCGTGAAATATGACAGTTTGCATTTCAAATTTAGGAAAATTTTACTGAAATTTATGTACATTGATGTATGTGTATTGTGCAGCCTTTTCTGCTTTGTTGTATTTCCGTAAATTCCAAAGCCGTATAGGCTATGAACACTGTAATTAGGCACTAAATTGGGCATTACTCCGGTACCGGTCAACTGACTTGGTCCAATATTAATAGGCTTCTTACCATGGACATTATAAATGCGTATACCAAGTTTCATGAAAATCCGATAAAGCGTATTTGAGTTATCGCGCGTACAGACACACTGTCGGACAGACAGACGGGCAGACATTTTCCCATCTCCCACACAATCTCATAAGTTACCACTCTGGCATTCAATAATGCAACATCTCTGCAACATGTATACTCAAAGAGAATAAGAAAGAGTTTCTTTGGAGACTTAGCTTGTCGTAACTTCCAATTATTTACTTTTATAATAACTTAATATTGAATGTACAAACGTCAATTTAAATTGCGAATAAATATATCGATACTTAGCAATCCGAAAGTATGGTAATATAGAGCATATTAACGCTCGCAAATATAATGTTCTTGTAGTATTCAAAGGCTAAGGGACTCATTCATTATTCCTTAATGGCGTTGTATATTACCTCCGCGCATCTTAAATACGGCTATAATACTTTTTATAGCATGGAAATTCTTTTCGGCTTAAATTAGATGTGTACAATGAGAGGTGCGGCTTTTGTTAAGTCATTTCTTTGATACCTGAGGGTAGGTCAATTTTTAGCTGCATATATATGCATATCTTCTCAAGGCCTGCCTCAAGATTACATTCTTTTTTGTGGCCGTGAAAAAAAGATTGTTGTAAGGATAAAAAACAGGAGACAAAATTAAATAAGAAAAGGGCCAACGTCCTCATCTAACATGGGAAAAGAATTTACACTGCTCAAGGTTTTATTTGATTTTTTGTTTCTTCAACCCTTTCCATGGCCTCTAATTCAGATGCAGTGTTAGGGATGATAGGCCTATGTTCTTTTTATGTTGATTATTATTCATTACACTCTATACTTAAGTGAAGATGAATTAAGATAAACTACTAATTAACCAGTGTAATTAAAAAAATATATTTCAAGACGTTATGCAAAATGGTATCAATATTCTTGAAAATTTCGATATGGATTAATAAAACTCAGAATCATAATCATCAATAGTAGTAGTAATAATAATAACAACAACAACAATAATTATAAATTTAATTCATAACCCTGATATATCACAAACTTAATGAATTACAGACCACTCACGTTTGCGCCACTTCACCTCCGGAAGTCAATTTTGCTGTAGCGCCACAATGTGTAAGCGCCACCCAGAAGAACATGAACTGGTGTCACATGAAAATCTCTGGTCACAACCTCCCGTCCATTCTTCTAGACAGCGGTTTGACAGAAGAGAAATAAAGTTCTCGTCTGGTATGTTAAAACTTATGTTCTAATACTTTATTATTAATACACAAAAAATCATGGTTGTTTGAATTAAACATATTCATCTTATGTCATATTGCTCCCAGTGGTGAAGTGGAGATTACTGTTATTTATTTGAATTTTGAATGAAACATATTAATGTATGTTAATTAAAGGGTGTATTTACATAAGAGAAACGCTTTATAAAATCAAGGCGAGAATTTGTACTTTTACTGTAATACTTTTTTATATATTTTTATATCTCCAATATTGTCAGGTTTATGTTTCCTTTCTTTTCTTACTTTATGGGTAAGTTGACGTATCCTCTTTTATGGTCTTCTTGGATAATACGAATTTTAAAATAATGTCATGTATGAAGGAAAGGTGGCACTGGAGCAAACGCTTTCTCTGTTTAAGCGATCGAAAATAAAAGGAACTTTGACGCAAACACACTGCACCCAAGAATAAATTCAAAACGTTGGTAAAAACTATAAACTTAATTCCTAAGGTCAAATTGACTCTTTGTTGTGTGTGTGATTGTGTGTGTTGATTTAAGGGTCAAAGATATGTATTTTAAATTGTCTTCAATAATTATTGTTAAAATTGTAAAATTGTTTTAAGTTGCCACAGGGGACATGATTTACATGTTTCAAAAAATGTATCAAGATACAGTATATCCATTAGTAAGTAGCTTTCCCTAGTAACCGTAATATTTTCCAAAATTAAATTAAAACTTTTAATGTTAAAAATGATTGCTAATTATGAAGGGGTTACTAGAAATATACAAGTATTTATTAATGCCGTTTCCCTTTTAGTTATGAGGAAGAACTTGGATATCATTACATACGTTTTTTTTACTTTATACCTACACATTGTGGGAATCCATAAAAGCCCATGGTGCGTCATATGACGGCTATTTTAGGGAAATTTCATTTTACATATTTTTACGTACCGGTATCTATAGATATTAAAAATATTCTTACGATATTACATGAAAATACATTAAATTATACAAGAGATGGAGTATGGCGATTATTACTTTTCTCAAAGTAAGGTGACAGTACCACATTAAGATGATGTTTGTCACAGAAAAGCATAATATCTCTAGTAGTATTAGACACATCATTTTGTAGCATTGTGATGTGTAGCATTGTGTTATACGAATAGAGGTGATGGTAATTTAGTTGAGTCAGCCGCTGTGCAGAATGGATTTAACATGGTGTGAACAGCACTCTTACGTCAAAATAGTCACTATCTGAGAGAGAAATAGGAGATGATGAACGTTTTGGGGAATAATGTCCATCCGTATCGAACTTTAAGGGCTCACGGAGTGGGTGTGTGCTTCCATGCTTCCAACTACCGCAATACATTAGTGGCACGATGCAGTCCTGTAAGAATGTTTATGGATGATTGATTCCTTCACTATCCTACATGTAGTATATACCCATAATCTGCATTATACATACATTCCATACCGCGCCCTTTTATTTGTGTATTTCTAAATTTTAAAATGGTCACACATTTTCAAAAGATAAAATAATTGCCATGACTTATGCCCCATTCATCGTGTTTAACAATTTTCATATTACATGTTTTAAATCACTTTGTTGAAATTTAAAAGTGGAGCTTTGCTCATTGTAATTTGCCACATTAGTTGGATTAAAATGGCGTCAGTTGAAATTTACTCCATAAAATACACTAATAATAGAAAAATAATTCACAATCAATAGTTCCATGGCCTACCCTATTGTTTAGACATAGATTCCGAACTCCTGATATGGCCTCGTAGCTAAACGGAGTATAAATACAGCTGAAATAAAATAAAAACTATTTAAGGGATGACCAAATCATACAAAGAAACCTCTTAAATGGGTTTTACCAAAGATTCCATCGAACTGTGGTAGAAGCAAAAATCTTTGACAGAACACGACAATCTTATCTCAGGGAAAGTTTTACTAATTATTGTTTGCTTTTTTAGACTGATTTATTGGTAAACATTCAGTTTTACAAGTGGGTGGAGTTTCTGAAATTCACGATTCAATTGTAATATGCTTAAACCTTGTATTAGTAACAATTATGTATATGCAACGTTTCCGTTGTAAAATTGATTTCTTAAAAGTGAGTTGAAACTCGACCTTATAGCAGCTTGTCAACTGGTTTGAAAAGGGATGTCTTAGGAAACATCCTTGACCCTATTCAGCACCTTTCATTTTGGAAACAAAAGACGCCTGTCAACTTCTGTTGATTTTCCAGGCACATATCATCAATTCTAAAGAAATTGGACACTTTATAAGAACTAAGATGAGACAGGTTAATGGAAACAGTTAACCTACTTTCTTACATCAGGTAGACGAGAGTCCTGTCC
This sequence comes from Ectobius pallidus, assembly GCA_964059195.1. NCBI lineage: Eukaryota > Metazoa > Arthropoda > Insecta > Blattodea > Ectobiidae > Ectobius > Ectobius pallidus. Next base: position 57,592,647 of record CAXKWD010000004.1, on the reverse strand, counting down.
TATCCTTAGTTGACAGAGAATGGCTTTCTTCCCTTTACAAGGCAGGGTATTAATTATTTTTAGTTTTAAAAATCAAGTATGAGCTGTTATCAGGGAGCTGTTAAGTTATCTAAACCAATTTTCTGCCATGATTATTAAAATTGGCCCCCTTTTTGACGCTGGATTTTATTTCTATATACCTTCTTGAGGCCCGAGATCAAATTAGGACAACTATAACTTTTTTACACTTATGTGCTTAATGAGATTCTATGAGTCGGGGGTCTTTTTGGGGATCTAAAATGAGATTTTGGCAGCTATACATTTTATTCGGTGCATTATGTGTATTGTCGTGACGAGGAGGAATTTTCGTATTTTAAGTAGCTTTCGTCTATAGTTATTTCCGAAATATGGTAACCTCTTCTCATACCACGGCCCGAGGCCCTTACTGACTTTGCGGAATGGTTTCACAATGAATCTACTTCTAACGAGGGTCACTTGTTCGCTAATCCCAAAGTCAGTGGATTTAGAAAGTATACATTCTTCTGTGTCGCGAATGGCCATTTTTACACCTGAGTTGGAAAAAAAGAGAGGATATTATATCACTAACACAACGAGGGCAACTATCCAACACGATACATACTCAGGTGATTTCGAAGGAATAAACCATTAAGTACATACTCAGGTGATTTCGAAGGAATAAACCATTAAGTACATACTCAGGTGATTTCGAAGGAATAAACCATTAAGTCGGTGTTTCTTTACGTTAATTGATCTGACTACGTCGGTCTTGGTTTCCGCTTTCCAAAACAAAAACAACGTTGTAATATTCTCTCATTGTTCTCACTGACCCCAGTTCTTTCCCCTATTAATCAATTCACACGTGTTACTTTTACTGTAACTAGATTTTGCAACCTTGCGTTTCTTTCCACGCGGAGTAGACGAGTAGCTGTCACAGCCATCACAAGACATTCTTAGATTCTGATTGGCCGAGGTAGCTAGCTGATTGGTGCGGTAAAAATAAAGAGCATGGGTTGAGCTGTCGGCAAACTTTTCCTCCTAACAAAGAATAACTGATATTTTTAAACAAGGCAAAGGACTGAACAATATGCAGAAAAGAAATGCAACCATACAGTGCTGCTTCTAGGCCTTTAATGAGAGTCTCGTGTTGTTCACTAGTCTATACAGTTAAGTAGCAGGGGGGGGGGAGGAGAGATGTTATCTGATTAGCTCCAAAAACTGAAGGTTTCATGTCTCGGAAAGAACTATAAGTACCTGAAAAGCTAGGACCATTTACCTCCTGACCATTAGACTACGTTTCCAAGAAACATTACCGAACATATGGCCAAACTCTTTGGAAGAGAGCGATGAAGGAAAAAAATGAGCGTATGTGAACAAGAATTCACTATTGCTTTTAAGTTCTTACATTCTATTTTTATCTTACAGGACATTCACCTTTCCATTAATGCTGTAAGTAAATTTCTAAGAATACATATCAATAACTCGTTTTTGCAGCTAGCTATTAGGCATATTTTTTATTATTAATTTTCATTCGATGGCATTCAACTTGCTGACTTTCTAATGAAAAATTCTCAGAATAGCCTACATACCATTATCCCATCTGAATTATAATGCATAAGGGCTTTACCTCCCCTTAAAATAATGTTGGCGCAAAGAAACGACTCGTCTTGGAGCAACATCATCAATAAGTTAATTACTGATAAAGCAGCAATAAAATGGTTCCAATGGACGTTCTATACACCTGTATTTTGGGGTTGTCCTAATAAGTGTAACTACTGTATGTAGAAATGTATTCATGAAATCACAGTATGAGTGAAGTTTTCTCGGGCAGTCAGCCAGGTGTTTGCGTCAATTAAACCCGACGTTTCGGAGGCCAACGCTGCCTCCATCTTCAAAGGCGTTCACTCAGCTTCTGCGCCAGGAAAACCTCAGATCCTACAAATCACAGTATATTGTTATTTGTTCGCTTATTACGTGTGACGTAGCTGTATCATTTTGATACTCATTTTGAAACTTATTTTCATTATGACATCGGTGTGTTGTTGATTAATTATTAACGAACACGGAACGATCTTGAGATATTAAGTGTAGCAGCTGAAAACTGCAAAGGAAATAGTCTGTATCTATATTAATAAAAATGAATTTTCAAAAGGGTTGTTGCCGCATCACTTGAGAACGGCTCGACCGATTTGGCTGGTTTTTGTTTTGTTGTGATCGTAATTGTCTGGAGAAGGTTTGTATGAAAGAAATTTTTTGGAAAATCCACGGGGAAAGTCGGAAATGTGATGAAATGAGGCAAAGTTAGACAAAGTTAGAGAGTTCTGCTGTCAATTGTTTACATAAAAAAATTGAAGTGTGACAAAAGAAGTGTGACATATTCACAGTTTGAGAGTTCCGCTTTCACATGTTTTCATAATAAAACAAACAAACAAAAACATATAAATTTCAGTGGATAGCGAAATGTGGCACTTATAATTTATAACCCAGTCTTCGAGAAGCATTAATCATAATGACTGAAATTCAACCCGGTCTGAGTGGCATAATTAAAATTAAGAGAGGTAAGTCTTTGCGAAGTGGACAAAAGGAAATAATATTGAATGTGTTTAGTGGATTTCTTAAAAAAATATCCCAGACTTGCAATAGAGGACATTGTAAAATTGACATTGGAATTCACCGATCTGGAATGTGACTGGAAAGTGGGTAGTGAATACAGAGACTCCGATTTAGTGAAAACTCATCCAATAAAGCCGCATAGTGTTTTAGATAACATTTCTTGACCAATTTGCACGACATTTTGCACACATACCCAGTTAAGCCCGGGAAGTAACGCGGTGAACACTAAAATTCAAACAGACCACTCCTTCCCTTTAAAATGTATACAATTTCTGAATATATTATACTGAAAAATGAAATGCAATTCAGTTATAATGACAACAGTGTATTGTTTAGAGTGTTCACATAGGGCTTTAGGAATTACATAAAACTGGGCTGTATCAAATTTTGATGCTATCGATGTAATTAATACATTTGTGAAAATAATTCTTGAAGAATGAAATCCAAGAAAATAAAGCACAATGTGAAGCAGTCACATAACTTTCTCTACCCTCGACATGGAAAATATTTCCTCACTTCACATTTTGATGTAGAATAAGCGGTCGTATTGCAGGGACAGCTTAAGTGTGTGCCAGTGAGTACGTACATCAGAAGTCTGTAAAAAATCCTATCCACTGATATGTCACTCATAGCTGTAAAGAAGACAAAATAGGGTGGAACATTTTCAGTCCTATGCCCGCAGTATATTATGTCCCAGGTTTTGGGGGAGGAAAGTATGAAAGTGATATTGCATTTTTTTTTTAAATTTCAGCTCCGAAACGTTTCAATGGTAACATAAGAGTGAGAAATAAAAATTTCCATAAAGACAATACAATCTTATGTAATCGGAATTTATGTTCCTTCTTATTTCAACCCCTCCCAGGCATGGTGTGTAGAAGCAACGGAATGCAACATTCGACATCCTCTGTGAGCCAAAAAAAAAAGCTATGACTAGCGTTTTCAGAGGGAATACTTTGAGTGTGATAAGTCGTTCTTCCTCATTTCAAGTTCTACGTACATGTTATGCAAGACCCTAGAATTTGAAAATCGAAAGTCCTTCATAAGTTAATTTCAAATAACAAAATGAAAGCCCGGGCGACGCCGGGCCTTTTACGCTAGTTTAAAATAAAATCAATTCTGTTCGTGTTAATTTTAATATCATACTAAAATTAATTAATTCCATGCTGTCAAAATCCGTTAGTTTCAAGAAAATGACCAAAAGGAAGCTTCGACTTGACCGACGCTATGAGCTGTCATCTGGGTCGTAGAAGACAAGAACTACGACAAGCAGTTGATGCGTAGGGCATCGTGGGCTCGTGGCAGTTTGTTTGGGTAGTCTAAAGTCTAAAAATGTAAACATTCAGACTATTTATGGTCGAACAAAAACAGTCTTATGCAACTTGTTTTTTCTTTTGCCAGACTACAAAGTAAATAGTTAACACAACGATTAACCCCTTAGTTTACTCCTCGTACCTTATTTTGTAATTTTATAAGAAATTTAAAATTTTATTCCAATTTATTTTCCGTCATTCCAATAGAAAATTAAAGATATCCTATAGGATGCATCATCCATTCTAGAGTTAGTAAAAACAGGACAGACTATAAGAGGGTCGTTTATACTAACTTAATATAAAAAAATGAAAACCAGTTCTTCATTTCTGAGTTAAAAAAAAAAAAACTTTAAAATCGGCATTAAAGTAATATCGACATTGAACTGACCATACAAAAGACGCCACACATAACGATATTATCTCGATTAACTATCAACCCAATTCAAACTAAAGTGATGCACCCGGCATTGTTCCATGTTAGTTACTTGGCGTTAGTAAATATAATTTGTATGATTTAATGGATGTAAATTACTATTTATATTATCAGAGGCTGTCGGCTGCTGGTTCATAGAGAAAGGGTTGACCGAGTGCCGCATATTTTAAAGGTTCATCAGTTTACGAAGTCATTAGACGTGCATTCCAATAGCGATGGGAACGAAAGGGTTACCTGTATACACGAAATGTCTCTCATACCCTTTCATATCTAAAGATACAGATGGCGGGGGTAGATTTCCTTCTTTTTTAAATACCAGCGCGTAGTTATGAGGCCACCCAATCTTTCTAATCCCAACACGCACTCATCAAACGAATGGTTCGATGAACTGGAAAGGGGTGAAAAATTATGTTCACCAATATGAGAGTTATTTCGATCATTGCTATGGATAGTATTTTTTTTTTGAACAGCGAAAAGAGCAAAATTTTACAAAGCAGTTTTTCCCAGCTATATATGCTTTATATTTCCCCAGCTTTATATGCTTAAAACACCAATTTCAAACAAATAGGTCAAGTATATATTTTTGTTTTTAACAAACAAAAGAAATTTCCAAGAAAAACGCAACGTTTTGAATTTATTCTTGGGTGCAGTGTGTTTGCGTCAAAGTTCAATTTCTTCTCGAACATGTTGCAGACCACATGCCAACATGTTCTGCAGCATCTAATTCTAGTCTCTATTGTCAGGCTTGATCCGACTAATTTCTGTGGCTTTTGTAGACTTTATAGAAAGGAATTAGAGGAAATTAATTAAATGTTTATATTTATAGAGAATATTATAGGAGAAAAATTCCTCCGACACTGGGACTTGAACCCAGGACCTTTGGCTATTCGCGCCAATGCTCTACCAACTGAGCTAAGCCGGAGTTCAACTCACAGCGCCGGATGGAACCTCTCTGATGGTACCTCCAACAGAGACAATAATCTGTGGTTCATGAAAGCTTATATATCTATATTTATATTTATACTTTTTAGCCAATTAAAAGAGACATGCCTCCTTAGAAAAGGCCACTTTATATATTGGAAATAGCATAGCCCTAATCATCAGAAAAAAAAAAGAACATAGTGAACTTACATTCTTATGAAATTTTCATCGCAAAAAAAAGTAAAATTAAAATTTAAAAAAGCAAACAAACAAACAAACAAATAAAGACAAGGGCGATGAAAATGAAAATTGAAAGAATGCAGAAAGCGAGAAAGAGCTATATGAAAGGGAGAGTGCCATGAGATGAGATGGAATGATGCAATCACTAGCAACTGTTACAGTATACAGATGCTCTGACTAAGATATTCATTAATATTCAGGAGGGATTTTAGGCGTAGGCCGACAACATCAGGTACTACGAATAGTAACATCCAATGACCAGACTCGGTTGGGTTCATCGTGCTCATAACATGCATAGTAAGTGCAAGCAATGCAGTTTTCTTCAGCATGTAGGCCTACGAATATCAAACTGGGCAATCGTAAATACCGGTAAGTGCATTCCTCAACCAGTCGGTGCACACGTATGTACGGTTTGTCTTTAATAATAATACAAATTCAATTCGGGCCATTGCGTCACTTTTCCCCATTGCAATTAATGGGATTGGTTCATTAAATAACTTAATTTGATTATTGTTATTTTTTGCTAAAACATTGAATGAAGGCATAAATTATACCGTGACTACTCCTGTGGACTGTTTTAAGAAGACCTCGTACCAAACTATCGTCTATCTACAAGAGAATAAATAATAGCAGTGTTCCCTAATCCGAAAATCTGCATCAACACCAAAACCGACAAAGAACAGGTGCTCTTATAGTCGCGTGGAATTCCCCAGTGTTACCGCTGCCATTCACTTTTCAAGTGAAGTAGCCGTGCTGTGGTACGTATTTACTAACATTGTATTGGACTGTAGACAAGTGTAAATACGCCTAATTACTTTTCTGTTCACTGACTGACAGGTCGAAGAGGATTAAAGTGGCAGCAGGTAGGGGAAGTTCTTGGGGGAAAAAAAAGTATTTAAAAAGTGGCACCCAAAATTGCCTAGATTACACGTAGAGACCAGAATATGTAGTGAAATAAAATGAACAAAAGCGGTAGGATAAAATGCTCAATGCGGTTAAATAAAATACTCAGAGCGGTGAAAAAAAAAATTAAAGAAACGATAGTGTCTTCAAACATCGGCTTGAAAAATCAGGATAAGTTATTTCTCCATCAGCCACTTCAATAATTCAGGTACTATATCTTGCTCTTACTGTCAACTATCTTTGCCTGATGCTTTAGTGCTAGGTATCCTTTCAGAAATACTTCTTCAGAGAGGCACCAGAAGTGAAATCTGATTCACGTGTGGCATGAGCTCAGAAATAAACAATAAAAACTCTAAGTCATCTGCAACATTTCCTTCATATTTCACATTTTAAAGTAGTTTTCGCTCAAAAACCATGTTAGGTAAAATAAAAATAATTTGCGATATTTCATGGTTTCAATTTGCAACACTTAAGTCCATCTGATACAAATATATGTTTAGGTAACGTTAAATGTGTTCAGTTGAAAATTTAGCGGTTATTGTTAATATCATAAATCCGGGCCTCTAGTAATAACTTATGCAAAAAAAAATCTATGTGTTGTAAATACTTTTTGTATTGCAGTTTACAAAAAATAATTACAACACATAGAAATTTTCTTTCCATAAATTCTAAATAAATATTACTTGTTATTTTCCAGTCTCCACATCTTATTCGAGACATAAAATAGTTTCCTTACCGCAAAGATAAGATATATTTTTTCCCTATCCTTTTCCTTCACATACTCCTCTTTGTTAAAAATAGAGAAAAAGAGCGACCCTTGCATCGCATCACTTAAAAATGAATGCCCATTGAAAACTTCTCTACTAATAAATCAAGGTGTTTTCGTACAATGTAGTGGATAAATAAGAATACCAACAGACATTTATTGGTTTACTCCTTAGATAAAGAATTACTTTTTGTCCCTACCAAAAAACCACAAATTGTTTAAGGAACTGACTTTAAAAAGAGCGGAAATACATAAAAACAAGGCATGAAAGGCAATGTTATACGTAACACTTTACGACAGAAGTGTCAAAAGTGGCATGTAGAAAGAGTAGATCTAGTAATAATAGATGAATCCTCTTATTCTGAATGTGTTACTCTTTTTTTGGCATATCATAATACTTCTACAAAATGTAATGTCTTTCTGTTCCGATTTGTCAAAAAACTACTAATTTCTATATGAACATAGTTTTTATACCAGGAAAGAACACAGGACTATAGGCTACTCTTGACTCGCCTTTTCTTGTTTCGCCTAATATCATAATATCATAATATGATTAAGAACATCACACATAGCTACAAACACTCAATGTGTACATAATACAGCTATAATCTGAAACCGTTTGGAATGTCGGACCCCTTAACCAATCACACCATCGGCAAGACAGTGACAGGACCTACAACTTGACATATAACATGTGATCATCAATTAATTATTTCATATCAAAATTCAATCATAATTAATTACAAGAAGTAATTATCATCGGACAGACAGAAGATTAATATCAAAAGATTCGGAAAATTTCATACTATAAGAATATGCGTATAAAATTTATACCAGACTCATGACTTTGGACTTATTATGCAATTATTGTAAGACCGGATGCTTAATGGCTTTGTATGGGACACATAGACGCCAGTCATTTATGTCAGGATTGATGAATGGATTTTAGGGGAAGAAACTCAGTTTTAACTGACTTTTAGCTAGGGACAAGACTACCATACCATTCAAACTGACCAATAAGAGGCTGCGACACAAATAGGCATAAGAAGTGGACCAATGAAATGATGTTAAGGAGAGGAATTAATGAAATCAAGTGAGGGAAAATTAACTACGAAAACGGTTCTGTTCTAACTGGGAAGCGTTGCCGAAAAGAAGTACAATGTGAATTTTCTCCGCGCCGTAAAGAAATAGAGGGTTAAGTTTTAAATACAAGTTTTAAGAATTATCGTGCGCGTAATAATTGAACATTTTAATATTTGTTACCAGTGAAACGTAGACTGAGAATCTCTCCGCGCCGTAAAAAATAGAGGAAGTGTTTGATACAAGTCATATGGATCGTCGGGGCGCGTTATTACTGAGTATAAAATATAAGCAGAATAGTAATTGAATATAGAAGTTTACGTATATGAATATAGACACGTCCAGTATTTAAAAGCATAAGTCAGCATATATGAATATAGGCATCGCAGACTCCTTTGTGCAACGAACCCAGTGTGTCGCTTAGAAAGAAGTACTAATAAATCAAACATATTCATCAAGTAGGTGTTATAATATTTCTCCCCTGTAATTCCAATTAACCACGAAAGGGATAAGAGTTCTTACTACCGCTGAGCAAGTACTAGCTTGGGTTGTCCGTTACCATTCTCGTAAAAAGGAACTGATCGGAAACTACAAATCTATCTACATTTATGTAGGTTGGCGCCTATCTGATTGGTGAAGTGCAAACGCACCCTATTTACGAGAGTGGAAAGACAAACGGGCATAAATCACACAACAATCGATAAACAAAGTAAATTCTTCCTACAGTAAGCCATTTCCATTGTTTTTACTTTTTGATATAGCGGTCAGGGTAAAAAAAGAAGCAGCTGTAAACGTCGTCTATGTGTGCAAGAAGTGTCACAAAAAATAAAAGCTGATGTAGGCCTACTGTACATATCCAAAATTTCTGAAGTACTATCTGAATAGATTTTTATGATTTTAGATGCTAAAAATTTAGAGGAGCAAGAAAAAATTTAGGAGGGCCCCCTCTAGCCCACCCCTGGCTACGGCCTCATCTGAATCCTTTGTCAATGTAGGCTATGTCATCAGTAACATTCATTGGTTCAGAAATAAGTGATTACCTTCTCATTGCTACTGACGTGTAAATCCGTCAACTCAGAAATAGTATAAGAGCATATGTATAAGAATATTAGAACATTGTTTTATTAATCATAATGTGAGGATTTTTATTCTCTTGTTATGAGTGTCATTCATGGGTACCAGCTATTCCACTGAAAAGTTTCATGCCTATTCCTAGCTTAGTGCCCAATGATGGTTTTAATTGATGACTGCTTATATTTGTACAAACGTTCCGCTCTGGAAGGGTTAAGGGTAACATATTAACAAATATAAACAATAATATAAAAATAAAATACTAACATGAGTAACAATAACAATTATTGGTTATCTACAATTAATAATTATTGAGTAATTCAATCCTATTTTGTGGTTTTATAATAATCTCTGTAAATAAATGATCTCTAGAAAGAGACAATTTTAGTTTTACACAACACAATCAGTGGCGTAGCCAGAAAATAATTTCGGGGAGGGTCGAAAGTCCCGGGGAATTTGGGGGCTATGGAGTACCCCAAGAAAGAGGGGTTCGGAGGCTCAGCCCCCGGAAATTTAATTTTTGAAGTAATGAATACTGAAAAACTAGTTAGCGAATTTGTTTACCATACCCTAAGACATACCAACTTTATCAAGAAATCGCCGCCTAAGTTATAACACGCATTACTATTTATTACAAGTTAAATAACATATGAAACAGTTGAAATAATAGGCCTCAGTATTTTATTATTAAATTAAGTAATTAAATATCTGACAAACTAGAGCTTAAATAATTTGAATATAATTTTAGATTTTGATTTCGGGGAGGGTCGGGACCCCCTGGACCCACCCCTTCCTTATGCCACTGACAACAATATAATAATAATAATAATAATAATAATAATAATAATAATAAGGTTTTATTTTGCCTCGCAGAGTTAAGGCCATAGGGCCTTATCTTCCACTCAACCAGGATAAATACAAAATACATTAAAGTAATACTTACAAAAAACAACGAAATGCTAGCAATAAAATATTAAAATATAAGAAAAAAATGAGTCCAATAATGAAAAGAGAAAACAAAGTGAATTAAGAATTACATATACTCGTAATTGGGTGTGTGTATATAATCCTAATATAATAATATAATATACACTAAAACTGGAACCTAAAACTAAGAAATTAACAAATTTAGGCAATATAGGCTAAGTGATATAAAATATTGTTCTTCATTTCTTAATTCTTAATTTAATATAGTTCTTCATTTAATTCTATTTCTTTTAATTTACAGAAAAGGCATCCAATCAAGTAGAACTAGAAAGATCTTCCAAAATACTGTAGGCCTACCGTAATAAGAGAAACATCTGGCCTTCTATAATCTTGTACTTCTTTTAGAGAAACTTTAAGGAAATGCAAAACGAATTTATGCTCTTATTCAAGCAGTGATCCAAGAAGCTCGATATACAATGTCATGGCCAGGATTCATTACTTCACATTTTCATTCAGAAAATTCACGCTTCATATTCATCAGTTTCAAAGGAAATTCCCCTATTTAGTTTTAATTTATGGAGATGTTTCTCGAATGACGACAATGCAACCCTTTTGTTTTTCGTTTTGCATTCTGAAGACATGGCGTGGTCCAGATGACTTGGACCACCAGGCCCCTAGCATGCACACTGTAACGCTATCTAAGTACTGACAATATCGTTCGATCTGTAACAATGTCTATAAGTCGTAATTCAAGTCAATTTAATTACACTAAATACACCAATCCCTCATGACAGATGTATTGTTTCCAGTGTTCACAAGTGACTTTGGAAGATGAATGAAACTGGAATTTAAAAAATTAGAGAGGCTTCTGATAGAATTCACTTCTGTAAATCCGCAATGAAGAATGAAATCCACCTAAATAAATATCGGATGTGATGCATCACATAATTTTCTCTACCCTGGGAATAGACAACATCATTTTCTCACCTCACATATTGATACAAAATAAGAGGTCATATTGCAGAGAGAGGGTATCAGTTGTCTCAGCCTGAATTGTGTCAACGATGGGTAGCGAGTATGATATATCACTGATACGTTATTTATTGCTAAAGGCTTTGTACTAGTTGAGAAAGAAGGCTGATTTATATTAAGCTTTAAGCATGTAAAAGGAGACATAATAGGTTTTGGGGAGGAAAAGTGTGAAGAGATATTGAATTTCTTTTTTATTCAGCCCAAAAACGGTTGTGTGGGAACATGAGAGTGGTAAATAATATATCTAAAAATATAAAATGTCATGTTCCGGGAATTTCTGTTTCTTATTTCAACTCCTATCAGTCATAGTGTGTAGAAGCAATGGGTTGCAAATACAATAATTTTAAGTCCTCTATGAATGACAAAAAGCTTTATCTAGCGTCTTATGAGGAAATAGTTCAGGTGTGATAGGTCACCCTTCTTCGTTTCAATACCTATATAATACCTACATAAATACACAGAGTTTGAAAATCGAAAGTCCTCAAATTAAGTTAATTTCGAATTACAAGCAAAATACAAAACCCTAGCGATGCCAGGCCTTTTCTAGCTAGTAATATATAATAATGCGGACTGTAGTTACGAGTTAGTAAATGAACCATTTTGATTGTCTCTAGAAGAACATGATGGCATGCAGACTCGAGGAGTCTGGAATCAAGGTGTCTTCTTAGTTGGCGTCATTGATTCACCAGCCATGACGTTGATATTACGTCATTTCAAAAAAGACATCATCCCAGAAGGATCGTGCATTGACTACATCCAGTTCCACGTCATCTCAAGAGTCTTACTGCGTTTCAGATAGGTTAAGTTCATTCTCGCTTCTTCCAGAAGCTTTGCGTCATAGGATCCTCCCAGAGAATGTTAAATAGTTCAGGAAGCGAACACTACATCGTCATCAGATTCTTAGAATTTCTCGAATTTCAGAGATATTCATGTTTTCCTGAATCAGAAATGAATTTATTTCTGGATTAGGAAAAACTAATACTTTTCGTACCAGTTGATATATTGTAGAAGTAAACTTTTCAGGAGTTCCAAGGGATTCCAACACATCACAGATCAAATTAATGTGTCCCCTAACAGCAATTTTTACATATCCCCTGCGTAGGGAATTAAAGTAAATGAAATAAATGAAATATGACCAAAGTAATCACTGTACTCTTCGATTTACACTAACATTGCTTAAAAAAAAAAAAAAAGAGAGATCAGGTATACAACTGGCAAAAAAAAGAGATCAGGTATACAACTGGCACTATAAAAACTGTGAAACATTATATTTGCTGTAAATTAATGGTTCCATCACACCGCAGGCTATATCATATTAATATTATCTACTATTTTTGTAATTTATTTATTCATTGATATTTCAACTTCTATAGAACTTATCGCAACATCCGTAATTTACATTATTGCGATTACTTGCATTCATAACATTTCCTTAATCAAACCAACACATAACAAAAAAATAAGTAAATACCGAACTTTGAAGAGTATTATTAATTAGACCAAACGATTTGAAGAATTCTATTACTTTATGAATCACCAAGGGTATATTATGCATTTAATGATATCTGGAACGATTGTCGTTGATTTTAAATAAAATATTGGATGATGTGTTTAATAGTTAAATCTCTTTACGTAGAGAATAGACGTAATTTTGGTGCAATTTTTATAGTGTGCTGGAGCACATTTAGCACGTGATCATCTGCCAACCCTGTTTCGTTCTTAATTTCAGAAATGATAATAGAATTTTGACCCACTTTATTTCAGATAATAAAAATTATCTTCAGGAAATTTAAGTTAAATGAGAAGAGCTGATCCATGATAACGATAACCATCAAAATGAGGGTAATGTAATATTATAGGAGTTAAAAATAGACATATGCAGTATTTAATGGATACATCATTTGCTTGAAATGGACTCAGTCTATTTTCTAAAATTACAGAGCCATGCTGTCTGAATTTCTTTATGTAAGCCTATTCAGATTTTGGGACCTTCTTTAGTTCTAGAACTACCTCATTATGAGAGCTGTGTAGGCCTATCTAACATGCTACTGTTGATAACTGACAATTTAATAAGCACATACTTACATACTCAATGGTAATAGAGCAAGCAAGCGAAATAAATATTATATACGGTATTTTATGGAACCCGAAGGTTCATTGCCACGCTTACATGAGCCCGCCATTCAACCCTATTCTGTGCTAACTCCATGCAATCATCCCTCGCAAATCCTACTTCCCTTAGTCCTAAATCTATTCTAATATTGTCTTCCCATCTATGTCTAGGTCTTCCAAGTGATATTTTCCTTTCTGGTTTCTCAATCAATATTTTAAGATATTTCTTCACTCTTTTCTCCTCCAAAGTTCAACATGTCCATCCCATTTCATCCTCCGTGACTTTGTCCCATGATTTTTAGTCTCACTCAGTGCAGTCCCTACCCGGAGATCCGAAAGAGAGTTTTACACTGACCGAATCCATAAATCCTGTAGGATTTTATAAGCACATACATATCAAATCTACTCTTATACAATTCAACGGCCCTAAATAGCGTGCTTGCTCGCCCGCTTCGTGAGACATCGGGTATACTCGGGGATGTTCGTCTCTCGCAGTCTAAACTTTCATGACGACTACAAAATTAGGAAGGAAACCCGTTTCTTTATTATATAAGGCCTAAGTGAAATGAACACAATGAACAAATATTCTAATTTTATTTTTACTTACAATTTTCATAGCTCTGAACCACAAACATTTTTAATAATCTACCAGTGTAATTTTCTTAAAAATCCTGGAGTCAATGAATAATGGTGGGCGAAGCCGGGGGCAACAGCTGTAAAATATTGATGGTTTTATCTCTTGAAATATAGCTGATAATAATAATCCAAACAAACCATTCCTTCCCTTGAAATATTATATAATTTCTGAAAATTACACTGAATTGATAAAATAAAATTCACATTATATTTATGTCAATAAACAGCTGAGAAACAATACGTATTATGTGTTCACAGGTTCTTTGGAACTGCATAATCGATTCTGATATAGTTTTCCCAGGGGGCGCTTTCATGTCGTGGAATGTACTCTAAAGCAGGAATTTTAGCTGTTTCATTAATTATTAATGGCTTAGTTTATGAATCATTCGCGTGCAAGGGTTAATAAATATAATGCTTTAATAATTATTATACTCTTAATTTTTAAAAGAATTATCGTGGCGAAGCCACGGGCACCTCCTAGTATAATACAATTCAACCTATATATGTGAAAGGATTTAATAATAAGTTGTGTGAAATAGCAACTTGCAATGAAGTTTCCATAAAGTTTGTTTCTTGCTACTAATAGGGTGCTGTATCTTGAACACGCCTGATACATTGCTATGGAAAAACTGTTGGACTATTATTACTACCGGCGTGAGGACGCTCCTTGGATTTCCCACCAGGTTATGAACCCCGGTCATGCTTGGTTTGAACCCCACCGTGACTTAATGAGTTAATAGTATTCCACGAGTTGTGGATATGGATCATTCTTCTAGGAATTTCCGTTCTGCCTCCTTCACCCACCTGTTGGCACTCCGGATGCCCTCCTACAACCACACAACTCATGGTTATTTTTACTGGTCTTCAAATGACTGCAAATTATCTTGCACATCAGAAAAGAGTATAATGATTCATTCTCCGAAAAAGGGCGTTGTGCGTTACTAGGAGATTCTCTATAGGGGTTGAATGCCCTCTTCTGCAGCTGCCTTTGTGTAACTTGCTTCTCCATCTTTATTTCGCCAAAGGGTGTATAACGCCTCGGTGGAATGGGTAGCTTGAATAAAATGGAAGGTCGTTCACCTGTTCTTTGCAATGCTTCTAAAAATAATTTATAAGCTTGGGTGCTTCTGCACCCAACTTTTTTTCCTCTTCGTACAGAGCTCTAGTCACATAAAAAGACCAAGCAGTTTGTTATCTTGCCTTCAGAATCAGATCGTAAAAATTCAGTATAGAATACTCTTCCTACAAATGTCGAAAGCATGCTGTTATTACACTAGTCTGCAAGAGACTTCATATACCGGGCAATGTTTCATAGATGTTTTACACTCGTATTATTACCAAACAAGCTTCGTAATAATATTAGTTAACATTATTAGTTCTCTGTTTCATTTGAAAAAATTGGCTATTATTATTAGTTATGAGTTCATGGCCCTAAATTATTTCTAAATATTAGGCTACTAATATTATTAGTACACTATTTCATTATACTACAATGGTAATACAATTTACTCAATATTATAGTGTTTTTTATAAATATTATGGTGAACAAAAATAGTCGTTTGCAACTTGCCTATATTGGTAATTAAGACACTCGTATGAAAATTATAAAAAAATCGTTTCGCTAGTTTCATACACAACAAAAACAAAATTCCATGGCGCTACATCCGTGAAGGGACTAGGCCTGAAATCCTAACAGTTGCGTCCTCTACAAATGCAGATGGTAGGATTGGGGCATATGATTAGCATGCCGACACCAACCGTCTTTAATGATAGTTTCTGTGACAGTAGCCGCTACTTCGAAATGGAATTACTCCTTGTATCACAAGGCTGATTAAAGTGAAAAGGATAGATGTTATGTATACAAAAATATAGGAATAGTTGGACGAAGATAAACAGGATTAGATATTATAAGTTTCTCTACCGAAATACAAGTTTTGGCTCTTAGTATAGGCCTAATATATTGTAACGCAATTATACATAGGCCTATTAAGTAAGAAATTTAAACAAAACAACCTTTTTCACTTCACAATCTGATTTAGAATAATAGGCCGTATTGCAAGGATTGCGTATTCAGTTGTTCCAACCCGGAACAAAGATTTATTGTTCACCAGGCAAGACTGAGTTTCTACAAATAGTGGTTGGCTTATAACTATCCTTCAGAGAATTTAGCGGGAAAAATGTTCCAAATGAAAGTTTTAGCTGTTAGTGTAAGTACTTCATGTACAAGATTTAAACGAAATCGTCAAAGCCGATTTAAGAAAATCGTGAAAAGACATTTTCTTCCTGTAAAGTGGCATTAAAATTAAGGGAAAGTCATCGCCAATTTTCGTGTCACATTCCCTTCTGTCACTGGGCATCTTTATTGTACTCAAATATGCCTATAGATAATAAATCAAACAAGACTATATTAATCGCAAAGGTTTGCAGCAACAAAGAATTAAAACTTGAATGCTGTTCATTTGTTCATTCGATGAACACTTTAAATTTACCAAGGAATTACTTACACGTAAAAGTAAACTTTTATTCAATTTAAAGTCAGTAATTACTAGTCTATTACTACTCAGTAATAACTTTCAGTGCCAAGTAATCACTTTTAAATAAATAAATAAATAAGCCCGTCACAATCCCTTATAGGGCAAGGGCCTCCTACCATGGTAGGGCTGGCTCTGTTTTACTCTCCCAAGGTGAGCTATTTCCTTGGAGAGTTGGAGAGCTATTTCCTCCAAGGAAATCACTTTTTTAAGACTTTACTTATTTTTATTCAACTGACCCATTGTAGTGTTATTACTGCTGGTTAAGAGTCCAAATGCAAGAATGTAAGCAAGTATCGTAATAACAGTACCGATAGACCACATGGTTAGTTCCAATATGTTCACTTGAAGGTTTGGGCATAGCTTTGGTCTGGGTAGAATAATTTAGCCCCTAAAGCTAAAATTTCATCAGAACCATCTAGCAAATTATTCATCTCTATAATTTATTTTACTTTGAATTTTTGTTATTTTGCTGTATAGGCCTAGGCTATGACTAGATCATGCTTAGTGTCATAAATATCCTTTACCTGTTTTCGATGACAGAACTGCCATTCTTCTGGTGTTCAATGGCCTCGGTCTGCACCAAGACCACTCTTCACCTCTAAAAAGAGGCCCCTATATACGCTCCTTTCTAAGTACTACTTTCGTTAATACCGTGAGGTGTCCAGCAGTATTAGGAATGGAGCACACACAGACTACACTTCAAAATTCCAAGCCAAAGCACAGAATTGGGAAGTGAAGGTCTGAATCTTAGTGTTCTCTTCCTCAGCTTGTTCTTGATATAGAAAAGTTTTTTTTCTTCTTGATGGCACAAACACTAAATAAACACTATCTTCTAGTCTTCTTGTTTCTTGATATAGAAAAGTTTGTACACACGTCACTATTATACACCGATAAACACCGAAAAAGTAAAACTTGACATCAATACTGGGTACTCCATGATGGCTTCGACATTATCTGCAATCAGAGAAATATTTTGTATATACCAACTGTACATTAAAAGCAAAAGACATAAAATGGTAAAGATTAGACAACCAGTAAACCAATGTGAAAATTTCGCACATTCAATCCCTCCCCTCCAAAAAAAATAATGCTTTGGTAGTTTGTTGGGTTGTTGAAATTTAGTACGGTATCTAATGAAATGTGCAAAGAAAATAGCAAAGAGAGTTTTTAATACAAACGTGTACATAATTTACATTCACAAGCCAACAGTGATAAGATGTCAGGGGATAGAATTATCTACCGACTTCTAACATAGCATACTCACTACCCATAACTTAATCCCTGCCTGACACAACTGAACATGCACTGCCTGCAATGCTGCCTCTTATTATATTGTCCTACAAGCTGAGCTTTTTGAAGCAATCACAGCTTCGTTCCGCGCAGGTTTTTTTCTTCTAACTTATAGGACTATAGCCTATTATAAATATGTGAAGTGAGAAAATGATATTGTCCATGCTTAGGGTATAAAGTAACTTAAGTGAGTGCGTCACATCAGATGATTTTAAATTTTAAAACGCTTGTATGCTTCCAGTGGGAATAACATTGAATTGAATTGAATTGAATTGAATTGAAGTGAACATTAGATTTGTCAGTAGTTTTTTTTTTTTCTATTTCCTGTGTGTTACAAATCGTGCTATAGCCTACGTTCATGTGGTAATTTGTGTTTAATTGCTAAAGCCGTTTCTGTGGGTTCTGCCGTATGTCGCGGGGAAGAGGGAGGCACGGTAAGCATGTTCAGCGTCAGCACTAATCACCGTTTCAGAGTTGTCCCATCCTCCCTCTAAGCTTTCGCTTCACCTAATCGGCTACAGTTACCATAACTGGACTGTAGTTGTGATAAAGAGGGATGTGGTGGTTCTGTAAAGTAGCGTGTTACCAAAAATAGAAAACTCCCACAGCAGACTTAAAAAACATACAGCATTGTTTGGGAGGCAGGTCAAGTAGCGTGTTACCAAAAATAGAAAACTCCCACAGCAGACTTAAAAAACATACAGCATTGTTTGGGAGGCAGGCCAAACCTGGCAAGTATGGCAGATGTGGGAGGCACTTGAAGCATATATCGTCGATTGTTTTCATGGAAGCACGAGCAGCATGAGGACGGGCGTTATTATGTTGAAGCAAAACACCTGCTCTCAGCAACCCCTTCGCTTTGTCACCATCAGATTTCCAAATTGTTGGTCCTTTATAGCTTCTCCTTGGAGGGCAGAAGTTCAAATCTGACGAAGACGTCCAATCGATGGAGCAGGAGTGGCTACAGCTTCGACCAAAATAATTTTTCTCATGTGGTATCGAAGCTCTTCCTATCCAATGGCGTAGGTGCATTGAACTGGGAGGGGACTATGTAGAAAATAATGTACAAGCAGACATTCTTCCTGCAGTAAAATAGTGGAAAAAATTAATTGCGCTTTTCATTTGATTCTCCCTTGTATTATCAGCTTTATTATCTACAGGCCTATATGCGTGCAATAAACATGACCTATGACAGAAGAAATTCTAAAGCGTGATATAAATTTTTCTTAGGCTTCCTTAATTTCCATTACTGAGGTTGTATCAGATAAAATCGCATCCTTGTATTTCTAGCAAGCATATGAGATAATCGATCGTGATTGGTCTCTAGGCTATATCCGAGGAATTCCTACACATTATTGGTCAATATCAAACACGAGCATATGATTGGAATAGTCAAATAAATCTGACTCTCCTCATCACTGAGCAATTTTCTCCAGTTTCCATTTTAATTTCTCTTAGGTCCATATATTTTCCTAAGCACCCTGTTTTCGAACACTCTCAGATTACGTTCTTTCCGAAGAGTAAGTGACTACGTCTCAGATCCATACAATACAACTGGCAGGATGATGAAGTTAATAATAATAATAATAATAATAATAATAATAATAATAATAATAATAATAATAATAATAATAATTCATTTTTATTAGCAACTCATTTATTTACGGTAAAACTAAACTTCATAAGTTATTTTCTGCAATCGTTAGGAAAGAACATAATGAAAAAAATAACATAATTAAGCTATTAATTAGTGAGATTTATTTCATAGGCTTTTAACAGGTTAAGGAATAGGGTTAATTTTTTTTTAAATATAATCGAATTTGTTGTTCTTTCAGTGAGAAATACATTGTTATCGTTTTCGAATCTTAAACATATCGCCATTACAATGATCACAACCACGTCACTAGTAGACTAGTCATCTCCACCTCGATTATCGTCCACAGTCATAGTTATAACTAGGGTTCGGACGTTTATGAAATGTCATATTTTTATCCTGACCTCCGTTCTCGCAGCAAACACATATTAAACACGAATTGCACGCTTGATATCCTAATCGAAAGGTTTTTATTTTTCATATAAAGTCATATTTTGGTCATTTTTGTGGTCTTGGTCATATTTTGGCCATACTTGCAATTTAACGTCATATTTAAGCCATAAATAGCACAGTTATATAGTGTATGTACTACATGGTAGGATTAAATTTTAAATGTACTCGTATTTAATTAATTTAATGTTTATGCCAAATTAATAGGTAACTTTATTTTTTTAATTAATGCAATTATTCACATTTTATAGAAGCACGCAAGTCTACAAAATATTAGGAGTGTTTGGAGCTGATGAAGCAAGCAAACAGGAGAACATTCTTTTAAAAAATTGTTCATTTCAAGTAAAACTATAAATCACCAAAATGGTTTAAAAGTTATTATCTGAATTCGTGAAATGTAAAAATTTAATGTCTTCAAATGTTTTAAATGGGAACATTTTTTTTTTTTTGAAAATATGTTATTTTATTAGGTCATATTTGCAGTCAATTTTTTTAGGTCATAGATATCCGAACCCTAGTTATAACTGACAAGAGGTGTACGTGCAAAATGCCAACTTTTGGAGGAAATGATGGCGGAAGTTAGTCCTTGATTCAACAAGGGTTAGAAACATCCTTAAAAGAGTTTTTGAGGGAACTTTTACCAGAAATCTGAAAACGATATCAATCTAACAATAAATTACATCGTGGGAAAGGGGAGACCTAAATTCGAGGGTGATTCGAAGCCAATATAACAAACGCTTCTCACGAAAGCTTGCTAAAAAGTGAAATTGCGATTTACTCAAACAAAGGAATCGCCTTTTTTTCTAATGCAGGTGTAACCTACTTTCTGATTCCCCTCTCATCCCTTACGGTCCCCTCGTTATTTGTAAGGTTGGAATTTCTTAGTCCGGCCGTGAACCCGCGAAATCATCCACTGTGCTGCAGGCGTTTGAAATATGGCAAAGAAAAATAATGGCTTAGAGGCAATTTTTGTGCGCAATTTATTTTGCCATGTTTTTTTAGCTTTTTCTTTCAAAAAATTCCATAACATATAATTGGAAGGATATAGCGGAACCCTTTATTTTTTAGACAACTCTTCTAACAGGTGTAAACCATGCTACATCTTCACTGAGCTTTCTATAGCGGATATTATTGACTAAAAATAAGCCTACAATATATTTATTTAGTAGCGGAATATGATTTTTTTTAACTTTTACCTTGTAAATTCTGGAGATTAGACCTATCTATAAAGGAAAAGAAAAGAAAGTAAAAGTATGTAGTAATGCTTTCTAACACACAGCGTTTATAACCAGGATCTTTATTCTTTTTTATAAATATAAATTCCGCTTTGATACAAAACACTTTTTATATAAAATGCGATTGAATGAGTTAAGGCTATACCACCAGATAATTACTTTAGTAAATTATATATAACTTGGAAAGATTTTCCACACCTTTCTTAGCTTTCTCATGTGAATGTATCTGGTTCTAGATCTTGTTTATTTTTGTGTGTGTTTATTTTTTACCGAATTCTACTAAATTATCATTCTCGGTAATTCCTCTTTCTCTTTATTGAAAAAATATACAGCTCATGTGCGCGTTCATTCAAATGTTTGTTACGTAACACTGAAAAAATTCTTTTGAAGTGGGTAAGACCAAAAACACCAACAAATAAATTCTGCAAGAATACTTCTATATAATGTCAACTTAAATATGACCTTATCGGATAATTTCAAATTTCGTATTACTTAGCCTATTTACTCAAAGGTAATAGACGGTTTCTAAGCAAGCTAATGTTTTATGGTCTATTTTATGGAAGCCGGAGGTTCATTGCCGCGCTTACATGAGCCCGCCATTCAACCCTATTCTGTGCTAATTTCATCTAACTATCCCTTGCAAATCCTACTTTCCTTAAATCTAATTTATTCTAATACTGTCCCCCCCACCTAAGTCTAGGTCTTCCAAGTAATCTTTTCCCTTTGGGTCTCCCAATCAATATTTTTTAGTTCTGTCTTTCCTCCCCCATGAGCGCAACATGTTTCGCGCATTTCATCCTCCGTGATTTAATTGTCCTTATTATATTCGGTGAAGAGTACAGCTCGCCATTATGCAGTTTTCTGCAGCTCCCGCATTTTCGTATTGCGAACGAAAAAACTTAGTTTAAAATATATATATATGTATATATATGCATATATATATATATATATAATATATATTGGTAGTGAAATCCTGTAAGTATGCTTTACGGTAACACCCTATTTCTTATAATAATCTTTATTTTAATAGTTTTTCCTAGAGTTGACTAAATCACTTTAATGCTTCTGGGAGGCTGGCTTCACTTGTTAAGTGTGCTTCAAGACAACAGCTGAAATCGCAGGTTAAGGTATCGTTAAAATGATATACAGTATTAGCATGTTTTAAATAGCAAACCTTTAGTAGCAAAATACATATCAGAAAAAAGGAATCGTGGAATTATGATGGAGTCCTTAGGAAACGAATACAATACAAAAATAATACTACTGTATTCTGAAACACCCATAGGCCTATAACTCTCTCTTACATAAGCTTGAACTTTGCAAATTGTTACTTCTCATTTCGGTATCTGCACGTGAATGCTCATTCAGTTGCTTTAACCCCACACAAAGCTGTGTTGTGCTTGAGGCTATACTGATCGACGGTAGAGAAGAGATAGCATACATAGACAATTTCACTAAGGAAAATGTTTTAAGGAAGAATTTAAGGTCTTAGTAAAAGCAGTTTGTGTATAAAAAGATTTAAAAATGTTATATCCGTTTTAATTAAATAGTAAGTACTAAATTTTCTTTATCGACGGTGGCAGTAAGAGTTAAGCCGATGTTCCATGATCCAATGTTTTGGTTCAAAAAGTTGTATGAAATAACATTCCTATTGGCCTATAATTATTTATAAATGTCCACACGCAAGACCGTTTTGGTCCAATATATTGCCAGTTTTCCTCCCGAAACGAAAATCGATAGCTACTACAATCGACAATGGCGTCGATATGCACACACCGATAACATTTCTGCCGATTCTTTTTCATTTCTAGACAACTTAAACTTTTATAACGGTTTTAAATGTGTTTATATTTAGCACTATTGTAAATTCAAAGTCTGCCTTAGCATTTGTTATTTTCTTGTCTCTTATTTTATCTTCTTGGTTAATGTTCGCTGATCGAGTGCTGGCAGCTCAGAGAATCAGCTGTACTGAAGAAGCAGCCATGTTTCTACGTCATTCGGGTCACGCGGGGAGAGAATGGCGCTCATTGGTTGATTTCATATATTTTTTAACAAATTAGAAGTGTTTTTATTCCGTTGCATGTAATACAATTGGATGGAAAATATAGGATGAAACTGTGTGCAATATCACACGAATCAGTTTCATGGTTTGTTGAAATTTGGATAAAAATTGGATCGGCTTAAGAGTAAGTGGAAAACGACATAACGCTTTGTGGGTAGCAGCGATTCTCCGGCAGTCAGCGGGAATGATAAAAGAGGACCGTTGACTGAACTTCCATATTTTATGTCTAAGTTCAATAATTTCTAATGAACTATATCAGGAACGTACGAGTAAGTACCGATAGCTCGCCGAAGGCAAGCTGTAAATTCCTTCCCATCAATGGACATGTTTTCATTTCAATCACCGGCTAACACCCACTTTCACTATTAACAATAATTAAAGAACGGAAACGGGAATGTCACTTTTCTTATTCCCTATCTCCTGGTAAGCTATTTTGACCTGTACTATGATTAAATTTTTGCGTCTTCCGCTATTTGTGATTTTACAAGATTTTCCAGTATGAATGGGTGGTTAAAATCTGGTTCAAAACGTGTCTTGAAAAGCAACAAAGACATTGTACCATATGCGTCCACATCTTCAGAACTTATGTTCACGAAGATCAATATAGATAAACTTATTTAGGCCTACTTTTTAGAATGACTTCCATTGAGTTAAGTCTCACGAAACCGACAGACCCAATTCTGGTCCAACCAACATGTCATTAAAGCTTAATTTCCTTTTTTTTTTTTTTATTTATTTATTTATTTATTTTTATTTTTTTTTTAAATATATTCCGAATAGAGTTTAATGCCATGTAAAATGTATTGTTTCCAGTGGTATCTATACAGTTTAAAAACGTAAAATTTAAACCTAATTTTGCTGTCATGTTTTGCTATCATAATGATCTTGCTATCATGTTATCCTACCGTAATTTTCAACAAAATTTAATATCCAAATTATGCAAATATTTTTTTCCCCAAAGCAAAATACAATTCCAAGGGGGCCGTGGAAATAAATTTTGTTTAGCATTTTGTTTTGACAGGAGTTTCAGTTTTCGAGCTGTGTAATTTACAAAGTCACAGACACACGATCACCCATAAACAAAATTTCTGATGACAAAATGTGGCTCATGGACCTGAAAAAATGATTTAGGCATAATGCTGAAATTTTGACAAAGACTTTCATAATCAAGCAAAGGAGTTCATTTCATTTTCCTATGGAACAATTTTATTTTTCTTCATATTGTTGCTACTGATCCAACTCAGACCTATTGTAGTTGATCTTACTTTTCAGTTTAAGAAACCTAAAATAATCTGCTTACAATTTGGAGGAGTGTCCGAAAATTAATTGAATTACCTCTCCCCTCTACCTCCCTCTTCGAGAAAATTATTTGTAAAAAAAAATGAGTGGAAATGATTTTCAGATAACGACTAAGAGTGTGACTTGGGTGCATGTAAGTGTAAAAAATAATTTGTCTGTTTGCACCTGTTAAGAGTCACAGAAAGCAGTTGGCGAATGAAAAGAAACATACTAGGACATAGTTACCTAACATCATCAATAGGGTTTCCATTCAGTAGACAAAACAACTGATTTTTATCTTCCACCGAGCTTTTTTTACCGTGGTCAATCACTTCAACCCCACATACCTTCAATTTTTAGCACAACCCTATAACCACTATTTTTCCTTGTCATCATTATTATTATTGTATCCGCGAACAAGGCCTTTAACCCCATCACTCAAGAGTTTTGATGAAGGAAGATTATAATGGAATAGACCTACATGCCATTTCAGATTAATAATGGGAATGATAATCACCCCTTTCGCAAAAGAAACCGCATCCACAGTGCAAGGTGGTTTCTCGGAATGGGTTGACATGGTTCATTCTTTATGGATGAGCTGGGCAAAAATTTCAAGGACGGTCACAGCGAGTGGAAAAGAACTCCCTCACAAAGTTCAGCCATCCACTTCTACAATGCAAAGTTGCAGGTGGGAAGAAGCTTGGAATGCATTCGCATTATAGAGATTGTTATAGCTACCCATGCAGATTAAGCTCAGAAGCATAATAATATAAATATTTCAATTGCTTTAACAAAATTACGTAATATTCTCTAAACATGGATTAATAGATTCATGTACGGGTAATGTGGATGATTGGATGTATGGATAGATGATTGGATAGACTGATGGAATATGGATGAATGGGTGGATGGATGGACGGATGAAATATATTTATTTATATTTCCCTCTGGTGTAGTTAAGTCCTTAAGGCCTTCTCTTTCACTAACGAGAGGTGGATACATTCAAACGTCACCAAATATGAGAGACATATGATCCTATTATATAAATGTAAATTATGTTAGTGAAAACTATAATTAAAACTCTGTTAAACTATAATAATGAAAACTCATTGTTATAAGTATTAGGGATGATAGAAATAATAATAACAATAACAATAATAATAGTAGTAATAGGTAGAAAGAGAAAAAAGTAAAATAAAAATAAATGAAATAAAAAAAAATTCAATAATTTTTAACATGCAAGTAGATAGGTAATATAGATGTTAATGGTCAAGTGGTCAACTAACTTTTTCTTAAACGTTCTGAGTGTTCGGTAGACTTTTATATCCTCAGGTAAGGAATTCCACAGACTAGTTGTCTCGACAGTGATGGATGAAGAATAAAATACAGTGTTGTGAGTGGGTATAGATAATGTAGTGATCCCTTCAGATTCATTATTACCATTAAGAACAAATCTTTTTTTAAACCCATAAGCTCCTGTTGTATATTTAAAAGACAGCTTAAGGGATAATCGAACCAGTTGTTCACTCAGCAAACAGTTGCTATTCGATAGTTTTATTTAAACTAATAAAACTTAAACGAGTCACTGTATTTCCACGGATACAACAAATTTCGAAACACAGGTTGACAGACTGCATGTCTCTACTAAATAAGCTAATACTATACAATACACACTAAATGTTTTGGGTCAGTGGTCTGAAACATAATTGCATATAAATTGCTAAAGAGTAGCTTGTTCCAGTTCTTCCTAGAAGAACCAATGAAGAGGTGAATGCCCAGTGAAGGAGAACAGAGGTATTTATTTACAAACATTGCTTGATCATCTGTTATTTACTACAGATTACAGGAGAGGTTGTCGGTAAGTGGTTCGCATGAAACGTCAATTCATTACAAGGAAAGCTATTATGAATTTGGTTTTCACTAAGGAATTTCAAGTTCAATGTACCTGCCCAGATTAGTTAAAATAACTTACTAGTAATTTACGCTGTAGGACTTAATTAAGCCGCGCAAAGCTACTCTTTCCACCCTATTTTATTTTTTAATAGATAGCAAATGTAATCTTGTTTTATATTTATTCTTAATTAGTTCACATTTATACTGTTTTTCCTTTTTTCATGATGATAAAAATATAATTCACTACTTAGGCCTATAAAGTCCTTCTACAACTCATCTGCTCGTAAGAAGCACTGTTCGGAAAGAATTTTTGATAAAACCTCCAATTTCACTTTTTGTGGAGGTGAAACAACCGTATTTCACTATCTATAAAATTGGCTAGTTACTTTTATCATGAACTTTAACTGTGATAAATAAGAGAACTGATGGTCTTGAAGCAAAGAGGAGGCAGCTTCAGTTGTATTAAATGTTGGATAACTGCAAAAAGAATAGTTCAAATGTTTCGCTTTTAAACTTAATTCAATTTTTTTCCCAGCACTGTTTCTTTCTTTATCTTAGTTTTATTTCCCCCTTTTAGGATTTAAGAGACCCAAGCCGGACCCCGGGCTTTACAGGGCTGCGACCTGTCGGGAGAGGGATTATCTTTGGATCACATACATACTTTTTGACCAGACAAGGACATGGAGGGCCTCCCCGGATGAGTGATCAGCCCAATCCCAGCACTGTTAACAATCAAAATTATCTATAGTTACACATACTTATATGCATTTTATGCTCGGTCAAAATGAAATTGGCAGATGTGTTGAGCATTAATGGGACGTATTTTCACGGTTACTGTAGTTTATAAATAGCTGTCCATCATTATGAACAACAAAATGTATCAGGTTTGAGAACAAAGTTGGCAATCCGGTACGATCAAAGAAGTATTTCAATTACAGTTTTCGGCGCAGTGATCAGTTTCATTTCTGAATCTAACCTAGTCAAGTCAATACTAAAAGCAAAGGTCTCGCAGTTTACAGCCATGAGATATTAAGTAAGAACTCTATAGCATCAGAAGTTTTATGTTCATTATTGTGCTTTATCGTACTGTATAACACAATTTCTGCCAGTTTTCATTAGCAATCTTTATTCAGCTATGTGAGAGCTTTATGAACTGTACGTATAGGCTACATGCTGCATAATCATGTCGAGTTGTAACTAAATGAGCTAACTTTGTAATTATGAAATATTTTCCACCTTGATGTGCTAGTAATTTTTTTTATATTGATACAATGGGGTGCTGACATAGAATCTACTAGAGTATCAATATAAAAAAAATGACTAGTGCATCATGGTGGAAAATATTTCATAATTACAAAGTCACTACTAGCACTAGAGGAAAAATGAAATTCATCAATAAATGAGCTAGTTTCTTTTATATGCTGCATTCTAAAGGGGAGAGATGAATCCAAACCTCGACACCTGTACAGCTTGTTAGTTGTCCCTTTGTTCCAAAATGAGGTCAATACATCTGTTATTAAGGCTCCATCAATTATTAAACAAGGTTTGTCCCACAGCCTGTGCTAGTAAAGTCCTTGGAAGCAATGATATAATATAGGGCGAATATTTAATTGAGTTATCTGACTTTCAAGATCTATTTATTCAGTAATATGTAAGTGGTTGTTACAAAATAGCTACAAGAATCCTATGACATGATATCCAAGACCTATAGCAGTTATTTTACTCCATCTTACTCGCGAGATACTCTTAAAAGATTTTACCGAATCTTAATTACCTATACTTCTATTGTTTTGTTTACCGATACCACCTGACTAGATAGAGATGAAATTCTGTATTGTGTAAGACCCTCAAATTCGAAAAAGAGTTTTTCACCAGATATAAATTATTGAAATACTCTGTATCCAAAACAACAGTTTTAATAAAGAAGACCATGTGTGTTTTTGTGCGTCTATATGCCTGCTTAAGAACAAAGGTCAAAAACAAAAACACAACACAAAAACAAACAAAAACGAAAAACAAAAATTTTACAAAACGAAATTTTACATTCCAGTTGTAGATTTTTCGAGGATATGACACCAAGAATATCAAAAATCTGCTGTAGGCCTATTACTCTTACTTCGACTACAACGCTGAATGCATCGGCAACTTAGTCTTGCGAGAGTAGTGTCTCGCTGTGTCAGAATGTATAAGGGAATTCGAAAAATACGGTTTAAGTAGAGAAAGTCCTGAAATTCTCTGAAACAATTTTTAAAAGAAAAAATGTCGTAATCATCCTTTTCTTTTTTCAGTTATACCTTATGAGTTAAATGCAGTCGTAAATTGAAATTGTATTTAACACGTCTTAGCCGTATATATGGCGAATTAATAGTAATACACTTTCTGAGAACTGTTTCGTCGTGTCGTGAGTGAAGAGTGAATCACTGCAGTTGAGAATTTAGACTTCAGATTCGCGGTAAATAAGTTACAATTTCATGCTGCACAGCTTAATTAGCCCCTTTGCACTTGGAATTCAAGGTATTTCCTTTCTTTTCTCGACCTTCATCGCAAAACGAGAAACTGAGAAAGCCTTAGGGCTACAATGTATTATTTTTAGTTTCAAGAACTTTAAAATTCCCTTATAATTCTACACAATTAATATCAGAAGAGGTGCAACGAGATCTGTACATAGCAAAATTTAACTTTTAATATAATGAATAAAAATTGGCTGCCGTTTCAGTTAAGAACACTTTTTCAAATTCTAATTATATTCATATTCATTACGCCACATTATTGTGATTGTGACATCCTACTTTCTGACTTAACAGTAACTTGACTCAAATACCACAATAATGCATGTGTTACACATATATACATATACAGTATATGGATATATATATATATAAATTGTCTGCTGAAGGATGCCATAGAAGGGATGGTAAATGGGAAGAAGGTTCGAGGCAGAAGAAGATACCAGATGATAGAAAACATTAAAATGAATAGAACTATTTGCAGACACAAAAAGGAAGGCTGATAGAAGGGAAGAGTGGAGAATGCTGAGTTTGCAGTGAAAGACCTGCCCCTGGGCAGAACACAATGAATGAATGAAAAATGAATATATATTTAAGTATATAAAACGTTCATAAATACGATCACTTGATTCCGTCATTAGAACACTTCAATGGATACTCCTTCGTCAATGAAGATATTTCCACTGTCTCATTCTGCTCTATGGCCTTTTCACTCGTTTTTCTTAACAATCACGTATTTAGAAATCAGTTTTCGGGGGTCCTAAACTGACCATAAATTACCGACAACTTCCTAAGTGACACAAAACATTAATTTTTCTAAATACTGCTATAAAATCTCATATTTTGGGGAGTTCCTAGCCCCCAGGACCCCCTTTAAATACGTCCTTGCTATCATCCTACCATGACTGCCACTGCGAGCAGAAGACTCAATTGAGGCAGCATCTCACTGCTTCTTTTCATTGTGTAAGCTTTCTTACTTAAATTCTATATTAATGTCTTAAACTAATTTTCGGCAAATTTAGCAAAATTTATCAGTTAAATGTTATAGGTAATATGTGTTAAATTCTGTATAGCATATTGAAAGTTCGTTAATCCCCTTTTTATAACCTAAAACGATGATTTGGACAAAAACCTATTTCGCTTAATGGATAAACTAAAACATTGATTTTTAAAACCAAAAATCCGGTCCCTAGTTATCACAGATCAAGAGTAATTTCATCAAGTTGGTATATAGGAATACTTAGCTGAAGAGTAATGTTAAAAAGTAAATATTAACATTTTTAGCATTACGGTTAACATTGTATTAATTCATTTTAATGTCATATATTATGTAATTTTCTCCCCTTTGTATGTTAAGTCAGTTGTACTCTCTATTTTAATTAAGTAGTACAATTCTTGTATATCATGCATTTCCCCTGACTGAGTGTAGAGAAGGCCTTGTGTTCTTAACTCCGCCAGGTTAAAATAAATAAATAAATAATTAAATAAATGAATAAAATCTTCTTCCTTTCTTTCTTTCTTTCTTTGTCTTAGTTTAGCTATCCCTTTTAGAATTTAAGCGACCCAAGCAGCCCGGGCCTTACAGAGCCGCGACCTGTCGGGAGAGGGATTATCTATGGATCACATACATACCTTTTTGACCAGACAAGGACAAGGAGGGCCTTCCCGGATGAGTGATCAGCTCAATGCCGGGGCCATCTCCTATACGGGAGGACGAGACGCACTATTCACACACACATTCACTCCAAACAAGGCGAGGATGGAATGAAGATGATAATGACGGCCAGATGATATCTGGGGACACATGGGCCTAAAGTAACCCTACATTTGTCTCGACATGAGAGGAAAACCCCCAGAAAAAGCCCTACCTAATACCAGGACACGAAAATGAAATACATAATATAATTATTCATATTTGCAAATTTACTTATTCTGGCTCCTAAGACTTTTCATTGTTAAACTTTCTACTCGGAAATAAGTGTAATTTTACCTACTTGTACCTTAAATTGCTATTAAAAAATAACTAGACAGTGCAAAATTAATTTTTAAAAATAAAGTTCAACCAGATAGGTGGAACACAGTAAATCAACATGATTTAACAGTTATTTCTTCACAAAGTAACAAGATAACAAGAATGAATTAAACAGTGACACATAGATACCCGTAGTCAAACTAGATGAAGCTGCTGAAAGTGAAAGGAGAACCCCCATATTGCAATCCTGAAGATCCTAGAAAGTAAGTGCAAGTTCAAGGACGTTCTGTTACGTAATACGTGGCATAACTTGCACTCTAATGGCCAGTTTCACTCTCTCTTGCCCTTGCAAAGGCACTTCCTTTTCTGCATCGTAACTTGATCAACTTCAATTTGCGGCTTCCTTGTTTTATTCTTGGAACGACAAATTCTTCATCCGAAAGGAAAAGTGTCTGTTCCAGGAAAATGTAGTAGGCGCATTCCATCATATATTGCTCAATCCAATGTTTATGCTAGAGCATGCCTTATCTTTTTAAAATATTTAGGATATGTTTTTTAAACGAAATTGAAAATAATATGGTGGAATTTAGAGAATGTTACAAGCAGAGCTAGGATTTCTATGTATTTTGTTTTTACATTACATAAAGTTAAAACTTCGATATATGTTTATAAACTCAAGCATTTGGAATGGTTTAAGACACATTTGATTTTCCATATTGTCCTCATTTCAAGGTATAGTAGCTATATATTTTTTACATATTTTTACATATTGTAGAAAACTCGCTTTAACGTTTTATTTTAAATGTGTTCCATATTTCATTGGTTTCAAAGTTATTCTTGTTAGATGATCGTTTAAATTGTATATCATTAGCTTCTATATTCCAAAGCTGGATTTTTTAATTTCTATGAAATGTTGAAAACCAGACCTAGAACTAGATCTGGATTGATCACATATTTTTTGACAAGGACGTAGAGGGCCTCCCCGGTTGAGTGATCAGCTCAATCCCGGGGCCACCTCCGAGACAATACGAGCACACAGGACGATACTCACCAGTCACACACTCATTCCGAACAAGGCGAGGATGGATGAATTTTGTAATGACGGTCAGATGATATCCGGGGACCAGGAGGACCTCAAGTTTTCCGACATTCGTCTCACAGGTGAGGAAAAGCCCCGAATAAAACCCATGAAGGAATCTTGTCCCAAACGGGAATTAAACCCGGACCTGCTGCATGAGGAGAGCGAACGGATCCCCTATGTCAAGAAGGTGGACTCATATAAAAACCTAGTAATAATATTCACTAAAAGGAGGCCAAAACAACCAAAACACCTTACTATCTTCAATGAAGCTACTGAATAATAAACAGAGTAATACACCTGGGCTTAATTCTTGACCAAAAACTTCAGTACAGTCAACATACAGAATCAGCCTGAAGTATAGCCATAACAAAATTTATATATCCTTATCCACTATTGAAGACTCCAAGTTTAAAACTATAAATGAAAAAGAGAATATACACATCTATCATCAGTACAAAACTCACTTACGGATGCCAGATATGGTACACTGCTAACACAGAATGAATCAGAAGACTACATGCTTCCACTGGAGCAGACTACAGAACTAGAAACACTCAATTGGAGGAAATGATAGAAATTGAATCTTTCCAAGCACACTGAAAACCTAGCCAACAAGTTCGAAAACACTCTAGACTTACAAACAAATCCACTCATCAGAGCAATAGCGAGAATACAGGATATTTGAAAACGCAATCCAGACCCAACAGAAGTAGGAAAAAATGTACAAGGCGTGTATTAAAATTCTTTATAAGTAAAACCTTATAGGCTGAATCTCCCACGGCCGCTGCTGAGCTTCTTGACCAGCGCCACTATTTGTAATTTCTCTATCCGTATTGTATGTCGACGTATACCGTTTTGACGTCCCTAATTTAAAAATACAATTTTCATGAAAATGTCTGAGTCTGTTGCCTATACGTGTTTGTGAACAGCGCAGCGCGAGAAGAAAAATCGCCAAGAAACTAATTTTTATAGGCTTTTTGACTTAGATACCGTCTGAGGATATCACACGAAGATTGGTAACGACTTTCTTTTTTATTACCACTTTACATTAATTTAAATTTCATTTTGGCGATATACTTGAAAACGGCTGTAACGATTGTGCTTAAATTTTGTACATAAGTACAATTACAATTACAATTACAATTTATTTTTCCAAATTACACGAAAAATACAAAAGTTGATACACCACCCGAAGAAGCAGAGCTTGTGTTCGGGGGTGGTTCAGTTCAATATATATAGAGAGAAAAAAAAAAAAACTTATAGGCCTACTAAACAATTACTTAAGCAATACATAATTTGGAGAAGTGTGACAAAAATGATGTATAATTGGTTAGAACATGTTCTATTTACAATACAAAGGTACGAGGTAATACAATAATAATACATAACAATTTATTTGTTCAATTTTAGTAAAAAACAAAGAAATTAAGTTCTATTCAAATTTTAAAGTTTAATATGAAAAATGTTATAACAGTATTAGTAGATAACAGAAGTAATAATTATATAAATTTTCTAATTTTAGACCTAAATTGTTTGTTGTTTAAGCTATTTAGATCAGGATGGTTGGTAATAAATGAATTGAATAGTCTTGGGCCAAAACTTGAACAGTGCTTAGCTCCAGCAGTTGTAACATTTTTTGGTTCAAGTAATAAATTAAATTGATTCCTTCGCGTGTTATATACGTGAGATTCTGACTTGTAATTGTCACGATGTTTATGAAAATAATCCAGTATGACGTACTTGTAAATTTGGTCTATGGTGAAAACGTTAAATTCAGAAAATAATAATTTGGAAGAATAGTCAGGAGGCTTAGATAAACAAATCTTTATAATGCGTTTTTGAAGACAAAGCAAAGGGCTGAGGATCGTTTTTGCAACTCCTCCCCACCCAATTATGCCATATTGAATAATAGAATGAATTAGTGCTAAATAAATCGTACGTAAAACATGAGCTGGTAAACATGAACGGAGAATAACGAATTTATAAATGACTTTACGTAGCCTATTGCATAAATATTCGATGTAGCCTACTTGTCCCATCTTAAATGTCGATCAATTATGATGCCTAGATATTTCACTTGGTTTGATTCACTTAAGGAGGGACAAGTGCAGCTATTAATACAGCAACCTGAATTGTGTATTTTTAAGCTTAAATTTTTACTTACTTTTAATTGTTGCATACCGGTAGCTGTTAAAGCGAAAGGAACTAGCGTAGTTTTATCAACATTTAAGGAAAGTAAATTAAAATCCAGCCAAGATTTAACTAGATTTATACCTTTGTTGGCATTTTCGTAAGTTTCAATCCATGAAGAACCACTAAATATTACAACGGTGTCATCAGCATATGAGTAAATAGAGCCATTAAATATATTCAAATTAATCTTTAGTAGTTCATTTATGTATATTAAAAACAATATGGGACCCAATACTGTACCCTGCGGTACACCGATATTTATTTTCCGGAAATCACTGTGATCATTATCTATTCTTGTAGCCTGAGTTCTATTACTTAAGTACGACCGAAATAAATTTAAAACATTTCCTCTAATGCCTAGAGCATGTAATTTTGTCAGAAGAATATTATGGTCTACAGTGTCAAATGCTTTTTGTAAATCTAAAAATATACCTAAACATTTAAGTGCTATAAAACTTTGCTATAAAACTTTGATTCTACACATTTATTAGCCAACAGTCTATGAAGGGTATTTATAAGCCAGTCATCAATCGAACCAACTCAGACTTTAAAACGTGTATAGTTAACAATACATCTTTGTATGACGCTGAAACAACTATTATTCTATTTCAGAATGGCAAGTGAGAAAAGTTACGTTTCCCGTACTTAATGAAGGAGGGTAAGTGAGAGTATCAAATTATGGTTTTGTACAGAGTATCTCTCAGCGGTTGTTCTCACAAGGCTGAGTGCAGCCCGTTCTTGACTTTATTTCAGAAAAATCTGAAGAGTAGCCGGGGTCAGAACCTTGAGCTTGCAGACCCTAGTCAGCAAATGCCAGCCACATTGCAGGCGGTAACCGTCTATAACATAGGAATTTTTACAAGTGGAATGTACTGTACGCTATAAGACAAATTTCAATCAAGATAATTATCATGAATTACTGATGACACAGTTACCTATACAATGTATTGGGAAAGGGCAGGGTTACAGAGGTGAATGACCATTTTGTTATGTTACAGCTAAAAATACGCTAATTCAGCAATAATAACTGTCTACAACGACCTGGGTCAAAAGTCTGGTATTCTCTGTATGAGGAAATGAAATTTGTCAACTTGCTTACATTTTGCCTGAAAAGACATTTCTCTATTCTAGTGCCTTACTGTACAAACAGTTTCAAGCTTGTACATCAAAAGACGATTACAAATACATATTGACTCAAGAAAGTTCAGCACAGTGCACTATGTTACGAATTCCACAGTAGGATATTATATTTTTATATCCTGCTATTTATAAACTCTTCCAGTTATATCTGTGGAAACGAATAAGATCTACAGCCTAAAATACAAGGGATGTACAAATTCAGAATACGAACTGGGGATTGTAGCAATGGCGTGTCAGTGGTGTTTTTTTGGCACCAGCGAGTGCCCTAGAATGCAAAGTCTACACGTCCGAAGATACTCATAATCATAACATCCGTGGGCAAAACGTCAAGCCATATTAATTTTAGACAATAGGACTCAATCTTGATTTTTATTTAAATTATTAAGACGAACTTAATTTCTTGAATTGCTACTATAACCTTAATGCTCACTAGGTACAAATGATAAAGTTTTAATTCAAATTATAATAATTCTTTATTGCAACCAACTGGTCATACTATGATGAACGGAGCAACGATGAAATGATATGTGACAGGGGAAACAGGAACACACCTAGAAAACCCGCCCCGACCCCATTGTCCATCACAAATTCCACATGGATCCACCGAAATTCGATCCCGGGTCCCAGCGGTGGAAGGCGAGCGGTGTAACCACTCAGCCATGGGGGCGGCCTTAATTTAAGTTATTCAGAGCAATTATTTCGAACGACCTCAATCCGGTCTGATTTTAATTTTTTTACGAGTTATTTAATTTTTTAACCACATACTTCAGAATTAAGTTTATAACATTTTCTGTACTTTTGAATATCTAGTAATCCATTTTCTGCACTTTTGAATATCTAGTAATCCTTAGGCCCTCTCATTAACGAACTATTTTAATTTTGCCTTAAATTTGCTGTCTCATTCAGCAAAGCAACACGTCTTACGTCATTCACTTACTAATTCAATCAGTTCTTTCTTTCGTTAATAGATGGAGTTCACTTCACTAAGAAATCCTCTATCCGACCGGTTTGGTTAGCTGCAATCATGTTTTTTTTTTCTCTGTACGCAAGCGATATAATGCTGATGATCACAAGGTACAGCTCCATAAAGCTGTCTGGGGTTCAACCAGAGCAGACAATCTCATCGAAGTGCATATTAAAAACTTCGTGTCCGTGATCACTGCCTAAAAATATAACAAACTGTTTCTATCATACCTGCCAGATCCATATTTTTTTGTAAATACTAACAAGCTAAAAGAAGGCCGAATATTGAATAACAATATTAAAATGCATTGCAATTTACAACCTTATACAAATAATTAAATATATAAATACAGTATGATATTCAGACACCTTATATGCTATGTTTACATAACATTATTGCTCATCGTTTTAAGTTTCATGGTCCCTAGACTCTCCAAAAACACCTTCTACTCTAAAGTTATGTAGCCTACAAAAGTAAAGTGATCCCTATACAGGCCATGGAGGCCCAGAGGGTTCCAGATGGTTGAGGTTCCCAGATTTTACACATTTGGGACACGAAGGTGGTAAGGTTGTCAGCCTTTACCCCCAGAATTGCTACTGGTACTCATTTCTGTTAAAGGTTGAGTCGACCACAGGGCCACAGTGCCACCAGAAGGATTAGGCCAATATTGAAAAACTCCAACGACCTCATCGGGGATTGAACCCACGAACGTCCGGTTTGTAGGGCAGCGTCTCAACCACTACGCTTCGGCGTACCTCCTATATCTATAACTATTTATGGATACGGTAAATCCGAAATTTTGCACAAATTAATTCCAGACTGATACATATTCTGTGCTAATAAAATTCCATTACATTATGTGTGTCTAATTTGATGTCATTTTTATGCGCTTAGAGGGATAAAGTTGTGAGTGCAGAATGAATGTGACTCGATGTGAACAGCGTTCTTATGACAGAATAGCATTTCTCAGAGCGAAAATTCCATAGAATGTCACAGGGAGCTGATGGAAACTTTGGGGCTAAAAACCTCCCGTACAAACTTCCAGGGTTTTATAGGTTGGGCTATGTATACTTTCATGCTCCCAAGAACTGCAATACAGTATAGTGGCAAAATGCCGTCGTGTATGCATGTTTATGGGTGTTTGTTCCCTGCTCTGTTCTACATCTAGTACCCACAATCTGCATCATACAACATTCCACACTATGCCCTTTCATTTGTATATTTCAAAAATTTTAAATTATCCCATATTTTTCAAAAATGAAGAAGTTGCCATGACGTATGCCCTATCCCTCGTATATAGAGAAGGAAAATCTCAGTCGAGTTCATTAACGGACCAACCCTTAACTCAAGGGGGACAAAAATGAGGTTTCAGAACAAAAATAATTCCTCCCTGAGTAGATATAATATACTGTAGATTTAAAAACTGTAAATCTTCTACATAGTGTATTTCCAAAACCTGGACTTGGGCTCTTTTTAGCCAACGTACAAAATATGAACCTGAATCTGTAGACCGAGCCGAAAGAGATTTCCTTATATACTGTAGCTCAGCGTTTCTCGATATTTTTTAACCTAAGGACCTCTAATGCCTAAAAAAATTTACGGACCCCTAATTTTACATCCCATTTTTAAAAGAAGGCCTATATTCTCAGTGGTCAACCTATGGTCCGCGGACCATAGGTTGAGAAACGCTGCTGTAGCTGGTAAAATTACCTGAAATTCCTGGCAGAAGCCAGTAGACAGGAAACACATTTCTTCTTGTTCGTTACCCTCTGTCTGTGTACAAAATAGTACGTACTCAATGGATGTTATTCACTACATTGTGGCGAAACAGAATACAGTTCGACTATAGGCTGTTATTCTTTTCTTTACCTTTTTTCGTAATACATGGCAAAATCCACCTAAAAGAGAAAACCGTAATAATAATGTTATTATTCGTTTATCATACAATCGTGTTCACTTTATAAGAGTTCATTAACTCTAATTTCATTGAAACATAACCACTTGTGTAGGAGTGTGTTTCGTTTTAGGAAAGGTGTTATTGTTCTATACCTTCATTGGAATCTCCAATATATATTTGTAGCCAAGGTAACCAGGAGATCTAAGTAATTATACTGATAGTAAATTAGAATGAATAAATAATGTGAGCAAAGATGTAGGTGTACCTACATTGGACTCTCAAAAACGTGTATAGTATTTTAAGATGAAAGTAGATCTAAATCGTTCAGCTTGAATATAAACTGCCAATCACCTGGCAGCCCGGGTTTGATTCCCGGCCGGGTAGGGGACTTTACAGAGATGTGAAGTTTCCTTCCTGGGTCAAGACTGGGTGTTATGTCCTCATTCCCATCCCTCGAAAGACACTGGCCACCCTACGCGGTATCATCCGGCCTAGTGTCCCTCGGTCGGGCCGTGGGCTTCTCCTCCACGGCTCTGTTCCAGGGCAGGACCGGCCTCTGGGCCGAATACTTCATCATCATCAGAAATATCAACGTTCTTCTTCATTGATAGCATGTTATTTTTATCGTTAAGCGAACATTACGATATAAATGATGCCAATACTTTTTGGACACCCTTTCAGTTTACAAGGTTTTCGATATACCGCAAACGTGTCCTCCAAATCCAACGCAAACTGGCTGTGATTTAATTCTCCTGATTAGGCGTCCTGCCGCAATCGTGCTGTCCCAATTGTTTCATATCAGATTTTTATGAACTACGTTTAAGTAGGCTACGATCTTGAACTTTATCAGGGTCGGTACTTACTGTACAGATTCTGTACGGAACAGGAAGATGACAGAAATATTAAAAGAAATGAACGAATTCTGAGCCAGCATAAAATATAAAAAGTAGGCCTAAAGTAAGACTAATATATAAGAAACATGTAATTTGAACATCTGGAACATTCTTACTGTCGTCTGTGAAAACTGTCACTCTAGTTCGCGGTCCACTTCACTTCACTGTCATCCTGAGAATGAGGAAAGTTAATAATCGAGTTCTTTACATCATGCGAATGTTGCCTGCAGATGATTCTGCCTTCACATTTCACTTCCTTCCTACTCGACCAGAAAGAGACAACAGGAGTAAATGAAGGCCACGGCTAAAATGCTCTTCACCGAGTTTGAATTATAAAAATGTTATTGCAATCATTTTCTTTGCCTTAGGAAGTAGCTCGTTTTGATGTCACTAAAAATATGAAGGTTAGCAAATCATATGACACTTTAACGGCGACCAAACGCTTTTTCCTTTGTACGAGAAAGTTATCTGTATACTCATAATATACCGTCTGATCTAAACTTATTGCAGACATTAATACCTTTAAGAATAAAATAATGTCATTCTTTCTAGCAGATTATAGTCGTATAATTACTATTGTGAAAGAAAATTCATCGCATTATTCAGGCCAAGTCATTTTTAATATATTTTTATTTCCATTAATTTATTTATTACTTCTTTTCCTTAGTTTTACCTGTCCCTTTTTGGGGCGTTTAAGCGACCTACGTCACCCGGGCCTTACAGGGACTGATTAGCATTTATTGGAACTTATACCAGACAACGGCCGCGGTGGTCTAGAGGTAGCGTGCCCGCCTCTAGATCCGCAGGGCGCGGGATCAAACCCGGCCGCGGTCGATGGATTTATCAGGACGTAAAAATCCTGGGCACGGAGTCCTCCGGGAGGGACTTTAAGCTGGGGGTCCCGTGTCCCGTGGGTAGATTTACGGCACGTAAAAGAACTCCAAGCCTAAATTAGAGCCTCTGGACAAAATTTCTCGGCCCTTTCACGTCCAAGAAATACTTAGTTTCCAGAGGGGGGTTGCGAGGCGATGGGCTTACCACCTGTCCCTCTACCCTCTCTCGGAAAATAAGCATATCAAAATTAGTATAGGTAATGAAACCTCCATTGGAGGCCCCTTCGCCCACCTGGGGACCATAGGGTACCAGATACAGATACCAGACAAGAACAGGGAGAGCCTCCCGGACGAGTGATCAGCCCAGTGCCGGGGCCACCTCCGAGGCAACATAAACACATAGGACGAGACACACCATTCACACGCACACACATTCACTCTGAAGAAGGCGAGGGTGGGATAAAAATGATAATGACGGCCAGATGACATCCGGAGAAACTAAGTTACTCGACATTTGTCTCACAGATGAGGAAAATCCCAGTGAAACCCTCACCTAGGAAGTTATGTCTGTATGGTCTAGGGAAGAATATTTGGAATGGGACTGAGAGAATTTCCCTAGGCTGGCTTCAACGTACGAATCTGAAGACTTAGGTTCGAATTCCAAACAGGACGGATATTCTTCTACACAAGAGCCCCTTAAACAAAAAGTGTTCTATGGCCAAAAAAGTTTGGGAAACACTGCTCTAAGGAATTGAAAAATAAATGCCAGTAATTTAAAATGATCAATAATTAAAGCACGACACTTTTTTAATTCCACACAGAAACTTAAACCGTTAAAGTATAAAGCAAATGTCGACCCAAGCAATAAGTAACGTACTAGACCCATAGGCTACAGGCTACACTATAATGCACGCCTTATTACCATACAGCATGTAACACTACAACCAGTTCCTGCCCTCTCACTCATACTGCACCCAGAGCACTTAAGTCATCTGTCCATTCATGCATGTAAATGACTAAGGTGAAAACTAGGTGAAGTATATTGAAGAAGATGCGTTTCTTTTATTACTTCCTGTAATTGATGTTCAAATGAAAAAAGATAGCACTATTAATTCGTCAAAACAACGTAGGAAAACACGTTTCTCTTCCACTGCAGTACTTTCGTTACTAGCAAATGGCAATTATTTCATTGCGCTGATCTAATTATCTGCTATTTACAAATGTGGAGCAGTGGAACGAAGAAAACAGTTGGAATTTTATAAACAGTATCAAGTAGATAGAAAATACTAGCTCTGAGGCTCAAGGGAGAGAAAGACAAGACACTCTCACACCTCGAGCGAGTAAGTGGCACTGACCAAGACATGTGTTACTTCTTTTTACTCTTCCCATACAGTTGTCACGAAGTAAGGAAATCAACAACTACAGTAGCTTCCGATGTTATCGTTGAGGTTATGCATTCGCGTTGGAGGGCAAAATCCAGTTTCTGCAACCATTTTTCTTCAATTTTTATCAGATAGCTAGTTTTATGGTATAGATAGTTTTATGGTATAGATAGTTTTATGGTATAGATAGTTTTATGGTATAGATAGTTTTATGGTATAGATAGTTTTATGATATAAAACTAACATAACGCTATACCTAAAAATTAGTTTTCACTTTTTGGTTCCATGAAAAAAAATGTCAGGATAAAAATGTGCTAGTTTTCAAAACTCAATAGAACTACCAAAAATGATATAATCTTGAAAACTTTTTCACTAACTAAATTCCTTTTTATGCATTGATGTTGTGGACTAGGCATATGAAGCTGGCATAACTAGAAAGAATTATACGTTTTTTTTAATTAAAAGAAATCCGCAATCGCGTTACATTTACCCTACAACACAGTGGCATTTTCCAGAACAATAGGAAACCCGTAGTTCATAACATTTACCCCTTCATAAGCTTTCATTTAATGCAAAAGCCTAAGTGAACATTGTTACTCAATTTTTAGCAACTTACAGGTTTTGTTTGTTTGAAGAATAGAAAATATAAGAGAGAAGAGAGAAAAAAAGTCAAAGTTGCACTCAAACGGTAAAACGTGTGTACAGCGAGATATTTAAATTTATTATCTATGTCTTGCTGTTGCATTTTCATATAAAGTAGTTACCATTTTGAAGCAGACAGATGCTATTTAAACTAACACCTATCACAGTTCTTGTAATTAGTTCGTACAGATAGTATAGCAGAATTTAAATAAAACATATTGAAATGAGTAGGATCTTTCATTCACCGCTTTTTTGGTTTAGATCAATAACATGCAATAATTGTTTTGTATCAGTGAGTCAGTCAATCCGCCAGTCGGTCAGTTAGTCAGGCAGTCAGGTAAGTCAGTCAGTCAGTCAGTCAGTCAGTCAGTCAGTCAGGTCAGTCAATCAGTGGTATATTTCCACAGCTAATTATTACTTTTTATTATTTAGTTACGTATTAATACTGCAGAAGCGTCTATTATGACAGTATGTGGGCCTACGGTAGTCTTCATAAACTGTAACTAGGTAGAATGTTGAGAGATATAAAACGAAACTTGAACTCAAATCGAGATACGAGGAGAGAAGAGATTTTGCCTTCTGTATTCCTTCGTGTTTGTTGTGAATCTACTTTCTTTCCAGACGATGCTTCGGGCACAGAATTAGCACTGGATGTTCTCATTTCCTTGTTGTCATTTGCATAGACAAAATGTCGAGCTTCTTCCAGCTTCCTCCTATTGTATCAAACAAATCAAGCCGATTTCATTTTATTCTACCTCAGTATAGGTACGTACCAATAATACTTATTACCAGACTTCGGATTTTAGGTAGAAATCTATTTTAATCCTTAAGTGATATATGGACGAAAACTTCTATATGCATGTTTCATAACTGACTATGCCTAAAACTGATACTTTTATAGGACCTAAAGCAGCCTACTTTTACGTTAGGGCCTAATATTGCCTTTTTGCTTGTTTTTCCCCTAAAGTTCAAAATAAGTTATTTTTTGTTATAAATTCTAGCATCTATTTTCAGTTCGTACTAAATTTTTAGCTTGGAATGTGCAGTACAGTATATGACACATTTGTGACGTGGTTAAATAGTAAGGAATGTTTCGCCTTCAGTAGAAACAATTCCTTGGAATTCCCAAGAAAATGTAGTGTTTTTCTCTCGACTCCCACATCCAGTAACAAAAAAAAGTAGCTCTCTGAATCAATGAGGGATACAAGGGGTTGAATATGCTAATATGATATGCGTAGCTTCTGGGTGCAGGGATTAGGTTTTCACTGTTATGGTAGTAATACAGGCCCTAGTAATAGGTCTATATAATTCTGTGTACCATAGGCCTATATCTGTGTTTTATCATTATTATTGATTAATGGTGACTTCAATAAATATAATATTCTGCATTTCAATTGAGATATTTCAGAAAATTGGCAACTTAACGATTTTATAAGAGACTATTTTACGATTTTTAGAACCTTTTTTCCAATTTTTAGAGCCTATTGTATGTGCCTAAAACAGCATTTTTAGCTACCTAAAAGTCCGAAGTCTACTTATTACACATTATTGTGTGTGTTATTAATCTGTGCCTTTGTTCTAAAAGGGCCAATGTCATAAAACTTGCTTTTGAGATAGCCGACTTTGAAGCCTTTATAGAAGTAACATTTTTTGCTAAGAACTTCCGACATTGGCTTCTAAGGTTTCTGTATTATGTCTATTAATATCATCAGACTGAAACTGACAGTCTGACTGACATTGGTCCTTTTAGAACCAAGCCACAGATTTAGCATTTGTGCTTACAGTTTCGGGTTCAAATTCTGATGGGGATCCTCCACTTTTCCGCAAAAGGCAATGGAAACCACAGCGGTATCACGATATCTAGTAAGCCGTGAGCGGGTTGTAGTTCTCACCCCATGATACTGCACTCACGGTCTCTAAAGTAGACAGATCTATAAGGACGCAAAAAAAGACTACCTGTTCTAATATCTAGCAATGAACATATTATGTGAAAATGATCCCACTATTTGGACTCTATTACGTACTTTACTGTCTAATTACACCAGAAACAATCACTTCTACATTCTTCATAAGTCATAACATAACATAGAAGGCTAATCAACAGAAGAAGAATGAAAAGTTACTTTTGCTGGTGTTTTAAAGACATTCTACATTCTTTGTGGTTTTTAATTAGAATGACGCCGGATTTTTACTCATTTAAGTAGTGACTCAAGACCTTGAAGATGGTTCAGTGAAACCGAAAGACGTAGGTAAAAATAAAAATTCTAAGTTGATAAAAAGGTGTCACACAATTCTCTTATTTAATAAGAAGGTATTTTGCATTCAGAATAATAAATTACGAAATTCATACACTAAATCTGCAGATCTGGAACAATATCGACGGTAGATTTTATTGCATCTGGCCTAATATTCGTTGTAACTGACCTACTATTGTGAGTGTGTTTCGTGGTAAAGACAACCACAATAAAAGAAAAAATTCTGTAGAAAAGATGAGAAACTATTGCATTCCAACAGCACATTTGCAGAAGTCATCAATATGCAATTATTGGTTTCCATTTCTGCAGAATCCAACACAATGCACCGCCAACTAGATCATGTTCACAGAATTACGTAAGCGTGTGTTTTTAAGATAAAGGAATGTAAATTCAAGTGGAATGCGAAATGGCTGGTTTTATGCAGAATTAGTTCATAATATTGGTGACCTATATTCCAGCAAATGTACTTTGGAATTAATTGTAAGCTTTTACTAGTTCTTTA
Organism: Ectobius pallidus; assembly: GCA_964059195.1. NCBI lineage: Eukaryota > Metazoa > Arthropoda > Insecta > Blattodea > Ectobiidae > Ectobius > Ectobius pallidus. The sequence goes on along the minus strand of CAXKWD010000004.1, from coordinate 57,548,009 downwards.
AATTTAATATTGGCTAGTGTAATTTCCTCTTTTATGAGCACGCTGATTGATAATTTAACTTGGCTGGTTAATTATTAATATTAAATTTATTGAGAAACCCGTTTTCTATAGGCCCTACTGTTCGGCACGTGTTAATAAATTGTTTTCAGAAACTGAGTCCTGAGCATTTAAATGTTAAAATTAATGCTCCACATCAGTTGCTTTGATTTTGAGGTTGCGATTTATTTGGGATATTGGTTTTCTTTAATATATTTTGAGGATTTCTGATAAACTGGTCACCGTCAAAAAGAGTGAATCAGGACTTCAATGAATATAAGTTACCGGAATATAAATTTTATATAAGTTATGACTTAAACTTATTTCTCTATAACATAAAGAACTTTGTACTATATTCCATCCATGCCCATCTAAAGAAAAAAGTATTTTACCTACATCTTTTTTCACATTCTTTCAATGAAAATGCAATCTTGAATCAGTATCAGAATCTAGCCTCCAGAGTTTGGAAAACGTGGTTTAATTGTTATTGTTAAATAGCCTAATAAATTTATGTATACATCCCCTAGCAGCAATATGTTAAAACTAACAAAATCTTTTAGAAATTACCACCGCTGCCTCACCGAAGTAAAGTCCTAAGTATGGTTTAATATCAAATGCCCTCCCGGCCCACGCTGATTTCATCAGTCCAGAACTAGCCTACACTATAAAATATAGGCCTACTATTCAATTAACAAGTAAACCTGTTTGACGAAATTATTTTTGTTGAGTTTTTAATCCGATATTGACAAGTTGTAAAATATTTGGGAAGAAAATATAAGTTAAACGAGAATGCATTGTTCACCTGAATTTAGAACATCTAGGTACTATTACACCTGGTTTAACGATGTGTTTCGTTTGTGAAACTATACTGGGAAAGAATTTTATGATTACAAACAGAGGGCTAAAACAAACAGATTTACACAACTGAAAATATAGATTTTAAGAAATTGATTTACGGTGCTGTCTAGTATGGTAAACTTTTATAGTCTTTAGAATTGTATTTTTTAACATTAAGATGTTTCCAAACTTGGTGGAGCCTGCCCGAACTAAAACGCCATATCTCGCTGTCGACTGAAAGAATAAGAAATAAACACTTTTCATAACTGAAGTATGTCAGCAGAGATTCCAATGATTAGTTCTAAAAAATCATCTTATAAAAATCATGTTATCAATATGACTACCTCAATTTAATCGATAATCTCTCGGAGGTCTAAGAAATTTAGCAGATTTTGCACCATGAGTGACTCCAGACAATACAGACCTCAATGTAACAGATGAAAATAGCCTCAATTTAAAGTAAGCCATTAGATCTTACCAATTGTAGAAAAAGAATTATCGTCTGTGTTATTAATTGGGCCGGAATGTAAATATATTCCATTATAATAATATGGTCAATAAAAATAATAATTTTTCCCTGACATAGGCCCTTCTCTTCCAGTGAATCAGGTGTAAGTCCTTTTACAATCCAGAGAGAACATATAAAATACAACTCGTGGAAAAATAGTAAATTATAATTGTAATTGAATTTAAATTGAATAAAATTAACTGAAAATTAATATTAAACAGATATTATTACAACTGGGCCGGAATTAATTCAGCAATCAGTTAATCTTTCCCTTGAGTGCTACAATCAATTTTAGAATTAAGGAATGTAGACAGAAGGATAAAGTATATTTGGAAGAACAGTTATTGGTGTTTAACATGGATTATCATTAATTGTTACAACATTTTATTTCGTTAAAAATAAAATTGCGGAAAACGAATTGATACGCTTGACGTTATAGCTTAAACACTCGAAAATTCATCTTAATGCGATTATTATTCATCTCTGAGCTATGCTCTTCACAGATAGCCTACGCATAAACACTGTTGCCTAGGCCTACACACAATCACATACATACAAATACACAATGAACTCAAATTTAGGAAACCTCAAAATTGTATTTATGGTGAAAACTCGCCATCAGATTTCCTCTGCCTTATGGTACGGGTAGAGAATGTGAAAGCTGACAGCATAAAATATAGCGTAATTGTGAATTGTTTGATCAACAGATTCCCACATAATCATCATCCTGTGATGTTAGCATCTGACCGGTCATTATATCAATCTTGTCAGCTGAGGCTGCATTAAAATATGTGTAGGTAGCACATCCGGTAACTTCTCCATCTCATTTTTACTTAATTTAATACGAGTGCATATTATTAATGTAATGAATTTCGGGGCAACAACCTCTTACGTAACACAAAATATTATCATTCATTGGGAATCATAATATTTTTAGCTGAAAACAGAACTTCCCAAGCAAGTCAGATTATATGACAAAAAATGCAAAATTATTATTTTATTATTATTATTATTATTATTATTATTATTATTATTATTATTATTATTATTAGAAACTAACGAAAAAAAGAACATAAGGAAAGTCAACATAAGCAATTCATTTTGAGACCTCAATGTGCAAGGTTTCTATCTTCTATTTGTTAATAAAAACTAAAGAAACCTTCTCCTGAACAATTTATGTTTTGGCACATATTGAGTTTTGTCTAAACGGTCCTCAATTCGCCTCAACCTACACAACCAACTCTTTACAACCAATGGTCCGGGCGTTCTTAACTTTCTTAACTTGGGTAGCCTAGACTGAACCCTGCTAATTTGCCAATGAGGTCTACAGATATCCTGAAATGTACCGAGCTTGTTCGTAGTTTTTTATAAAACGGGACAAATGTGTTTATTTTGGAGTCTCGACTAGGAGGACTGGCACACCTAATATACGGGACTGTCCAGGTCAAAACGGGACGTAAGGTCACCTTAATATTCATCCAATAAGAAAACCAAGAACGAAAAAAGGGCTACTGATGAGATCTGACCCAATACGAAGACTGGAACTTGACGAGGTTGTCACTCTAATGTATTGCAGTAGTTGGAAGCATTGAAAGCACGCATAGCCCACCCAATCCATAAAAACCTCGAAGTTCGATACAGCAGGTACTTATTCCCAAACCTTCCACCAGCTCCCTGTGACATTACCTGGCATTTTCGCTTTAAGGAAAAGCTGACGTAAGAACCCTGTTCACATTTTGTCACATCCATTCTACACGGCAGGAAACTCACAAATTAATCGCTCTGTGCGTATAAAAATTTTAATCAAATGACATGTCCAATAACATTGTTATTGATATTTTCATAACACATCTTTACAACTCTAATCTACATGTTTTTATGTACCCTCGACTATAATCGAGATAGCTTAATGAAATCGAAAATGGACTCAGAGAAACTACTCACTAACAATTTTATGAAGCAAAAAATTTAGTACTCAGGGATAGAAACTTCAAATATCCCTTCTAGTTCTATCACTTTGGTAGTTTTAAGATCCCAAATTGATATAATCTGAGGATTTTAGGCCTATATTAATTTTTTTAAAGGTCATATTGTAATGGGTGGGCTTGTCAATGTTCGGAAGTAGAAATTAGGGACAAAGATTTTACCGACAGTATACTAATGATTTACACCGAATAATGCACTCACATCATGGCTCCACCATGCTCGATTGAGCCATCTCCTGTTCTTTGTTGCGAACTGAGTATCTAGCTTTAATTGAATTGCCTGCCATAAATATTCCTTACGCACTTGAAAGATTTTTGCCACTCATCTCGAAAACAAAGATCATTTTCGAGTTGATGATGTGGTTTCTTCTTGTTGGTTGATGTAGACTTAATTCTTTTTACTTTTCAAGACAGGTATGGAAGAAATATACAGTTAGGGGTTGGATTCCAGAGGTTATTGACAGGTAGTGAGCACGGAAATAGAACAGAAATACAAATTTTAAGAGGAGGTTCTTGGTCATTCTATAGAAGATTATAATTTAGTTTGACCCTTCAGGTAAAGTTAAATTCCAACCATGATTGAAAAGCCTTTATCAGGAATGAGAAGAATACAGATAACAATCAGTAGAAATATCTTTAACAAGGATGTCTTAGGGCCAATTTCACCAGGCACATTTAACTTAAATGAGACACTAAAGTTGTGTTAAATGGAACTTAAAGAATGCTTGCATTTCACCATCACTATTTGCTCCTTAATCTCTCTTTATGCTGTCTTTAAGTTAAGTGGTCAAATATTGACCATTTAATTTCTTAAAGGTGCTTTAGTGTGAAATCACAATGGCACAGAGAATGTTGAACATGGTTTTTGAAGATGATTTAATTCCAAGACGTCCACGAAAACTTGCTGAAAGGCCTGATTTCTTCAATTTAATGGATGATACAGATTTTGAAATGAGATTTCGACTCAGCAAAGCATCAACAATGAATGTTTTGGAAAACATTGAAGAAGAATTGGAATTTCCATCAGACAAGTAAGTTTTGCTTTGCATTGTGATGTTAGAAAATTCCACAATATTTGCATGTCTAGTATACATTATTATATATTAGGCCTATACCTAATAAATTTTCTTCATAATCTATAAAGTAGGCTATAGGCCTAGCCAGTCAAACAAAGTGGCTTGATAGTAGAGGTTATGTTATCCATGTAACTATGAATGGTAACAGAAATCATTTGTTTCAGAAATGCAGCTGTCTCTCCTATTAATCAGCTGCTTTGTACTCTTCGGTATTATGCTACTGGCAGTACACTTTTGGCAGCTGGTGATTTTAGTGGATGTAGTGTAGCAACTGCACATCGAATTGTTCATAGAGTCAGTGCTGCTATTGCTCGGCTTCGCCCCATGCATATTAAATTTCCTACTACAGCAGAAGATATAAAAGCTGCACAGCTAGGCTTCTACCGTATTGCTCGTTTTCCTCGAGCAGTTGGCGCTATGGACTGTACCCATGTCAAAATATCATCACCAGGTGGGGAACTGGCAGAAATTTACAGATGTAGGAAAGGATACTTTTCTATGAACTGCCAAGCTATCTGCAACTCAAATTTAGAGTTCACCGATCTTGTGGCAAGATGGCCTGGAAGTGCACATGACTTGACAATATTCAATGCCAGTTACCAACGAGCATTGTTTGAGCAAGGGAGGTATGGTGATGCCGTTTTACTGGTGGATGGTGGCTATGATAATCGGCCCTATCTCATGGCACCATTATTAAATCCAGTTCATGAAGAGGAACAGCTCTTTAATGAATCACAAATTCGTTCAAGAAATGTCGTAGAGCGACTATTTGGTGTTTGGAAGAGGCGATTTCCTGTACTAGCTCTAGGCATGAGAATGAGAGTAGACAAAGTGATGGCTATTATTGTAGCCACAGCCGTACTACATAACATACTACGCCGAGCTGGTGAGAATATGCCCCCCGATGACCCAAATTTAGAACTTCCTGTACCATGGGGTGATCTACTCAGAAATGGTGAAATGGAAAATGAAGATGGAGAACGTGATCAACAGAGAGCAATCATTCCTGCCAAACTTGAATTTGTCAATTACTTTAGAACACTACTGCTTTAATTTCTATTCTTTCAACCTGAACATTATTTCTTTGCATTTCTTCAATTCTAGTTGGCTAGATCATCCTAAAAAGGCTCTTTTTAGAGCCAACAGTAAGTTGGTATACATCCTTATATTGTATATATTGTATATATATATACTTCCCAGTAATACAGGGACCTTATGGGGAAGTGACGTGACATTAGCAAATTACGTAATAAATTACATAATAAAAAACTAAATAAATGTTAATTTTCTTTTACAATGTATGCAATACATTAATTTTCTCTGAACATAACCAGAACAGTTAGGCCCACACAATTGCACAGAAGTACACAGGTTTTAATTATAATAGAAAGCGGTAGAGAAAGCTTATTAAATTTTAATTTTCCACAATGTTAAAAACAAAACCCTTTACATGAATGGAATTAACAGTCTTTCTTCGCTTTCTTCAACTGAAGTAAGAGTAATCGAGTTTTAATTCTCTCCTGTTTCATTTGTTCTCTGTATAACGAGTCTCGCATGGCCGCTTCTTCAATGGCATGTTTCTTTGTCAGTTCAATTAATTCCAGCCTGGCTGCCATAAGCCTGTTTGGTTCCTCTCGTCTCTGCAAATGTGGTCGTCTTCTGCTCATTCTGTTACTACAAGGTGTAGGAGTGCCGTTAGAACATGCATTAATTACTGCCTGCGACACAGAGGTTATGTTGCAGGCGGGTTCTTCAGGAAGTCTCAGGGGCTCCGACAGAGGCATACGGAGCTTTGCTGGAGTCCACTGCGTCCAATTCTGTTCCCTTGACTTCGCAGTTACCGGTACCGGTAGTCCCACTTCCACTGTTACCGGCAGTTCCACATCAACACTTTCAATTCCACTATTGAAAATAGTATCAAAGTCCTGGCCCATGTTACTAGATGCAGCAATAGCTGATGGCTCCTCAGGTGATTGCCCCTCAACAGAACTACTTGATGCTAGAGAAGAAAAATTCTCCACTGCTGGAACCAGTGAAGTGTAATCAGCATCACAATCATATGGGGAAGGCAACCCATCCAGTGTAGCCCCTATTAAAAGTTTTACCTTTTCCAGGAGTTTGTTCTCTGGTGGTTTCTTGTATGGGCCTCCTCCTGTTTTCAGTCCTTCCATTTTTGAAACTGCATAATATTTTCTGGTATCTGTCTTCATATTTTCCCATTTGGTCTTCAATATTGTCCATGGCCTAGCCACAAGGTTGGATGCATTAAATTCTTCTTCAATTTTTTTCCATCCATTTTTCTTTTCTTCGACGGACTTCCCATCTGTTTGCTTGTTTTCCACAATTGTAACATACCTTGAAATAATCTCTAGCAATAAATGTTTTTCCGTCTCTGAGAAATTCGTGCTCCTGGCTCTTTTCTTTGCCTCCATTTTGCAAATTACTTATTTGTATATTGTCAGCTGAGAGCAAACAACACAAGAACGAACTTCGGTCAGTGTCGCCAATATTCCATATCACAACCTCCAGTAATTTCATTTATTTTCACATCGTTAAATCAGTTTTCAATCACATGAGTTATAAAACACGCTGAATTTAGTAATTCTAAAGACATATATATATTATTTCACCTAAATTATTATAATAAATGACTTCAATTAGAATAGGTAATGTGGCGAACCTGTATGTGGCAAATGATGACAGTTGCTATACAATATCATGGCATCTTGTATTACGATTTTACCATGAAACCAGAAGGCCGTGGAATCTTAAAGGAGACTTAGCTAAATGGCTTTAAACTAAAGCCAGATTACAATGGTGAAATGCATGCAAATTAAACTGGCTTTAATTTCTCTCTTTAAACTAAACCACCATTAGCTAAAGACGCTTTACGTTGTGACTGGTGAAATCGGCCCTTAACATTTCAACCCGTCTTTAAATATAGAACAAGGACAAATTTCAATACAATACTGTATATAAAGTTCCCACAATATCTATAAATGATATCTGTGCAAGATTAGAAATTTCTTGTATAGATACTTATTTCGCTTTCAGTTTTCCATATTATACAGTTTCCCTTTAATCCATGGTATTTAACATGATTTCCTGCCCTAAATTTACATATTAATTTATTGTTTACCCCTTAGTCAATTACTGGCATACGTCTATCGATCAAGTTATTGGAATAACAATTCAGACATGTCAAACTTGCGGCCCTTTGCAAGCACTCTTGCGGCCCTCACAAAGGTTACATAAGGTGCCCCAAATATCGTTTGACTTTTTAACTAGCCATTTTAGGGCTTCTTTTCAAACTTACTTACTCAAGCTAAAGGAATATTATATATTTTATGGAACCCGGAGGTTCATTTCCGCGTTTACCTGAGCCCACCATTCAATCCTATTCTGTGCTAATTGCATCCATCCATCCCTCTCAAATCCTACTTCCCTTAAATCTACCCTACTATTGTCCTACCAACTACGTGTAGGTCTTCCAAGTGGTCTTTTCCCTTCGGGCCTGCCAGACAATATTTTTTTAAAAACGGCTTTCCTCCCAATGCGCGCAAAAAGTCAAGCCCATTTCATCCTTCGCGATTTAATTACCCTTACTATATTCGGTGAAGAGTAAAGGTTATGAAGCTTGTCGTTATGCAGTTTTCTTCCTCATTTTCATCTCTCTTAGACCCAAATATTTTCCTAACAGCCTTCATTAAACACTCTTAAAATATCTGGCGTCTATTCATACCTTCCTGAAATGCTTAAAAACTGCAGAAAGTTTGCCACAAGGAAATCAATATGAAATCAACAAAACCTATGTTTGATTAGAGATCAAGCTGATTGATCAACACTTGTCGTCTCTGATCAATGTGCAAAACAGGTATTTCGGTCTGAAGAAGTAAAAATTGTCGTTGAAGAGAGAAGTGTCAGCATCAGGACAAAACATAAAAAATAGTCCTTCAATTTGTACAGTTTATTTTTTGTGACGAAAAAAGGCTACGTTATCATTGAAAACTTAGTTTTATTTTGTTATGTTAAACTATTTCAGTATTTTACAAGTGGCTAGCCGCTAAAACATTTGTGTGCATATTGTATGTTTCTAAGCTGTAACAATATTCTGCACTGATTTTCAATTAGTTGTCGTGTGTGGCTCTCATGGCAAAACAAACGTAACCCATTTCGCCCTGGGGTGATTTTCGGTTTGTCATGCCGTCATTACAGTACATTAACACTTTTCGTTCGTCCTTGAAGCTCATTTCATCACAACGTCGTGATTTCAGTGGCCAAGTTCTTGGAGTGCACCTTTAATAGAACGAAATTGAATATCTTCGCGTTGAATTGCCGTTTAAAGCAAAGTAAAAAGCTATAATAAACGTGATACGCCGGCGCGCGGGCATGATTTCCATCACGCTTTATAAGCTACATCACCACAGGCAGAATACAGGTCGTAGTCTTCCGTCCCTCACGAATTTGCTGCTTAAGTTATTTCCCGAGAGACAGGGTTGAGCCTGCATTCCAAACTCGAGTCAGTACTGCTTATGCCAGGTCATGAAATTAACTAGGTGACAGTCTAAGTTCGTTTTTTCGTTTTCAAAACAATAAACAATAAACGCGACTTACCCCTATTGCCAAATCAGTTTTGGTTGTAGGTTGTAGGTTGTAGGTTGTAGGTAGAGAACTGTTATTTATTGTTTCCTAGTTATAGCTTATTATTATTATTATTATTATTATTATTATTATTATTCTGTTTATTTATTCTGACAGAGCTAAAGCCATTTGGCCTTCTCTTCCGCTCTACCAGTAAAAAAAACTACATTACTATTACATAACACAAATACATAATATTACAGATAATAAAATTAATACTTAATACTTAAATACCAAGAACTAAACATAGTTATAATTTATAAACTAGAGTGCTATAAAACATTAAATTACAAAAGAAAATTACAAAATTAAATTACAAAATTAAATTACAAAATATAAAAATACTAAAGAAAATAATTAGGAATATAGCCTAAGATATTTAAAATTATACTAACTAATACTAAAGAGAAAAACGTATAGTTACAAGAAGTTAGGCTACGGGTTACAAATATCAAAAAGAGCTCCAATTAAGATTTCTAGTTACTACGATGAAAAACAACACTAAATTACATGGTTTACATAGCTTAGTGCTTATTATTTTAATTCTTCATCGGATAAGAAAATTAAACGTAGAGTAATTAATAAGACAAGTCATTTGATGGTTTTGCATCTTTTTTATATGAAGGTTAAAAGATAGCTCGAAAATAATCGTATATAAATATATATAATGAAATAATTGATTAAATAAAGGCGATTTGTTTTTGCTTTTTTTTTTTTGCATTATTTTGCATTTTTCGTCATTTTCAAGCGATACGTCATCTCTTTGGCAAATTTTAGGCCATTTCGGCATTTTAAGTCTTGTTTCAGTGGAGGTAGAGAGGACCTTTCCATATATAAATCGTTACTTTCAGACAACAGACAATCGTTCTTATTTGAGAATCTCCGCCAAGTGTTCCTTGTCCATTTTAATTCAGGTTTATTGTAAACACCATAGCAGTTTGTCTCGTAGCAATACATTTTTTATTTCTTTTTACATGGTACATATTTGCAAGTGGAAATTTGATGGGCATGACAATTCAGAAAGAATTTCTTTTTACGCTAAGGGTCTCCAAGTAGTATAAATTTACTTATTTCTTTAGTAACCAAGTAGGTGTGTTTTATATTGTAAAATCATATATAATTCACTGTCATCCAATAAATTGCTTTTAGCAATTCATTACTTTAAAAACAACTAACTATAGGTAATGATGGTAAATTTATTGGTGATTTTTAAAAAAACATTGTGTATTTTTTTACTATTTTTAGGTCATTAATGCATTTTTTCACTTTTAAATGCCTTGTCCTAGTAATTAATTACTTCTTTAGGAGTAGGCCCTAATGTTTATATGTCATACTGTCGTTAAAACACAGCTGTTTTGTAATTTGACCGAATATTTCCACCCTAACTTATTTACCATAACTGTCTTGTCTATTTGATTTATTTATTTTTGGTCAATTTCAATTGCAATAAAATATTTTATTTGGTTGCCGTTTATAGGTGTAAGAGTACATCAATCTACTTACGGCATTTATTTCTAATATCTTATATGGCCTATTCAAAATAAATATTTTACACCGGTACTTTTAAGTATAGATTCCATAAAGGTAAGTTTCATGACACAAAACCAAACGTGCCCTATTAAGCATGAGTCTATGCTTAAATTTTGTTTAGAACAGTCATGTAGGCCTAGCTTAATTGCAACTTTTGTACCAGCGATTGATTTTATTTTTTATTTTTACCTATTTTCTATTACATAACCGAAGAGGCACAGAGTGTGTGTGTTTTTACATACCTTTGATTTATTTACCCATGGAGAAGACTTCAATTCACTTTAAACGCATTTAAGTTCATTTTAATTTAAATTAAAGTTCACACAGTTGTCATTTAGAGTTCATATATTAATTAGAGTAATGAATGTCGTCGTTATTGGAATGATAATTCTTTCACACTGGCCGTGTGTAGGCTAAGATGGACACGTGAAGTCAGAATGAAAAATTCAATGCCATAGCCGGGATTTGAACCAGGATCTTCGGCTCTCCGTGCCGATGCTCTAACCAACTGAGCTACCATGGCAACGTGCCGGTACAACATTAGTCAGTTGGAGAATTTAATGTTGTACCGGCACGTTGCCATGGTAGCTCAGTTGGTTAGAACATCGGCACGGAGAGCCGAAGATCCTGGTTCAAATCCCGGCTATGACATTGAATTTTTCATTCTGACTTCACGTGTCCGTTGTCGTTATTGTCTGTTTATAAATAGGCTACATTAATCACGAGTTCTCGACGATCAAACGGGTGAAATCCACACTCCTGAAGCTTTCGGCATCGCACCCTGTCCTCAGATATCCTGAAGAATAAATTTCGTCCTCTTGGTTTCACCGACTCTGTATAATGTACGTTGACAGCCTAGATGGAGCAGTGGGTATGGCACTAGTTTTCTGTTCCAAAGTTTGATTCTGGCCCACTTGTAGCATTTATGTGTACCTGCAGATTTGTAGGCATGTACTAGAACTTCTGCGGACATACATCGCGTACGGTAACAACTGGCTTAAGTATCTATGACAAGCGTATAGTGTACTGTACAATTCATTCATTCCCGCGTAGTAGATGGAAATTTAACAGAGATAATCCACGGATCCGGATGAACGAGTAAACGATGTTTTGCAGTATCTCTTTTTCATGCCAAATGGGAAAGGGGGTCGCCATTATAGCAGGAACAGGTTGTACTGAATATATACGTGATACTCCCCACGTTCCTCTCCATAGCGAATTCTATTGAACTTGACTATGATGTGATGGTGCCCGAATTATTGTGTAATGGCTCATCCTTGCAGAACTGAATGTATTTTGCTGATTACGTTGTAGGCTATAAGCTTATTGCCAGGGGCAATGAACTGTCTCTATCGAAATGTTTGTCACATAAACAGTTCAGTTTATTGGTAAGAAAGTATATAGTTCATCTTCTGTGTTCCACAAATTAGTTTCATTTTATAATCTTCACAATCAACTGGGTTATGAGGATCTTCTAAACCTATTCAATGCCAAATTCTTAGTGATTGGGGAAACGTTTCTTAGGGGTTAATAAATACCTTTAAGGTAAAAAGTGCATTTTATGAATTTAATTTTACTTATCACAAGATTATATAAATATTACGTTTTGTGTACAGATTTATTTTCTTTCTGTCAGAAAGATTGCTTTATTTTGAATTTGACTATAATTCGATCGGGAAGTGAATTTATTTTAATAATTTTGAAAATACTGACATTCCCCGTACGCCATCACAATTTAACCGCTAAACTAGCCTTTTATACAATTCTCAAGAATGATTAGGATATTAGAGACATCATTGTTTACATTTAGTCTATAATAAAAAATAATGAAATAATGAATAGCCTAGTAAAAAAGTCGTGCTTTACAGTTAACGGCTGTTATTACAATTACGATAATCGTGGTCAAATCATCCGTAATTAATTTCTTTTCACTGCAACTCTATTAAGGCAATCAATTAATAAATGTTTCAATAAGCTGCTTTATTTCGCTAAATCAAGATAGGTGAATTTACCGATATAGAGAGAAGATTTAGTGAAAGAAATCTGTGACGTAGCAAATATCACAACTTCAGTCAAGTTTGATACTTTCAAAAATCGAAGATGATAAAAATAAGTGTGCCTCAACACGTACAGTGTGAACAGAAACCCCAGGCTTATAATTGCTATATTACCAAGTTCAATTAAAATAATTTGATTTTTAGAGAAACAACATTAAGTTACTGTTTCGCTTCAAGTCCGGCTTAAATATTCAAAGTATTCACAATGTTTTATTAAGCCTTTAAGTATGCGTAGGCTGCATGTAGGCTTCAATTTGGCAAAGTCAACAAAATTAAAACAATTAAGAGACTCATTAATCAGTCTTTCGGGCAGAGCATTAACAAGCTTAATTCTAAAGTATTCAGTATTTTAGCTGTCTTGGCTAGTTTATGCAGAGGAAGATCTATTTGATAAACATTGCGTGTAGCATAAGTATATACAGAAGTTCTATTACACTTGCACTTGTCTTAAGCGTTAGAGTTCAGTATGACATGGAAGTCCTAAAAATATAGGCCTAAAGGTTCACAACAGTCATTTTAACTTCGCCATTACTCTATTTTGAAGTTTCAAGATGCTGTCAATTTTTGTACTATTTCTCCATAGAGTAATTAATATAGGCTATCGAATGAGAAGCTTAGAGAGTAATTACTGGCGCTTTTTTCCTGAATTCCAGCAAATTACTTCAAACATAATAATTATAACCACACTATAGGTAGGGAAAATATTATTTGGGCACTATTTCCTCAATATATATATACTTCTTTTCAGGTAATTGCAACCCTCATCAACAGGAAATTGGTAAAATGCTTTGTTATAATGACCAACTCGATAAGTGGATGACAATCTAATACGACACAGTAATCACTGGTCATTAACAGAACTATCGTCTGTACTTATTCCTGTCTAGGATTTTAAATAACATGCGATTGATAGCTAATTTTGTTACAGTACATGCAGTTTTCAATGAACGCATTCTTCAGGATGGAATCGTCAGACAAAGGGCTGTATCAAGTCCTGGCCATGTTATGACGACCTCTTCCCAAACTATCGTTCTTTCGAAAAATGGATAGGCTACAGTAGCATTGTTCTCTAACCCGAAAACTATGCTTACATATAGGGCCTACGAGTAGATGTTTCTTGGTTTATTAATATTGCCGATAACTCTCTTCATTACACTTTCTGAACTGAAATAATTATTATGGACATAACATGACCACTCCTCTCACTAAGTAGATCGAAGTCATTCTACATTGTTATCGGTTCCAAACAAGGGTAGAATTCTGTATGATGGAAAAGCTCGTAAATTGGAAAAGCCCGTATTTTTACTGGACAGAAGATGTTAAGATCTGTCAGCTTATAGTCGATTAAGTTTATATTTACTAATTGCCGGGTCTAAAGGGATGCACAAAATGGTTTGAGCGGCAGTTCCAGGGGAAATGGCGTTATAATGTGGCCTGCCCACTATGTCAACACAGACTTTAACGAAAAACCCAAAGTGTATTACTTGCTTTATACTTTTTAATAAATAGTAAAATGAATATTCAATAAAATCCGAACGTTTCTGTTTATTGATAACTTTGCAAGTCTGAAAAGAAGCTTTGTGAGTAGGCCTATGTATTCAAAATTATTCGGCAAGTTTTTAGTTCATTTTGTTCTTATTCCATCCACCTAAAACATAATTCAGTGTTCAAAGATTACATCCTGGTAAGCAATTACCTCTAACACACATTGACTACAACTTTAATTGCTTGGAATAGATAACAGTATTCTTAACGTAATCAGGCAGATGAGCTGAATATAGGCTACTAACCCGGAAGAACAATATTCCTGGAAATCATAAACTGTTTTTTACAGCATACCTTCGCCAGCTCACAATGCTATGCCAATGCATGTTATTATTACCTACCAGAGTAAATTGAAGTAATTTCCCCCCCCCCCCCACATAGTAGCTTAATATAGAAACTGTTCAATGCTTTTAGTAAGTGCTAACAGAGAGTGGGGTTGGGGGAACTTCTGTTTTTTTCAGTTTTAAGGTTACATACTAGATTTTTTGTACATGTGTTATTCTTAAGTAGGGTATAGGGGGAAAATTCTATTTTCTACGCTTTTATAGCTACATAGCTACTTGATTTTTCTCATGATTTAGCAGCTAATGGAGTTGAAAAGTGTCATTACTGAGAGTTTATCAGTTTTGAGTTATTGAAAAACTACTATTGAAAATCTTGCAGTATTTCAGAATGAAATTTATTGCACACTATTTTAGTTTTTGCGGTGGTCTAGAGGTAGCGTGCCCGCCTCTGGATCCGAAGGTCGGGGGATCAAACCCGGCCGCAGTCGATGGGTTTTTCAGGACGTAAAAATCCTGGGCACGGAGTCCTCCGGGAGGGACTTTAAGCTGGGGGCCCGTGTCGTAGATTTACGGCAAGTAAAAGAACTCCAAGCCTAAATTAGAGCCTCTGGACAAAATTTATCGGCCCTTTCACGTCCAAGTAATAGGCTACCTTAGTTTCCGGAGGGGGGTGGAGAGGCGATGGGCTTACTACCTGTCCCTCTGCCCCCTCTAGGAAAATAAGCATAACAAAATTCACATAGGTACAGAAACCTCCACTTGGAGGCCCTTCGCCCCAACATGAGGGCATAGGATTAGAGAGATTTCAGTTTTTATATAGGAAAAATAACATTTGTAGAAAGATCATGTATTTGTTTTCCTATATCTTTACTACAGACGGGGAAAACTGTATTCAATGCATTTCTCAATATTTTTTTAAATCGTGATCACAATGCGTATTTTATTTTTTATTTTTTAATAGTAATTTAATAAAAAAGAACTCTTGCGCTATTCTGTTCGCCATCTCCTGAATATATACCTAGGTATAATGCAGAGAAAATAAAAAAGTGATTAAACATTTTGGATACAGTTTAAATTTAAAACGTGTACATGCAGATACAGTACATCAGAAATACCAACCGGCCTTATAACTGATGGCGTCGTGAAAAATTAATCTGAATTCAATCTTATTTTTTCATATTTCTTAGGGATAGTCGTTCGAAGGCGGTTTAATTTTTTAAGAATATTTATTTTTTGCACAACCATTTTTTACCCATAATGGTCTAGGTTAACTTACACGATCTATGAAGGTGCAATTCTATGGATCAGCGTTTCTCAACCTTTTTGAACCCGAGGACCTCTAAAAGTCTAAACAAAATTACGGACCCCTAATTTTACATCCCATTTTTTAAATTAGGCTATATGTAGGCTTATATTCTTAATATTTGGGGTATTAATTATAGGTCATTATAACGAAATAAATCTAAATACATTTTTTTAATTCGACGAAAACACAGTTATTGAATTGGAAGTAAACTATTGTCAGTAAAATTATATTTTGAACAGGCTTAAACAGTGGTCCGCGGACCATAGGTTGAGAAACGCTGCTATGGATAAATGATGTAGAATAATAATTATTTATTCAACACTAATATATCGTAAATGATGGCCTACTGTCGATTATTTTCCTTGATGTTGAAATTGCAAAGATTCACATGGACTAAAAGTTTTGAAGAGGAATTATTCCAAACTGAGAGAAACTACTTGGAATAGCTCTTTTGTTCTCCCATCCTAGTACAACAAAACGACTGGCAAGCATTTCAACGAAATTTGCACAGATTGGGCGTCTTGTTTGGGTTCAGAGGACAAAGGATACAAGGATTAATGTCAAGTAGACGGAACACTATAAATTACTGGGAACGCTTTTTGAAATCAGGTAGAATGAGAATTTATTGTTTGCAGGAGATACCACTGTGCCATTTCTGTCACATTAGTTTGATTGCTATCTACATTGTGCACTCTGAATCATGTATATTAATACATAATTAGATGTTTAATTGTGGTGCTCGTTAAAATGTTTCATCAGAATATACTGCATTGAACGATTAATGGTCGATGGCAAGAATCATTTACTCAATGCATCCCTGGGCAGCCTGCTTGGTGGATGGGGTTGCTCTTTATTAATACCACTATAAATTATCAATACTTTCCAGATTAAAGATGAGTTCATGTGTATAAAAGGGTGCATTACGGTACATCAGCATCACTAATGCTCTCTAAGGTCTGGTATTTTCTTAACGTGAAAATACATAATACGAAAATATTATGAAACAATGAACACTATTATGACACTATTAGAAAGTCACGAGACAGTCATTATTTCTCACGAGACTGTAATTATTTCAAGTACGGTAAAACCTCGTTAATCCGGATCCCGATAGACCGGACTTTGCTTAACCCGGATAGGGCAGAGTCTAGTCCGATGGACACACCATCGTAATATGAGTGTCGCCAATGTGCTTCAGTGTATTTACATTGTATTTACATTATTGCATTGCATTTTACTGAACTATAAAGGGCAAGGCCTTTGCCTTTTAACACACTATTATAAAAGTGTTATGTTCCTATAAAAAAAATATTGTTAATGCATTTTCTACTGTTAATTTATTTCAGTTATTCCGGACTTTCGTTAAGCCGGTCAACTATGCACTAATTAATACGGATTAACGACGTTTTGTTATGTTTTTAAAATAATCCCTTCAGTCAGCCCATATATTATGTGAAGTAAATTGTGGGTATTTGATTTCCCCGGTATTCATAAATTTAGAAAGAATGAAACCAATTAATACCAAAAAAGTCAGTTTTACGAATATTTTCCGCCAAAATAATAAGGGAGACTATTTATCAAGCCAATAGCCTATTTTCGTAAGGAACCTACTCGTTGATAAACAGAAAATAATGGTTATCAGAGTAGACACAATTGTTTTACAAAACGAAGAAAGGTTTTCTAAAAGCACTACAAAATTCATCTTTAAGAAAGAAAAAGAAACGTACTTTCAGAACTTAAGAACTCCATAGGCCTACCCTAGGATAAACAGACCTGTAAAAATATTTGCAGAATGCGTTTATTAATATCTTGTAATTACAAAAGTATCTTTCAGTTTATTCTTGGGTATCTTTGATGCTTGATTATTCTCTTTCAAAAACACTCACTCACTCACCAATGTGGGCATTTTACATTAGTTTCCTTTTTCATACCTTATTTACAATAAAATATTTTTTGGCAAAGCTAAAAATAACTGCTTACGTAAATTAACACAGGAGATGAAAGAAGATTGTCCATCCCAATATAAATTACGGGAAAGAGGATAAAATATGTTTCCGCCTAATCACCACTATTTTTTTATAAATACAATTCCAAAAAGGCACGTCGTAGAGTTTACAAGTACTGTAATATATTGAATGGTAGCTATTACCAGAGTTGTTGAAAATACAGGGTAATTCTCTTAAAATATGTTAATTAAATAGACACATTAAAAGTCGTATTTCTATTTAATTAACATTATTATGTATTTTCAACAACTCTGATAATATCCGCCACTCAATATATTACTTGTAAACTCTAAGACGTGCCTTTTTGGAATTGTATTCATAAAACAGTGGAATCGGTTTTGAATAACTATGGTGATTAGGCGGAAAAATATTTTATCCTCTTTCATATTCTATCGCACCACTAAGGAAATAAAACTCATCAATAATAAATTACGTGACCATCAGACAAGATATAAAAATGAATTGTTCCAATTTTTATGGGAAAAATGAGAAGCCCAATTTTAAAGAGGGCACCATTTGACGTTTTCTTTCCTCAAGCACCGCTACCGAGTTGCCACCAAGAAGCGGTAATCGCTTTGTTTTAAGCGATAGTAGTTGGTAAAATAAAATGTAATTCACGTTCAACAACGGCACGTGAAGAAGAGGTGAATGACCGACCTGGTGGAGGACAACGAGAAAGAACCCGGCCAGTCAGGTTGGTCCACCCCTTTCTAGGAGCCAAGATGAAGAGGGGAACACAAGTTACTTCTCTCGCCCCAAATTTCTCTTCATTATGATTAGATGTCATTATAATGTAAGTACGATCAGACGACCACGTGGTCTCTTCCTCGTAGTAGTGATACTTCCCGTTTGCGGACTTGTTCTCAAACCGAAGAGACGCGCTTGAAGTCGTGGGTGCCGCCCGAGAAAGTTGCTCCTATCAGCTTCCGATGACTCGAGATGACTTGCATTTAATTTTATGTACTGTATGTGATAATTAATTAAGGATATACTCTCATTAAGATCTGTTACGCAATGGGCTTATTTGTAGGAGCTACTCAGGCCAGGAGGGACAGAGTTCATATCCCGCCCACCCTCAATCATTCTTTTCGATAATGCTTATAGTAAAGACATCTTTTTCAGTTCAGTTCATTTATTCGCCTATTAGCATTCCAAGTGTGGAAGATATGACAGTTGAAAATAACTTCTTACATACGAAATGCATTGAAAAATATCTCTACTTCAAAACGTCAGGAATAGGAACGCCTTTCAGGATTGATATATCATGTTAGCAGCAGTAAGAACTTTTGCATGTAGTTCAGCAGTTTTTTAATTTAAATATACCTATCCTAACAAGAATTAACACGCCTCAAGACTTAGGCCTACCTTAATTCATTCAAGATTGGCTAACTTAGTAGCTTTAGCATTTGAGAAAGGCAGAAAAATGACATGAAAATGGAAAGGGAAAGATTCAACTAAAATTTACTTAAACAGTTTTTGGGTGTAGGCCTGTTGTTTTAAAGTAAATCTTAAGGTACATTTTCTGCTTTTTGACATTTTTAGAGCTTTGAAGGGAAAAATGTCGAGGGCCACAGGACAAACAACTTTCAGCAAACAATTAATTGTGCGTAGTATTTTGCATTTCATGATTTTTATTCCCTATCAGAACCAAATTCAACATGATTTTTATTCCATACGAGATCCAAACTCAATATTGTTCCATTACATACCTCTAGCTCATCCTGAGAAACATTTTGCTCACCCTGATCTCGAATTCTGGCTAAGGGCCTGGAGCTATGTAGAAATCAGATGATAGTATGATATGTAAAATGCAAATTAAGGGGTGATGGGCGAGGTATTGATTATCTTGGTAATAAATTAATTATTTTTTTTGTGCTAAATGAAACAGTGATCCTGCACTGTCCATGATCTTTAAAGTGACATTAATAACGTCAAATTTATTATACGCTATTTAAATCCTGGGGGAACGCCTACCTCTAGCTCTGATTTATGTTTGCTGAGTATTTCCCCAGTTCTGGGTTGTTATTACCCGTGAGACGAACGCCGGGTAAATTTAGATCATTTTGGACCCCGGATATCATTTGGTCATCATTATCTGCGCTTTGTTCGGAATGAGTCTGTTTACGGCTGGTGTCTCGTCCTATGTGTTGTGTAGTTGGGCTGATCGCCGATTCAGAGAGGACCTCTATGTCCTTTTCTGGGCAAAAAAGTATATGATCCAAATATACTCCTACTTCCGACAGGTAGAAGCCCTCGGCGGCGTGGGCCGCATAAACATCCCTACAACGCAAGAGGTAAGACTTGGAAGAAGAGAAAAGGTTTGGTAAGAACATCAAAATGATCAAATTAAATCTGTTACTCAAGAGAGTTTATTAATATGGATTATCTTTACATTATAATTATCTTTACAATTGCCTGATGCTGCAGAGGAGTCAACGAGTTACTGGGGGGACTGGGTCTCACGCATTCGAAATGTTAAATTTGCATGAATTAGGGCACCCTCAAAAAAAGCGAAAAGCTGTAAACGTCCATTAGATTTATATAAGGTATAAACTCGTTACTGCACCGGAGAGCTCCATGCTACACTATTTCTACTCATAAACTGCCATGGTTCAAGACAAGTGGTATTTTAACCTGCTGGCGCACAGAAAAAACGTTTGAGGAATACGGGATTATCTCGGACGAGTGCAAACGTTATAATAGTTCAAAAAATACCCCAGGCCAGGAGCGTCTCCTGTATTGGTTCACATGAGCACGAAAACCTCCTAATAATTCTCATCTTGCCCAATTTTGTCAGCATTGGTATTGGAGTAATGATTAATTTTTTTCGCAAAATGAAAAGACCAAGGATGCACAACAAGAAGTTGAGAAGCAACTAGTAAGCTGTGCTATATATATATAGATAACACAGTTAAATCACTATGTGTTAGCAGTAATGAAGTGCAGGTATTTGATTTTCCTTTTAAAATTTCTTAAAATTAAATCAACATAAAGACAGATAAAAACAAACAATCTTACATTTTAGATTAGTACTAATCACTTATAGATATAATATGAAATATAAAATTAAGATATCATTTATGGTACAAAATATGTTTACACCTTAAAAGTTCATTCAATAAAGCGTGTAGGCCTACGGCAGCTAAGAAAAATAACCTGTACGAACTTTTAAGGTGTAGACTAAATGTTTGTATTACAAATTTGCATATCATATTGTGTCTAGGCTATACGTGATTAATTAATCTAAGAATGTAACATACATAGTGATTTAACTATGTTAATCTATTCAATCTAACAAATATATGTATATATAGGCTTAGCTTTAGCTTACTAGGTGTTTCTCAACTACCATTTTGTTCGTCCTTTTCATCTTTGGCGCATATAAAAAAATTAATCCAATATTACTCGTTACCCTCATAATATATTACTATGAAATGTAAGATCGGAGGTTTTCCTGGCGAAGAACTATCATTATGAAATTTATCAATTAAATAGTACATATTGTATGCATTAACATCTCGCTGTATTATCTTTCACGGGCTTCCTCAGAAGTGGTTCGCATAGGTGGTGTGAACCATGAAGTTGTTCGTTTTGCATACCTAGAGTTAGCAGGGGGTACGTTGCTGGTATGAGTGAACTGGAAGGATCGCATTTCATTCGTGATCACAACCTTTGCAAATTACTGTATTGAAGTCCTGAAGACGACAGTATCGGTCAGCGCATCTAGAGAATTGACTAGCCACCCCCACGACTAATTATCGTCACGATAATATGGCGAAATAAGCAGGCCATAGGCCTATAAAGAGAGGAAGAAGTGAACTTAATAAAGTATCGGAAGATTTCAAAAATGTTGCTTAAACTATTTTCTTTTTCTTCTAAATCTGGTAGAATTTCAAAATATTCTCCAACCTAAGCAAATCGCGTTTAAGGATAAAAATGTAGGCCGAGATTGACTCCAATAGCCGTTAATAACGGGTTTCTTATTTTATATATTCCTATAATCAGGCCTACACGTAAATTACAATTTTACAGTTCGGCAGAGTAAACCTTTTTCCCCAAGAATCGATTATTCACAAACTTACATTTCACTACCAGCACTTTTACTTAGTTATAAGTTATCAAAAGAGAGGAGCTGGCTCGGAGATATTATATCACTTATTACCAAACGAGGGTTTCCGAAGAGGGATTGGCCCTTTCCAATATCGGGTGGGTGGCACGATCAACTGTCCGGTAGAATCAACAGATACAGGATTAGTTGTCATATCACTTCCAAGCAGTTCAGCGAGTTAAACAACGTTGGCAAGGGACAGAACTTGGATGGATGACCGCTGCCTTCGTCTCTGACATTTCCTGTTACGTCACATAGGAGACCCATCTTCGTTTGGATTCCACATAAGGCCGTAGGTCCCGGCTTTAGTAGTCGTTAGCCCACAATAGTAGAGGAGTCTACACTTCTCTAGAAATTGTGAAATGGGTAAGTTATTTATTTAACTTTCCTATTTTCACCCCAATTTGAACACCCGAATATTTTATCCATGGGACGTCACTGCCCCAGTCTATTGTTACTTTAGGTTATAATTAAAATACCACAGTTATAAAAAGGATGATCAATTAACAAAACACCTACTTAGAAGAAATTTACAAAATCAATGCATGTGTATTGTTTTATAGGGCTAAAGTGGAGTCTGCCGCCATGCCCACAAATTATAACTTGCCGCCTGTGGTTTGACTACTCACAGATTAAAAGCTCCTTTAACCAGACCTTGGCTTTTTTCTTTCATTCTTCGGAAGTAGCCACAAATAAAAATAGCCGTTAAAATATAGGCCATTAGCAACAACGTTTATAGTCTACATAAATCGGTTTTGAATAACCTTCCTCAACAAGAAACCAACCACTCGGAAAGCTTTTTGTTGGCACATTTTTGGCAACCAATGAATTTTAATTACGATAGCCTATTCAGGTCTAAAGCTGTAAAATGTTCCCAAGTTTCTACAACTGCTATAAAAGCGAGATCTCGCCTAAGGATCATTTCAACCGTAGAAACGTAAATTCTAGAACTCATCTCATTTCCAGTTTTATGTATTTTCCTTTTGTGCACATTTTGGATTTCTTATCTAACAATGACAGAGATACGCATTTACAGCTTCCTTTAAACACGGTCCGGTAATAAAATCACACTAACAATATACTATATAGGTACTTGCTCCGTCAAGAAAGGAGGACAAGGTGTATGTTCAGAAAACATATCATGGAATTTACACAAACATTTTCTACCTAGCAATTACAATGCAAAGTTACATTCCTTTCAGCTCCCAAGATTGGACGTTTCTGTACTAGTAAGTTAGAGGACAAAATCTTGGCAGATAAAACTGCATGGAACAATATTTTTTACATATGAGATGAATAAATTTGGTGTGTTACACTCACGTAACTCTATCTACCTTGCTTTCTCACTCCATACTCTGATTTAGAAAAAGACCGTATTGGAGTGAACAGTGTATTCAGTTGTTTCAGCATAATGCAAAATTACATTGTTCTCTCGCCTGCGTTTGTACAGAAGAACACTAATAAAAGTAATGTAAAGTCGTCGCTATTCTTCGTATCACATCCCCAAAACCCAAATATTTTTTTTAACAATTTCTCGTTCTCTAGCTATGGTGTTCACAGATACAGACATACAGAAATGTTCCTAAAAATAGTATTAGTAGATTCAGGTGATCTCAAAACATATATTACTGTAGAAAACTCGACATCGAATTTCGGGGTCCAAAAAATTACTTCCTCCGCCTATAGTAGGTACCTATGAATAAGGATATATAACCAAATACAAGATCTCGCCTCTATACGATTTACCGATTTTGAGCTACAAGAACACATACATGTTTCGTAATATTGTACATTTAAATTAACGGGGCCTCGAATCGTAAGGTTTTGAAAACTCCACTTGAATTTCAGGGATGTAAACAGTAGTTCCTCTATCTACGGTATGGTTAGAGGAAGTAAATGATAAAAACACTTCCCCGATTCTTAACTAAAACGCAATACAGACTAACCTCGATCTAGACCTTAACACGTAGACCTTAACACGTAGATCGATTAAAACATTGTTAGTACTAACTTCACTGGCCTTGCAATTGCAGTTAATTAAACAGCTTCATGTCACGTTAAGAAAATAGCGTGGGTCTTCGCCTACATGTTCTTCTTCTTTCTCTGAGTTTTACTTCCCCCCGTTGTAGGGATGATAACGCGGCCCACGCCACCCGGGCATTACAGGATGGAGTTTCTATGGATCACACAAACACACACACTTTCCCCGAATGAGTGATCACCCCAATACTGGAGCCACCTCTGAGACATTGCGTGGACACATAGGACGAGACACAGTCACACATGCCGAAACAAGGCACGGATGTAATGAAAGTGATAATGACGGCCAGGTGATATGTTGAGACCGCGGGTTACCTACGGGAACTTACTTAATCAATGGCAAGAAGCCAATATCAATTCCTAAGCTAGCTAAAGGAATATTACCTATTCTATAGAACCCGAAGATTCATTTCCCACGCTTACACGGGCCCGCCATTCATCCCTATTCTGTGCTAACTCAAACCATCCATCCCTGGTAAATCCCAGTTCCCCTAAACCTATTCTCATATAAACTGTCCTCCCATCTTCTTCTAGGTCTTCCAAGTGGTCTCTTCTCTTCAGGTCTCCCAGTCAATATTGTTGCGATATATCTTTCCTCCCTTATGCGCGCAACATATCCAGCCAATTTCATCCTCCGTGATTTAATTACCCTTAATACATTCGGTGAAGAGTACAGGTTATTAAGTTCGTCATTACGCAGTTTTCTCCAGTCCCCATTTCATCTCTCCTAGGTTCGAATATTTTCCTAAGCACCCTGTTTTCGAACACTCTCAAATTATGTTCTTCCCGAAGAGTAAGGGACCATGTTTCACATCTATATACGGTAATACAATCGGCAGGATAATCTATATATATATATATATATATAAATGAATGTATGTGTGTATGTGTGTGTGTGTCCTTTATGCATTACTACACCATTCATCCGATCGCCATGAAACTTTGGGAAGTTGTTGGGTACATTCCCGGGAAGGTTTCTGTCATACTACATTTTTAATTTTAGCCTTCATTCGCGAGTTATGAGTGAAAAACGGGCAGAAAACGTGTATTTATTGCGTTTTCGAAGCATCAGTTCTCAGTAATACATTTCAATGTCAAATCAATTACAGTAGGCTTTGGCTATTTTTGTCATAAAACCATCACGATCGCTTGAATGTTGTAGCTCACGCTGGTCGACTCATTTGTTTATCATGTCAAGGCACGCAGATATATGAAAATTACTTAATAACGAAATAGATGATCATATTCTCGAAGAAATATCTTTTTATGTTCCACGTTATCGATCTTATAAATTTCATAATCTTTTTTTTTTTCATTCCATAAGCAAATACTGACTCCCATAATAATGTGCTCCGTCTATACAATCAATTGCACAAAATGGGCAATATAGATAAATTTAATACTAACAATAAGCGGTTTAAAAATACCTGTGATAACTTTATAATAGTAGTAATTAAAAAGTGATAGTTAAAATACGCTCCATGTCATTTTCTTTAAGTTTTTCGTTTCCTCCAAAACTATTGTATTACTTATGTTTTGATCTGTTCCCTTCATTGTCTAACATTCATATTGTAGACTTATGTGTTTCTTCTTTCTGTGTTTTCTTTAGTTGTGGTATTAGTTTAAATATTTTAGTATTACATTAAACACACAGTATTAGTGTTGTAAAACAGGTGTAATTAGTATAAGAGAATATTGTAATTGGGCAATGAGCCTGTTATATTCTCAACATAATAAATCGTAAATAAATAATATCTATTTGAAAAAGAGAAATTAAATTATTTTTCTCGTGGACGAAAGATATTTATTAAACCGCTTATGTTTCCCATGTGAGGGACTACTCTAAATATTCTCACACACGTCTTGTTAAATTGTTTTTATAAAAATGTTTTTAGGTTGGCGCAAGAAATCAGTATGTAGGACCATTTAAAAATTAACTTATAACCTCAAGGTTTAATTAGAATTATTGATATAATATTCTCCTTAAAGTGTCTCACATATTAACTGAATAAACAGTTGTTCAGGATATCTGTTTAGATTTCCGAGATCAAGGAAAAAGACAGTTCAAATTAAAATATACGACTTAGGTCTACTTCAATTACTGTTACTTATTAAATGGTTCTAAGTGGTACAGAATAGGAATATTTTTATTATTTTTTTGCAAGTCTACAATTTTCGTTATTACTCGTACTGATTATTATCATTATCGTCATCATTCAATAGGGTGGTGATTCCACATAAAGATATCAGGGTGCAGCACTTCCTGTAGCTAATATCTTGCTATCCGATATTAGGAACCTATCCGATATTAGACGCCTTTCCTCTATAGGTCGTAACGCGTGTTGATTGATGTTTGGCTTTACTAGTAAGCTCAAATAATTAATTTATTCGTGTGCATGTGTTCCTATGCTGTGATGTCTATTTGGCTGATATTTAGATTAAATGATTATGAAATTATGTGACATAGAGGCAATGAGTTATGGAAAAAAACAATCCGGCGTTTGCCTTTGCGAATGAGGAAACTGTGAAAAACCCAAGTTACATTGACCGGCCAGGAATGTTTTTAAAAATTCTATTACAGTATTTATAATTTGAAGAAAACTACTTTTATATCCCCTTTTTTCATCATTTACCCCTATGAAGTTCCTTGTTAATTTAAATATTTCAGTATGATACCACCAACGAGAACCGTAACTCATGTTTACATAATACGTGTAAACATGTTGCATTTAGAGTTTGAAAGAAGCGATAGAGCTTTTGTCTGCGGACGGAGTGCAAACAGTTCCGAAGATATCAACAAAGCCCCAAAAATATGACTAGAGGTCGACAGTGTATGTTAAATAATACTGTTCGTGCCATTTTAAGAAGACCTCGTCCCAAACCATCGTCTTTCTACAAAAGAATATAATATGATTGTTCGCTAATCCGAAAACCTTCACCGACAAAGAACAGGTGCTCTTGTAGTCGCGTGGATTTCCCCAGTGTTGCCGCTGTCATTCACAATTCTCAAGTGAAGTAAACGTGTTGTGGTACGTATTTGGCAACATTGTGCTGGACTGCAGAGAAGTGTGAATACACCTAAATATCTTTATATTTACTGACTGACAGCTGAAAGAGGATTAGAGTGGCAAAAGGTAGGGGGCAGTTCTTGTAAAAGAAGTCTTTAATAAGTGGCACCCACAATACTGTTGTATTAGATTCTTTTTTTGTGTGAAGCAGTGAGCCTATCTGAGTGACACTCTGCTTTTATGCGGGGCTATAAATGACTTCTCCGCATTTAAAATAATATTACCACTGCCTTGCCATCAAAAAGTTCGGTATGTATTATTATTTTATAAGACCAGAATCCTTCTATTACATTCCGACGAGGCTAATACACTCAGGTTAAGAAAACTAATTCGACGAGAATTATAGAAACATAACGTAACTTTATAATGTAGGCTGCGGCAGCACAGAAGCCATAGCAATATTGTCGTTCGCTACGTAAACTGTGGAACAATACAATTATTATAAGTGGATCATTTTAGAAGTGACCCAATGAGTTTCTCAGAAACTATAACAATCTTGATATTGTGAGAGTCATTAGCGAAATTACTTCATCCGCTCTTGATTGCTGCAGTTCTTCTTATGGTTGCAAAACAGTTGCTGCAAAACACGTATGCCCGTGTTATTTGGAAGAAATCAGCATCTGAATTCGCGAAGAAGTCATTAGGGAACACTAACCCACAATTTCGCTCCCAATTACTGCTCCTTCGAAAATTACGCAAGACTTCTTACTGACTCCCATTCAGTAAATTTCTGCCTGACTCAGACCCGCCTGCTCAGACTGCTCCTTTTTGGGATGTACAACAGATGTCCATAGATAAGGTTAGTAGCGTAGGAAACGCTCCCCCCGAAATCGAAACCTAAAATTCTATTTAAGTTATTTAAGCTACCTTATGTCAAATTTTTAAATACCGTAGGCCTATTTTAAGGACCATAAGACGCATTTTTTATCTTGAAAACAGAGCCTTGAAAGTTGGGTGCGTCTAATGATCCGAAATACATTAAAAAAATTAAAATCATGGTAAATATTGCCTGTAATACCATAATCATAAAGAAAATGTTGTAAGGATAGGTTAGTTGCAAATTTTGGCACAGACTGTACATCAGTGCATTTTTCAAAATCTTAAAATGAGGGTAGCTTGAATCCAGGTGTACAATGCGAAAATAAAGGGATGTTGAGTTCTTTAATAGGAAAAGAGTTGTCTCTCCCGTATGCTGAATTGATGGTTACAGGATGTAAAGTATTTTCAGTCTTTATGAGAAATCAGTTCAGTTCTTAAAATGTACGCGATGCCACCTGTACAGAAGAGATTTTCGTACAACGCAGGTTTTAAGTTAGAAGTGATTTACACTGGTTCCATTGTACAAGGTTACTTATAATTTGTTTATGCAAAGAAGTATATTATTCCCTTCAATTTTTTTTGTAGAATCACATTAACTTTCTTTTCCATTAAATTTCCATCCTAAAATCAAGGTGCGTCTTATGGTCCGGAGCGTCTTATGGTCCGGAAAAAAGGTACTTTATTTAATAATAAATTACTAAACACTGTAAATTAGGCCTAATATTCCCACTGCTCCATAAGTTATTATTCACGTTTGTTATAAATAGTAATAAGTATTATAACTTAGGTAACGGTTTCATGTTTAAGTTGGCATGTCTTAGAGCATAGTAAACAAATCTGCTAACTAGTTTTTTCTGTGCTACAATAGCGTAAAATGTGATTTTAATTAGTTCAATATTTAAAAAAAATTTCCGGGGCCCCTCTCTTGGGGAGCACTTTTGACCCTTCCCGAAATTATTTTCTGGCTACGCTACTGGATAAGGAGACCAAACCTATAGCTCATAGACAAAAATAAGGACATGGTCAGCATGGCGCAGGATATCTTATGATGACTACAAGTAGAATTCAAAAGATATGCAGGATAATTTATAAACTTCGCCCCATATCTTTTGATTGACTGCGGAAGTTGCTTCCGTTTGAATTGCGTATCGGGAGTGGCACAATGACTTTTAATGAATTAACAAACAAACAAAACTGCGTTTGTAACGTTAAAAAAAGTAGGCAACATAGCTCCTATGTCTTGAGAAAAACGCATTTCCATGTCTAACTATAAAATAAATTAAGGTTTAGGTAATGCCACGTTATGAGACTTAGTGAAATCCCACGTATTATATTTATGCGACTTTCGATAAATATATCATATCAGTTTTCTTTAAAAAAAATACTTTTCTAAAACTCGAGATTAAAAAATAGAATTTTGTTAAAAAAAAGAACGCAAATTATTATTATTATTATTATTATTATTATTATTTATTTATTTCCCTCCCCCAATGTAAAACGACATTACTTCGGCGTGAAGTGTTTGGAAAAGAAAATCACTTTATCAATGCTAATATTCACAATTTGTGAATCCATCACTCACAGAAACTAGGTACATCCCTATATATTACTGATAATATCCATAAAACACTGATTTTTAAGAGAACACTTTGGTAAACTAAAAAAAAACAATGTAACTGATCGATATCAATCTAGGCCACAGCATACTGGTTGTGAGGAAAAAAAAAACAATAACAGCTAAAACAATATGGTGAAGGTACTATTATGATGATATTAACGGTTTGAACATTCCAAAAATAGTTTTAAGAGCACTGCTACCGTTATATCTTTCCTCAGGTATAAGGATCCTTCAGATAACAGATAAGAGTGAGGTCAACAACCGATCTGAAGCAATGCTACAGGTGTTATGGTTAGGGGTTGGCTATGGAATTCACATTCGCAACAGGTGACAATAATTTTATACGCTCAGCAGGGACCTTTTCTCCTCAACACAAAGCGATATCTGTCATCCTTCCCATTAGCACTGATGGGATTTTTTTTGTCCCAAGGAAGTTTTTACGATACAAAAAGTGTTTTTTTATGTTTACGAATACAAAGGTTAGGGAACTAAAGAATCTATTGCAATTCGATTTCTGAACTTATGAAATACAATGATATGCTAGTCCCTTTGTCTGTTTTATTTATTTAAAATTACACCATTCATGTAATCCAGCGTTTATCAAATGGTGGTCCGCGGGCTTAAGTTATCGTCGAAATCTATCTAAGCACAATATAAAATAATGATTAGGCAAGAATCAGAAAAAATAACAATTTTATAACAGAATTCTTAGGTTTCCAAGTATAAATGTACTTTTCTTGAAGTTCTGAGTAGCCAACACATGGAAAGAAATCAATCATACAAACGAACGAAAAAAGAGCAAAAAATAAATAAAAACCAGAAAATGGAGCAGATTTAAAACTAATTAAAACACGCATGACAGCTTTTAAACTTTATCCAGCGTAAAGTAAAAGAATCACAAATAGCAGTTTGCATTACGCTACGATATCAATATTGGCGGGTACACGTGCACCGAGGAGAAGTGTACTGTGTCTGTGTGTTTGTGTGTCTGTGGGGGAGAAAGAGAAATGCTTGCTTGTGTTTTCTCTCTCTTTGTCCCTCACCATCAGAGGTCATTGATCCCAGGTGGATATTTGTCTGTCGTCGGCAAGTTTGGAACGGAGATACCCGACTTTGCTAGGCCAAGTGAAATGCCACGGACGCCGAGGGAGCCTCGGAACCATTATGCTGTTGTCGCGAAATCATTCGCAAATTCCTAGTAGCGTGGGAAGTCTTCTTCCTTTTCGCCAAGTAGCCAGCATTCAATGATTTATAAGCAGGACCGTAAAAGAGATAAGTGCGAAAAAAATCTTTTCTTAGCTACATTTGGGTTGATAGATCCTTAAATTATCACTATTAGGCAAATTTTGTATAGAAAAATTGATTTCATAAAATGTGTAATTGAGTGCGAAATATTCCCCTTCCAGAACGTATATTGAGGAATATGTACGAAAATAATATTTGTTGCTATTACGTTGACAGATTTCAGAAATTTACGATTCAAGTTTTGGCCCAAGACTATTCAATTCATTTATTACCAACCATCCTGATCTAAATAGCTTAAACAACAAACAATTTAGGTCTAAAATTAGAAAATTTATATAATTATTACTTCTGTTATCGACTATTACTGTTATAACATTTTTCATATTAAACTTTAAAATTTGGATAGAACCTACTTTCTTTGTTTTTACTAAAATTTGAACAAATAAATTGTTATGTATTATTGTTGTATTGCTTCGTACCTTTGTATTGTAAATAGAACATGTTCTAACCTTTCATACATAACATTTTGTCACACTTCTCCAAATTATGCATTTTTTTAAGTAATTGTTTAGTATAAGTATTTCTAATATATAACTGAACCACCCCCGAACACAAGCTCTGCTTCTTCGGGGGGTGTATCAACTTTTGTATATATTTTTCGTGTACTTTGGAATAATAAATTGTAATTGTAATTGTAATTGATTACAGCAAACACTGAAGCTATTAAGCAGAATCCATATTGCATGGAATGTGGATTCTATTTACAAACTTCTATTTTTACTAACAAAACTCCCCTTTGTAGGGGCTGTCATAAGGACAAAGTGATAGAAACAATATAACTTGGATAAATGAAAATTAAATATAACAGATACAACGATCCAAAAATTAAAAATTCCCTAAATAAGGCATATTGTAATTAATTATGTTTTATCTTTCAAGAGTAAAACTAATTTAGATTCGTTGCCAAATGACGTTTTATAATAATTCTGGTTCTATTTCTCACCACTACATTTGAGTACTAATGTAAATACAGGAGTAATCTTTTCAATGCCAAATATAGTAAGTAGTCTATACCAGCGTTTCTCAACCTATGGTCCGCGGACCACTGGTGGTCCGCGAAGATGGCGCATAGGGTCCGCAGATATTATTAACAAATATCATAAAGCAAGTGGAAAGCAAACAAGTAAAATTTTTTCACATATTTCGTTATAATGACCTATAAATAATACCCCAAATATAAGAATATAGGCCTTCTTTTAAAAATGGGATGTAAAATTAGGGGTCCGTAATTTTTTTTAGACATTTTAGAGGTCAGAAAAGTTGAGAAAAGCTGGTCTATACCGTAACACTTCTGGAAATACCCAATGAAACAAAAGGGAATTAATACCGAAATCAGATGTTTTAATTTCAGGGAAAAGTGACTGAAACATAGGCAGATTTTTTAAATATGACGCAGCAGACACCTGAAAGCTAAGAACATTTTATTGCCAACTCAGGCCACGGAAGCCTACAATAACATCTAACAAGATACAGTAACTGGACAGTGAGATAATTTTAACCAATAATCCAATTATTTATAGTTATTCATTAACTGAAGAGAACTCAGCTGATGGGAAGCATAGCCTAAGCCATCGGTTCCGGTGCAAGAAGGTTGATGAAAAATAATTTTTTCATGTTTTAGAGAGGGTGGGCCATCATGTGGCTGCTTCTGGCGACAAGAAAAACACAGAGAAGAGTACAGTACCCAGGCTCAGAGAGTAATAATTAACTACAATTAGGCATAGTTGTCTATCTATGTTTAATCGACTTAAAAATCCAGGTAACTGCAAATAGCAAAAAATTTACTATCTGTGCAGTTAACCGTTATCCAGTTATCTGTCCCAACTCTACTTAAAATCTGCAATTAGAATAATATTAGAACATTCTAGTATAACTTTAATATTGTTTACAGGGAAAGGGTGCATTTCTTTCCTAGAATGTAGAAACCCTTCTCTACGTGAAAACTATTCATAACAATAGAGATTTAACGGTTTAACTGTTTGTAACTTATATTCTGCTGGCCATCATAAAAAAGACTTGCAGACAGGTATTTTGTATTTTGTGACTGAGGGTGATAACCTTCTTCCTAGAATTTATAATGAACGCTAAGGGGACGTGACAGATTGTTTTTTCCTTGAATATTTTTGTAGATTTCACGTAGGCGATTTTAAACGCGTTGAGAAAAATAACCACCTTGGTGTTAGGAAATTTTGCTAAGTGAATGACCTGCTCTACTAAAGACTTACAAGTATCGAATTGTTTTGAGTATAATATATTATTCATTTTGGGAAAATACCCAAGGCCTACAAAATACATTTTTTCTGTGGAGCACACATACAGTACCTCATTAAAAAAGAATGGCTTTGTTTCCAAAATCTATGCAAGCTGCAACTGCAGTGATAGACTGAAGGGAACTATCATGTGCCTTGAATGGCTGAAGAAATAATTTAAAAATCTAAAAAAAACTTTAAACTTGAAAATCATAAACGTGAGAATAGGATAGACTATGTTATATTTTCCCTAATTCTTTTAAGTAACAGAATGCCTCATCCCAATGCGCCATGATATGTATTTTTTTATAGATTTTTTTACAGACCATCAAACCGGATTCTGTAACACCATGACTGATAACTGTCGTTGTAGACATTACTCATTCATTACATTTGGGCAATTTTAGTATGTTTCCCATCAAGTGAAGTCGACCTGGGTGGCGCAGTTAGTATAGCGGTTGGCTTTCTATACCCAAGGTTGCGTGTTCGATCCCGGCCCAGATCGATGGCATTTATGTGTGCATAAATGTGACAGACCCATGTCAGTAGATTTACTGGCATGTAAAAGAACTCCTGCGGGAAAAAATTCCGACACACCGGCGACGGTCACAGGCCTAAGCTGCAGTACATCACCGTCGCTAAATAACCATATAGGCCTACCAACCAACCTACAGGTGAATTAAACGTTTATAATTTTTCTTTAAAATATGTATACAGTAGGCTACTTATATCAACCAATGTTCGTCGTTCTTGCTTTACGTGACCCATGTTGTGTATGACACGTCGGTTACATTCGGCTGAGGTAGCGTGCCCACCTCTACCCATAGATAACAAAATGTGCATCTGCATTAGATTAATTTATTCACGAATATTGAATGACGAAATAAAATTTAGAATTCAGCATTTTAAACAACTGGTTCAGAATATACCATGGAAAATTTTTATCTAGATTAGTATTACAATAACTATTCCATTCACATGCCGAGTGTTTGATAGGCTATTGACCTTACATGACCGCGACCTGTTGGGAGAGGGATTATCTTTGGATAACACACTTACTTTTTCTCCAGACAAGGATATGGAAGGCCTCCCCAGATGAGTGAACAGCCCATGAACAGCCCAATGTCGGGGCCACCTCCGAGACAACACGAACACAAAGAACGAGTCACATCAGTCGCTTACACACTCACTCCGAATACGATGCGGATGGGATGAAGATGAAGATGAAGATATTCGGGGATCACAAGGACCTAAAGTTAATCATCATTAGTCTTATAGGTGAGGAGAAACCCCAGAAAAACCCACCTACGCAACTTGTCCCGACCATTAAAAACTTGGATTCCCTCATTTCCAATTTTGCACTTTGACACGATAAGTAATCGGTAGGGGGCGGATATATATGACATGTCATATTTTTCCCCTTTGCATTATTTTCAGGTTTCCGACAAATTTAAACCCGATTCCAAGCATCCTGGTGAAAATGGAACGGCCTTTAGTGTGCATATAACTGCATATTTAGGAAATTTTCAACTATTGTAGCATATTTAGTATGAATATGCATATTTAGGTCATATTTTTGGCATATTTGTGTGCATATTAAAGAAATTTTGAAGTTTCATACCATATTTTGTAAATTTTGCATTATAATGATACTTTTTGAGAATTTACAGGTATTTTAAATAATTAACATTATATTTTAATAAAATGAATTGTAATAAAACTTAAAAAAAATATACACAATGTGTAAATGGCAAAGTCATATTTTAATGCATGCATATATTCTATTTTTTAGGTCATAGAAATCCGCCCCCTAGTAATCGGATTCATTCAGACGTGTAGACTCCTTGATCAACATGTGCCGCAACAACCTACCCAAGATTCGTCATATTAATTGCTTTTCTGAGGACGATAGTAACTCATTAGTCTCAGTAACTTACTTCTTTCTTGTACCACGAGACCAAGGCCAAATAACATTTTGTAACCTACAGGCCTAATCAAAATTCCATCGTTCTTGTGAGATCACCAATGTATCACCTAGACGCATTATTAGCCTAATGTGAAGTCGGGGCTTCCCAGGCATTCTGTGCATGGTCCCTGGATACAAGTAGAATACTTACTTACTAAATGGCAAAAGACATTTCCTAAGTAAGCTAAAGGAATATTATCTATTTTATGGAACCAGAAGGTCCATTGCCGCTCTTACCTAAGCGTGCCATTCAACCCTATTATGTGCTAACTCCATCCAACCATCCCTCCCAAATCCGATTTCCCTTAAATCTATCCTAATATTGTGTAGGTCTTCCAAGTGGTATTTTTTCTTCGGGTCTCCCGGTCAATATTTTTGAGATATCTTTCCTCCCCTATGCGCGCAACATGCTCAGCCCATTTCATCTCCGTGATTTAAATACCCTTATACTATATCCGGTGACGAGTACAGGTTATAAAGCTCATCTTTATGCAGTTTTCTCCAGTCCCCATTATCATCTCTCCAAATACTTTCTTAAGCACCCTGTTTTCGAACACTCTCATATTATGTTCTTTCCGAAGAGTAAGCGACCATGTCTCACATCCGCATAATGCAACCGGCAGGATAATTGTCATATAAATTTTTATTTTTAGATTTCTGGACAGAAGACGAGAAGATAAGAGTTTCTGAACTGCATAAAAGCAGGCATTTCCTGATTTGAGTCTACACTTAACTTCGGTCTTAATATTATTTGTATCTGTATAGGCCTACTAGAAGAATAACGTAGTTAGTATATGATGGTTAAGTAGAATGAGGTTGTGACAACATGACCCTAACCATATAGAAACACAGAAACAATTTAAGATAGAGTTTCTATCGGTCTATACTTAGGCGTGGTTCTGTTTCTGTTCAGAAAACAGTATAACCATATAAATCCAATATTAATATTTCTTACTCTTTTTATGTTTTAGTCTTTATAGACCGAAGCCTTCTTCAGGGACTGTGAGTGGAATCATGGGATGAGAGCCAACAACCCGCACACGGCATAGGTAATATCGCTGTGGTTTCCCATTGCCTTAAATTAAATGTGAAGAACCCATTAGGATTTGAACCCGAGACCGCTTGCGTGGTAGCTTTGAGCTAACCAATGATCGATCCTTTCAACAACTTCGTAAAATTGCAATGTTCTACCAAAAATACTCCTATTATTTCATTTAAAATTCTAATATTAACTCCAAATATGGACTCAATATTTATAAATTTTATTTGAACCTTTCTTTAAACTAAAGCCCTAAGTAGGTTACCTAGATAATATAGTCTAGTCATTCTCCAGAATTGCCGAAGACTCCTTCAAGACTATGTATTTCTCTAACAATATAATAATAATAATAATAATAATAATAATAATAATAATAATAATAATAATAATAATAATAATAATAATAATAATAATAATAATAATAATAGTTTATTTAACTTCGAGAAAGTTAAAACCGTAAGGTCTTTTCTACCAGTATAGACCTAAGCTCAAGTAAATAAACCGATGGAGCCTAAATAAATCCGTGTTGAGATATCAAACTTAGGCTACAGCATAAATTGTATTTTGTTTTTTTTTCTACAGAAAGAATGGAAAATGAGTCACATTCAGGTACAGAGTAAATGGCCACCTGACATGAGTGCACGTTCAATTGCATCATGAAAATTTATATAGTTCGCAAGGTCAACGTTATGGAAGATATGACAATTTTATTAAAAGGTAAAAATGTCCTACGCCTAAGGAAAATGTCTTATTACAGTCCTTTTTGGGGGAAAATGGCGAAAAACAAAATTGTTTCAAGTAAAATTGTAGTAAGAGAAAATAAAAATGGTTCGTGTCACATTTCTGGAAGATTGGATATATTTAACCCAAATACAAAAAATAGATTCGATATCATTTTTAGATTTCGAGCTAAGGTGTTCACAGACAGAAATACAGGACATTTTACCTGATAGGCAGGACAGAGGCAAACACACGTTTGCGAAAATAGTATTTTTGACTGAGGGACCTCAAAATGTATTATTTCTTAAAGCTCGACACTGAATTTCAGGGTCGAAACCCTATGGTTGGGCAGACTATGTAATAAATACATAAATAAATTAGTTTTAATTAGGTATAACACGAAGTGCCATTCTCGTAATAGACTAAGTTTAATCATTAATTTGTGCATTAATACCTCAATAATTTCTTTAGGAATTCCACTATAACACAAAAATATTATTTAATCAATCTTTCATTGTTCTCTACCCACCTAAAATTTAATGAAATTTAGTATGGTATGATAAACATTTAAAAACGAGCACACGTATGGGAAATATTTACGGATTCATCTGAGTAGGCGAATATCGTGGGACTTAAGTTATACGAAAATATAAACATTTTGAAGCGCATTTCCTCGCCTTTGATTGTACACATAAACAAACAAGCGGACGATTGTAAGTCAACTGACCTATTTCCAGTATTCAGGAGTTTTTAAAAATGTGTATAATAAATTTTAAAGCAGTTATTTTAAGGATTCTCCTATATAGGACATTACGCTATTGGTGATGAATATTTATTGATCTCTTAATTCTTTAATTTTCAGCTATTGATGTTTATTGTATCTAGACCTGTCCAATGACGACCCGTGAGCTGCATGCGGCCCTTGCAAGCCCCACGATGCATTAGCCAATTCAATAAAACATACAATAGCGTCATACAGGAATTCCTTAGCACCTTAATCATGATTATTGATTTAACTTAATAAAATATATTATATTCATTTACTCATTTTAGCGTAGGTCAACTGAATACTTTGTAGGCAGACCTAATAGGCCTACTTTTACTTGAATCAGTAACTTAGCCATTACATGTATATTACATACCTATAGGCTACATATAATTCCATTATTGCAACCAAATGGTCATATTATAATGAATGGAGCAACTAGTGGAATGATAGTGTAGCCTATATGGCACAGGAAAGATGAGCACCCCGAAAAAACCTTCCCCAGCCTCAAATTGTCCAGCATATTATTCATAAGTGGAAAAGAGAAACTGGGTGCTATATCTGAATTAAGTGAGGCATTGCAGGAAAAGGTTGCTACATTCCGTCCAAACAACAAACATATTTTATATTTGGTAAATCTAGCTTTAAAAAATGTGATGTGAGACTCACATAACTTCCTCTACCCAAATAAAAGTTATCCTCTTAGTATAATATATTATGTATGACATTCTTTTCATGTACAGTGGTTGTAACAATGAAGAGAATGTCGTTACATCACATCGCATCCCCGAAGGACATATAACCCAACTAAAGTCTCATTAATGCACTCTAATTACTTTCTTTACTTTAAGCATGGCCAATACATTTTTCTCACTTCATATTCTGATATACAGCAGGAGGTCATATTGCAAAGAGCGCGTATTCAAAGTGGATGGCTTATAACTACCCTCCAGAGAATTTTTTCAAAACATATTTTCAAATAAAAGTTTTAGAACCGTTTTCTCGAAAATCGCGAAAGACAAAATCGTCTTCCTTAAAAATAACAGAAAGTCATTGCTAACCTTCGTATCACATTCCCAAGAGATACTTTACCCAAGTACAACATTTTGTTTTCATACGATTTTCTGTTCTGGATTTAGGCTGTTCACATATGCATAGACATACTGCATTTCTGAAAATAGTATTTTTGGATTAAGGGTACCTTAAAATATGTATTTATGTTAAAAACTCAACTTCGAATTCCGGGGTCGAACACTTCCTCTACCTGCAGTACGTATGGTACGAACAGAGGAAGGAAAATAGCCTATTTCGATAGGCCTATATGGTTTAAAATACGTGAGGGTTACTTTGGTATCACTTATTTCTAATGAAATTTAATTTTTAAATAAATGAGAGTTGGTGTTATGAATAAGTTAATATATGACATGACATGACATAGATTCAGAAATCGTTTATATTTCTAAATATGTAATTATTTATAAAGTTTAACTTAATTTAGTAGGTACATCAGTGGAATAACTTACATAGCCATGCAGTATTTATAATTTAATAATACGCTTAGCCTAATTTCGAAGTAGGCCTACTTCTAGTTTCAAAGTAGGGCCTACTTCTAATTTCACAATATCTTACTATTTTTATTTATTGCAAAATTTGGAATAATAATGGAAATAGTTCATCTTGCGGGTCAGTGAGTGCAGCTTTTCTATCTTATAGATGTTGTTCCTCTTTCAATCGCTGTTCTAGATGACAAGATACTGCGAAATTAGGCATGTCTACCCAGCATAAAATTAGTACATGAATGTAGACCATCACTGCTATTAGTTTGAAAAAAAAAATATTGAAGGGACTCACCTTCGCTGTGTCCATAAGACGGGCAAGCCTACTACAGAGAATAAAAATTTAGGGGGCATTTTGGCATAAATTTGTATTTCACAAGGCTATTCCGGAAAAATGGTCTTCATAAATTATAAACAAATAGACCTATGCAATTTAACGGTTTTAACTTAAAGCTTCAGACATTTGGGGAGACGCCGCGCAGTCCCCTCCCCAACTAAAGCTCTTGTAGTACGTTTTCCTTAGGATTGATCTAGTACCTTTTTCTGGGCTACATTTAGGTATTTTTATTTTTCAATGGCGGATATCCTATACTCGAATAACCTGCTGAAATTCATATAACAGCAGGCACTATAGTTGTAGGGATAACATTTTCCTTCCCCTCTTCTCTAGTAATTTTATTACCATACTTCTCTATCACGGAGGGGAAAGCAAAGCTGATACGCAAGCAAGCATAAATTTAGTTCGAAATGCTGAGATAGCGTCTTTCACATCACTGACCTAAGCTAAATAACGCACTTCTAAATGAATAATTATTGGCTTATGCTGCATACAATGAATGCATAAAACAACATTGTACATTAAAGCTAGACTATATATAAAATTAGTACATTGGTACTTTGAAATAGGCAGTATTAGGATTCAACAGACGTTGAATTTTCCCAAAACTTATTGTAAAGTGATATTAATGAGTGATTGAACTTTAACGTAGGTTTAAGAAATTGATCTCAAACTCTATTTATCTTCCTTTACATTAAAGGTACAGCATGTCCGTTATATCCGGAGCGAAAAGAAATTAAACTGGAACATCTGTAGATTCCTGTGATTTCTATTCAAAATATATCATAAAAGAAGAAAGCCTTTATGCATTTTCCCGCTATTATGGTTTCCTTGAGCGAATCTTAGAGAACGCATAGCTTACTAAAAAATGGGTAAACCCTGTACTTTTTGTGTGCTTTCTGTATTGAAATATATAGCTTATCGATTTAGTTAGTTCTCACATACTTTGAAAATAAATTTAACCTATTACAATATTGTAAATTGATTAATTGCGATAACATTAAAGTTACTACAATTTAAAAATCAGAGAAACTCTGGCCTGCAACAGACGTAAAATAAACACGTAATCTGATGTGGGTTCAATCTATGGAAAGCTTGAGAATGGACGGTTTAGAGAAATTGAACACTCAATTCGACTAGTCTGCCACATTTTCACTGAAGCAGGCCTACCCTTGAATATCCTGGGATCACATTTCGTTACGAAACAGAGGAATCTCCAAAGCCTCGATACAACAGAAATAAAATCAGGTAAACTGATGTAACAAAGTGCCAGTATGTTTTTGTTTAATCAGTTATGACTGCAATTATGATATGCAGAATATGTTTTTTTAAAAATTGATTTCCAAGTTAGGCTCCAGATTTATTCATTAAGCAGGGCTTACGGAAGAAGAAAGGTCTACCATCTCAGCCACCTGGGTCATTTTAACGGTCTAGTTGGATAAGCGCATGTCAATTAATATGTTTTTTGTCATAGCTACCTGTATTTTAATTTCCAAGGCCTTATAAAATCACAGTAAAACAATAGGCTATGTTGTCAAGATAACTGATTTTCATTTTTTTTATAAATTCTTTCGAATACGTATATTACCATAAAATAGGCACTAAATTGAGCATTACTCCGAAACAGGTCAATCGATTTTATCCATTATGAATAGACGTCTTCCCATGGACATTATAAATGTGTATACCAAGTTTCATAAAAATCCGGTAAAGCGTATTTCAGTTACCGCGTCTTTAAAATATTCACTAAATTGGGTTTTACTCCGGTACCGGTCTACCGATTTGGTCCAATATCAGTAGACGTCTTTCCACGTACATTATAAATGGGTATACAAAATTTCAGGAAAATCCAATAAAGCATATTTGAGTTATCGCGACTTCTTATATATTAACATAAAAACACTAAATTGGGCATTATTCCGGTACTGGCCAACCGATTTTGTCCAATATCAATAAACGTCTTCCCATGGACATTATAAATGCGTATACGAAGTTTCATAAATATCCGATAAAGCGTATTTGAGTTATTGCGCCTTTAAAGTAGACACTAAATTGGGTTTTACTCCGGTACCGGTCAACAGATTAGGTTCGAATTCAATAGGGCACTTCTCATGGACGTCATAAATGGGTATACCAAGTTTCATGAAAATCAGATACAGCGTATTTGAGTGATGGCGCCTTTCTATTAGTAAGGCGCCATAATCTATTAAAATAGGCACTAAATTGGGCATTACTCCGGTACCGGTGAACCGATTTGGTTCAATATCAATAGGGTTCTTCCCATGGACATTATAAATGTGTTTTCCAAGTTTCATGAAAATCCGAAAAAGCGTATTTGAGTTATGGTGCGTACAGACACACGGACAGACGGACAGACAGACAGACGGACAGACAGACAGACGGACAGACAGACGGACAGACATTTTTTCGTCCACCACACAATCTCATAAAGTACCATACTGGCACTTAATAATGTGTCGTAAGAAGTCGCATGCAAATGAATTTCTAACTATTTTAACTATAAGGCCATGAAATTAAATTTGAAATTCTACATGGCAGACATTCATAGCGCTCATGTGGGCAACTCTGCTTCGCTAGGTACAGCGATGAGTGCGCGCATGGCTAATTCACAAAAAAAAAAGTTGTCCGATTCGTCGTTAACCTGTAGTTTATAGGCTTATTTCAAGACCTAATTTTGACCTAATAACTGAAAAATGTCACGTTCTCGGCCGAGTCTGATCCAAGGATATCGTGCCTATCTAGTCACATATTTGAGAACGATCTGTCCGGATCCCCCCCCCCACCCCCGAAATCAAATCTTACAATTCTATTTTTGTATTAAATTAGTGAGAGTGGTTTAAGTTCCATTTTGTCAAATATTTAATTATTTTATTTAATAATAAAATACTGAATTTGTAAAAGTAGGCCTATTATTTCCATTGTTCCATGTGTTATTTAACTTTTCTTATAAATAGTAATAACCAGGGCCCGGATTCTAATGACATGTCATCTTTTTATTGATACTGCATAGGCATTGCCAACTTGTGGATAAATCCTAATCATGGCCTCTAGATTATAGAAATGCATTTTTAGTCATTTTATGCAGTTTTATATTTTTAGGGCATTTATTTCAATTTTAGGTAATTATTTTGTCATTTTCGTGTCATTTGTTTCCTTATTGAGTCATTTTCATGTATTTACATTGAATGGATTAACATTTTTCGTCGCTAGCGGTGCTGTCTTTGAAGTGTTGTTTGTTTAATGCAAACTACTGTTTACCCTCAATAAAAACAATATAATCCGGCAGACCACAAAAGGAAATACTGAATTTTGACTCACCAGTGCCTCAGTGCCAGTATAAATTTCCGTGAGAAAAGAACATTCACAACATTACAGTTATTTACAGTATTTACAATTATGTACAAACTAGTCTATAACTTTATGTGTACAGTAATAATTTTTTATAAATAAAATATAAGTT
Organism: Ectobius pallidus; assembly: GCA_964059195.1. Taxonomy (NCBI): domain Eukaryota; kingdom Metazoa; phylum Arthropoda; class Insecta; order Blattodea; family Ectobiidae; genus Ectobius; species Ectobius pallidus. Next base: position 57,505,126 of record CAXKWD010000004.1, on the reverse strand, counting down.
TTTAGGTCATTTTTTAAAATTATTAAGTAATTTTCTTTAAAATTCATGGTCATTTTATAGGTCACTTTTCAAACAATTTTAGGTCATCAGAATCCGGGCCCTGGTAATAACTATTACAACTTAGGTAACGATTCCTTACCCCCAACCCCTCCCCAAAATCACTTTCTGGTCTACGCCCCTGATATTTACTGTTTATCACTACCATCGCCATCATCATCACTGAAATAAGTTCACTGAAACAAGGTGAAATCTAAACTATTTTGAGTAAATATAAGTTTCTGTATATTTCAATTTAGTGTGATAGGTTCAATGTTCAGTAAAAAGCCTGTATAAAGTTACCCGCCCCTATTAGGCACATACAAGCCCTAGAAGCCTTTAAGGTCCTAAAGTTCGAAGTTCCTAGATTCTGTATGGCGACGGCTTTCTGTGCCCAAGGTTGCGGGTTCGATGCCGGCCTAGATCAAAAGAATTTATATGTGTATAAATGTGACAGATCCATGTCTGTGACTGGGATGTAAAAGGACTCCTGAGTGATATCATCCCGGCCACCTCCAATGGACACAGATCTAAGTTGCAGTACTCCCCCTGCGTTAAGCCAACCAACCTTAACAATTGACACAGAAGGTGGTAATGTTATCAGTCTTTAAAATGTTAAATTTTATGTATAGGCCCCAGAACCACCAGTAGGATTACACCAATTAATTTACAAAACCTCAATGATCTCACTAGGGAACAAACCCGCATTCAAATTATAGCACTGTACCCAGTAGGTATCCTAAATATTAGCATAGAAAATTATAACAAATTGTCATGCCACATTATTAAATCTAAAATTTGTAATTATAACGGGAATAAAATTAACGTCTTTTGTGTCCCAATTTTCCGCCTATGTGACAATAGGGTATCGTCATGCTGACCACATGCCCCCCCCCATTCTGCCTTCTCTCTATGGTAGATGACATAGCGATCGGATGATAAACCTAGTCCCTCAAGGGATAGTGGCAATATAACTTAATATAAGACAATAGGCCTATAATTATCATTAAAGCTTCTTTGAAGATTACTGTATTTTTCTGGTGAAAATTAGTTATCTCATTCAAGATATATGTAGTAGGCTATGTAAGCATATGTAAACCTGTACACATTATTTATTAAATAAATTACTGTAATAATAAAATGTAAGCCTATTATATCGTTTAATGTAATGTAACTAGCATTGCCGGTATTGAAGCGTTTCGTTTGTTATGGTGATATAAAATATGAGGTTATGGAAATATTTTCATTGTTGTATTATTATTATTTCATATTTATATTCAAATCATGGTCTACCAACAGAATATAATTATTAATTTGCGAATTTATATACCATAAATGAAGATTATGTACTGTTTTCAGACAACACTGTAATCAAGAGGAAGCTGACGGTCAATAAAACACACTGGCCACAGTAGGCACACTTACCCAATATTATGTTTACAATAGTAGCTAGGAAATATAAAGTTACTAATAGAAAGGATGTTTCAGGGATGAAAGGGCGTCTTTATTCAATATGTTAGTAATATAACGCAAAAGGACATACATATAGAGCACACTTGTCTTGCATTTGTATTGGACATATTATTCTATAAAACTGAAATATTTCTAAAGAAACCACACATTAAGATAAAAAATATTTTAACTGTTCGAAACATGTAGTTCTTTCAATGTAATACTTTACCAACCTAATATCCTTGCTTCAAAGGAGATGGTCATATATTTTAGACGCACCACAAGAAAAAAAGTTTGTTAGCATATAGCAAGTGAAAGTGAAATATATATGTAAGATAGACTAGAACACGTGCAGGGTTTACAAATTCAGATCACTTCCGTATACATATGCAAGACAGAGCACTCGTTTAAGTTTGCAACACCAATGTGTTTGTTTTCGAAGAAAACACAGTCACGAAGACGAAATTTGTGGAGCACAAGCGGCGAAGACCTCCTCCCTCAACAGTCTGCGGGCAACTAAACATAGTCTGCGTGGGAAGCTGCAGCCGCCCAACCAGAGGGGTCCTCAGAAGGCGCTCGTTGGCTGTCCACAGCGAACCGCCCAAACACCTCGTGGCCCATTCAAGAAGACTGGAACCGCCTTCTTTTCTCCCTTCCCCTGGTGCCTAGCCAGACAGAAACACCACCACTACCACAATCTCCCACTAAAAATATTACATACCCCCGAGAAGGTACCCCCAAAAAATAAAAACGAATACTTAAACCGAGAGATGAAGAACCGATCATTGTAGTAAATTTCCCCACCCAAACATCCCCTCTACTCCAAAGCGAACCCCATCAAAGGTAACGAAAACCCCACTTTTATCCCGGGGGGTCCAGCTGATGGCAAGTATAAAAGAGTGGTAACATAGCAAAGTTCCACTTTAGTATAAAATTGAAACCTCAGTTGTCTGCTTCACACCCATTTCCAGATTTGCTCCAGTAAACCCTTAAGACACTTTCTTGTGAATTTACTACAAACGTGTGACTTCAAGACGGCGGAAGTGTGGGAGTTATATCCGCCACTCGTTACGCTGCCAGTTTCACTTCTTTTTCACTATGTTAGTAAGAGGGCTGCAGTGGTTATTCGGAATCGACAGCGAAGTCGATGTCTGCTGGATTTTGCTCGTGTTCGCCTTGGTGCTTACAGTTGTTCGAATCCTGCAGAAACTCCGTGAAAACAAAAGTCTTCCCCCAGGACCATGGGGGTTTCCCATCATCGGCTACTTGCCATTTCTGAAGGGGGATGCCCACCTGCACTTCAAGGCTTTATCAAAGATATATGGATCTATGTTCAGCACCAGGCTAGGAAATCAGCTTATCGTTGTCCTCAGCGATCACAAGATGATTCGCGAGGCATTCAGGAGGGAGGAATTCACAGGACGTCCCCATACGGAATTTATCAACATTCTTGGAGGATATGGTGAGTACCCAAACTTAAAAAAAAAACCTTATATATTCCTTGGATTACTTACTACGTGCAATTAGTTAACGCAATATCGTTTAGTTTTGCAGACAATTCAATAACGTGTAACTAGTTCTGTATCGGTAAATTCTTTTTTTGTGTGAAAGTGTGACAACAGCAATTATACTTCCCTCCTAGACACGCATGCATCAATTCTGCTTATAAAGCACAAAGCAATATAATTATATGTCTCATTATTAAATGTTGTAATCCCATCGGTCATATGTATTAAAAACATATTTAGGGAAATTAATTTTTATACATTTAAAAATAAATTTAAAGACACAGTGATTACAGGCACGTGTACCAATATGTACATGCAGTAAAAAATGTAGCCTACATGACGAAATAAGTTAGGCAATTAGAATATTAACATTCCTCTACCAGACGTGACTTACTGCAGATGTTATCCGGTAAAATTTTGCTTTGAGCAAGGGCCTGTCTAGTTCCTTGAAATTATTTTAATGAAACATTATCATTAATGAAATTTACGTTCTCTCTCTCTCTCTCTTCGAATGTGTGTCGTTTTACGGTGAAATTATAATTAACAGTTGTTTATCCTGGTCGACGGCGCCAACGTTTGCGTGATAGAGTAGCCAACATCTCCGTCTCTTTCTGTAATGAGTGCAAGGTTGTGTAAGTAGATGTGTAACATGTTGCTTACTAAGATTGGGATGGCATATGTTTTCACATTCGTAGCCTACTGTTTCATACTAAAATTTGGGTTAGTGTCTTACCCTAGAATTCAGACTTCCACCAGCTCGTGTCTTACCCCCTCATATGAATCTCTTTAACTCGAGTCAAACAACTTTAACTCAACTATTTTTTCTAAAGCAGTGTGGTCTTACTGAATGATCGTACTATATTAATATTCCTTTTCAGGTATTGTTAACAGTGAAGGCCGCCTGTGGAAAGACCAAAGGCGATTTTTGCACGAAGGGTTGCGCCAGTTTGGCATGAAGTATATTGGTGCCGGTAAAGAGCACATGGAGACCAGAATAATGGTGAGTACAGATCTGAACCTACAGAAACGGGTTCCGAGGCCCGGTGTAGACTACATCTATTGTAACTTGGGGCTATAATATCAAGGGCGTGCATTTTATAATATTTACAGCTACCAAGATCAAGTTTAATGCACTTAAATTAATGATGACTAGATAACCTTTTTTACAGTGGATAAAGTGGTAAATTTCGGTACAAAAGTTGACTTAATTTCGGTGTTATAATGCATAAAGCATATAATTTTAGTGTTATTTCGTATTATAAAACAAATAGATTTACGGCTCCTGTGGTGCAAAATATTGCATATTTCTGCAAAAATTTCAAATCTCCTTTCATTTAGTAGAATTTATCAGTTCTTACCATCAGACTATTAACATTGATGTATAAAGTGTAGACTGGTGTAACAAAATCTCCCTGACCTACTTAGATCGTGGGGGGCATCGAGAATTAAGTTACTGGGCACCAAATTAAGGCAATTTTATGTTGATATAAAATATGAAATAAATTAACTCTGCTAAATTCAAATAAGCCTATGCTGTTGCAAAAATCAATTTAGGCTACATGAAAATCTGTATACATATGATTATTTAAATTTAAATTTAAAATAAATGTAGGTAGTTATTTTTATAGTTACTTAACCTGCACTTATAGAATCAGTTATGTAGAATCACTGACACACCTGCCAATTTAATATTTACTTGGTTTATTGAAACATTAACATTAATGTGCACATATTACAGGAATTTAAATAAGTGTAAAGTTTATATATTTTTATTTACCCAACAGTAATATCATTTAAGTCCTCTTAAAAATGTCATTTAAATTCGATATTTTCCTTCAAAAGTATAATTGCGTTTAAACAAGAAAAATTTAGCAAGAAAAACTATTTTTTTATGAATGTATAAAGATACTATTTTTTAATAAGAGGACTTCAAGATGACATTTCTGCATGCTTATAATGCAATAAATTAACTTATTGAACTATTGTACCGGTACCTAAGATAATTATGATTACAGTAATATCAGTAACTTAATAAGATGAAACACTATTTAAGTACTTAATTCATATTTATATAATAGTTAAAAGTTAACATACATCCCTTAATTTGTTTATAATTATATGGTTATTTTGACCTACAGGGTGAGGTGGAAATATGTCTCAAGGCTCTATCAAAGCAGAAAGGAACACCAACTGACTTGAACCCTGTTCTGGCCATGGCAACCAGCAATGTTATCTGTGCTATCATCATGAGTGTTCGATTCCAGCATGACGATGAACGTTTCAAACGCTTCATGGGGCTCATTGATGAGGGATTCAGGTTATTTGGTTCGTTGGAAGCTATCAACTTCATCCCTGCTATGAGATACATGCCAGGACTCCAAGCTACGCGAAAGAAGTTGGCACAGGTTGGTCATCAAATAATTTTTAACGATACTATAGATAGGTCACAGAAAAGTACAGTCAGTTTCATTAACAATCTATTTAACTGTATTATTCTCCTGATTTATTTTATTTAGGGCATAGACCAAAAAAAATATATCTCATATACATTTAGCTCAATTTCGTGTAACATTTCTTTTACAGAATCGTTTGGAAATGGCTGAGTTCTTTCAAGAGACCGTCGATAATCATCGTGCTACATTTGATCCAAGTAATATTCGAGATCTGATCGATACCTACCTAGTTGAAATCCAGAAGGCTAACGAAGAAGGTCGGGGTGAAACACTCTTCGAAGGAAAGGACCATGGTAATTTTTTTCATGATATTATTTACTGTTATATAATAATGTGTTTATGTATTCGACAAACAACTTATGTAAACTTATGGTATTAATTTAAGGAATCATTCATTTTTCAGATCGACAAATGCAACAGATAATTGGAGACCTTTTTTCGGCGGGGATGGAAACCGTTAAAACCACATTACAGTGGTCTGTTGTGTTCCTATTGCACCACCCAGAAGTTGCTAAGTCTGTCCAAGAAGAACTTGATGAAGTCGTTGGACGTGGCAGACTTCCAAAGCTGGAAGATCTCCCTTATCTTCCATACACAGAATCCACCCTTCTGGAAGTCCTGAGAAGATCCAGCATTGTTCCTCTTGGCACAACTCATGCAGCAACTCGGTAAGTAGATATTACGAGTTCAACAATAGCCCAAGATATTTCAAATTAATTATTTAATAAAATATTACTCGTAATGCTAAAAGCTTTTGAGAGTTCTTGGTAAAGGGATACTATTTAATTACTTCCTACAGATTTGTTTGCAGTTTTTCAAACCAGACACAACATATTTTTAACCTTTTCTTAGTGTAGGCCTACCTGCTACTTTCCGAGAAAATAACACTGAAAACATGTGAAACGCTGAAGTTCAAATCCTAAAGAAAAGAAACTTATTTATGGAGTTCCAAGAGTTTATATATTCTGCCCCTGTTATAAGCTGACAAGTCTTGTCACTAACAACAATGAGGTTTGAGATTCTAATCTAGTTAACGTTTAAAACCTATTTTAAGCTTTCCACTATTCTTAGGAATTTATTTTATCATTTACTGTTCTCAGAACATGACAAATTTCAGAGAAGGCATGTGCACCTAATTAACACTGCTATCAAAATTAATATTGATGCTCGTAAAAAATGACATTTTTGTCGATTGCTTAATCATATAGTAATATTAATTTACATAATATTTATATAATTTCATTAAAGTATTTATTATAATGTTTAGTATACTGTAATTTATTAATTCATTAATATTAATATTTATTTGAAGGATTTTTTAAAAATATGATAAATTAGTAAATTATATTTTACAGTGGTCAGCCAGATAAACATGGATATATCTTTCAAATTCTGATCAGATTTTTGTAACATTTTTCTAATGCTGCTTACGGCCTTCAGGTACTTTAAACAGGATTAGCTAATGATTAACTTCGAGTTCTTACATAAACGATAGCATAATATATGTTACGTCAGGCTGTCATAAGCCATCTGTTGGCTCTTACTTGACAGTCAAGGTTTTCCATATATCATGTTTCAAGACCTTAACACAACTGCTTCCAATTAAGAATGTTCTTTACTTTAATACAAGACTTACTAAAAAATTTTTTTAAAGAATCTAGGATCTGAACCTATTTTATTATTTCATTCTACAGACCTACTGTTAATACTGAAGTTCAAATCACATTCTCAAGTGTTGGTGCTGTGCTTTGTATTTACGTGAAACAATGATGCCTTGGAAATGCTAACAAACTTCATTGTTTACTTTTTTCAGAGATGTGTATTTGAATGGTTTTAAAATTCCAAAGGACACACAAATCGTGCCATTGCTACATGCGGTTCATATGGACCCAAATTTGTGGGATGAACCAGAGAAGTTCAAGCCAGCAAGGTTCCTCAATGCAGAAGGAAAAGTCACGAAGCCAGAGTATTTCCTGCCATTTGGAGTTGGTAAGTGTAATTTTATGTTATTTTGTATAAGACAAATGTCTTTAAATGTTAGTCTACACCACATCCTTAAAAAAATACTAGACAGTGGATGCAAATAAAATATATTTGCACGAATTTCGTTTGAAATTGACATAGTTGGACATTATTTTTACAAAAAAATTAATAATATGTGTCATATTAATAATAATAATAGTGATGATAATGAAAATAATAATAATACGAGTCATACAAATAATAATAATAATAACAATAATAATAATAATAATAATAATAATAATAATAATAATAGGAGTCATACAAATAATAATAATAATAAAAAATATCAATTGTTTTCAGAAATATAATTTTTAACACAATTTATAGTATCTCATTATGTTAATGATGCTAAACACATTCATTTTAGGAGGAAAACACAGTATACTCTTCCTATGGTACTTTAAAGGTTATTGTAATGTAATCATTTTTAGAAATTAATTTTAAGATATAATAATAATAATAATAATAATAATAATTACATAATAATAAATTATACTAAAGAAGCACATTAAATTTATGTCCTAGATCATGTTATAATAATTATATATATTTTGTTTTCAGGCAGGAGAATGTGCTTGGGTGATGTTCTTGCCCGCATGGAATTGTTCCTTTTCTTCTCGTCACTTCTTCATGTGTTCCACCTAGAACTCCCCGAAGATCAGCCCCTACCCAGCCTGAAGGGCAACGCAGGCATCACAGTAACACCAGACTCTTATAAGGTGAGTTTTTAGCCTTAAATACGGAAATTTGAAACACAGCTATCAGATTATAGTAACTTAGAATATACTGACATTGGTAACTTGAATAACTATTTTTCTTAGCCATGTCCATTTTCCTGAATTAACAACCTCAACAACGAGGCAAGCCCGTGCTTAAAATTCTGATAGCCAGAAATTCACTAAAAGGTTATGAGCATCGAATTAGATATATTTTTTAAAAACAAGATTACCTTAATGGAGGAAAATATATATTTAATCATCATAATTATGTTTTGAATTTTATTTACAAATTTAACAGACTATGTCTTATGCATTCAAAATATTTTTAAATTATCGGGTCAGTGCTTTAGCAGCTCTAATAAAACAAACTATTCACCCTTTCTGTAATTAAACGCGATTCAAATATTCAGTGTGTGTCCTACGTCACTAATGAAGAAGAAAATAGATTTTATTAGACTATTATGTAAATCTTATTGATGTACGGTAATTAAATAGAAAAAATATACATAGGCTACAGTATCGGTACGATTTCTTTAAATATTTAAGAATATATGCTACTGTATGAAATATTGTGAAATATGGATAAAGCAATGTAAATATTATTACTCCTAAGATATAAAATTACCAGCTGCATTACCAGTACAAAGTTCCAAAATTCCTATAAATTGTTTTATATGTAAAGGGATTTAGCAAAATTTTGTAGAGTGTGTCGGTTTTCCCAAGATTTTCTCATGTGTCCGGTGAAATTATTTTCGATTCTTGGAGAGGAAACATTTTCCAACTTAAAAAGTAGAGATTTTCTGTAGTGAATATGTTAGAAAAATGTCCTAATGTAGAGAATATAGGGTGCTTATGCTGTTTCTAAGAGAGCGTGAACTTATCAGCGAACAGTTAGAAATTCCCACGATTATATTATTATCGATGTTATGACTGACTATAACACAGGGTAAACGACCTCAGTGTTAGTGACAGGGTAATTTATAGACTCGAGTCATTTTCAGGTAGTTCTTTCTAAACACCCTCTTCCGTTACAGCTAGTTCATTCACCCGTTCTACACCCTTTGCTAGCCTATTAATAAATGACTGATGTCTCGAGGTAAACGTCTGGGAATCATTATACTTATTGCTAAAGCTTGTCTTCCCAAGTAGTTTTAAAGCGATGGGTCAACGAACTTGCAAGGTTTCCAAAGGAAAAAAAAAGCATACCTTTTGTTTGCACTGTCAACTCACCCCTCATATTGAACAATGTTATATATACCAGTTGACACATGGAATTTCTCCTTGTCCTTCTCAGCATGTGTGTGAAAGCCTTCAATGCAACAGATTGCCATGGGGCGTTACAAAAGTTCAGAATACATTTCAAGGAATTCTCAGAGGCTATTATGTTGGATTTTTAAAAGGTTACTGAACTGAGGGGAGGTCGGTGCATTCTGTCAATTTGGAAGTCAATGATTTTTCTCAGTCAGATCTTTTGTAGTTACTTTAAGGAGTTTGTTTTTTGAAATACAGTAGCTGAATTCCAATTCACTATAGCTTTTTCTTTTGTGTTTACAGGTATGTCTAATTCAGAGGCCAATGGAAGTGGACCTCGATTTCTTGTGTAACAGTGCAGAAAGCTCTACAGTGAGAAACGTTGGTTCACATTGACTATAAGAATCCTCTCCACGCAAATAACTACCCCTGGTAGAACTCCTTAAGTTCCTGTTTGGCGGCTGGTATTGTGAACATTCCTACAATGTCCAGCATTCCTGAATTAGTACAGATATAATTATTTAAAGTACAACCAAAACATTTTTGAGTTTAATTTATTGCTCAGTCAGTAAATGAGGTCTTAGGCTGTACGGAAAGTGCCATATTATGTTGGTCGGAAGTTCCTGATTTGCCAGTATAATGGTCTTTTCTTCAAACATCACATCGGTAATACTACAGGATTGTACTTAGCAGGACCTTTTCATATGTACAAATTATGTTAATTAGTTTTACATTTAACTGTCATTCGTACAGCTCCTTGGAGCTACACTAACATGTTGACTATTTGTGTATTGATATATGACATATAAAACGTTAAGAAGCATGAGGACAAAGAAACATCTGAATTATTTCATTGTTTCTGCGCGCTATAGATAGGTACATGAAATAGTTTTTATTAATTTCATAATATAAAAAATGAACATTCCAATAAGTTTAATTATACTTGTTACAAATATGTAAACGTTTTATATGTCGTGTACCAAAATACAAACCGCGTCAGAGTCCATGACGCCACTCGGCTGTGTATCCTATAACTTCGTGTTCATTATTTATGTGCTGTGTTTCAGTTGTATTTTTTTCTTGCAACTCGTTTTGCTGATTGTGTTCAAGATCATTAAGAGCACCAACCACCAAATGATTTTGTAACCATTTTGTACTTAAGGCGACCATACCGTGTTTTTCCTTCAATTTCCTAGTCAGTGTTAGCGTTTTAATTATTTACCCGAGGTTCCTAAATTCTTCCATCTTGATTTTTTATTCGAAAAAAAAAGGAATCAAATTTTGGTAATATTCGATGCAAAAATTAATTATACTTTCTTTTTCGATTTCTTTCTAATTCTGAAAAATTCAATTGTGTCGATATTTTAACATAATAAAGCCTAAATATAATTAGTATATTCTCTTCACTCTTCAGGCATAATTCCGTTTTTATCTGGAAAAATCATTACAATCTCTTGTTGCAAACCTCAAATAGCGTTAAAACTAGTCTCTAGGTATCAAAGAATTGTCAGATTATATTCATATATTAAGTCGCTAGAGTACAAAATGGAAGTGGGATTACAACTAATTCAATTTGAATCCTGCATTATTGTTCCTTTATTCCAGTGTTCTGTAACACCTCACATTTGAGAGTAAGTCCTTTTCTAGTCACAGAGAAAGAGCCAGTGATCTTACACAAAATTTCAAACACATTCCACATTTTTTAACAGTAAAATTTTAGCATGAAGTGAAATTTTCATTTCTAAGAACGCTTAAAATGGATTAAAAATATATTTATATAGTTTCAAAATTGTCGCTATTTCTGCCTTTCATGTGACTTTCTTTAGTTTATACTATGATTCAGTACTTTCTATAAATTTCAGTTGCAGTTTATAAACTTCGGGCATTTATAAACACTAAAGTTATTGTGCCTTAGAATAGGCCTATCATTTTTTAACTATATTTCCTTTGGTACAAGTTTTGATAGTTTTACTAAGGGACTGGTTGTTAAGTTACAGAGAGAGAGGGAGGGAGGGAGATTCTATATTTTATAGATGATTTCAGAACAAATGGCCTTAATTTAAATGAACAATGCGTAAATACCTTCTCATTTTACGCAAGAATGAAATCGGTGGTTGTTCACATTATCATCATTTGTAATGTTTTTGAGCGATTTTATTATGAATGATTGTATGCCTGTAATATAGAGATAACTGTAAATAGAGGTCGCATGTTGTTCTGTATAATCTTAAATTAAGTGTGAACGTATGTGAAAACGTTATGTTTGTATCTCAAGTTATGTATCAGCATTAATTTTTTTGTACAAGTTGTATGAAGACAATTACGGACTAAGAATGTTCGTTATAGAGAATGAAAATATAAGTTAAAATTTTTATAAAAACGGTTTCAGTTTATTTTAGGTTGAAACCTATTATCCTATGTCCTGTCTATTTTAACATCCAGCAGACATGAAAACTTATAAGTTTCTGATAGATATCAATTATTTGAAGCTGTCAGAAGGAAGGGTGTATAGTGTAATCAGATAAGTGAAGTTAACTTAAGATCGGGTTGACCTATGAATGACAACTTTCTTGTCATCTGTTTGAACTCGAAGCTAACTGTTTTGAAAGCTAATGTATGTCAGCACAGCTTATTTGGCGGTACTTAATAATCACCTGGCTGTTAACAGTCTAAATTGGTTCGTGCCATTTCACCGGTAAATAGTCAATATCAACAATGATGCTGTAATTTTCTATATAATGTCCCCATAAGAGATTCTGCTTGTGATTTTCACAACGTAGGTCCGAATATTCCCTAGCAATAGATCTATAAGCTAAAAAGGAATCTGCATGGAATTATGCTGTCATTCCTGCAGCAAACACAATTTGATTCCCGAAGCTTTTTCTCTGGCTTGTAGTGAGTTACTGTATTGGCAGAACATTAATGCTATCGCCCTGCAGCATTGATTGAAAAGTAAACCTTTATAGAACACATGATTTTAATAAAGTGAAACAAAATCGGTGAAATGTTTTGGTTTAAACTGGATGGTTAGGAAGACATCAGCTGAAATTCAAGCTTCTCCGAAGAAGGCAAAAATGAGTGAAAAATTGCTTCACCAAAGATGACGGTGGGTATGTATAACCTCTTTCGATGTGCATGGTGACACTCTTGGAGTAACAAATATTAACTCTTCAAAACAGGTGGTAATAATGTTTTAACAAATTGAGAAGGGACAAATGAGATGTGAACCAATATTTGCAAAATTTCAACTGCGAACACTGAGAAGTCTTTGGATAAGAGACGCACGTGCAGATAATAAAGCCCCTTATTACAGTGAAAGTTACGATGCTTCCGAAGGCCGTGTCTGTTTGTAGTAGCTATTGAATAGGTAAACAAGCTGTGCTTAAGAGTGTTATTACTTTTGGCAAGATACTTCGAGCGCTTTTGGCTCTCTGCCCAAATAGTTTGCAAATGACATATTGAATGCGTACTTCTTTTTTTATATACAAATTCTGCATGGTTGGGATTTATTTGGATTCGTTCCAGAGACCTCTTGGTTTGCTGCTGCGGAAATCATAAGCATTGCACTTATAAATACGGCAATTTAAAAGCAACAATAAAACCTGAGGCAAAATCGGGGAAACCAAATTTCGCACAAAATTTAAGATTCATTTAACTATATAGGTAAATACCTCACAAATACGTTCAGGTATGTTATTCCCACAGGTAAATTATGCACAAGATGTTATCAGAGATTCTTCTGACATATGGAAATTCCGTATCAGGGGTTGACAACAATATGTGATAGTAGCCTATATTGTTTGCATTCCTTATCATCTTGAACAACACTTGTACTGTAGATCTGACAAGGGAAAGAACTTGCTAATCCTATTGGTTATAGTTATTGTACGAAAAATAAGTTAAAGAGTTAAATTCTTTGAAAATGCAGTACAGTAAAATATGCAATGTTAAAATGCATACAGTTTCGAATAACAATATTATTTTGCGTAGTGATTGCCTTGAACATAACGAACAAATGCAGAGGAAAAGTGTGCTAATACTGAAAAAAGGAGAAAGAAAATATATCGAAAAAATCTTATAAATCAACCAATGCCTGGAAAAAGTGGTAAAGAAAATGTCACCCTTTTCATATTCCTGTACCATATTGTGTGGAAATTGTCTATACGTAGCCTATTAGAAAACTTTAAATATTTGTTGCAGAATTACCTATGGTGTTATCATAGGTAATCCCACGAGAGTTGACGAGTTTATCGATAGATTCGCTCCTGCTGATGAAACTCGTCAACTCGAGTTGGATTTATTAAGACTATTCCATGAATAAAAATGTAATGGATTATGCAAATAATAATTACTTTCGTGCTTTGTTGTACAAAGACAAAACTATGAGCTGCGAGATCACGACATAGCCTTCTATGAATCAACCATCCAAGAATCGATTCGAGTTACCATGTTGTGACCAGTGCTACCAATGGTGCATATGAGACATAGTTAACTTCATTCAGGTAAGCTAACAGCAGAACAGGATATAAGCACACCAACTGGCTTGCATTGAATCGAAATTGTATTTTTAATCAATGTACATTTCTATTATTTCAATTTCCAAACAAGTTATGTCGTAAGTTATAAAATAATATGTTTTCGTGATGCTTATTGCACACTGATGCTTACGTGTCCAGTAACGAGTAGAAGTTTTACCCGATAAAACGCATCCTCGTGATTCCTACAAGAATATTGTAAGATAAATGACCGTAATTGGTCTATATCCGAGGAATTGCTAAACGTTATTGGTCAATATCAAACACGCGACGTATGAGTGGAATAGTCAAACTAAATGAAGTGTATACGGGAATTACCTATGTAAATGCGGAATTTGACCCTGTCCGAAAAAAAATATATCAAACTGGATTTATTTTTAAAATTGCTGTCTTTTGCAGTTACAGGAATAGCAGTCTTTTAAAATAAATCTGTGTTACCAAATATTATTAAACTAATTTTTTACAAGGTACAATTTTAAAAGGATAGAATATAGACTGAAATACATAAAAAATACTTGCTACTTTGAATATATTACAAAGAATTAAAAATATTCCTGGTATACATTACTACTACTAACTGTACTCGGTAAGGCAGCCAGTTGTCATCTTCAGTGTCAATAAATATGGTACTGCCAAAAGTTTTGATATGGATATCTACACAAGCGATTCCCAAGAATTACATTTCCGTATGATAACCTCAAGTTTCATGTTTCAAAAGTAAGGAAGGAAGAATATTACTGCACATTCCACGTTGTTGAGTTTGAAATTGCTACGTTGATAGTCCTATATAAACAGTGTGAAACATAAATCTCTCGCCATATGGAATTAAGTTTTCTTTTTGGGAATGACTCATATTTTTATTAAGTAGGCCAAGAAAAGTATTTCTCAGTACACTACAACAGAGCAAAAATAATCTGTGTAGTAATTAGTATTGGCTTGTTGGCCTGCCTAACATAAATGTGAATCATTCCCAAAGACAGAAATTAATCATATAGTCAACTAACTTTTGTATCAAACTGTGTTATTAACCTATAATGACAGTAAATTAAAACAAG
Organism: Ectobius pallidus; assembly: GCA_964059195.1. Taxonomy (NCBI): domain Eukaryota; kingdom Metazoa; phylum Arthropoda; class Insecta; order Blattodea; family Ectobiidae; genus Ectobius; species Ectobius pallidus. The sequence goes on along the minus strand of CAXKWD010000004.1, from coordinate 57,490,092 downwards.
GCCTTACTTTCAATTATACATTCTTAAATTAAATTAACTCATTTTTGTTCCACATTTGATTCATGCACTCTTAAAGTTACATTTTATTTCCAGGATGACAATTTAAAAAATTAATATCTTTGTTTGAAAACAATCTTCTGAGATTTAGGTGTTAACGTAATCCCACATTCACCTTCTAAGTCAATTTCAGCACCATCTGGTGGTGAAAGGTTGAAACGGTGTATGATTGATGCTCCAAATAAAAACAGCATCATCCGAGCCATTTCTTCTCCAACGCACATTCTTTTACCTGTACAATATAGAAAGCGAACGGTATAAACTAAAGAAATAAAATAAGATAATTATAAATAAAAACTGAAATAATGATGAAGATATCAACAGAGAAACGATGAGGGTGATGTCGAAACTCATGATAGGGTTAACCCTAGACTGCACCCTGGGGCAGCTAGTCACCCCACTCGACCCCATTCACAGTTGGCATGTATGAACTTAAAGCTTCCCCCATCCTTTTTTTGCTTCTCTTTACGTCAGCCAGTGAATGAGTGAGTTAAGTGTGTGTCCTGCTAAGAAACCACTGGGTTTATATTTATACCAAATACTCCGTTAAGAAGTAGTGTATGTTAAATGTCTGCCTTGTATTTCTGTGAATGAAAAACTCTTTGAAGCGTTCATTCTTGCTGCTTTAGACGAAGATATGCCTAATTTATATGACAGTGACAACAGAGAACCTATTAAGGTCTTCTCCATCACTGAGGGCAGGAATAAAATATGATACCGGAACTGTTAAAATGTCAATCGAAAGCAACGTGGAACTGCACAATACATTTATACTTTTTAAAGAAATATTATAACGCTAAATTATCTAAACACATGGGGCTCTCCAAAAAGGCTACTGCAGTACATTATACTACCTGATGAGAGGGAAGGCAAATATTAAAAAGTAATGAGGTGACAACGTACCCCAGGTGAGCAGTAATGATATACAGAAAAGGGTGAGCAGTCTAGGGTTTAATGATGCTTTTGAATAAAGAAGTTGTTGGTGATTGAAAATAGCCTAGTAATGAAGGTGAATAACAATGATTGATTATGAATGAAGAATGATCATGACTGACGATGACAATGATGACTGAAGATGTGATGATAGTAAAGCTGACAATGTACATTATATGTCGACATTTTGACAGTCGTAAGAAGATTATGCTGCATAAGATAATGATAGTATGAATGTGACTATGGTGATTAAAATAATTCGAGATAAAGTGAAAACAGGTAACCAAAAAGTAGAAAGAAAGAAAATCAAAACAAAATTATAACAAAACACAAAACAAAAGTAAACATAACAGGTAAATAAACAAAGTAGTAAATAATAAAACAAAAGTAAAACTTAAAAAGAAAATTCCCGGTAACTTGTCATCTCACACTGAGTGAACGTAAACGAGATTTCTTTAACGGAGTATCAAGATAGGCGACCAGTCTTTTTGAGTTTTTGTAAATGGTTGTTTAATTGCACCTCTATGAAGAAATTAACTTTATGTAATGTTATAACAGAATGCTTGGATTAAAACTATGTGAATCCGAAATACCGAACCTTATAGGCCTAACAAAACTCTTATGAGTTATGATAAACAGATAATGCGTTTCTCTCGCTTCATATTCCCACATAAGGCAGCCTAAATGGCCGCATTGCGGGATATAGGCATTCACTTGTCTCTACCTCATGCAAAGTCATATTGTTTGGATACGTGGAAGAGGTTACTATCTTGTAACCACAGTTCGGACAATTAGTAGTTCTGTGATCAGTAGACCTTGCGTTAAAAATGCTTTTCATCAGATGCAGGGCCACCATCTTGAAAAGAAATAAAAAATAAAAATCCTTACACACAGGTACATTTTAATAGTTTCAAGGAACATTCATTCCAAACTGGATGAAAGTCGAAGTTTGGTCGCCACTTCGTAACAAATGAATTTATAGAAAAATAGACGAAACACCGGTAAACAATTAGAACTGCGTCAAAAATGTATGGGAGCAAAGTTGTAGAAGATTTTACTCTCAAGTGTGGAGGCAGTGATCAGATTTTTGTAGCATAAACCATTTGGCTAGAATTGTTCAAAGAAGCTGAACATCACACAGAAGATAGGACGGAACCGTTAAAACGGCCACCATCTTGAAACGGAATGAAAAAAATAAAAATTCTTACACATACTTCGTTTCTGATGACTTCAAGGAACATTCACACCAAACTGTAAGAAAATCCAACAACGTGTTTGGCCGTAACTGCGTAATACACAGATTTGTAGACAAACGGATGAAATGCCGAAAGGTCGAGTTAAAACAGGGTCTCGCTTTGCTAGGTCAACTAAAAATTTCGGTTCTTTGTACAGGCCTACGTTTATCAAGTAGTACACCTATAAAATAAAATAAAACTCTGATCTACTTTAGAGAATGCAATGAACATCTGCTTACTTAAATTTTCATGTAAGCGTCGCAAATAATTCGATGACGTGCTTTATGTCACATCCCTCAAATATACTTTTTCCAAATATGAAATTTCGTTCTGATAGGATTTTTTCTTTTAGAGATAGGCCTATATTATTCGTAGGCAGACATATATTTAGAAAAGAGTATCAAAACGTGTAACACAATACTTCGAGTTAGCCTCTAGTATCTATGCCATGGGTACTATGGTCATATCTAATAGCCTATAATGTTTTCAAAACGTCCATGAATCATACTAATCTACCAGTAAACGTAATTTTATGACCTAATATGACACATGAAAGAAATCCAAGAAGTGAAGTATGTTTGTTGATAGCCAGGTATCGCCTTAATATGGAAGATGTAGAAACAAAAGTATTTTAGAGACGAGCCGAAGTTTCAAATCTAAAGACTAAGCCATGAGTCTACGGCAAGCGAGAAACTAAGAAATGAAAACACTTTCCAACAGTATCGAAATTTGAAACTGATTCTAAGTTTTTATTCTGATTTTGCGATATCATACTTTATAATGACTATGAAAGGTTACATAATTAATCAATATATTTAAAGTCCGTGCTTATAAAATGAGGGCATGGAAGGAAGAAGGTAGAAGGTAGAAGCATCAACTACAAAAACTTTTTGCATCAACCTTCGTTGGAATCTATTAAGACTAGATTTCTTTAGAATGGGTTAACTAGAAGACGAAAATCAGTTCAGAATACTTTCTTGAAAATATTTTAAATATTAATCACCTATTTCTCCTTTCGACCTACAATAGGCTACTCTAATTCCAATTACGTTTTCGTAACCTCAATAGACCCTACATAATAGCACAGATTTATATTATGATTTAATACATTTTCTACCTCTATTTTTCAAAATAATTTTTTATACATATTCTGCTTCACCCTAAGGATAAAAAATATATCAAGTCTTTCCATGTAAGACAATACAAATGGAAAGAACTTTGACTAGACTCTTCTATCCTAAAATACTACAAGTAATAAAGAATAATAATAAAGTAATAAACTAGAGTGCAGACGGAATAAGATAGGCAAATTTGCTGCAAGTAGAGTTTTCGTGGACATATTTAAAGAATTTTCTATATGTAATATTGTAGGCCCTACGAAAATGTTCAATTCAAAATTTAGCATACGTTTCAATATCCTATAAACATATTTTCTTTCAAGATAATGAACAAACACATTCCAAAGTATCACTTCATTATTGACACCGGGGAAAAAAAGATTTCTAGGAGAGATTCCAACTACTCTACTTATAAAAAAAGGTTCATGCAATTTGATATATGATTGTGTCATCTTACCTGTTTGAAATGGAATGAAGGCTTCTGGTTTATGGAACCGATGATCTTCGGTGAGGAATCTCTCCGGCATAAAGCTTTCGGGATCATTCCACTGCTCAGGGTCCATATGAACAGCCCACTGTAGAGGGACGACCATGGTTCCTTTTGGGATGTGATAACCAGCCAATGTTGTTTCCTAGAAATAATAATGCGTTAAATGCACATTCCAGGATAAATACAAAAGAGACTGAAAGCTCTTCTAGGTGCTGGCGTAGCATCTTCTGGATTTTTATTAGAAGTCAACTATGTAACGCTGGGTGTAGCTCAGGTGCGCCATGATTATGATTTTAATTCTCAAATGTGCACTAGTAAACATTCCACCAGCGTCACGCGACTAGACTAATAATTGCAAGTACACTAAGTGCACCAGGGCATCTAAATGCTTTGTAAGTGTATCTAATTAAATGGTATATATTTGCAATTCCGTTTCTACAGGTTGATGATACTGATGATTGCTTTCCTTTGGGATTACATACTGGATAACTATATTTATTCAAACTTCTAGTTCCTCTCTCATGTGAACAAACGTAAACTGCAAAGAGAAAAAATAAATCAAATATGCCGTATAATAATTCCATTTGATGTTAAGTGTTTTTTCCTTTTATCACAGCCATCCCAACACATTCCTCTTAAATCTAACGGCAAAGGAAATTGGAACCAAACAAAGAATATGTATATATGTATTAGACTTAGCAAAGAAACTTGAGAAATTCTATTAGTAATTTATCTTAGGTTAAAATGTGATTTTCTATTGGTAAACAAGAAACTTAGAAGTAGGTTATTAATATTCTGCTTGGGTTCAACATTTCATAGCTGGGATCCCTATTTCTGTAGGACATGAAATTATAATATTAGGCCTATTGCTGCAGTAAGGAATAATAAAGAAGCATTACAAAAATTCTTAACTTGATAGTATAAGTCGTCTGCTGTGCAATAAAATAAACTTATTACAATTTACAATTACAATTATTACAATTACAATTTATTGTTCCAAATTACACGAAAAATACATAAAAAAGTTGATACACCATGCTTAATACTCACCATGTTATGAAACATGCTTTTAAGTTTGGAGGTTTCAAGTTACAACGTATAGGCTATGATTAGTTTGAGAACAAAGACTGTCCTGATGTTGGGACAATAAAATTTAAGAACATATTTTTTTTTTTTTGTAAATGGGATATGTAGAAACAGGAAATACTTTTCATTTAAAAATAATACTCTGCGGTTTAACCCATAGGCCTACTCTTCTAACAAAATTTCTCTTTTATTTATAAATGCCATTTCCGATATTCTCACCTATATCACGTGGAAATATACCCGGAAACATTACAACCGTGGTAACAATAACTGCACAGTTATTGCCACACTGACTATAGAAACTTTCAGCTATTTAAAATTAGTTATCGTACCAAGTTTTCAACTTGTTAACATTATATTGATGTTTAAATAAAACACATTCATTCTTGCACAAACTACTGTATTGAAAAAGTTGGATGTTCGTCAATACAGTACTATCTATTTTTTTCCACAAAATTAATAGATAGCAAACATTTCGGGAAAATGCTTCACAAGTTAAACTTATGAACGCGCAAGCTCCTTCTCTTTATGATGAGATAACTAAGAATTGTTAATGAACAATAGGAGGGAAACTGAAAGAATGTTGACGTGGATAAGTGACAAATCTCTTCATAAACAACACAAGATTTGAAATTAGGCCATGCTGATAAGGAACATCCTTCCGCTAAGCCGAGTAAGCAGAAATTATCTTATTTATTAATTGGAATACAATATTAATGACAATAATAATTATTGTTAGTATTATAATTATTTTAACTAGCAGAGCTAAGGCAATAAGGCCTTCTCTTAGACTCAACCCGTCAGCATTATAGGCCTATCATGAATGAACTTTGCTTTGAAAATAAATATTAATCTTTAGTGTGACTTTATTAGACTTTAATGTGACAGACTTTATAAGACTTTAGTGTGACAGTAATTCACCCTAAAAATTGAATAATCTCGATGTGACAGGCCTAAATTTAAAGTAGTAAATTTTATGTTAAGATCTTGTCAAAATAAAATTGTGCACAGTGTAGAGCCCACTTGAGATAATTCAGCGGATTGAAAATAAAAGCTGCAAATATTAATCGTAAGACAATATGGTAACAATAGTAATAATAAAGTTAACTATATATTTCAGATCTAAGTTTTACATGGGTAGGATGTCCTGAATAAATTTATATATTAAGTAGAGCGAATGAGGGTCTAAATTAATACAAACAAGGTTAATTATAGTGTGACCTGTTTAATGAATTTACATTATTCTTTATTAGACGTTAATATTAACAATGTTAACTTAATATTAATAATAACAACAATAAGATCATCAATAGTAATTTTTTTTTAGTTATTATTAATGAAGGTAATGTTTACACTAAGTTCGTAACTTTATTACTTCCAGATTTGCATGGTGATGATGATGATGACGGTGATAACAATAGTCTAAGGGTCCAGATCTGGAACAAAGACATGGGGTAAGGAATACGACTCGTCCAAGGCTGTTTCAAGCAAGGGTAATACCGCGGAGATTTGCCTTTGCCTCTCGCGGGATGACAATGAAGGGACAACACAACACCCAGACCTGAACCCTAGGACTGAAAAATCCGGAACCCGGCCGGGAATCGAACTCTGGATACCAGGGTGGAAGGCAGCCAAGACAGCAAACATACAATTACTCATTTGATTTCTGCTAGAGTATTCTTAATAAAATAATTTATTACTTACTTCTAGAGATCCATGAGGAATTCCTACTGGAACCACTGATCTAATTCTCTGGGTCTCAGCAAGGGCAGCTTCTGTGTAAGGCAACATCGAAAGATCCTCCAGCGTAGGTGTACGATTTCCGATCAGGCCATCTATTTCCTCTTGAACTCTTTTCTATAAAGTTGATAGAGATCAACAAAATTAGACTTACTTAAGTGTAGCCGTTATTATAACAGTGTTTAAGTTGTTATTAATAAACCGGTACTAATTAACTTTTCGAAGTAGAATTTGCAATACCAGAATGAAGTTAAGTAACTTCAGTCAGGCCTATCTATCTATCTATCTTTATCTGAGTTTCACCTCTCCCTTTTTAGGGACATTTAAGCGACCCAGGCCGCCCGGGCCTTACAGGGCCGCGATCTGTCGGGAGAGGGATTTTCTTTGGATCACATATATACTTTTTTGACCAGGCAAGGACGTGGAGGGCCTCCCCGGATGAGTGATCAGTCCAATGCCGGGGCCACCTCCGAGACAACACGAACACATAGGACGAGACACACCATGCACACACACTCTCACTCCAAACAAGGCGAGGAAGGGATGAAGATGATAATGACGGCCAGATGATAACGGGGGACCACAAGGGTCAGTTAGGCCTATAGAATTAAAATAAACATTCCAATCAATAGCATATAACGAAAAGTTAATACATTACCGTAGTAGCCTACATTAGTTTCATAAAGAACGACAAAATAACGTTGACTTATTTCTCTGTTCCTTTCTAGGCTAGCTCTCAATCATTACTTCCCTCCTACTGTTATCGTTACTTCATGCTTTTTCTCACGTTTATTTAGTTAATTTAAGTCATGTGAAATAAGTGCACGCATATTGATATACCGGTACTATTACGCACATCCATTGCATATGCACAGAAGTGTAGTTTAACATTCTATTCCATGAGCCTGAAAAATGCGGATATCACACAATTATCATTACTATTACAGTTTTCACGTTCATTTATAATGTATTCTGATATATGTAAATTACTATTTCATTATAACCTTATTTAATAAAATAAAGTATGTGTAACTTTTGCTAGTTTGGGCACAGAATCTCAGCGCCATACTAACTGCACCACCCAGGCCGATTACTTAAAATAAATAAATTATGCAGAAAAATCCATCTTGATGGTACGAAAATTTTACAAGCCTTTAAACTTTGAATACACAGAAATGTACAACTGAAGGTTTCGAAAATTTACTTTCTATATTCATAATAACTTAGCTTAACTTTTTGTAACAGAATCTGAAACTTTAAAAACCAATAGATTAAGGTCTAAAGACCTACAATAATTTGTGTAATACCCTAAAATTAAAAACCTATTTTAACCGAATATTACTAAGTAAAAGTAAAGTGTTCCCTATATAGTCCATAGAGATCCAGAAGGTTCCAGGCTCCCAGATTTTTAGACATTCGGTAGTAAGGTAGTAAGTTTGTCAGCCTTACGAACCGGCCGCCTTTACCATAAGGATTTCTCCCGAGACTCATTTCTGTTAGAGGCTGACCCCAGGGCCATAGTGCCACCAGAAGGGTTAGACAAGTTGAAAAACTACAACGACTTCACGGGGATCGAACCTGCGACCTTCCGGTTTGTAACGCAGCGCCTCAACCATTACGCTACGGCGTATCCTAAATATTACTGATTTTTTACATATTTATTCCTTCCCTTAAATATCCAAACATTGAAATACAAACAATCTACCATTAATAGAAAAGCAACATAATTTACCTGCACGTCGGAATACTTCGCCATAAATAGGATGAACCATCTAATGGTGGTCATGGTTGTGTCCAACCCAGCACCAAACATGTCTGCCAGAAGATGGTAGAATTGAGTTGTTGTATAGAAAGCTTCCCCATCTTTACCACGTTGTTCTCTCTCCTCCAGAAAAGCATCGATTAAATCGTCTATGATCACACCTCCATCTCCTTTTGAAATTGAGTGTCGTTTCTTTAGATGTTCGTCTATGATCGACTGGTAAACCACATGAGTTTTGTTCTTTCCCTCTATGAGCAAGTTCATTGTCTTGTTGAAACTTGGAATGAACCTGAAATAAAATTATGAATAATTATTAAAATTGAATTTGCTTAAAGACATACAACTGTAATTTATATTAATTAATTACTGCTTGGTTATAATATATCTTATTTGTCAACTGCCTACTAATTACTCAATTAATTAATTGTTATTTCAACATTTTCAACTCCTATATTATGGGAATATCAAACCATCGAGACTCGAAATACAGACTCTACTACATTTGAGCTAGGACTTCTGGAGCTTTAGTAGTGATTGTTCGTGATGAATATTTGAGTGTCTTTGCAATTCAAGACGATTTTTTTAAGAATCTTATTTTTTCAAATGGGCAGCTTACATTTTTAGATAGGAAATGGCATAAAATCGAAAGATGCTGTCCGGACCGAAATTTAGAAACATTTACATGTTCGACATAATTATATTCAAAAGTTGAGTATGTCTTTCAGAATGATGCACTTTTAGAGGTAACACAACTGGTTAGTTGGCTTATTGGGCTCCGACATGGTAGCATTTAGTCGTAGTTAAGTATCGCAGTTCGGAGCTGGTTTCGGACAATCAGACTAGGGTCTGTTACATGGCTTCCTCGAATTTCTCACTTTTTAACTTTGGGCATATGTGTATTCATCAAAGTCTGTAATATGAGGATAGAACTGAATGCTCAGTTTATGAAGATTCATTAAGAAAAATCAGTTTTTCAATTTTTATTCTAATTGCAGCCATATAAGATTTGAAGCTTTCATGGCGCTGATAACCCTTAAAGGCAGTAATGGAAGTATTGAACAAAATTAAATGATAATCAAATAATATAAAATATAGAAGATAATTATGTGACCTACCTTAGGAAAGGCAAAAAGTTTAGTGGTCCAGCTACACCAATATGCTTCGTCCCTTCTTCTTGAAGATGTTGTAACCATTTCCATGTCGAATCTTCTTCTTCGTAAACGACACCAAATACTATGGAGTTCATCACATTGCCCAGGCAATGAATCAATACTGGAAGGAAGTCCACAGGTTCACCTGAAGAAGCAAGCTTCTCTAGTTTCTAGTGGGAGCACAAAGGAAATCATTCAATTAAAGGATACTGATTTTTAAAAACTAATAAATATATGTTGATAATGTTCACAGTACTTACTATAACACATTCTTCAACACCGGTAGTGATCTTTTGCTCCATTCTTTCTCGCTTTGGACCATATTTAACCATACCAAAATTCTTCAGAAATGCTGACACAAATTTTCGTTGATCTTTCCACAAGTTTCCTTCAGCACAAATCAGACCTGCAACAAAAACAGTTTTCACTGCTAAAAGTTGGTCTATATATGTAGTTCACAGTGTTCCCGACAAAACTCTAATACCTCTAAAGGACGTCCAGATGATGCGTTATTTCATTCGATTTGTGCATGCTGTTAACGCCTGCTTTTAGCGCTAGCGACATTTAATCAAAAGCGACAAGGCATTTGGGGCGCATTGTTTTTCCAGGTAGAATGGGAGTCTTGGCACATACTCCCAATCAAAGTATTGGATCAAGAAACTGCGAAAGAATTAAATATCTTACAACGAAATTAAAGTTAAAAAGCTATATGAAATGGCATATTATTCTTCGGTAAAACAACTAACAGGAACCCGTGCTGCTTAAGTTGACTGTCGCACAATTATTCGGAAGAAGGCCTGTTCTTATCTAGACTTTAAAATTGGAGGATTTTAACCACCGAAATTATTAGCTCACATTACTTATCTTGAAGCAAATTACACTCCAAGCATATTTTAACTGCTATAGTCATGTCGATAGCATATACTTTTCCAATTTTGGTATCAATTTTAGATTTAGGTGGAATTTTAATCCTATATTTATAGCATACTTGTCAATTATATTAATGAAAGCAATAAGAATGTTACTCAACTTGCGATAGGCACCTGAATATAATAATTACAGCTGATTAATTAATTAATTAAATATGTATAAATTTAAAAATATACATTTTTTTCATAACTGTGATCGAAGGGTCCTAAATGCTATAAGAATGCAATCAATGCATAAAATCAGATATTGAAGCTTCTAGAACTCAGAATTAGTGTGGCAGTAACTAGGCTACTAATATTTTTATCCTAAAAATTAATTCAATAATATCGATGTGACAGACCTTGTATTAAGGTCTTGTCATAATAAAATTGTGCACAGTGTAGAGTCCACTTGAGATAATTCAGTGGACTGAAAATAAAAGCTGCAACATTTGATTCATCACAGGTAGTAATCTCTCTTTGCATGAATCAGAATCATCTCTGTACAAGGAAGTCACGTACTTCTTAGTAATAAAGTAATAAATTGTTTGAAAACTTGCCCCAGGGTCAGATTTCCATATCAGGGTCATTGAAAGCTACTGGAACAATAAACTGACAATTTATGTTGTATTGTATTTACAGTTCTTCTGTTGACTTATTTGTATGTTTGAAGATTACGGTACCTTAAAAAAATCATCAATTGTGTATCATCATCATGTTGTGTATGTTTAAGAAGCAACCTATTTTTTGTACCTATTTTTGTAAATTTCTGATATGAATCACTCACATGACATTTGCTACCCTTCTTACTTCAGTACAGAGTAAGCGGCCGCATTGAGGGGGTATGCATTCAGTTGTGGTAAGCAACATTCAGACCTTTATTGTTAATGAGATACGAATTAAAACATGAGTTTGTGGATGGATGAGTAGCTTATAACTAGGGGGCGGATTTCTATGACCTAAAAAATAGGATATATGCATGCATTTATGACCTAAAAAACATTAAAATATGACCAATAAAATTTAAAATATGACCAATAAAATTTAAAATATGGCTTTACCACTTACACATTATGTAAATATTTTTTAAGTTTCATTACAATTCATTTTACTAAAATATAATGTTAATTATTTAAAATATCTGTAAATTCACACAAAATTGTCAGTATAATGCAAAATTTACAAAATATGATATGAAACTTCAACATTTCTTTAATATGCACACAAATATGCCGAAAATATGACCTAAATATGCATATTCACACTAAATATGCTACAATAGTGGAAAGTTTCCTATATATGCAGTTATATGCACAATAAAAGCCGTTCCATTTTCACCAGGATGCTTGGAATCGGGTTTAAATTAGTCGGAAACCTGAAATAATGCAAAGGGGAAAAATATGACATGTCATTGAAATCCGCCCCCTATTTATTAGTTTTTGAACTACGCTATTTACAGGCATACAAAACACAGAAACAAAGTTTCATTTTTTTATTCAAAACGTGTATCGATGTTGAAAACTCGAATCAAATTTCAGGGTCGAAAAGAATTATTCTGATTCATCACGCATAAATAAATATAAACTTATTATTTTAACTTTCCACTAAACTGTTTTAAAAATTACTTTGTGGAACTGCTAAATGTTCTTATATGCTAGTAAAAATAAATACAAATATGATAAAGTATGTTAGTGTAGTGTAGGCCTAATACAGAGAGGCTTAATAACTGATATTCATTTACAACTACACTTATGTGGGGACTAAATCATGGCACCCTGAAGATGGTATGCCACATTTCAGTAGAACTATTCTATGTGGCGAAAAAAAAAAACATTTCAGAAACGATGGGCACAAAATCAACTCCGGAACAGTAGATCACATTTTGAGTACGTGCCCACGTTTTGAATCGGAAAGAACTTAACTTCTTTTGTTCCTGAACAAAATCAGCATAATTTGTCAATGACACCGAAAACTTAAAATTATCACATAATTGGTGATAAATTGAAATGATTAACACTGATAAAACGTTTTCTAATTACAAAAATAATTAGTAAACCGCCAATTAAAAATCTAGCATTTGTATAAGCTTTGAAATATTGTACCGACAATCTTATACACTCACCACAAGAAGTAAAGTAAAAAAATATCAACGACTAAAGGATTGGCAAGTAAGATGAAGTTGAGTTCAAGCTATAAAGTACCATGCACTAAACTTCAATGAAAGTAAACACAGTGTGAACTCATAAAATGTTCGCTGAAGAATGCAGGTCTGTAAGTACATCATGCTACACCTTGACATAGTTTCTTCCGAGACAACTATTCCTTCATATGTCTTAGAGCAATCATCTCATGCTATGTTTTCAGTTTTGCAGTGAAACTAAAAAGAGTGACTCCGGGTTTAAAAGGAAATCGACGTCCACTTTTTTTTTTTAAAATTCCACTAATAAGGCACATGCAAATCAAAGAGCGTGAGGATAGCTTAAGGGGTTAGGTGTTAGTAGCACTACTGAGAGTGAAGACTTGAAATAAAAATATCACTACTATTATTACTCGTTGCCCTTGTATCCTTATGCACGGACTCTGCAGGCAAATTTCAAGGTCTCCAACATCTTTCATGAACCTGTTCTACGGTTGCAAACTTGTAATTAATAAGACTAAAAAGAAAGAAGCAACTCATCAAACTGTAATGCAATTAATGTAGAAAATAACGTCTAACGCGACTTCTAATCATTTGTATAACATCAACCTCTAATTACGTCGACAACAATCACTCATTGTAAAAACTAGTGAAGGAGAGATAAAAGAGGAAGAACAAGATCATGATTGACGATTGATGCAAAGTTTTATTTTTACTCACTTCCTGACCTTGTATCCAAAATTGGAATAAAGGGGCGTATACGTTTTAGTGTTTGAATATATAAGTGGTCCTAGGCGTTCCATTTAAAATTCTGATCAGACGTATCTGCTTCATTATCAACAGTCATTTTCGGTGAGACAGGTCAAGGATGTAAATTGGTTAGTAAACCAATAAAGGAAATGGTATGCTACCTAAGCATTTCTCATGAATAAAAACACGGTCTTCCTAACACTAAGCGCCTGTTCACTACTTCCTAATGAGGAGGTAGTCTCTTACGAACTAAACACTGAACTCGCATAAAAACGACAAAAAATCCAAAAGGTAGAAATTACTTTTTGATCACAACAAATCGACCTCTGAAACATATGAGAACAATTACATTATTTCCAAACCAATTCACGATTTAAAAGAATTTAAAGAAACTTGATGAGCTATGAGTATAAACACTCTTTTGTACAGTACTTATCTTCCCCATGTAGCAAGGTCGGACATAAGAGTGGCTCTGTTCAATCGGAGAGAGCAGCTCTCTCAGGGTATTAAATACATGCTATGGAGGACTGAGAGAGGATAGCAATGTAACGGGAACAAAGGGTTTTCTATTTATTCAACAAGTCAGTAGGAGAGTATACAAGGACAGGTAATAACATCAGTTTATGGTATTATACCTCGTTTACATTCAACACACTTTTGAGCAGGGAAGTAGGCAGGGGAGTGGGCAGTGCGAGTGAATAAACATATCATGTTCCTCATTAATCAGGAATTTATTAAACACGTGAACAGCGAAAAACACCCAATTTCGTTATTTAGTTTATTATAAATTTATATGAAACGATCATGGCTGCAGAGACCAGTGCTTATCTTTAATTGTAAAGAACAATATTTGGAATAGACTATTACCTAATCTTATGGCCTTGTGAATTTCCCTATGTTGGTTAGTTTTTTTTTTATTCGGGATTATAGTCATAATACACCAACCAGTAAATACAACTCGTGATTTTAAACTTCTCCGGATAGGACATAGGCCTATCCAATGGCATTAAAATATATATGATAATATAAGTCATTCCAGGGGCGTATTTAGCTACTTAAGCGCCCCAAGGGAGAGAAAAATATTTTCGCCCCCTTATTTCCATATGGTTACCAAAAAGTAACCCACAATAAGCATTACTATATCTGAAATAGTAGGCTAATAATAATAGTAATAATAATAAGTATGAATTGGCACTGATGAGTATTGAATTACTGATACTGGCTAGTCTTATAACAGTGATAGCGGCGTCTCATAACGAAGACCGCCTTGAAATCAGAATATATAAGAGTTTAATCAAAGGTGGTTAAATGGAAAGAGAATTCCAATTTAATTGACAACAACAATGGAACTGCTAATTGCTTTTAGCGAAGGAGGGTACTCGTTGGTAGGTCGTTGATTAAATTTGAGCATATTGTTGTCAATGTTATTCACTTCTATTTCATTGTGCGTTACATTAGTTTACTATTTTGAAGAGTTATGAATAAAATGTTTAATAATAAAAAACAGTAACAGCTTAAAAGCCGCCCCTTCAAATCTGCCGCCCTAGGTCGCTGCCTAGTCTGCCTAGGCTTAAATACGGCACTGAGTCATTCTTTAAATCACCCAAGTCAGATTGGCTAAAACACTTTTCTCGTTCAAAAAAATATTTACCTTTAATCACCTTCCGTTACATGATTTAGGCCTAACATTAATTAGCCCGTCAAAACAACCGATGCAAGCCTTAATTATTTAACGTTCATTACTCTTTCAAATGAAAATTTTTGCCTAAGGATCCGTTTACGGAGTTCCCGGTGACACAAGTCTACTTAACCGACCCATTTTACTATAGGCCTAAGCTTTCACTCGAAACAATAAACATGACATGACAACCTCAAGGTTGGTAAAGTTTGTTGCTCTGTTCCCTGAAGCTAATGAAGAATTCACGTTTCAGTATTCATGTACTGGAAGAACCCTACTCGAAATATTTATGCAAAATGAATATTAATATATCATTTCCTAGCGTTTTCAACATTTAACATTAACGTGATAACGTCTCATTCAAAGAATCAATTAATTCTGGTATAAACATTAATTAATCTGATATTAAGATTACTCAGTACTGAACAAGAATAACCTTTTTCCCGAGTCGAGAATCTAATCCTTTCTACTATATTTAGGAAGATTTTCCACTAACCATCTCAGAAATTCTGCTAACCTTAAATTTTTTTGCAGAAACTTCAACTATATCTTACTGAATAGATTAACATTATAACAGGGGTGGCCACTAACCTCTACTTTGGGAGCCGCAAATTTATGAAGCTGTTCGAAGCGAACCACAAGCGCAGTTCGCGCGATTCACTTAAATGTTCATCAGTTAGTTCAGATCTATATTTAGATTTAATGAACTTAAGTGTTCAATACAGAGATTCACACACACATATATAGACCCAAATATCGAAATAAGTCTCTTTTGTTAGTATTGAATTCTTCTTCTTGAACTTTCTTCCAAACTTCTATGGCCGAAACATCACTTCGTTTAAGCCCTTTTAGTCCTTCGTTCTCTAGCAGTTCTAATCCCACTGTATCCTTTGTAATTGGTGATGGAACAGGACATCCATCGCCCACAACATCAACAGCAAAAGGATTTCCCAGGAATGAGAATGAAGATTTAAGTGTTCTCAGATAATTAAATCTGCCATTGATTTCTTTAGCAAAACAAGAATTGATATTTCACACAAATGATTTTCTGTTTCCACTAGATCGTCAGGAAGGTTTTCGGTAATTTTCTTCAATCATTTGAAATGAGCGAATGTTTTAGTCTCAAGGTCTTTCCGAAAGTCCACCGCTGATGCGTTCAATCCTCTCACGCAGCGGGCCCGGGTTCGATTCCAGGTCGGGACAAGTTACCTAGGTGGGGTTTTTTCTGGGGTTTTTCCTCACCTTTGAGACAAATGTCGGGTAACTTTAGGCCCTTGTGGTCCCCAGATATCATCTGGCCTCATTATCATCTTCATCCCATCCTCGCCTTATTTGGAGTGAGTGTGTGTGTGAATGGTGTGTCTCGTCCTATGTGTTCGTGTTGTCTCGGAGGTAGCCCCGGCATTGGGCTGATCACTCATCCGGGGAGGCCCTCCATGTCCTTGTCTGGTCAAAAAAGTATGTATGTGATCCACAGATTATCCCTCTCCCGACAGGTCGCGGCCCTGTAAGGCCTGGGCGGCTTGGGCCACTTAAATCCTAAAAGGGAGAGGTGAAACTACGGTAAAGAAAGAAAGAAAGGTATTTCCGAAAGAGTCTTAATTTGCTCTGAAAACTAGATACACTCTGCGCTAAATCAGAAATAAGTTTTTCACTAAATTATATTAACTATATACTTTTTCAAATCAGTATCATGTGTACTCTTAGCTTGGTTTCAAGAGCCGCATGCGGCTCGCGAGCCTCGTTGTGGCCAGCCCTGTAATCATTATAATATTCTGGCATCTGCATATTAGCCCATGCTTCAAAACCCAGGCTCGATTTTCGCTAAGGACAAAATTATCTACTCCTGTATATAACATAAATAACTTTGCTTCAGTGAGTCAAAATTGAAAATTGGTCAACTGCTTCAATGAGTCAAAATTGAAAATTGGTCAACTAGTAAATTCTTGGTTAAACTTTAGTTTGCAATAATAATAATAATAATAATAATAATAATAATAATAATATGATGGGTCATGTTTCAGGGAGAAAAGACTATCAGCCTCACCGTACTCTGCTGAAGGACCGGGTTTGATTCCCGTGCAGGACAGTATTCTTCCACCGTACTCGCTTTAATTAATTTTGTCTAATTTATACGAAAACAGTCCACGTAATCGGAAGTTGGAAACGAATGATTATTTCTCAATTTATCTCTTTAATGATATATGAAAAAAGAACTAGCAAATAGTACTTATCGAGTAAAACTTTGCTAACAATTTCGGGATTCTGAGATTGTTGCAGACTACATGACCAGTGTACCTAGAAAAAAATTGCAATAAAACGAAGTTAGACCGATAGAAACACTTTTCAATGACGCATCTTAGTATCTTCAAGGTAAATATATATTCTACTTTCACTCTAATTTATATTTAAATATAACAACAGATGTGTTGCTGTTATCACTAGCATAAACTAACTTAACCTAATTTCACTTAAGTTTTATTAAATATAGACATGCAACATCTCTCATTTGCTATACTTTCGGCTATCTACCGTAAATTAATGTGAACATAATAAATTTTAAAGTAAAGTAATTAAGAGAAAGTACAACGAACAAATAAATTAAAAATCAATCAGCTCTTAGTTGTCAGAATTTTGTCAAAATCATGATTTTCTGTAAATCTAATTGGTGAATAAATACATATAACCCACATGTATATAATTGAATCGGTTATTTATGAAAGGGCTCTTGTCACGAAAAGTAAAATGTTGGGGAATTAAAAAAAACTGTTTATTTTCCAACTAGTAATAAATACGAAAGATTTTTTTATTCTAGTTATTTTGATTCTACTAACCACTAATAATAACGATGACTAAAAACAATTATGTTGTTTATGTTGCATGATAGGGCTTATCAAAGTTGTCTGACAAGAGTCCTTTCATAAACAAAGGGCTGACAAGCGCCCATTCATAGAGACAAAAGTAAAAACAAACAATGCAATGAATGAGACTTTACGAAGGCTACTTATTTTACATTAAACATTGTATACACAAATGAGATTGGCTATAACAGATACATAATAATGGGTTTTTAACAAACACACCATTTACAGTAAAGTCTCATATCATTACATTTCACAGTTCTTTTTCAACTGAAGGCCACTGAATCACCTCGTCATAAAAGAAACCATGTTCCTCAGGGACAAACTGAACAAGCTTCTTTATATCATCCATTTTCGTTTTAGGAATAGGTATTTTTTCTGAGAAATGGGTAGGGTAGAGAAATGCTTGATTGTTTCGGGATAGCTACTGTAGTTTGAAACATGTAGTTTGAATGTGTCCACTAATAAAAGATAATACTGTTACTTTTCCTTTACTTGATTGCTGGAACGAGAATTCATGGTAGTTAGAAATAGTAAAATATTATCTTTTTCCCTTCTTTTCATATTTGGTTTCTTCGGAAACAGTACATTTTTTATAGAACTGAGGCCACCATTTTTTGAAAATCCAAAATATTTCCTGTTTCTATTAAATCAACAGTAAACTTTCCCTGTACTGAAGACATTAATATCATTTCACATACGTCTTTTATTGTGTAATATCGGTCACATTTCCTTAATTTTCTTTTGACAAGGCCAAAGACTCTGTCACAGGCCAGATAAGAGTGGCCCCTTATGGGCAGTCTGTACACAATCTTTTTGAATCGTCCACTGTCTGTAAGAGAAAGTAGGAACCTAATCAACAATACCAATAACAATGAGAAGTGAACAGAGACAGCTGGTTACCAGACCATTGCTGCTAACCATGCTTTATTTAAGAAAGGGCTCTTGTCATTGACATGAGCCGTTTCATAACTAAACACAGACTTGCAATGGCTGTATCTTGCAAAGTATTGGTGTGACAAGAGATCTTTCATAAGTAAACGATGCGTGGATGTTGGGACAATCCATTTTCATGATAAACTCGTTTTTCAAAAAATCATGACATGAGCCCTTTCATAAATAACCGATTCAATTGTTGGACGAGTTTCACAATGAAGGTTTCTTTTTACCTTCTGAGTTCACGGGTCTCGGAGAAAGATTAAATAGATGAAATTTAAGTTTTAAATATTCGATGTCTATAAATTTCGAATAGGTTACATGTGAGTCACGCATATTGTCACATTTTTTATTGCATGTCTTCGCATTTATTTCTCCAGCACACCCATTGCGTTGTAAACAAGTCATATACAACTACTCGAGAACTGTAGAGGTAGGGCCCCTCGTGCGTCAACAGAGACCTTGCACAGGTTTATTAGTTTGTAAAAGACAATTCTTCACTGACGCACGATACCACGCGCATATTAACAAATTGCAAACTTGCATTCTCATGTAAACATCCCAGTAGGGAAAACAACACACCAATGGCGGATTAGAACGTTTAGTGTATATTGAAGCACAAATTCCGTACGTAATATTATAACTACAAATACAAATTACAAGTACAAGTAACTACAAGTAACTATAAGTACAAATTCCCTACGTAATATTATAACTAAGGTTCGGATGTTTATGACCTAAAAAAGTGCTAAATATGACTGCAAATATGCCCTTAAAAATGACTAAATATAACCCAATAATCCCAAATATGACCTTACTTTTAATGACTCTAAATTATTACATCACAAGAATTCAATCAGATAATCACCTTTTAACAATTTTACAGGTGATTTACAGTTTTACTTGTAAAGAACTTCTAATTTGTTAATGTTTCCAGATACCACTGCAAATGTGAACTGAAAATATTTTTAAAACACGTCTATTGGAAGATGCTAACAAGAAGGAAGAAGTAATTGTGCTATTAGGCCTACTTGTTATTGTCTCTTCACATTTAAGTTACAGAAACACCAAAACATTCTCGACTCTCGGAAAAAAATTAACTCGACCATTTAGTGCTTAATAATTACGCTCTTTTACATAGTTTATAACTGAAATATGACGTTAAATTACAAATATGACCAAAATATGACCAAGACCATAAAATTGACCAAAATATGACTTTATATGAAAAATGAAAACAATCCGATTAGGGTAACAAATGTGCAATTCGTGTTTAATTTGTGTTTGCGGCGAGAATGGCGGTCAGGATAAAAATATGGAAAGTCATAAAATCCGAACCCTAACTATAACAATTTTAACATTCGTAAATTAATATATTTTAAAATTTACAAATTTAAATATCGGATTTTCATTTGTTACATTTAAGGGAAGAATGAAGTGTTGAGAGTGGTTTTCGAAACTGGAGTACTTGTCCTACAAACTTAAAAATTTTCACACATGATTAAAAATCTAAACTTAAACCGTAGCCTAACCTAAACTTTGAAATGGCATTACAATATTATATCAGTTTGTTTTTGAGATTTTAATTAATTTAATTTTTTTAAAATAAAAATTGAAATTTATTTCCTCCGACAGACATTAAGATGTGAACTTGAATTATTTATGTGAGGTTCTTTGATGCTTCCTTAACGAAATTGCCGATGATTTATTTTTTGCAATTGTTAATTTATAACTTTTATTAAAAATATATTTTACCCAGAAAAATGAAAAACTTCTCTGGGATTATGCTAAGTATTAAAGAAAGAACTAAGGCATAAACAGAAAATCAGATTAGATATTTTATTGCACACATTGAAAAGTATATTATGAAAAGTTTAATAACTGTATATCTATTATTTGTGGGAGAAGATAGATTTTGAATGTCGCAATTCACATGAAAATTGAAGCTTAGAAAACTGCGATTGAAGTTTTCAAGTACTGGCAGTTGGAAGTGCACTGAAGTTTAAAAACGGTGTCAATCCATGCGTCCAAACGGCATAAAATTTTGCGCAGGTATACTTTAGGATAGGCCTATGCTTGAATTGACAGTGAAATTTTAAAAATCAACACTTCTGTCATCCCTTAGTCAAATTCAAATTAACTCCAGATTTAAAATTTTAAAGTACATTATTTAAATAACCATTAATGACGCGAGCTGGATGTATCAAAACAAAAGCTCTTCGATTATGGAAACAATTGAATCTCCTCTCCAATAAAATAACAGATGCATTGTAGGTACTGAATGTATAATGTTTTCTAAGAATTAAATACTTATTTCACTTATTTGATCCAAAAATAAAACGTATGATAAATGCATTACGCACATTGAATAAAATTTGACAATTTGATCATTAAATAGTCAGCTAGCAAACGGGCCTAATTATGTATAAATGGGAATATATTTTCCAGTAGAAAAATACTTGGTAAGTTTAAAAAAAAAAAAAACACATGACTTTTCATACCCTAATCAAGTGCATTACGATATGTTCTCTTCTCAATCCAACACAGGGTACATAGTCACCTTGTTTTCATGCCAGGCCACGTTGTTTGCGAGGAAGGACTTAAGAATTCCTGTATTGCAAATAAGTGGTCATATTGTGATGAATGGAGCAATGGTGGAATGACATAAGGCAGAGGAAACAGAAGCAGGACATGATGCCTAAGTGTTGTGGAAAAGGCAGTGAACTTGTAACTTCTCTTCAATTCTTACAACAGCCATCCAATAAAAGTCGTTGATTTCAATATAGAATGCTACGGAAACAAAATAATTCAAACCAGGCTATTTTCGTTAAAAATCTTCATGAACGAATGTAAAATGGTAAAATTTTGAAACGTTAAGAGTAAAAGAAAGTTATTACCATGCTCCCTGCCCATTCCTGGAAGATGCATAACTCGGTAAGTTATTTTAAATTTGTCCTTAGATTATTTATCTGCCGGTATCTTTTGAATGGTATTGCTAACATAACCATTGGCAATATTGACCATACTGCTAATGAAAGTGCAAAAAATAATTCCTAAATGAATTCCCTTAGCCCCTTCCGGATTATCAAATTACATTTCAAATATTACTAGGCACTAATGAGCAGATTCTTTCTGAGAAGGAACAAACTGAAACAGAAGCAAAACAAACACAAGTAAAGAGGTGTATCCCTGAATCGCATAGTTGTACGGTTATGCAAGAACGGGTCGTGTGCAATGCTTCAATGACAAAACAGGCATAGTCATTCAATTCCTCTTGAGAATGTGAGGTATAGAATAACAAATTATTGCGTACATTCATTAGGTATTCACGAAGAGACAAACAGTGACACAAGGAGTCCATCGAGCTTAGAGATACTTACGTTGACGGGTCTCTTAAACGAGGTGCGTGAATTTAAAATCTGACAATATTTCTTCTCAAATGGATGTTTAAGTTGGTTTTGCTAATCGTAATGTATGTAGGGTAATAAAAGTATTCTAGTCGCCTGGGTGGAACAATTAGTAAGGCCTCTCTGTTCACAAGTTCACAGGTCGATCCCGGCCCAGGTCTGTGGTACGAGGGTAAGTTAATAAGTATGTGCACTCTCTATTTTAAATTTATTGCAACAATAAGAAACTTTCAACTACCTCATATTTCAACCATAGTCCCCTTGCTTCCCTATACGCTTGATCCATCGTTGATCAAGTTTCCTGATGCCCTCTGAAAAAAAAACCATTAGGCAAGCCTACAGGCTGAGGTAGATTTCGAAGTGCTTTTGGTTTAATTTACTGTCGCTGCGTAGCACTCTTCTTCTTTAGCCTTGGCATGACAAACCCGCAATAATAACTGCAAAAAAGAGGAAACAGCACTTTTTTAAACTTTCAAATCTCGCCTTGTAGTTATTGATATGTATAGTACTCATCAAGAGCTTTTCAACAATACCCCACAAGACGTAGTTTCAAAAATTTCGAATTTCCATCCCCCCATCCCCACTCGTACCCCCAAAACTCCCGAATCGTTGGTGTAACTGTGAACTCCATAGGGAGCACTCTAATTTATTCAAACAAAGTTTCCCTCTATACTTCATAGGGGCCGAGATATAAATGTTTTAAAATTTCAACCCCTTTGGGCCAATTTTGCTCATTAACGAACTTGTGCGAACTACTTGGCCTAGAAATAACATAATAAAATTTGGTTCAAATATCTTAAAAATTACGGCCGCTAGCGTGTAGAAGATATATATATCACAATATTTTTTAACTGGTGGTGGTTTCGTACTTAGGGAGGGATGAAACGTAAAGATATGAAATAATTTTTCGAAAGTCATGACATGGTATCGATTGCAATAGGTAGATTTTTCTTCGAAATCTACCTAAAAAAAGTTTTTTCGGCTGAATAGCGCTATGTATGCACCGTTTCTTTCAGTCTGTGGTGAATCGACGGCCCATTAAGGCATGTTTAAGTGGACCAAAAAGATGTAAAACTAACGGGGCAAGATCGGGACTGTATGTAGGATGCTCTAACACCTCAAAACCAATTTTCGCAATACTTTGAGCAGTGTAGGCGACATTGTCATGCAACAAATTAACTCCTTTCGGCAATAGGCCTCGACGTTTGGTTCGAATTGGAGGGTTCAGCTCATTGCTCAACATCATCTCCAGTGACTATTCGTTTTAAGAAAAGCTTCATTAGCAGGGCGGTCCACTGATCTTGGGTCCAGTAAGCGTTGGCAGATGGACATACGATTGTGCTTGTGCTGTTCGTGAGCTATTTTGGGACCTTGCAGAAACTTTATGAAAGTCAATCCTATTGTATATAATGACATATGCAGAACCATGGATAATTTTCAAATGGTTTGCCACTTCGACAGTCACTCTTCGGTTTGTCTGAATCATGATATGCATTTGCTCAATGTTGGCGTCACTAGTAGATGTGGATAGGCGTCCTGCTCTTTACCGTCCTACACACTTGTCCGACCTTTTTGTCCAATTATTTGTACTTTTTTATGTGTACTTGTTAAAGTCGGAATGTGATACGTACAGTAACATTTTTTCTACCCACACCTGCTCAGACAGACTCTCAGTCTGGGAGAGTCCACTATCGAAATATTGTCGTTTGAAGAGATGTTTCATTTGTACACCAGTATTCGAGGAAGTCACGTCGCGCTAATTAAGGTATACGGCTACGGCTGTCTTAACTGGCGGGAGGGGAAGATGGCTTGTCTCTCTGAAAGCAACTCCACTTCTGTATGTCCTTCCCCTTACACGCGTTTCACCAGTGTCAGGAAGGAAAAACACTGTAGTTGACTGATTTTTCTTTTTAATGTATCGAAATTTACCTATTGCGTTCCATGGCTGCAGACATGTTTAACACATCGATCCTTATTGACGCTTTAGTGGAGGTGCCGGAGTTTTATTATCGAAACAGCCAATGGGTCTACGCATGAATAAATAAATAAAGATTAAATAAATAAATAAATATGTCAGCATATCGAATATCAACACAAAATTGTAACTTTAGGCCTATGCTGGCAGTTACCTACAATTCAAAAAACAATCTTCAGCACATCGATTGTATGTGAAGTAGGCCTAAGCTTCACACGAAATCTTCAAGAGGTGAAGGAAGAAATTGGTGGTATGAAAAATTCTCAGGGCATTTGATCTTTGGACCCCCGACGGCCAGACAGCCTTCATTAGAGTACACAGATTGAACAGAGACCATGAGCATATTTAAAGGACAGCATGATGTGTGATTTATGCAAAGCAAACGAGAAGTGCAACAAAGAAAAGAAATGCACTGTCTGGGAGTTCACCAGCCGGGAACAAGGGCATCGAGTTAGCTTTTTGACAGCAAAGGTGGCTTGGTGGCAAATGAAAGTCAAGCCCATATGATTTATGTGTGATTTGTCTTGCAAGGATATAGGATATCAGCCACTGCCCACCACGGAAGTCGAACTAACCTACCTTATAATCAAGGTTAGCTAAATTAATATTTTGTGCTTAGTCATGAATATTGGATTATAATAGTATACCAACGTTGAATAATTGCACCATATGTTGATACAAAGAAAAAACTCATATTTCTGGAAAAATCAAATTTTGTTAATAAGTTACTCAGAGGTTAACTGTCCAGCAGATGCTCTTCTACAGAGCCATATCTAAGCTTCTAACTATCCAAGCTTGTATAAATCTGATTACGAATATTAACATTCTACAATTAGAGGACGTTTAACAAAGATGGACGGAAGAGGGTTTCGAATGCACATCGAAGCCGGATTTTCTAATTTCATTCCGTATATAACTCAGGGCTGTTTACAGAATTATCAGGATCACCGAAGGCAGATAGGGCTAACTGAAAATGCATTAACTTATTCTTAAGACCATCAGAGGTAGGCCTAACTGGATATGCATTGACTTATTGGAATCACCCGAGACAGGCAGGGCTAACTGGAAATGCATTCACTTTTTATTTGCATCATCAGAGACAGAATGGCCTGATAGTAAATGATGATGATGATGATGATGATGAGTGTTCTGCCCGAAGGCAGGTCTAGACCCGGGACGAACCATGGGGTGATGACCACGACTCGTCCGAGGTGATTCAGGCAAGGATGATACCACGGAGATTTGCCATTGCCTCTCGCGGGATGGGAATGAAAGGACACAACACAACACCCAGTCCTGAACCCAGGAAGGAAATTTTCCACCACTGAAAAATCCCCAACCCGGCCGGGAATCGAACCCCGGTGAACCCGGGTGAAAGGTAGTCACGATACCAACTCACCCACGGCGGCGGACATGATAGTAAATGAAGTGACTTATTATTTTAGAATTTCACAGGCAGGTAGGACTACCTGGAAGTGCATTACATTATTATTATTATTATTATTATTATTATTATTATTATTATTACTACTATTATTATTATTATCAGAGATGCTTAGGATCATCAGAGACAGGTTGGCCAAACTCCAAAATATGCATTAATTATTATTAGAATCATCAGACACACATGCAATCCCATTCCACTTTACAGTTAGTACCATAGGTGCCGTATAGGAAAAAAAAAAAACTTGTTTTATGTTGGCTACTGTAGGCATAATAAAAACAATTCAATGGCGGATCATAGAATAGGAAATAAATTTGAAATAGGTCGAGAAGGGATCAATTTGTGGATTCATGCATGATTACTGAGGCTTTTTCTTCATGTACAGGATTTTATAAACAATTCAATGGCGGATCATAGAATAGGAAATAGATTTGAAATAGGTCGAGAAGGGATTAATTTGAGGATGCATGCATGATTACTGAGGCTTTTTCTTCATGTACAGGACTTTATAAACCATTCACCGGAGTCCATAATATTCCATTCCTAAAATAAATATATAAAGTAATAGCTATATCTAAAAAGAACGAGAAATTCTCCAAGTTTTCATCGCACACTACTAATGTTGTAGGCCTATGTGTTGCCTGTTGATCACACCGCACGTGTCCAAGCCGCAGTCGAATTCGCAAAATAAGTTTTTGTAGGTTATTAGTGGTCTCTGAAGCAGTAATGATTCAATCCCTGACCTCTACCAGTTTTCTCTGCAGGTACTTATTCGCGCACATTTTAAAGCGATTTGTATTCCTACTGGTAAAATCAGATGAAATGGGTACATACAATGCGGAATGAAACCTCTATTATCAATATTGTCAACCCCAAAGAAGATTAATTAATTCTGCTAGGCATGGCAGTATTGAACAGTACGTCGTTGTCTGACTCTAAGCCCTCGACATATGGTATGCAATTTATCTGGTGAGTAAATTTTTAATAAGGAAGATACTGTAGGAGGCAAGTAATGCATTCTGTTAACACAAACACGTGGTTTTTAAATACTAATTACTTTCTCATAACATCAAGAGGAGCGTCAATAAGGAATCACATGTTAGGCAGATAGACAGTCCCACTGAAAATGCACTTGAAATGGCAGGGGAGATTTCTCAGAAAGCTACACCTCAAAAGTACACCATTACTCATGAGTTGTTAGATCACACATGCAAAATTGTAGTGGACACATTTATCACTTCCCAAAATGGTCATCATGAGATCCGGTTTCATAACCGCAATGACTTCTGAGAACATCATTCATCCTTTTGAGCGTTCTTGGTATTGGCAAAAATCTGTAGGAAGAATATTACAATGTCCAGACCACAACATTGTGTACTCGTGACTGGCTTATATACCTACATCCTAATGAATGGGCACAGATCCCACTGCAAGAATGCTGAATTAGAGCACTCGCGGTACTATTCCTTTCAAAATTCAAGCTTGACATTATATTAATTATAGGCTACATACAGCACAATATTTAGCTGAAGTTTCAAGGCAAACGAATTTATATCAGCAATCAAAGTAAATGGTGGGATAAGTGCAACGATAAATATAACTTTACGGCCAATAGAAGTATAGGCACGTCTGCATTATAATTGCCTACATACACAGAAATAAATATGTAAAGCGAATACATATGAATTTATTCCTTCTTTATTTCTGTGGCTTGGTTCTAGAAGGGCCAATTTCATAAAACTTACTTTTGGGATAACTGACTTTGAAGCCTTTGTAGAAGTAACAATTTTTGTTGAGAACTTCCGACATTGGCCTCTAAGGTTTCTGTATCATGTCTATTAATAGCAACATACATTGGTACTTTTATTAAACGAAAGATAAAGACTAGTCGAGCTCAATAATGCATACATCTCATTTTTGCAAAAAATTGACATTGGCCCAAGCCACAGATTTTCCATAAAACATGTGGAAAAGTACACAACATATGTAAAATTCCACTGTTTTAAGTAGCCGAAACATAAGCCGAAAGACCTCCGACCGCGTTCACTGTTCATGAAGAAGTAATGACTTTCACAACGAGAATGCAATTTTAGCAAAGGGGATTAGGCTACTGCTGCGCTCAGCTCTTCACGAAGGGAGAAGATTAGAAATGATAGCCTAAAAGAAGAGAGAAAATGGACGTTAAAATATGTGTTTCAAACAAAGCAGTTAATAAGGTATGGGCAATGGACATGAAGACAGTATACCACCGATTGCATTTGAATGGATTCCAGCAAGAAACATCATGATAGATCGTCCTCAAATATCATGAAAGAAGGGAATTTTAAGAGCAAAGAAGGATAGGTATTTACAGTAATAGAAGGAAAATAGATGGATTGGAAGTAATGTTTTTCAAACAAATAAAATAGTATTATAAGATATTATGTATGATTAGTTTGAATTGTATATTTGGCTGCCAGAAGATGTTTTAAACATTGTAAAACTTACATCATAATAATGCTAAGTAATTTGTTTAGCATTACGCTATCCAACCCAATCGTTATAGTTTTTCTTAATCTGAAGATGGATCCTTTTAATTTTATATGGCTGAAATGCATATTTTTTCGGATTCAGTACCACAGAAAATCTAATAATTCCGGAAATTGAATCCGCTATTTCTCTAGACATAGAAACATAAAGACAGAGAGCCCACTCATGGATGTAGTTTTTTCATAAATTAATTGCTTTCAAAATTGTTTCCATGATTCTGTATAATACAACTTATAACTTTAGGTTTAGGATAAGATATTACTGCAACGGGATTTTTATAGTTGTTAACTTCTTTAATAATTATTCTTTCACCCACATAAATCAGTAATGTTTCTGGTGTTTCTGCTGTAGCTCGAAGGCCGTTCCGGCTCGCATTCTTGTCCAAATGGTTCAATTACCGACTTGAAGGTAAGGGCGCGGATCGCGGTTGACCTTACAAATCTTCGTCTGTGTGATTAGCCTCTGCGCGCAAGAATTAAGCAATTTTAGGACAAGACTTTCTTACACTGCAAAAATAAATGCCAGTTCAAGTTACGAGTGCTTTATGTACCATAACTTATCTAATATTGTAGGAGAAAAATTCCTCTGACACCGGGATTTGAACACAGGACCTTTGGCCATCCGTGCCAATGCTCTACCAACTGAGCTAAGCAAGAGTTCACTTCACAGCGCCAGGTGGAACCTCTCTCCTATTGCAAGGATGGCCAAAGGTCCTGGGTTCAAATCCCAGTGCCAGAGGAATTTTTTTCTCCTATAATATTATCATGTATTGTCCAACAGAGACAATAACTAATGGATCAATAATGCATATGCATATATCTATAACTTATCTACTTTTTTTATAGATTAATACAACATAATACTATTGTATATCATACATTCAAATGTGTTCATTGATATTTTTACACAAATTTGGGATGGAAAATTACAATTCAAAATTAGTTTGTAGGATTCACGTAGAATAGGCCTAAAGAACCCTACCAAGTGTGGAGCCTTTTGAAATGGCACTATTATTAACTCTATACCTTTCACTTTACGTTGCATACTTTTACATATTAAACAAAACATTGAAGCGAAACTGTCTCCCTCAATTTCTAAAAGCAGACCTACGTGACAGAAAGGTATGACAATCTGGATGACCACACAAAGATTAGAATCTTTTAAAAATCATAAACATTTATGTGTTATTTACTGATCTTGAAGTCCAGTTCCGGCTGATAAAAACATGACGTTAAAATAATGTCGTTTTATAAATCTGTCGTATGAGGGGCAGTCTTCTTCTTTTCCAAACATGCAAATAAATTTTACAAAATGTAACCTTATAATCTACCATATAAGTCCAGTCCATTCGAGTGGTCAAATAATGCAATGTCCAAATTTCGATAACCCTAGCGCGCTTAAGGGTATATGTACGTGAATTATTTTGAAATTTATGTTTTTTTGTTTATAGCAGTAAAAAATTGTGCTGAATTTTCTGCATCCATTGATACATAATTTATATAGGTTTAGAAATTATTTGTGCCATTTAAATGGACATTTAAATTTGTTTACATGCTCTGAGCTACTATGTATTCACTATTAACTTAAAATTGAATTTTCCGGTAACTCTTATTTTTCACACATATTGTTAGTTAGCTCCACAACCATTAGAGATAGAAGGCTGAAATTTTGTACACTAATTTTACATGCATATATGCATAAAGTAGACTACAATGATGCCTATAGGTATAAATTTAAAGAAAATGTGTCATGAAATATTGATCAAATTTCAAGATATTTTATATGCGATATATAAAAATTAATTGCATTAAAAATAATAACTTCAGCTTATAAAAGTAGTCTACTTTGTAGAAAAATATGTTCATTATATGCATTAAAAAAATAAAAGGCGTCAGAGAAACCAGAAAAATGTTATCTCTATAGGAAGTGATTAGTGCATCTGAATTAATTTTTTTCTTGCTCCTATAAAACGTGTAATTTAAAATTATCTTGGTCAATTTTTTATACTTTTATCTGCTAGTTATGTTCTAGTAAGCCTTGTTATAGGATCCTGTAATTTTTGTCCAGTTATGAGTTCATTTTCTTGTAAAATTTTAATATTTTAGAACCTGCGTTTTTTTATCTTTTTGTGGTTGTTCACGTACATATACCCTTAAAGAAAAATGCGTTTCTCCGAGATGGATTTGTAAACAAAATACGACCATATGGTATTTATCATTATGTGATCTCGAGTAGGCTTTATTAAGATTATTCCATGAACAAAATGTAACGGATTTTGTAACTAATTATTATTTTATTTTGTTGATATAAGATCACGGCATACTAAGTCCATAAATCGACCCGAGTTCCCTATGCCACCAATAGTGCATACCACATCATGAAGTGTGTTGTCGTAGTTCCTTACATCAAAATTCTATAAAAACACACGAACTGGTTTGCAGCGAATCGAAATTGTGTTTTTAATCAATGGACATTTATGTTATTTCAATTTTCCAACAAGTTATGTTGTATAAAATAATGTGTTTTCATTCTGCTCACAGGCAGCATGTGAAGAATTAATCACAGCACGTTGATGTCTTACGTGTCCAGTAATAAGCTGACGCTTTATCAAATAAAATTCATGCTTGCGAGGAAGCATATTATAAGATAAACGACCGTGGTTGGTCTATATCAGAAGAATTGCTAAATGTTATTGGTCAATATCAAACACGCGGCGTGTGAATGGAATAGTCTACTATAAAACCTTGAAAGTTGTAACATACATTTACTCAAGTCTCAATAAGATATATAATACAGGAATAACTAGAACGGTAGTCCGTGTTTAGACTATATCCCGTTTTTTTTATAATTAGGCCTAGTATATTTTCTTACAGAAATGTCAAATTACATTTATTCGATTTGCGGCATTAACTGAGTCAAAGGTTTTATTTCCAAATAACTGTGTAGAATTTTGAACAGAAATTATGGTACAATAACACGGTCTAATTTAAGAATTATGAAAGAGAAGGTCAACTTGTTGAATGCGATAAAAATTGCAAGGTCACTATCGCCAATTAGAAACAAACGGAATTTCAAAAAACCTTAAATACTGACTTTTCTAGAACTTTATTTATTAAGATTTTAAAGATTACATACAAACTATGAAAGATTTGAAGTTGTAATTGCAATAAACTAGACTTCCTTACAGTACAAATCATCAGAAAGTAATGTAATAAGGCAATTTACACCATGTTTTATTAATTATAGTTACAGAAACTATAACTTAAAATAAAACCAAAGAAATGGTTCCGAAATGATGCTTGTAAGTGAAAGTAAACAGCCCTATAAACCTGTCATAGAAGGAATTTTCATGTGACATTCCTCTAAAAAGGTAATAATGACTGTCAGATTAACAGCATAGGCCTATTTCAAATTACGGATAATTGCGCAGTAATCCAGTTAATGCCATTCCTGTGAAATAATATGTAATGAAACAATTTCCGACTTAGCCCTACAGTATGTTAAAGATAACTAAAAATAATCCTAAAAAATTCATAAATATACCGTATATGTATTTAAAATAAAGCAAAAAAGAGTAGGCTACAATAATTGGGCGCGGAATTCGAACGTCTCTTTATATAAGCACTGGGGGATGATTTATTTATAACTAAAGTTTTTGGAATTGCATCTCGTGGACTTAACGAACGATGTGGTAAGCATGCAGCCTCTCAGGGCCAATATCGATGTTTTCTTGATCGGATCCGATGGTTCTTCAATATTGTTCTTATGAGGTTGAGCGCATCCCGCCAGACTCCTTACCTCAGAAACATTCCAGGAACTACGACGGATTGAAACCGGATCTGTGGGTCCAAAGTCAGGTGGTCTTTTATGCAAGATTGCTTACAATTTTTCCAGTGAATTTATAGTTTTAGGCCTCAGTAATTTGAAAAAATAGCTCCTTATGCTGTTCTTCTTCTACAGTCTATTTCGTTAATGTAAATATCTAGTAATCTATTGATTAAATCAAATTATAGTTTTCTATATTATTATTTTTATTTAATAGTGCAGTTTAATAGTGCAGTTTATCTCTACCTAACCTACAGGTCATGGTAATAACAATTTATTTTCTTGTACATAATATCAAACAGTAATTAAGGCGGTGTGGAAAACAAGAAAATTATTGTGCTGGCGCCAAGAATATTGCGCCATTTCCAAAGAAAATTATTGCTTAGTGACGTAAACTATCAAGACAAGTATAACTTGTATTTATTCCAACGATTGCTCAGAAAAGAAACAATGATTTATTAGAAAGATTACATAATATAATTTATGCCGGAGGGGATTCATTTTCCATCGTGAAATTGCTCACGATAAAACAAACATGGTCATCAAAAAGAAGGATGGCGGATCGAAATACGAAACTGCATTGCAGAATGAAAAATTTGTAGGGAGATTCATATGTATCTTGTTTCTTAGATATCGCCCAGAATTAATTAGTATCAATAAGTGAATTCATGCTTGTCAGAATCGCTAAGGTGTGCAATGCATTGGGGTAAGTTTAAGTTTGTGTATTTGCATTTGAAATAAAATAAAATAAATTAAAAACTAGGCTTATGACACATTGTATAACTGTCTTTCATTTTGAAAAATGTGAAACTCAATAACACGGTCAGGAGAACATTTTCATACATAGGCCTATGGATTTTGAAAATTTACTAAAAGGGGACACTTTCACGTATTTCTCTGCATCCATTTAAAATGAACTAACTAGGCCTATGCTCAACCTACAAAGTCAAAGAACTGATAATGTAGGCTAAGTATAAGTACTAAATTGTCAGGTGATGAGAGTTATCGCTATAGGCCTACATGGCTACAGCCTATATATATATATTTTTTAAGAAATTAATTCCAGATGGAATCTCAAGTGAATTATTTGTAGTCTACAGATTTATTTAGAAATCATGAAGAAGTAATAGGCCTATAAGTAAAATTATATGTGGAATTAATTTCTTTAAAAGCGCTGTCATCTATGTATAGAAATAATTCTCATCACCTGACAATTTAGTACTTATACATTATCAGTTCCTACACTTAGTAGGTTCAGCATAGGCCTATACTGCCTTCGCAGCTTAGCGCATGGGTCTGGCATGCAAGCGTTCCCGGGTTCAAATCCCGAGGCAGGCAGGTGTGTCATTCGTGGTGGACGAAATCGTGACTTGGGGGGTTTTCTCGTGGATTCTTTCGTTTCCTCCTTTCATTCCACTAACACTCTTCCCACTTGACCTTCAATCCCCCCTCATTATCATCCTGTTTCCTTTCCCGGCTTTCGGGCCAACTTCCGCTGCAGTGTCCGCTGGGATTGACCCAATGGGCCGAACTTGTGGCCTACGGTTTTAGGATCGTTCCCAACCTACCTCTCCTCCTCCGTGGGGTTCCAAACATACCTACATACACAGGCCTATATTAACAGCGTAGGTGGATTCTTTTCGTCCAAACGTTACGATTTTTGTTATATTTCTCACCACTATATTTGAATTTAGTGTAAATTAAGAAGTAAACCTTTTGATGTCAACTGTGGTAGTGTAGAAAATAACTTAAATCACGAAATATCCACCGAATTAAAAAGAAATTAACAGAGAAATCACCCACTTTATTTCACCAAAAAACCAGGCTCCTATACACAAATTACAATGGGAATATAATTATGCATTGTATACTTTTAGGGATTGCATCAGGTAAACAGGATAATTACAACTTCCAGTAGTGGCCTATTAGCCTTCTGTAGAGGTTTAAAACAAACGGCCGGATGTTTTCAACTTCAAGGAAGTTCCTACCTTAAATCAAATCACTATTCATTATATATCATGTTGCAACACCACCGAGTAGCAACAATTATCCTGACAACATTAATTGCATGATTTGAAAAATGTGAGTGGGAGGGAGATAAATAATAAAGGACGTTGCAATAACAGAAAAAAATCCTTTCACAAGGTTAACTTATGATGCAGCATGCAAAGAAATCCTAACCTTGGACAGTTGTGCCAGGAGTGTCAATTTGTATGCATCATTACGTTTTACCAACACAATGACATGCAACTATGCTGGCAAATATGATTTGTAGAGACCACAGCTGCAGAGGTATAAGTTACGTTAACAGAATACTCATGTTAAAAATGCCAATAGCATCCTTTGTAAAATCGTATGTCTTACGTCTGCGAAATGAAATTTTCTATCGGTGTCATGAACTACTACTTATTTTTATTTGCATAAGTGTCTCTAAAAATAAATTAATGAAGTCTCGAGAAGAAACGACATTACTGAATGGACAATGGTGGTAAAAATGAATTGGAGTCAGGCTGGGACTAGCGACCTTAAGAGGGCGGCGGAAAAGGCCAGAGGGCGCCATTGCTATTACCGAAGGAATGGATACGAATGGTATAGTCAAATTTAATTTCACATAACTTAGTTTAATAACACAGCACAGACTAAAGGTCTAAAGGAATATCGAAGTTCTATCAGTAGTTATAACAACTTTAATTTAACAGACTGACTTTTTCCTGTAATCCCTACGGTGGGGTATAGGGCCTCCAATTGAAGGTTTCAGTACCTACATTAATTTTGTTACGCATATTTTCCAAGAGAGAGGACAAAAGGAGCTTACCTAACAAACTCGGAACCTAAGGTATTACTTGGATGTGAAAGGACCGAGGAATTTTGTCCAGAGGGTCCTCAGTCTAAAGTCCCTCCCGGAGGACACCGTGTCAACATTTTTGTATCACGCTTACAGTGCATAAGAAAGACCCAATTTTCTTTCATTGCCATAATGAGGGTGGGTGGAAGGATCTCGAGACAGTCCGGACAGCCCTCCCTCGCCCTCTCTTCATAGAGGACGTCTTATTTATTTACAATTTGTGAAAGGTGACAGGTTAATGTTGGGTTAAATGAGACATTAAATGATAAATCGATAAAATAGTTAAGCAAGCAATACAGAACATGACGTAAAATATGTATGGAGCCAAGTTTTAAAAATTAATTCCTTTAAGTATTCACCAAATGAAAGAAATACCGTATGTCTTTATCTGCATAGATTTAAATATATTTACTCTTTCGAGCAATAAAAGTTACCAATACAGAACGCTGGGTCTACATCAGCAACCTAAGCCTTATTATATGATTGTATTTAATACTTTTCTGTAATAAAGTTATTTACACCTATAGCTGTTCATGAATAAGCAGACCTTACAGGTGAAGGATTCTTGAGAGCTACATAAATGTTATGTCGTGAACGAATTTCTAATAATATAGCACGGGTGGCTAATTTCCCGACTTTTGGGAGCCGCAATCTAAGGGACGAACTTTGAAAAGGATCGCATTTAATTTGGGATATTACAAATGAAGGTAAAGCCTGTAGTAGACCCTAATAGTATTTTAGTTAACAAATATGTGGATTGTAGACAAATATTAATTGATTTTGTACCGGTACATCACTTAACGTGTTCATAATTGCAGACATACCCACAAATCATTTAACACTTCTTCGGGTGTCCATTTGAGCTATTAGTTGCTTGAAATCTGGTTGGTGATTACTTAAGACAGTTCATACAAGTTCACTTAAATGTACAGGTAGGGGGAAAAAAGCGAACCGACTCTCGTAGCTGATTTCAGAGCCTTGTGATACGTAAATAAAGAGATGTAACGGAAACGTTTGTTTTCACAAGCAATGCAAATTTCGTGAAATTATTTCTCAATTCAGGCAATTTATCGGCTGTAGAACAAATTTCAATACATTTCCTGCTATCCTGTGAATGCCGCTAGGCATGCGCAGTGACTCATATCGGCAACTTAGATATTTTAGTCGGTCCGCTTTTCCCCCCCCCCCTTCTTGGACATAAATTTCAGTGTTGCATATAGTGACTCACAAGTATAGGCTGCCTCCCCCCCCTCCAAAAAAAAGTCTATTGGTAGGTTACATTCTTTTAATCTTGGATACTTTTGTTTCCAAAATTGTCTAGTTTGGTAATCACTTAATTTTGTTTTAGTCCGTCCTCTTGAATCTACAGTAACTGCAACCTTACAGCTGCCGAATCAACCTTAGTTAGCCTTGAAACGGGAAAACTATTCTTCATTACGTCAAGAAATGGATTTCTCCGTAAAACAGAAATACCCAGCTTTGTCAGGATTTTGTGAGGAATCTTGTAAGAATGGTAAAAGAGCTGTATGCGACTCGCAGGCTTTGATGTGGCCACCCCTTGTAATGCAGTAGGGCGTAGTATTGATATAAATAAATCACAACATATCCACTAAAATGGAATTTATTAATTATTTTTTCTATTTTACTCGTGAACTAGTCTATAAACGACAAATCATATATTTTTTTAATTCCCTCGATAAGTGCCTATGCGATACGTTGCTCGTGCATTTATAAGTAGTTTCAAAAGTATACTACTTATGGTAATACATTGCGATCAATTCCACTTGTTTATCACATGTTTAACGCATGTCCATCTAATGCTTTTCCCAGGGTCACATTATTATGAACGGTGCATGTGCCAATATGCTTGCCTATGTATATTGAGTTGACCATACGTTCCATCTCTTTCTTTCCTCTTTTCTTCTTCCTGTTAAGCATGTTTAAGTTATTCAAGTTATTCTTTTATACCCATTACCTTGGCGCCCAGCCGGCTACTGTGTAGAACTAGGCTATTAAATATCTTCAGTATACATAAATACCTTCAAATTACGTTCACATCAAATAGTCACTGTTAAAAGCATAAGGCATCATTTAAAAATGAAGTGTTAGGTGAGTTTGTGAGGGGTGACAGATGATGTCAAATGAACCTACTTTTGCTTAAAAATTAATATAATGGTCTCACTCCAGCATACAGCTAGATAACTTTGAAATCCAGTAGTTTATCCCATAGCAATTCGGTTTTATTAGTTTCTGTTCTGGAATGGCGTAACCTGCTAAACTTATCTGCACCTTCAGTAGCCAAATACCAAGTTACATAAAGTTAACACTAAACTCGGAAAGCTAATAAACCGTGTCACAATTACAGCATAGTAGAATAAAATAAAATGTACAATTAAAACCATCAGCTCAACAACCTTTCGACACTCTTACCCCAGCACAGCAAGATGCCCATGACATAGAAGTGTTGTGAGGCCTACACAGCATAAAATAATGGTTGAGTTGATAGTTTTAATAATAATAATAATAATAATAATAATAATAATAACAATAATAATAATAATAATAATAATAATAATAATAATAATAATAATAATATATTTCATTTTAATATTTTAATACAGTATGGTAGACAAATGAATTTATGATGTCCTCAGGCCCATCGTTTAGTTTTGGTTTTATTATTCATCTCTATTTTGGATGAATTCTTTACCACGTGATGGAGTATACAGTATCATACAATGAATTTTCCTACCTAGGTATGCCCATTATAGTGTTACGGCAATCATGTTTGTATTATCATATAACCAGCTTAAATTCCACTTCACTCTAATTTATTCGGTTAGTAATCAGTAATTTTCCAGCCTGTTTTTCTTTGTTTTGGTGCTCCTAAGAGACACTTTCTGGCTGATAATTAGTGTGGGAGACTTTTCTGTGTATGTCTTAACGCAATACCTATAGAACTCTGTGGAATATTTAGGTTTACCAATAAATAATAATCTATATTGGAATAAATCTTTTGAAATTTTCCAAAATCTTTCATTAACGTTATTTTTATTGAAGTTCTCTATCTAAGACAGTGTCTTTGTGAAGTACGGTAGGCCTATAGTATTTCAATGATTAAGTATTTATCTATAATTAATACTTATTTTAATATATGAAAATCTGTATACAAAGCTTATTAATTGCATTATTGGATTTTGTGGTTATATTAAAAGGATGTGAAATAAATATAAAGACTTTAATAGCTGTTAAAGCATTTAAGCAGTGGAAACTTGAATTTACGATTCCAATAAATGGCATACATTTAAGGTTAAAATGTTGTATATCTTCTATAAATGTTCTATATAGTGTGCGTCAGATTTCTTTTAACTATTCTAGATTATGCTTACAATAATAGGACAGCAGATTTAATAGAAATCACTTCATAATCGAATTTGCGGAGCTACAATGTTAGCAGATACTTGTTATTGGAGCCGGGATTTTTACTCCTTACCTTCACACAGTAGAAAACCAAAACTGTCCATGGTACACCATATGACGACTACTTTGGTGAAGTTTCATTTTACATATTTTTACAAATTTGTAGGAAATTTAAATATTCTTGTGATATTACATGAATTTAAATATTCAACCATTTTGATATCTATATTTGTAAATTGCTTTGTTGAATTCAAAACTAATGTTCTGCCTATTACCACTTGGCACAATAGGTGCCTTAAGATGATGATGATGATGATGACAACTCTTGAAGGGAATGACCACATCAACAGCTAAATAAACCTGTTAAATGGGTTCTAACAAAGATTCCAATGAACTACTGTGTAGCAAGAGCCCTTGATAAGACATGGCAATATTTTCTCACGTCACCGCACAAGGGTTGCAAAGTTCTGGACAGGGTTTACTGAATCTTGCAAACGTATGTTGTTTGTGTAGACTAAAATTAGTCAGTGTCAAATTATAATTAAAGGCATTATTAATCCTCCTGAGGGGATCTCCTTAGAAAGATTCCCTTCTTAAGATTGATCCTCGTTACATCATGTGACGCTGAAAGGTCGTTTTCCTCCTATAAGAACATTTTTTCCGATCCAACGACCTCAGAGAATTTATGAACATTAGCCTATATAATTGTTCACCATGTTGAAAAAAAAAGTGTGCATGGAACGCCACGCGATAGAAGTGAAACTTGTTTTTATTTTTTATTTTTTCAGTTTTGAATTATTGGATTTTTCAATTTTGGATTGTTCGACTTTTTAATATTGGGTTTCTGGACTTTTTAAATTTTGGATTTTTAAAATATTTGTTCTTTTAATCTTTTCTAATTTTGGAATTGTGAGTATTTTTAATTTTCGATTTTTTAAGTTTTAGATCTTTGAATTTTGGATTTTTTCATTTTCGATTTTTAAATTTTGGATGTTTTATTTTTAAATTTTGAATTTTTTATTTTTAAATTTTGGATTTTTAAATTTTTAAATTTTGATTTTTTTAAATTTTGGATATTTGGCTTTTTTAATTATGGATTTTTTATTTTTGAATTTTTGGACTTTTTAATTTTGGATCTCTTAATTTCTAATTTTCAAATTTTGGTTTTCTTAATTAGGGATTTTTTAAATTTTGGATCTTTGAATTTTTTTTATTTTTTGGATTTTTAAATTTTGGATTATTTAATTTTGGATTTTTAGATTTTCTTTAAATTTTGGATTTTTAAAATTTCGGATGAGCTTAATCATTGAGTCGATTTTTTTCTGTGCAGTCCGTTCCGTCACACCTCACTAATTTCGTGACGATTTTGAGCGTTACACTAATTTCGTGACGATTTTGATTTATCCCTACCGCGGCTAAAGAAGTTTCACTTCAAAAAAAAATTAATGTATTATTGTCTCTTAATCAGCATCATAAATAAATGGTATTAAATACGTGAAATTACACACTTTCATGGTTTAAATACTTTGTTACATATTTAATCAATTTTCACTACATGTTTATGTACAATTTTCCAAAAGAATCTATATAAAAATCCTACCTCTACTTAATACTAGCTACAGACAACCTACCGCTAATGTAAACAGGTAGTACATTATTTTATTGCTAAAAATAAAAAAAAGTGTGTCCATATAGAATGAGTCGTCAGGCTATGTTCTATTTCTATTTCACTATTAGTTGCTTCTATGGATCTGTTGATTTCATTAATGTGCCAATTCAACACACCAAACAATCTATAACAGTTGGACTAGCTTATTTTTCTCAAAACATCATGATATAAAAAAAATTAATATATGCCTTGATCTTTGTGATGTACTTTAACGTATGCCTTGATAAACTGAGACAGAAAGGGCAAAGCGTTGTTCAAAGTGAATCGCATTTATTAATAAAGAAACAGACCTCACTCTCTAGTCAATAGTAATTGGGCACATGTTGATACAAACGTTTTCATGTAATCGATGCCAGATGAAATTAAATGCAAAACTCGTAAGTCACCCTGATGTGTGAATATATGTAAGAAAGAAGGACTTATAGCTTACTTCTCTCCCAAGACCTCTTAAACTGGAGTGATTTTACATAAGTTATCTTCATTTCCTCGAGGTCTTAGTAAGACCATCACCTAAGAAAGATCCTTGAACGAACAGGAGGGCTTGAAATAAGTATTCTTTTGCTGTATTTGAACTTTAGAGATTTGGGGTTCTTAGGGATGTGTTCACCAACGCCGATAATCTGTCTGATCCTGGTTTTTAGACTGAAAAGCTGAGATATTGTCCATTTTGTGTTTCACCAGCTACAGTAACTTGATTTTTCGATAATATCCAAGTTAATGCTTTACCGGTGAAATATCGGCCAGCAAAACAGGATAAACCAAGCTAACTGCGAAATCAAGATGGCGCGTAGGCGAATGGAACATCTGATCAACATGAGAGATGATCACAGTGACGAGGAATATGAAACTGAACACAAAATAAGGCACCCTAATGGATAAAGGAACGTATGCCGTACTTGGACATTTATGACATTAATTTCTGCACAAGATTCAAGGGGAAAACGAAATTATCTGCTATACGCCACAGTGAGACATCTAGTGACCATTTTTAGAACTACTAGCTAGAGACAGCGTGAGGGGAAACTTTCTGTTGCTATGGCAACGTATACATTTCATGTCCGGACGTAGCCAATAGACAGTCTTCCCCCCGCTGATTCACACAACAACCGCCAGATAACGTTGGTTACTATTACGAAAAATTTAAGGGTCAGACAAGTAGTAAACAAAACCCAAGCTTTTGAAAACCAAGGTGACAATCTATGTGGTGAAACCCGAAAGGTTTACTGTTTGAGATAATGGATTAATCGTAGTTTTTATCCACGATACCGAGAAATTTTATCCGTGTTGGTGAACACAGCCCTTAACACGCTATAGAGCTCTGCGCTTTTAAGATGGCCGCCGAGAATGAGGTATTGTCCACTTCCGGTTATCTCAGAGGCCTGTGTTTACAATACAGTTCTGTGCTTGTGTCTTGTTTTGGAAGTAATTATGCCGATTAACTGCTATGTTTTCGGCTGTTCAGCAGTTGAAAACAAGCATTTAGGACTTAGTTTTCCAAAAGAAAGGGTTGTTTTTCAAGAATGGATGGTAAAATTACTCCATGGAAAAACACCTTCCCAGTATTCTCGTGTTTGCAGCTGTCACTTCACAGAAGATGATCTTAATGTTCCTTTGAGCAGTTTTGGCGAGTATTTCATGTTTTTTTTTAAAGTGATTAAGATATTTTTGATATAACTTAGTAGATGTTGAGGAAAATTTATAAGTCTATGAAATAATAAGTATACCTGACCAACTAAACCTCGTTTAGGCTCATAATCA
The DNA here is from genome assembly GCA_964059195.1 of Ectobius pallidus. Lineage (NCBI taxonomy): Eukaryota > Metazoa > Arthropoda > Insecta > Blattodea > Ectobiidae > Ectobius > Ectobius pallidus. Next base: position 57,448,378 of record CAXKWD010000004.1, on the reverse strand, counting down.
AGTTTAATTTCCATGTTAAATTAGTATTTCATCTTTTCAGTGTAATTTTTGTAGCCAATTTATTTGGTCATTTGTTTTGACATTTAAGATTGTCAATGTCAATCGAAATTTCTCCCGTAACCGATAAAATGGTCATTCTTTATTGTAATTGAGTAAAAAACAAACTACATAATTTTTTTTAGGAAAACATGGGTCCGGGCTTCATGATCTTTTAGAGTAGAATGTGGGCCTAGGCCTAAGGATAGGTTAAATGTATGTGAAAATGTCCAGATTTATTGTATACCTGTAATGGAAACTCTTGTAACAAGTAGATCAAAACCTGATAAAGAAAAATGTAATCATAATAGGCCTATAGTTTATTATAACACTAATTTTGTACATGTCATGTTTTTTAACATTCAAGATTTTTTAGGTAAATCAGATATGTTATGTATCATGTCATCAGACAATAATTTGGAGGTAATTGGGATGGCGGAACACTGGCTGAGCCCAGAAAATATAAATTTGTCAAATACTCAAAATTTTAAAGTAGCCTCTTATTTTTGTCGTAGTCATAAAACGCATGGTGGTTCAGCTATTTTTATTTAAAACGAATCAAAAGACAATAGCAACTGTACAACTAATCATTTTTATTGGTATTTTTCAGAAGATGCAAAAATACTGTTTGATAATAAACATTTACATTATGAAGTAGCCCCTCAGAAAATGCTTTGTTAAATTTTGTGTGTTGAATAATGATGCCCTTCTTAGTTCAAATAACAAAGTCACACCTGTGAATATCAGTCAGTAACATCTGTGCCTGTACTTGTGCATAATGTTTCTTATTCACTAACTTGAACTTAATAAATTTTCTAATTGCTAGATTCCGGTCAGCTTTCATACTGCTGCCTGCCCTACGCTTTTCGAACTAAGTGGTTATGGAGTCATCGTCAAAAAGTTTAAACCGTTCTTTCTTGAATGAATTTATCTTGAAGAAATTTGTCGAAGGATAGTCGTGGGTACTTTCTGATTCTTTAACCTCAACTTCGAATAAGGCAAAGTTCCTATCTGGATTTTTTCCTCGCCTGAGCAACCTGCAACCAAACCAAACAGCGTCGTATATTAGACTGTGTGTTCAATAAGTTATGATACGAAAAATTTAATGCATATTTGTAAAAGAAACATGAAAATAAATCGTGCAACAGTATACAAAAATATTTGAGACCGCAGGCATATTGCACCATATTAGAACAGGTAGCGAACGTTTCAGAAGACAGGTAGCTTTGATTTCTCACCTTGCAATCAACTCTTGCTTCGTTAACTTTGAAATATTTGCTGCACCATCTTCGGATAACATCCTTTTTAACTCCTTCACTGTAAAATTGGCGAACCGTCCCGAACTCGTATTGAAAACACACAAGAGTGAGGAAACCGGAAGTTGACAATACCTGAATGTGGAGAGCAGCGCGCTCAAGTGGGAGGTGGAAAAACTACAAAAGCCCAGAGCTCTATAGAACCATGACACTGGAACAATGGATTTTCTTCCTTTCCGAAGGATGGAATGCTGCGCGTTTTCATGCACGAAAGAATCACAGCTTCAGATGAGTTCCAGTTCACAATATTGGGATTACTTAAAAATATGCGCGGCAATTGATGATTCCAAATAGAATTGTCACTAAAACATATGATTTGACACTTCGTAAGTGTTTAGAGCAATAATACCAAGTTGTTTATTTCAGAGGCCCTACAGAGCCTTCCACACACAAAAAGGCAGAATGGTAAATGAAGACGACCTTGAGTGAATGCCAGAGACGTGACAGCTCATGTCGAGATGAATGGTTTGAATTGTACGTGGCGCCACTGATCTGAGGCGCGGCTACTATGAAACATGTTTGCTTTTTATGTGCAAATGTTGAGGTGGGCACCAGCCTACGCATATTAGTAATTATTTTGCCCGGCAAATAACAACAACAATAATGAATATGGTGAATATATCGTAAAATAATCGTGAGTGAGACCATGATTATGCTAACATTCCACTTATGAAACTATCTCAGCTGCAGTGACCAGTGATGTGAGATTAAGAAATAAGTTAACATTGAAAAATTTTATAAAAATATTTCTTTATAACAATTAATTTTAAAAAAATCGTCTTAAGAGGATGTAAATAACACTTAATGTGTTTGTAGTCCACAGCAATAATTCAAATTGCTCCAAAAATATTTTGAACCGATATATTTAAGTACAAAAAACGGAATGCATTCAAACAAAATAGCTATGAAGGCCTACTGTTGAATTTTCACGATCATATGATTTCTGATGATAATGGGGACTGGAGAAAGCTGCAAAATGACTAACTTCATAACCAGTACTCTTCACCGATTATAATAAGGGTAATTAAATTACGGAGGATGGAATGGACCGGACGTGTTGCGCGGATGGGGAAGGAAAGACATATCTCAAAAGTATTGACTGGGAAACTCAAAGGAAAAAGACCACTTGAAAGATCTAAACATAGGTGCGAGAACAAATTAGAATATACGTATATATTTTTAAGGCAAGTAGGATTTCCAAGGGATAGTTGGATGGAGTTAGCACAGAATAAGGTTGAATGGCGGGCTCATGTAAGCTCGGCAATGAACCTCCGGATTCCATAAAATGGATATTCCAGTAGCTGGCTTGGGAATTGTATATTGCCATTGAATAAGCAAGTAAGTGAGTAAGTAGTCAAAATAAAACTGGCCGCCGTTCAAAAAATTTAAGTTTCAACGTGTTATTCAGTGATCGGTTTGGATTCCCAGCTTTGGTCTCAAGAATTCATATATGTCTTTTGGTTATATTAATGTTTAATATTATACATTGTAATATATGAGAACTATGTGAAGAAACGTATCCCAATGTTGAAGCCTTCGCTTCGGTTAGTTACATTTTGACTGTGTTTAGGTGACTGTTAATCTGAGGGTAAATCTAATGATTTCTTTTTAGGTCAATCGAAAGGAAGAGAGCATCAAACGGACTGCGCTAATTGCTTCAGAAAAGGCCAAATCACGTAAAAGTTATAATTTGAGAAGAAAGAAGCACAATATACAGTTACACATTACCCTCTACCCTGAAAAGATTAGGAATGGATATGCTGAATGTTTAGAATATTTAGTTTTTATATCTTTTTCTTCTTCTTTCTTTCGTCACTGATTAATATTCTCTTTCGTGTACCTTACAAGCTAGTGCTTTACGAGGGGTTGAGGAGGATAAATTCAGGCACTGCACGTCATAGGCTATTAACTGGTGTTAGATAAATTAAAATCCAGCATTCGCCTTGTTGAATGGGAAAGTCACAGAAAACCCCCATAAAAACTTTGACTTTCCCCAAGATTTGAACCCTAGAACTCCCAAATGTGAATCTTTATTTTAAGCGTCTTGAGCGTTTTACTTCGTTACTTTTAATCTACTGATTCATCTCGTTTATTAGGTCTATCCGAAATCTTATAGGCCTATATCATTGTAAGTAGTTGGTAATAAGATCTAGATAACTTAGAAAAGCACTATGCAATAATTATTAAAGTAAATCACGAAATTTAGATCACTATAAGATAAAATTTTTCATTAATTCATTTATGAACTGAATATGATCTTTCCGCGTCTTTCCTGATAATTCGAGTTTTGTTTTTTGTTTTGTTATGTAAGCATATTAAATATAATACTTCATGAAGCCACGCATGATGCACCAGTTTTAATGAAATAATGTGAAACAAAGGAAATTAGGTAAGATCATCAACCATTCGAGGTGCAGAGTAATCTTATCTTACAATCACTAAAATCACTTAGGTTTATTTAAGCAATTGCTAGGATATCTTCACTATAAACACTTGACCATATGTACCAGAATTATGTTTTGGAATGTGTGGATGTCAACAGATAAGCAATCTTCTGCAGGGAATTCGCAAGTAGAATTAATTAACAAACATCCCAGTGGCCAAGTTCCAACACCACATACCTGACCTTGACCAAAGAACAGATGAACGCACCATGCCACACCCAACATAGTACACTATAATACGGGCGGAGCAGAATACGAAAAATTCACTAGGTTTCGCATAAGCATATCTAATAGATACGTAAAAGCAAGGCAGTTCGGTTTTTGTAGAGAAGTCAAGTACGGCCAGCGCCCTTACATTGCTTCCATCTATATTTGGAAAAGGCCTCTTAGAAAGAAGAAAAAAATCTTTTTTAAGAACTTGAAATGTTGCTGGCTGCAGAATCTTGTTTCCTTTTAAGGAGTGTATTCTTGGAAAAAGATGTGCAGCATCCTTTACGTTACGTAATATTATGTAATCATTTAGCACCTTCTATAGTCTACTGCTATGCCTAACATATAGGCTAACAGTAATTATTGAACATATATGTTTTTGAAGTCTTGCATAAGGGAGGTTCCTAGGCCTATCTGAGGCCTACCTAAGTAAACTAGATCAGAATATTATAGTAGAGACAGAGAGACGGTGGACTCGTGCTCCTTCGGGCGATCGGACATATTTCCAATCCACTATCCAGGTTCAATTGTCTTTGGACATGTGAGTCCTGTTTCACCCATTCTTCACATATTTATCCCCTTAATTGAATTGTGTTTCATTTTTAATGCAATACGGCAGCGGGCACGACGCACGTACGGGTGAATGTATCGTTCCACCGAAAACTTAATTTAGTTTTACCCTTCAAGCTATATATAAGGAGTATGATATTCTTTCTATGAGTAAGTTAAAAATATTTTACATAATTTTTGCAAGGTAAAACGTTTAGTTTAATTCAAATTATGTGTATTATAACTTTTATTTTCATAAGACAAACCTGTACATTTGTAGGTGCAAACTGTGAATGGAATAAAAAAGTTAAGTACCAAAAAATGTTTAAATGTAACTCAGAACACATGGCTTGATTATACTTATCCTTTATTGAATATGTTTAAGCTTAAAATATTACAGCATTTTTTTCCTCGTTTTGATTTGTATTACAGGGCATGAAATATATATAACTTTTCGTGTAACGGTTATGATAGTGTTTAAACTTAGTAAAATTTTCCATATTATTAAAAACATAGGCTACAATTTAGACTAATCTGAAATACATATAATCAAAAAGAAATAATACAAACGTTTAAAAATGAAGCGTACAAGAGGAAGTAATAGTCTAATACATCAGTCAAATATCTGATAATATTTATCTTCTTGGCCATAAAACAATCCACCCCCCCCCCCAAAAAAAAATTCACATCGTATTCAAGATTCTAATGAACGCAATAAATAGAAATTAATTGATCTTCAGCCAAAACACTTCTCAAAATTCTAAAATTATTTTCGATATTATGATATCAATTATGCATTTAAAAAATTTAATTTCCTTCAACGTGCATTTAGTCATCTCCCTGCGGGCGGATAAGTGGAGGGACAATAATTTTGCGAATGATCACTAAAAGTGCTCGCTAAGAGAAAAAATATACAGGAATAAAGAACAGTACATCTCGTACAACTCTGAAAAATCAACATCAATTATACAGCAATTCTGGTAGTTTCCTGTGTACATATACCTATTTATTTGGGTTACGGGCTTGTATAGCCTACGCGTGGCTTGTCTGGTATGGCATATATGTAGTCATAAAACAATGAATGATAAAAATTAACAAGCAGTAGACAAAATTATAAAATTTTCGTTTGATTTATTCCTTATCCAGAATATAAATCAGATGCGAATTAGTAGAATGAACAAAGAAATGAAGAGATGAAGGCTTGGGTTAACCTGATGCTGATGGCGAGATTGCAAAAGAGCAGTCAAGTCGGGTATATTTATCAGAATGCACTATAAGATGCTTGTTCTCTCCCAGAAACCCATATAAAATAGGCAATAAAATGCGAAGCTCTTTTGTTTTACGAGCTCCAAGACAATGCCCTCTGAATTTTCCAAGGTCCATGTCTAAAATAAATAACGAACTCTTGGCTTTTTTATTTCATTGTTCCAATGCTGAAATGGAGCACAAGAAAAGAAATCTAAAGCAATTTTCTGGTCATTGATTCCAATCCCGAGTTCCTGAGCACGTGTGCCCTATTGGCATATTTCTTTTCCTGGCCATGAGAATCAAGTCGTCGTCTCATCTTATAGCAAGGCTGATCCCAAGGCCGCAAGGGCGATGATCCATTCAAACTATTTTTTGGAGAATAATCAGTAGCACGAAGGATTTTTCAGATGAAAGATTTTGCCACTATCTTAAATATTCTTGACACCGCCCCAGACGCATTCCCAATTTAGGAATCTCGAGGTCATTTCTTACGCACACAACCTATATCTGCATAATGAAACTGGATGTAGCCAGGGCCGTTTGGAATGAAACTGACTGGATAGGAATGCAGGATTTATTTTTGTTTCAGCCATGGATATAGGAAGTTTACTCGTAAATAATTTCTACTGCGTTAACGAGCGAAATGGCCGAGAAGGTAGAGTCTTGGACCGTTGACGAATAATTTGACTTGGGTTCTTTCATGATTTCCCCGGTGATAGAGAAAAATGACTAATTGGAAATTTATTCACCCTAATCCATTGTCGCTACTTCGTCCTGTATCATAGCCATTACAATTGAATATTAGCCGAAATTAACAAGCCATAACACATCAACATTAGCACACAGAAGGCCATCAATATTTACATGGTCTAATCTGGTATTTCTAAAAAACCCGAATTCCTTATATGACCTCATATTCAAAGGAGTGTAAATAAAGCTGATTAAAAAAAATCTATCAAGTTACTTTTTACTCTGCTCTTGGAATAAAATCTAAATGAAAATCTAAAAAATACAATGGATAATTCGGAAAACTTACTTGCAAGTAGGCCTAATATGCTAAAGAATTGTTTCTTTTCTCTTTGAAAGTACAGTATTGAAGTATTGTTAAACCTAGGTCTAACAGGAATAAAAGCTGGCATGTAAGGAGACCACCTGGAAGACCTAGACATAGGTGGGAGGAAAATATTAGGATAGATTTAAGGGAAGTAGGATTTGCGAGGGATGATTGGATAGAATTAGCACCAGAATAGGGTTGAATGGCGGGCTCAGGTAAGCGCGGCAATGAACCTTCGGGTTCCATAAAATAGATAATACTCCTTTAACTTGCTAAGGAATTGTCTATTGCGATTGAGTAAGTAAGCTGAGTATTTTACATGTCTAACAGGAATAAGAGCTGGCATGTAAGGCTATTTAATTGTAGTATTTTACAAGTCTGTAGACATCCCCAACACACACAAATGACATCGACTTAGGAAAGAATCGGATCCGAGAACTTGGGAAAGCGGAAAGCCAGTTACTTACAGTTCCACCCATTCAAAGGAATCCCGCCACTGTGTCCTACAAATTCTGTTTTTCTACGATACTGATTTTCATCCATTGCCTGTCCATGTTATTATGGTGGAAACTCGAACTTCCTGCACCCAGTGCTGGTAACCTAACTTACCTGCATCTTTGTCCTTCTTGGCAGCACATATGTGCATTACTATATCTAAACCTCAAACTATTGACATATTTATTATTGCAGATATGGAATTTAATCATATTTGGTAGTTGAATTTTACCTCTTTATTCTTACTTGTATCTTTACTTTCTTTTATTTTTTAATATAGGCCTAATAAATATGACGCGACTAGTTGCGCGTGCGTCAAGTAATCGATGTATCAATCGCCAGCAAGTTGAAAATACGGTAGTCACTCATTTTTACGTTAGTGCCCTTTGAACTTGACCACAATCTCGAACAGTTGCTTGTGTTTATTTTTCATGTATTTTCTCTATAATTGATGCGAATTCGTGTAGTATTTTTCTAATTTTTCCACGATTTTGTTGAAACGCACTACCACTATGCAGCTATTTTACATCCTAAAAAATAATACTGTAATAGACACATTTTAAAATCATACCCTGGGTAGTAAGGTCTTTTAAGTTCAAAGGTTTTGACGAACAACTCACGAGCCACGGGTTGAAAAATAACTTTGTATTTTGAATTTCCACACATTGTGAATGGAAATCTTCAAATGGTTTAATCTTTTCTTCTGTAATTTCACCATTGCCTTCTTGCCTTCATTATCAGCCATATTAATTCTTCACGTAGCTCATGTTGAAACCATAACTATCCATGTTGAACTATCATTAAGAGAACATGGAATATTCCCTCACCGAGGGAAAAATCTCCGTATTTCAGACTAAATAATTGCCCTTTCAGTTTTAATAATGATGACCCTTATAAGTGTGGAAAATTGTGGATATCTCTGCTATTAGAAGAATTTTGTATACAGTTCTAGTATGATACGTGGAATATTTAGATTTAGCCTACTTATAGGCTAAAAAAGTGCCTTATTTGGAAGAAGGTGCAGTCGTGATCAAGCTATTTTTCTGTTACATATGGAAAAGTATTTTCATTCTAAGACATTTATTTATGTGATTATTTATTTTATTTCTAAATTTCTTTGGCTCTTGGCCTTAATATTTAGCAAGAGCCTCTAACTTCGCACGACATAGAAGAAGAATCAGAAGTGAATTTTGCTTATGACTTAGGAACATTTTAAGTTTTAGTAGTTTTAATTAAAAATTACTCTAGTGATAAAGCAGTTTTATTCTTATTGAATGTAACTCTCCGTGCGAGATTCCCTGAAGATGGTTGAACGTAACCGAAAGGCCTAGGAAAATAAAATAAAAGAGATGGAAGGTAGGTATTATGCTGTTATTTTATTGATCGAGCTCAACAGTACCACCCAGCATGATTTTAAATACTTGGGACATGTCTAAGGTTACCAGATGGTTATGGACAGAAAGAAGGGCACATGAGACTAAAAAGGCAGGATAAAAACAGGACACATTTAAATTACTGAATGGGTCTGTTTTGAAGGCCAATATTTATCTGGAAGTCTAAATTTTTATCCATCTGAGCCTGTATGAACATTCTTATCCATGCTGCTATCTTAAGATACACATTTATCTAGTAGGGCTCCATGGTTAGCCCCCCCCCCCAAAAAAAAATGCCAAAGAAAACAATTAGATTCCTTATTAAAACGGACCTTTTTTAAGTATTTGTATCCCATCTCCAACTCAGCAGTAAACTTGCGTTTTCTTTCCCACATATTTCATGAACTGAACGCATAAAATAAAACTCGCAGCATAATATGGTACTTAATATATTTTCGTAACATTCTGGTCATTACTACCAACGGCAGGGTCTAAATTAGATATTTCTTATAAAGAAATTATAACAAAGGGATTAATATTGGTAATGGTAAAACTGAAATGTGCACAAATGTGCAAAAAGATTACGATTTCAGTGGCAATTAGATTGTGATACGATTCTCAGAGACATCTATTGATAAAATCTGGAAATAAAAGCATAGTTTTTCAGCAGTTAAAGAAACCTGCATATACAAAAATAAGGACATAGGCCAATCGCAGGATTTGAAAAATAAATAAGGACGCCAGGACATCCTTAAAATATAAATACATGTTCTGCTATAGGACGTCTGGTACCCTGGTACCCTGAACTGGCTACTTCATAGCGGCACTTACGATAGTTGAAGTTCATTTAAAATTGCACAATTTGTATTTGTATTTGTATTGTTTAATTAACAATTATGAGAGAAACTAAAGGATTTCATTAAGAAAATGTTAAGTATCTAGCTTTAATAGTAATAAGCATAAGAACGTTTTTGTCTTCTAGAGTCCAGGAACCAAAAATCACGTAATCAAGAGGCCAGCAGGAACCGAAAGACACCTGTGCTTCTTTAGATGACAGTTACAATAGGTGAGGCTTGGGGGAATGTAAATGAAGGGAATCTCTTGCGATCCCTTTCGAAGGAAATTGTAGAGGTAGAGCATATCTATAGATTCGCCTTCTATTGTTCTTTCCATTTTTAGGTAGATTTCTAAGAAAAATTTACCTATTGCAATCGATACCATGTCATGATTTCCGAAAAATTATTTCATATCTTTACGTTTCATGCTTCCCTAAGTACGAAACCACCGCCCGTTAAAAAAAAATTGTGATATATATATATATCTTTACACGCTAGCGACCGTAATTTTGGAGATATTTGAACCAAATTTTATTATGTTGTTTCTAGACCCAATAGTTCGGACAAGTTCGTTAATGAGCAAAATTGGCTCAAAGAGGGGGGGGGGGGTCGGTGGAGGGGGTTGAAATTTTGAAAACTTTATATCTCGGCTCCTATGAAGTATAGACGGAAACTTTGTTGGAATAAATTAGAGCACTCCCTATGGAGTTCACAGTGACACCAACGATTCGAGGGTTTTGGGGGTACGAGTGGGAGTAGGGGGGATGGAAATTCGAAATTTTTGAGACCACGTCTTGTGGGGTATCGTTGAAAAGCTCTTGATAAGTACTCTACAAATCAATTACTAGTTCCTCGATAGCTCTCATATAAGGCGAGATTTGAATGTTTGAAAAAGTGCTCTTTCCTCTTTTTTGCAGTTATTATTGCGGGTTTGTCATGCCAAGGCTAAAGAAGAAGAGTGCTGCGTAGTGACAGTAAATTAAACCAAAAGCACTTCGAAATCTACCTCAGCCTGTAGGCCTGCCTAAAGGATTTTTTTTAATTCAGCCAATCATTTTCTGTACGTTTAAAAGTTCCCCCGCTCAGCTTCAGCTTTGACACATAACGATTTATTTTTATAATCGCTAGAGACAAATTTGTGCTGAGCTGCGAAACAGGGATATATGAAGGATTCTTGCATTGTGACTTCTGTATTCTTTTTCGTTTTATCTTTCCACGAGATTTATATCGGTCGTATGGAGTTTATTGCTTCAATAATAATTTTCTTTAAACATGGTAGATCACGATGAACCTTTTCATCGCAAAGTATTCATATTAGGCCCACTCCGCACCAGTCCTAATCAACATTCATAATTCACTAGATGTTACGGTGAAGCTAAGCCTATTCACATACACCTGCGTACAGTATACTCAACCGACAGCTTTAATATAATAAGTCAGCGTCCTTTCATACATTTGCATGGTAACTACCAGACCCCTATCTCGACTGAAGCTTACAAATGCACACAGGAAAATCATTTGTAGTTTATATACTCGTCTCTCGAGAAAATACCACTTCATCATGTATTCAGACTTTGATACAATAACCTTCAAAAGCCACCAAAATTACTCAGGGTTAAGTGATGGATTATATTTTTTTTATCGACATGAAGACAAAAGTGTCAACAGAGATTTCAGACAGATTCCTTGATAATATGTGTTCCGAAAGGTCCATACCTGTAAACTTCTATTAAATAATGACATTTAAAAACACACACAAATTATAGACCTATAGCGCATTTTGGGTACCAAGTAAAGTATCGAAATCCGAAATGAATAAATTGAATGGTCAGACATATATGTGTAAACCTTATCAATTTCAACAGAAGCATCGTACACAATGTGGATGTGAATCACTGGTTTCCTAAATTTCAAATGTAAGTTACAAATTATTTATTTAAAGATTGCAATTCTGTAGTATAGGCCTACTCTTTTTTTTTTTTTACTTTCTTCATATACGCAGTATAGAGATAGTAGAGTATAGCGAAAGAAATCGAAATCCAGCTAAATTGCGAACTAAGCTTCGAATTGTTTATTTAAATATTACAATTCTGCAGTACACACTATTTTTAGGTAGATTTTCGAAGAAAAATCTACCTATTGCAATGGATACCACTTTATGATTTTCGAAAAATTCTTTCATATCTTTACGTTTCATGCTCCCCTAAGTACGAAACCACCGCCCGTTCAAAAAAAAATTTTGTGATATTTATATATATATATATATATATATATATATATATATATATATATATATATATATATATTATATATATATATATCTTTACACGATAGCGGCCGTAATTTTGAAGATATTTGAACCAAATTTTATTATGTTATTTCTAGGCCCAATAGTTCGGACAAGTTCGTTAATGGGCAAAATTGGCCCAAGGGGGTGGTCAGGGGAGGGGGTTGAAATTTTGAAAACTTTATATCTCGGCCCCTATGAAGTATAGAGGGAAACTTTGTTTGAATAAATTAGAGTACTCCCTATGGAGTTCACAGTGACACCAACGATTCGGGGGTTCGAGTGAGGGTGGGGGTGGAGGTGGGGTGGGGGATGAAAATTCGAAACTTTTGAAACCACGTCTTGTGGGGTATCGTTGAAAAGCTCTTGATGAGTACTCTACAAATCAATAAATAGTTTCTTGATAGCTCTCATATGACGCGAGATTTTAATGTTTGAAAATAATAACACTTAAAAGAATTATTATAATATCATAATTTTGTCTTGTTTAGCGGCTTTGCTAATTTTATTCATTGCTGATCTTGCGCACGGCCTCCCAGAATATTATATCCTATTCTTGTTGTCAAAACAAATGATTGTAGGCTCTTCCTCTTTACCGAACTCAGTTCTTATTACTGTAGGTTTACCATGCCAAGGCTAAAGAAGAAGAGTGCTATGCAGCGACAATAAATTAAACCAAAAGCACTTCGAAATCTACCTCCGCCTGTAGACCTGCCTAAAGGGATTTTTTTTTTAACTTACTTCCTGTACGTAGTACAGAGCTAGTAGAGTATCACGAAAGAAATCGAAATCCAGATAACAACCCGCAGTAATAAGAACTGAATTCGGTAAAGAGGAAGAGCCTACAATCATTTGTTTTGACAACAAGAATATGATATAATATTCTGGGAGGCCGTGCGCAAGATCAGCAATGAATAAAATTAGCAAAGCCGCTAAACAAGACAAAATTATGATATTATAATAATTCTTTTAAGTGTTAATATTTTTAACATTAAAGTCTCGCGTCATATGAGAGCTATCAAGAAACTAGTTATTGATTTGTAGAGTACTCATCAAGAGCTTTTCAACGATACCCCACAAGACGTAGTTTCAAAAATTTCTAATTTCCATCCCCTCACCCCCACCCCCACTGGTACCCCCCAAAACCCCCGAATTGTTGGTGTCACTGTGAACTCCATAGCGAGTACTCTAATTTATTCAAACAAAGTTTCCCTCTATACTTCATAGGGGCCGAGATATAAATGTTTTAAAATTTCAAACCCCTCCCCCGACCACCCCCTTGGGCCAATTTTGCCCATTAACGAACTTGTCCGAACTATTGGGCCTAGAAATAACATAATAAAATTTGGTTCAAATATCTTCAAAATTACGGCCGCTATCGTGTAAAGATATATATATATATATAAATATCACAATTTTTTTTTTTTTGGACGGGCGGTGGTTTCGTACTTAGGGGAGCATGAAACGTAAAGATATGAAAGAATTTTTCGAAAATCATGACATGGTATCCATTGCAATAGGTAGATTTTTCTTCGAAATCTACCTAAAAAATGTTTCATGATGCCTAAGAGCCAAATAAATCATTTCTGTCTGTCCGTCTGTACGGGTTTGTGTATGTTTACATATCCTCCACCTAGATAGGTAATAGGCTTAATGGTAATTTTATAATCTAAATAAATAAATAAGTAAATAAAAAAGAAAACCGTAATTCCTTCCAAAAATATTAAATAATTTAAAGATACTGTTCGATCTGAATTTGATACAATTTTTATTTTATTTTTAAGTTACAAAAGTAAAGTTACGCTAAAATCTTACAAAAGCTAATTCTCGTTATTATGATCTGCTCCAAATAGAATCCAGAGAATCTTAATGTTTTTTTAATACCATTCAATGTGTTATTGCAGTTGAAAAGTCTAAAGGTATAGAATGTTCAATGTTAGGACTCAGTTGTGTTCTTCGGTTATAGATTAAAAAAACATGAATGGAAACTTTGGGTCATCTCTAATTAAACAGACTAAGCAACCTACCTCAACAAGAAAAAAAAAGTAATCTCACTTGTCTGAGGTTGGAGTCATAATGGAAACTTTTTAGGAGGGTGTGGGCACACAAAACGTACAAAACCTGCGAAACAAAAAGTCAGACTGACGCGTAGAACCGCGCCACTTGTAGTGTGAGTATTTTTCCATACAATCGAAATAATTCCGTTTATTCAAATCTTAGAGGAAGGATTCTTCGGGTCAGGGTCACATTGAACTCGAGTAGCCTTAGAAGCTGTTAATGCACGTAGACTACAGACACAACAGCAGTGACAACAGATTTACTTATCGCCGGTTAAGTAACACTTTTATGTAAAAGACAAATAATCACCTTGTGATTCATCAAAATATCCTGGTTTAATGACTATCAACAATAATAAATTATGTAACATAAACACAACTCCTGTGTCACATTCAAACAGCAGCTTATCTATCGATGGGCCCAGAAATTGATGTACAGCATAGGGTCGCCCATGTCGAGGAGCCCCCTCCAAATAACTAATTAATTTTTCGAATTCAAACGAAATACGTGGCTCAGATTACAAACTTAATTTTAATATTAAAAAAATAAAAAAAAATAAAAAAAAAACCTAGCTTGAACAACTTAAATTACATGCTGTAGACTTTTGCTCGTGGAAGGATTGAAAGTTTGAAATATTTCTTACTTGACCTAATCTTCTAATGCAAGTGGAGAAAGAACATCTAGTAAAGTAAAGTGTTCTCAATACAGGCCGTGGAACCTTCATTGGGGATCAAACCCGCAACCTTCCGGTTTATAGCGCAGTACCTCAACCACTACGTCACGGCGTACCTCCAGGTTCCATAAAATAGAAAATATTCATTTACCTTGCTTAGGAATTGTCTATTGCCATTGAGTAAGTAAGTAATTCGCGAGAACGAAGTTATTCATCTGATGAACTCGTAATCTCGGCAGGTTTATTAAGACTATTTCATGAATAGGTGGTAGGCTTTGTTCCTCCTGGGATGTTAGCGCCACGGAGTTAGCATTAGACATTTCCATGGAATTGTGTTTTGTTTCTGTAAACGGCCCCAGGGAAACTTACTTTATGGATGGCCCTCATATATGTGATATTGCATATTTTGGTGATTTTAAATACTTTGTCACGCATTTCATGATATTTCACTACATATTTATGTAAGTCAACCCTCGATATAACGCCCCTCTTTACAATGCCACCCTCGCACTCCCCCAATAAATGAAAGTGAACAAATCTTCTCCCATACAAAATACTGTATACAAGAAACCTCGTTATTATTCCAATTCATTTAGTGCCAGTGAATATAAGATAAGGTTTTTTACAAAATATAGCGTGCAGTGATTTTTTTCAGTTTCAGAATTCTTTTGAAACTGGCGTAATGTTAGAAAGATTATTTAAGAAACATAGTGTACCGTATTTCCAAGAAGTGGGATTTCCCCTGCCACTAAGTGTAAATGAAGTGCGGTGGAATGAGAAAGCTGTGTTAAGAAGTCGGGCAGACAGTCTGCATGAGGGTGGATGAGGTAGAAAGAGTCCTTCATACAATGCGACATCCCAAACTTTCTTTTCTTTTCGTCCAGTGTCATTCAGAGTCCTTCATACAATGCGACATCCCAAACTTTCTTTTCTTTTCGTCCAGTGTCATTCAGCTGTTCAACACTACACTACAGTTATTCAATTACTGTTAATCACTTACATGATTTTCAACTTCTTTGTGTACCATACCACTGGACATATACTATAATAAATTGAGTTACTTTACAGTTCTTTATTTTGTGCTAAATATCTCTATTTGCCTGTTATTTATATTTCTATCATAATATAGTACAGTAAATTAATACAGCACTGTATTATGCCATTTTTATTTTAAAAAAATAAATTTCGTTTTAGTGCCACCCTCGCTTTGTGCCACTAGTGTTAGGGAACGGATAGTGGCATTATATCGAGGGTTGACTGTGCATATTTTCCAAATGAAACACATAAAAATCCTAGCTTACTGACTAGGGCAGCTAGGGCAGCTACACTCAAGGGTTTTATCCCAAGGATTTAAATTGCTAAGCCTACTTACCATATCCCTGCATGATGCCATGTGTGAGATACAAAGGAGCACGACCACTGAACACTTCTTTGGCGAATGCTTGTCTGATAAGACGATGATCGGATAGTACGACTGTGAACACGCTTCCCATCTTCAGACTGTAAATGGGACCATAAAGTCTTGCAAGGCGACTCAGTGTCAAATGTGGTGCTTTGGGATCGATCCATGGCAGATATCCGAGTACAGGAACACCTCTGGGACCCGGAGGAACAGCAGAATCTGGTCTCTTGAACAGCCAGTACAACACCAGAGCCACCGTCGCACTCAGCATTAGCAGAGCTGTCAAAGTCATTTCTGAGTCGCTCATGTATTTAGAACCTGAAAACAAATCATCCAATTAATACAGTCGACTTTACTTTTTAAGAAAACAAACTTTACAGTCGAGTGCACGGAATCTTTCCGATACGAAGCGCAGTGTTTTATGTTGGTAAGGGAAATCTAAACCGGTTCCGCCAAGCCCACTCCCCACCCCTGCTCTTCCCCTTTTTTGCAATGGCGGATATGGCTAAGAGCCTGTAATAATTCATTGCAGTCTATTACTGTATTAGCCTATGTAAAGTGATCCCTATACAGGCCATGGGGGCCCAGAGGGTTCCAGGAGGATGAGGCTCCCAGATTGTGGACATTCGGCACGTGAAGGTGGTACGCACCGGCCGCCTTTATCCCCAGAATTGCTCCTGGTACTCATTTCTATTAGAGGCTGAGTCGACCCCAGGGCCATAGTGTCACCAGAAGGATTAGGCCAACTGAAAAACTCCAACGACCTCATCGGGAATCGAACCCGCGACCTTCTGGTTTGTAGCGCAGCGCCTCAACTACTACGCTACGGCGTACCCCCGTATTAGCCTATGAGTGGTTCAATAATTCAGTTATGAATTATTTTATGAATAAATATTTTAATTCTGTTTTTTAGGGCATTATCTTATATATGATTAAATAACTATCATTTAATTCCTTCGGCTACTGTTGCCAATCGGTTAATATTATCAGATTAGCTGCGTCCCGAAGTGATCACAATAGACTGCGTGTACTGTACAACCCATGTGTCTGTGAGAAAAAAATGCTTCCTTATTGTTTATAGATTTCAGCTGAGGGAAAAGCTAAAAAACTGCTATGTGGATAGAATATAAATAATAACAATACCCCTGAACCCATCCGATTAGTGCTTTAAGTACTATGATTAAGTAAGACAATATAATTATAGAGTGTGATAAAATGGATTCTAAGAAATATTCTCGGATTTCAATATTGCCTTTCTCTATTTCTGGGCTTTATGAAACAGATCAAAAGCAATAAATATCATAATCTTTGACAGATTACAGGGAAAAGAAAGTGAAAGATAGAACACAATAGCCTATACTTCCAGCTCGCAGTTATGAGATATCTTTCCTTGCAATAAATTATTATACAGTATTATTTAATTCCTATTCCTGCCAACCTAATTCTCCAAGACGAGGTCAGCGCATTGCAAAAGACAACTAATTCCGAAACCAATGAAAATAATGAATTTAGATTTGGAACATTAGTCTAGGTTCATCCGAAGACTTTTCAGCTGTTTTGTGTTTGATTCTTTAGTCTTCACCACATGAAATGTTTGGAGTAATTATAAAATGATCACGATATAACAAATCGTTAATTTGGCTTATTATTGATAAGGATCACACGATATCATAGCTCAAAAATCAGGATTTGGTAAATATTTAATTGACATTTTTAGAAAATCCTTTTTCATTTGAATTATCAGACCTCTATCATAGATGATTCCTTAATTGCATCTTAATTTAAGCTAAAAGATGTATTTATCTGGGGATTTAGAACTAATAATAACATTTCAAAAATATAATTTCACGAACATAAGACAAAACAATAAAACTAACTTTATTTCTACTACTAAGAGTTATAACTTAGGCCTAAAAACTACTGTAAGGTGGGTCTTTAGAATTTATGATTTTTATCAGACTATGGCTCTGCTGTTCGATTTCTATAAATTTATGAGCATGTTTGCTTGTTGAATATTCTGCGGAGAATTAACAATTACTACGTTTACATGCAAGTTAAATCCAAATTAGAATACTCCCTGTTTATAGGCTTAAGGCGATTTCTAAGTTTGTATTGAGAATTGAGTACGGTGCCAACTTCGTCATACTTGACTATTAGTGTCACTAACCTATGGAAGGAATCGCTATATGTATGCCTATGAATTATAGAGATATCGATTCTGGTTTCCCTAAACAACACTTTGGCATAAACAAATAAGAGAGTTTTGTGAATCTGTAAATAACCATTTTGATTAAATTTACAAAACAGCTGATGAAACAAATGACGTTCGAGAGTGTGAGTGTACAGGCCTACTTGTTTCGCTGGTAATCACATAGAGTACAGTAGATTCGATCCGATTCGTTCCTCCATTTCCAGATGACTGGATTGAAAATTCATTTCAGATTGAGACCGCGTTTATTCGATAAAGAAGAACACATTTTCAATTGTTTGTAGCCTATCAATACCGTGGGATGGCTGACCTAGGCCTTATGCACACTGTTAGTCTATTTTTAGAGTCCATGCCATCAATGGCAAATATCAGCCTGATGAAACGGGAAAGTATATGAATTATGAATTTAAATCGTGTTATCTTTTGTAAAATTGCCCGAATTCAGTAATCATCAATACTTGTTTTCAATTTCTTCAATTTTCATGTGGAACTTACGAGTTATTGGTAGCCTATAGGCCTATGGTGGACATAAATATTTTTAGTTGAAAATGAAAGTCGAATCACATAACTTCTTCCTGGCCAGGGGTTAGACCAACAATGTGACAACATAATAAAAGTAACCATGTTATTATGCTACATCCTGGGACAACTTAGGGATTTTGGGGGCCCTGTGAACTATGTTTATGAGGCTCCATACTTATCTCCAAATAATTAATATTACAGCATACGTTTATCATATATTAGCACGCTAATTAATATAAGATCACTTTTATGATTAGTTCAGTCAATCCACAAGTAGCCTATTCCCTATCCATTTTGCATCTTAAGTAAGCCATGTGGGATTATAACTTGTAACACAACATATCTAGCTAACAAAATCAGAAAATGAAACAAAGGAGTGTTTCATGCGACAGCTTCTCAATCATGAGGAAACTAGCTGCATCAGCTCATAAAAACCTCTGTGATCTACAAATTCTCTACTTCCTTCAAACTATGAAAGTGTATAAACTCGAAATTTGGTGAACGGTTGGTGCCTAAAGAAATCAATCCATTTCATTACGTGCTGTTATTCATTTTACGCGCCGAAAAATAAGTGGGAATGACGATCGCTGTTTCAGACGGCCATGAAATCGTTACTTTACAATCTCTCCATTTTAAAATACATTTCTTACTTAATGTTAATGCAAATATTTATTTTGGATACTGTACCTTTAGTGCGAGCGTAGAAAGAACAGTGTTTCACCTGACCTCTTAACTCCACTCATTTCCAAAAAAAATGACTATTTAGAAACTTGTATCATGAAAACTGTTTGGACTTAAATTGATATTTATCACTAGTACTGGGATTTGGGGTTGTAAAGCAGGTCTCCAAAAGCCCAGTGTCCATCGCAACTGCTGCTTTTGAGATAGCCTCAAGTCATCCATGTCTATATTCCAAATAAAGAGCAATGAGCGCTATTTTAAGTGACTTTGGAACAAACATACGATTAAAAATAAAAATAAAAAGACTTTACCAAATCAAATAAGTATAGGAATAATTATGGAAAATAATGTTCATATAAAAACAGTTCAAAGAAAGATAAATCACACTTATTAGCAACTGGACAGCCTACGTTATAAGAAGAGTTACGTTAGGATGAAAATTGATTCCCAAGCCGGCTTCGAGGACTCCCCACCACAACGGGTCGCGCGCCATTTCCTACTCACCGTGGTTACAGGCTCTTTCTGCTTAGCTCTTGTGCTCTCGCAAATCAATGTATTCCACCGTATAAACAACACACTACCACTTCAGAACACAAAAAACACTTGTCTCCTGGTACACTTGTATACAGTATTGTTGCACTTAAGACTTAAATGAATTGATTAAGCATCACTGGAGCTTCTTGGAAGTAAAAAACACAAAAAGCATCCCAAACCTCTTGAGATCTGGCTTCTTTCTCCCCGTGTCCTTGAAATGTCCAGTAGATATGACCTGAAGTGGCGGTTAGAAAACGTGCCAAAAATGTTTAAAAGAAGTAAATCATATTTTTGCAGACTGGAACCCAGCGGTATACCTGTTCTGTTGCCTGTCTACTGGGGATTATGAGTGTACCTCAGAAGCTTGAGAGCGCTGGTTTTCATCCAAACAGCGGGTCAAATTCATTTCCATAACAGATTTTTCCATCTGCATTGCATGAACTCTTTTCTTCTTTTTACTGATGTAGAATTATTCTTATCTTTTTCTCCTTGTGAGGCAGTAGTTATTTTCAGTAGTCAGCACCTCGGCTACTGTTTCCATGAATTGCAATCCAAGTGAATATAGTACAGCCCGTTTGACAAGTGCTGAACTTATTTTCTAACCTCCAGGACTATTATTACTTGGTTATAAAAGTACTTGTCCATCTGTGGTGTAGGCCTATGTATTTTTCGTCTCATTTCTATTCGTTCTTTAACAGAGACATGACTGCAAACTCCACTGCAAAACTGAAAAGTAATGAAGACAGGTCACTTCCCTGTAGTGTTTTACTGTTGCTCTAAAATTTTAAAATTGTGGTATGTTGCCAACTGCCTAGTGTATAAAAGTTGTAACATACATGTACCTACTCATGAAATAGATTAAAATATTTGTCAGTATAAAAAGTATTTAGAATATAACATTATCAGATCTTTAAAAAGAAAAATTATAGGTCTGTCTGTAGTGTTGTACTGGTAAAAACTTGGTATGCCTATGACAGTTCCTATTTTCTTGACACCATACGGCCTATAGTCTATACAGTAGAGTACAGCGCAGTCAAGGTAGGTCTATTCCATCCTAGACGCATCAAATTATTCATAACACGTTTGTTTATTTTTTACAGAATTCCTGGAGCGAATTCGAAAAGAGGATTGTTTTCTTCATTACATTTTCGTTGACTGTATTATCTTTATTTACACCTTTGGTAAAATTCTAAGATGTTTAGTCGGAATAATGTTGACAAGAGATCCTATTAAGGGTTTTTAAAAAATAGAACTTACCTAGCTTTCTTTCTAATATAAAACCTTTTCCAGGTTTTAATCGGATCTTGGTTTATGATGTTTCCTTTACCTCGGTCAAACGAACTATAGGGTCATATCACGAAAGGTAGATCACGTATTTCACGTTGTGTCGGAATCGTACTTAGCTGTAACTGCGAACAATATTATACCGTATGCAATGCTTTATTAACAATTTTATGACAACCGTACCAGAAGTCTGCTTGCATATGGCACATTTCTGTATCCATGTCCCTGCATACGTGCGAAATTTTCATTTCCTTTTTAGTTAAAGGAACTTTAGAAAATCTATAATGAAACTTTCAATGTAAATTTATATTTCAGTCCAAGGAAAACCACAAATAAACCTTAATCAGATGACTTAAGGAATGGCTCACTTGTATTTTTTTAAATATTTAAATTATTGTAATGTAATTAACAATCTGTATAACATTACTGTATATTGAAATAGATATTACGTTGTTAAAATTTTAAAATATTAAATATTGCATAATTTCTTAAGATGCATTTCATTTATATTAAATCACCGTGTATTCAACAGGTGTACCCTCTTGTCTGTGGGAACCGCCTGAGACTGCAATCCAGCATTAGCAACTCCATTAACTACATCTATAACATATTAAAAATATCACTAACTTATAATTAGAGTTCGGTTGTTTATGATATGTCATATTTTTATCCTGACCTCCATTCTCGCCGCAAACACAAATTAAACATGAATTGCCCCTTTGTTATCCTAATCGGACCGTTTTCATTTTGCATATAAAGTCATATTTTGGTCATTTTCATGGTCTTGGTTATATTTCGGTCATATTTGTAATTTAACGTCATATTTCAGTTATTAATTCGCTAATAGAGCCAAATTACGCAGTATATGCACTAAATTGTGGACTTCAATTTTTTCCGAAAAAAAGTCACGAATATTTTGGTTTTACTGTAACTGAAAAGTGTAGGGACAGTAGACTAAGAATTACCTCTTCCTCCTTGTTGTTAACAACTTCCAATAGACATGTTCGGTTTTGCAGTGGTATCTGGAAACATTAACAGATTAGAAGTTCTTTACAAGTAAAATTGTAAATCAACTGTAACATTGTTGAAAAGTATTGAATTAATGTGATGTAATAATAATTTAGTGTCATTAAACGTTTTAAATTGGAACATTTACTTTTAGTTCTTTTATGAGGTCATATTAAGGATTTTTGGGTCATATTTCGTCATTTTAAAGGTCATATTTGCAGTCATATTTTACACTTTTTAAAGTCATAAACATCTGAACCCTCCTTATAATAAATAATATAATTAATTATATGAGTTTCGATTACTCCATACATAGGCCGCTCTATATAACATAACCGTAGTTTTCCGAAAAAAATAATACCTGTTCTTCCACTACCATGCATATTATATTAATGGTTATCTAATATGTTATTCACTATTGCCATTTGTCATTGTGGCAGGAGAAAATACAATTCCTTCACGTAGTATCGAAAATATTGGGATCAATGACATGAACCCGGTATCATTTTCTTCGGATATTATTGACCTGTAGTTTGAAAACGCTTATCTATGCCAAGTAGAGACATAATAAACTGTTATTTAATCTGCACCTATCCGGGTAAGGAAGGTTCACTATGTAAGACATGTTATGATTCCCTCCAGACGAAACAGTAGCTAAGGCCTTGTATTTGTGGTAAAAGAGGCTGCGTGTTCGAGTCCCGCCTCGGGCATGGGTAGAATATTTGTGTACGTTAGAAGAAAAAACAGAACAAAGTGAATAGAATAACAAGAGAAAACGCTAAGAGACAATTGGCCATAAGCCGGCTAAAATAATAATAATAATAACTGAACTCCTAAGCAATAAAAAAAATAAGCTTTTTAATAACCTCACTGAAGCATTGCAGAGACAATAGACTATTAAAGTACACTAGGCCTATTTATTTTCTACACAGCCATGAACATAATATGAATATTCATGTCAGTTACAATAGTAGTAGTAATATTAACAACACTAATAATAATAATTACGCTTAAACAATCGTGGAAATACCCGGAAACAGAACAGTAACATTTTTGTAGTAGAAGCTTAACACAGCAATTTTTTTAACTATGGTAAATCAAATATTTAACTTGTTGAGGTAAGTGCATAAGTTGCAGACTTCTCAAATTTAGTGAGTTTGTGATTTAAAGATCTGATTAATTGACAGTTGCTGGTGTTATATTTGTGAGATGAGATTGTTTATAGAAAGTATATCCATTTAATTTAAACAAAGTCAAGCATTTACAATGCTTGACTTTTATTACTATGTTGTTCATAAAAATCTCTTTTGGGCAATAACAATTCTTTCGAAATTAACATTATTATCCTATAAAATACACCATAGTTAAGTTGTTAATAGTTATCCCTAAAAATTAGAATTTCTTTTTATCATATAAACAGAAAACTGAAAAACTGAAGTCTGACTTTGTTAAGGAGTTTTCAGACTGTTTATCAGTACAGTATTTAATATTAATTTATCTCTATGACATCAATATTAAAGTTGTGAAGCAGCCAATTCAGCGTTATTAATGAATAATAAGATTTTATTGATCAGGATCATTGATAATAATAAATGCGTGTGACATGTGGTGGTAGGAGTAATAGTAATAGTGAGATAGCTGTAATATAGTAGTAGAAAATATTGGTATTGTTTCATTATGAAAGTAATACTGTAAACTTAATTAGTTCCTCAAAACAACTAGATCAGACTGATAATCCTATATGTTTTTACTCCCTTCTCCTTGGGAATTATCCCGCGAGTGAGATGGCCCTCCGTCAAACCATTGTGTTCGTCTATGAAATCCTCCGACTACATTAGAACGAAGATTATATCGTGAGTTTTTGTACTTTTACCAAAAATCGTATAATTTCACGAGAAGTAGCTCTATTGGCATTTTGGCATTACTGAAAATAAACTTAGCCTATATAATGCTGTGCCAATGCTAAGTTTCTACAACTACGAAAATGTTTACAATAGGCCTATAAAATGACTGATTTAAAATTAGTCTTCCAAAAGTCATTATAGCATATGAAAACACTTTTATTTCCCTGAAAACTTTTATGTACTCTGAGTAAGGATTTTAATTTATTATTTCATTGGAATAACAAAGAAACAATAAACACCATAGATAGGAACACACTGTTACTCGAACAAAAAGCTGTAGGCCAACTAGGTGAATTTCTGAATAAAACAATCGCCTTTCAGTAAAGTTAAGTTAAATTCCTCTATTCTGAACCAAAATTAATCAATACAAACTAGTCCAATACATGATCGCTATTCATTTCGTAAAAACTTCATGTTTTTTATCTGATGCTTAATTACTATGTTTGCAAGGATAGGTTTGGCAATTTCCATGGAAAATATTTTACAACAATTAAAATCACTGTTAGCCTATATACTGTAAGGAGGGAAACCAGTAAAAATTATCTGTTACAGCTAAGAAAGGCAGAATTCGACTGCACTATTCCTTTGCTTAGAGAAATAGTCTATATTAGTTGGTTATGATTACGTAACGACGTCTTTTTTGTCTCGTCCTAACGTATTCTCCGTCTATTTGGTCTTTACTCACGGTGAAAAATAGCCGTATTCAGCCATTTAGGCCTATTTGACAGATATTAGATTCAACCGATGAATGCAGAGTTGTGTTTTCATCAAGCCAAGAAGTCATATATCAATGTCTAATAATTAATTAATAAGCTAATATTAACTGTTTGCGTGAGCGCAGGGAAGAAGGTAGAGTTAACACAGTTTCCCGCAGGCTTCTGAAGAAATGGGCATCGTCCGATTGCGTCCCGCGGTCAAGTGTGATCTTTTGCACAATAAAACGCATACCTGATTGCGTCTTGCAATTAATGACAGGGAACTAAGACATGCCCAGTTGCGTCTCAGTTCATTTAGAGTTAACCATAATGCTCGCGGGGAGGTGCACTGGATTACACCCCAAAAATATTTGTTATTTGTTAGTTCGTCATTCCATTACAGACATTAAATTGTCATATCATTTTAGAATTTTAAAACTCGTCATTGCATTGCTGACATTAGTTTATATTAACCATATACTTCAGTAGCTAAGAGCGAGAGGTGGAGGCAACTAAACAGATAAAAATAACCATCGTTCGACAAAAGAGGGGAAGGCAATTAAGTTATGTAGGGTGATTGTAAAAATAATAAATAATAAAGCGACTTCAAACTGGGAATAATTACCTATAAAGATAAAAATAACACTATCAAATATCTAGCCAAAAAGAAGTTTCTTCAGACCTGAAAAGTGTCGAGTACTGTAAAGTATCCACTTCGGTCGGCAATGAGGTGCGATTTTACTGATACAGAATTGACACAGCAAAAGTATTCAAATATGCTTAGTGTGCCTATGCATTATTACGTAACACGTGTCTTATTCACGCTATTGTATGAACTATGGGATCCAGGGACCTCCTCTTGCGTTTCTGAAACTTTGTGCATTAAGCAAGAATTACCGAAATACAGTAATAATATGGATCATAAGCCAATGCATCCCGTAATAGCATTCGAATTAACTTTTCAACTCTGGATATGAAATATAGATATAGAGTCACGTGCCAGACGGAGAATTATGGAAACAAAATTCCTGAGGTTAACAAATTTGCGACTCGGAGACAGGGGACGAGACTCGCTTAGTAATGCTCTTTATTTTGATTCCCAGGTTAATGAACCCAATCAGTGGCGGCTCTGTTGTATTAATTTATTTAATTATTAATAACTGGGAGTTCAGTCCAGTCGTCTCAAGAGTAAAACTGAAGATTAACAAAGAAATTTTTCCTGTATGTGTCAGGACATTGTTCTCATAAATAATTTGAACATTATGCAAGTAGGCCTTCTCAAAATAATATAAGCCGGGCTTGCGGAAAGTGCGCTGAAGTCAAGCAAATGTAAATACCTTCATTAAATTTTTGTAGAACAAGCTAGTCTTATAACACGTTTTCGTGGGATTATTGTTCATATAAGCCACTGAACACAAGCAGGTTTATAGGCCACATCTAGCTGTATAATAAATAATTTCTAATTCGTTGTTCCACTTTCAATTTATGCATGACTCTAAGAACTTAGGAGAGTAAGCAGGACTTACTGTGAAGAATACTTATCCCTCGCAATTTGAATGTATTCCAAATATATGTGCTCCCAATTATAAAGTTTTTATTGGCGGCCATATGTACCGATCCATTAGATACTGGGATGGGGGGGGGACATATGTTCCGATCCATTAGACATCGTACCCCTGTTATGAGATGATATAAGTTGAAGCCCTACAGTAAAACGTAGGTCTACATCCTAGCAAGAATCTATGGCATCTTGGATCCCTCACATGCTCGCCATCCATACAGTTTGAGTTCCCAATGGGGTATATCTGTCCGAACTTCATTTTGGTCCAAAGCTCCAATAGAGATTAGAGGTCTCGGATCAGGCAGGAAGAGAACGATCACTAGATCCTCAGGATGGAAGGGAATGAGCGGGCAGCGATGTTCAACTATCTCCAGCCAGGCATTTTAAATTAATCACCGGTTGTGGTTTCCGAGTGATGAAGAGTGTTGCATAAAATTAACGAAAAGATTAAAGGGCATTTGGGGTGACTACATGAATGAAGATTCCAACCCTGCACTTGCCTTACTTAACAGAGAAACCCACGAAAAAATCTTAAGTCAGGTTTACATGTTCCGAAATTCGAACTCACAACCTCCTGCATTTGAGTCTAAGATGCTATCGCCTTGACATTCTCGCTCGGTTATAGGGTCCTAAGCCTTGAAATAAAGGCTATAAAGAAACAAAAGACATGTCTCGAATTGAAATTTGGATCTTCTGTTCCTTCTGTGTGTGCTCAGAAACGTGCTATGTCAAAGATTAAATATATGATGCTACTGGCAATGTTTTAAAGCTCGGCCTCGGGATGTACGATTCTTTCCTACAAGTAAGAAGGAAAACTTTTAACGTCTATTGGTAGATAGGAGGGAATCGCCGAAGTATACATCCCAAGATTGCACTTCAGGAAAATATTTGTTCTTTCTACTTTTTAGTCACCATTCACGGATCTTAATTAACTAACAGCATCTTCTTACATGTTCATGTTATTCTTAATAGGCATAATCTTTATCTTAATCTTCTTATAATTTATCCCTCTTATTTTTATTTCCCTTCCTTTATTCTTCTTCATTTTATGTCCCACAGACTTATTTTTGTCTCCATCTTTTTCCTGTTCGATTCGTGATCTTTATAATCACTAGTTTTTCTTATTCTTAATTGCTACTAGATAAAATATGTCTTAGGATACTTTTAGTAGTAGATATACAGACTAATAAAAATCTCTCTACTCCAATTTCAGCTTGCCAAAAATGAGGAAGTCGTGGAACGTTCGGGCTTGTGAGGCATATCGCACACCTCAGATGCGGTTGTTAATTAGTTCAAAAATGATTATGTTCCGTTATGTTTTAGTTTAGTAGGTCATGCTTCTGTAATTCGTTTTTAGCAGGCCTTGCTTGCTATCTTGTTTTTTATTTATATTTGAACAAATGAATTTCAAATATTTATTTATGGGTATTGTAATATCAAAATTATTCTTTTTGTGTCTTGCATCCAATCAGAGACTGGACATTTTATTATATTGTTTTGATAGCCAATAAGGTTTATCTTTAGCTTCATTCTCTTTCTTCATCGATTCAAGTCAACTGTGTCTCATAAAGACATTAGTTTTTCTAGGCTTTAAATGCCTATTCTTCGTCATAATCAATTCAATTACTACTCATAAGGACATGAGTTTTCTTCTTGGCTTATCAATGCCAATCTTTACCTATCAGATAGATCTGGTGGTTTACTTTCAATAGCTGAAGCAATCAGCTCTTCGATTCACATTAAGGTTTCATATGCCTTATTGATTCTGAAGATTACTAATGATCTAAGGACTATTATCACCCATCGTGTGATTCATCGGGTCTTCTTCATTTCGGTGTTGGCGTTGCAAGATCTCAGGCTAACATCTTTAACAACTATCAAAAGGTGGTATTTAATCAATTCAAAGGTACGTCATTTACTACCTAATTTATTTGAGGAACAATTTGGACGTAATTTCATCATTGAACTAATATATGTGTGGTTTTGATCAAACTGATTAAGCCATCTCAAGGATATTTACGACCTTTAACTAAGGAATTTGTATTAAACATTGTGATATCTACAATTTCATCAGTGTTTATGAATAATAATATTATAGACGTCCAAGGAATCCAGAATTTATGAACTGAGCATGATTTATGTATTGTTGTTGTGACAATAAATTGTTACATACCAGAGAAAATTATCTAAAATGTATTTGGGCAAGTTTGGCTTATCTATTTATAGTCTAAGTCTCAATCTCAAGAAGTGCTACGTCCTATGAATCTTGTAATACAGTCCGTTTGCTCTCAGCTTGCCCGTACAGATTATATGACGAGAAACAGGAGAAAATAAAAATTGGTGTCACTTTGTCCACCATAAATCCTGAATGGATCGACCGAGGATCGAATCCCAGCCTCCGTGATGAGGAGCATACTTCTAACTGCGGCACAGGTCTCTTTAATCAGTGCAGATTAAAATGCGAGATGTGCCCAACATGCAATTTGCTACCTGTCGATACATCTTTAACAGAATTTTCACTGAAATACTAAACTATAGACTACGAAGTCTTGATGTTATAAGCCGACACTATTCGTACGAGAAGGTTTGACTAAAACGGGGTTAAATACGGTGAATGACTCCTTCTCTGACGAATGAGGAAGATATGTGAATATTATAATTAATTGCATGTTGTGCAATATTTTGCCGACATATTACCCAATCTGAACAGGTGAAGGTACGTACAATATTGCTATTTATCATTTCATTCGGAATTCCTGGAAATCCATGTTTATGGAATACCGTACTTTATTTATTAGTCCAGCAATCTTCATATCTTTGTGTGCAACTGTTATACCGGCATGGCCTCTGTTGAACCCCCCCCCCCCCGTGTGTGTAGCCAGTTCTTAAACTTGAGAAGGTATATCTGTATTATAAAATTTGATTAAATGTTTCATAAGTAGTTTAGTGTCCCATCACAGAATTCCGGCTTCTAGATTAAATGCCAATTTATGAAAAATTAAGAATGAGAAAATAGACACATCTGCTAAATCACGTTCGCTTGCCCTAGGTAATTGTATAATCCGAAGGGCATAGTTGAAAAAATCACAGGCTCATCCCTCCATTTTCTTTTCACCTTGATTGCTTTGCCATACGCCGCTTCTCATTTTCATCTTGCATTACAAAATATTTACTACATGGTTCTTCTCTCGTCTGTTTTGATGAATTTTCATCAGGAGTTTTCATGCTTTTTTAAGGCATTATTATTTATATGTGCAGGTGTTATCATTCATTCGGTGAGGGATTCTCAGGATATTCGTTTTATGGGAGGCTTAAGTTTTCAGATGTCATTAATATCTTCTTGTTTAATGGTGTCTAATTTTGCTTTATGTGGGGTACCTTTTTTAGCGGGATTTTATTCGAAGGATATGACTTTGGAAATGGTTTCTTTGGAATATTATAAATATTCTTGGCTCTTTTAAATCTTATTTTTCTACTGGTTTTATTTGGATTCCCCATATTTCCCTTTTAAACTGGAGGGAGATGGTGAAAGATAGGCAGAAATGGAGGAAGGCCATAGAGGAGGTCAAGGCCCACAAGGGCTGTTAAAAACAAACAAGAAGAAGATATTTCCCTTTTACTAACTTCACACAGGTTAACGATGCCCTTCTTACCCAGTAACTATGGTAAGGCCACCTTCAATTAATTTCATAATTTTATAAAGTCTACACGAAAACACCAGCTCAAATATTATATTATATTTGGATGTAAATCGAGTTTAATTTGGGGGAAACTATTGACGATTTATAGACATTTCATCAGCTTAGTTTTTCAATTACTTTAGCGACGTTTTCATGTTTTCTTCTTTGCTAAGTAACCGCTATGTAAAACCACATTTCTGCTTAAAATATAAATAACCCCTCAATTTCTCTGACTTTACCAAAGAACTTCCTATTTTCTCACTTCTTGAAGTATGTGGTCGTACTCTGTGTATGAGCATTCAGCTGTACTAATTTAGCTATTCTCGAGACGTATTCAAAACCTCAGATTTAGGAAGCGTTGGTTAGCTTAAAGCTGCTTTTCAGGCAATTTATAAGAAGAATAATTTCAATATTTAAACTTTTTTTTTTTGTAGAGCAAACGACATCTAGGATACTGTATTCGATGAAAGGTAGGTGCACAGGTAGATAGATACATACTATAATTTTCTTAAATCAATATTTTTCGGATTCAGAAAATCCGAAATCAAGTGTCAGAATAGAATACATTATACTTCCTCTACCAATATTACATATGGTAAGTGTGAAAAAATTAAAATTTTGTGAAGAGTGGAAATCTTCTATGTCAAAAATCCTCATTCCGGTAGAGAATAAAATGAAAAGATTTTTTTTATCATATAATTTACGGTAACATAGAAGGTATAATTAAAACGGGTCTTTATGTAAAATACTAACCCAGCAATGGATAATGATATAGGATGTTCCCGCAATTGCCCGTTTGTAAACCTAGAAAACTAAAATTACAAAAATTGATATATGTGTATCTTCACCTTTGATTTTCCCAACATAAAGTCATATTTAAAAAAAATCCCTTTAGGCAGGCCTACAGGCTGAGGTAGATTTCAAAGTGCTTTTGGTTTAATTTATTATCGCTGCACAGCACTCTTCTTTTTTAGCCTTGGCATGGCAAACCCGCAGTAATAAGAACTGAATTCGGTAAAGAGGAAGAGACTACAATCATTTGTTTTGACAACAAGAATAGGATATAATATTCTGGGAGGCCGTGCGCAAGATCAGCAATGAATAAAATTAGCAAAGCCGCTAAACAAGACAAAATTATGATATTATAATAATTCTTTTAAGTGTTATTATTTTCAAACATTAAAATCTCGCGTCATATGAGAGCTATCAAGAAACTAGTTATTGATTTGTAGAGTACTCATCAAGAGCTTTTCAACGATACCCCACAAGACGTGGTTTCAAAAGTTTCGAATTTTCATCCCCCCACCCCCATCCCCACCCCCACCCTCACTCGAACCCCCGAATCGTTGGTGTCACTGTGAACTCCAAAGGGAGTACTCTAATTTATTCAAACAAAGTTTCCCTCTATACTTCATAGGGGCCGAAATATACATTTTAAAAAATTTCAACCCCCTCCCCCGACCACCCCCTTGGGCCAATTTTGCTCATTAACGAACTTATCCGAACTATTGGGCCTATAAATGACATAATAAAATTTGGTTCAAATATCTTAAAAATTACGGCCGCTATCGTGTAAAGATATAAATATATATATAAATATCACAATTTTTGTTTTTGAACGGGCGGTGGTTTCGTACTTAGGGGCAGTGGCGCCAACTTATATGGGCCCGTGGGGCTCAAGCCCACCCAATAATTAGGCTATTGTTGGCATACAATGGTTTCAATTCACTCATGGTCATTTGAAATCGTCCCTAAGTTTATTCATTTATTTACGACTTACTTTGCCGAAATATATTTTTCGCTTTAAAAAAAATTACGTTCGGGGAAAAAACTTAATCACGTTGCTGTTCTAAATATGAATAAGACGAGTACGAAAAAGTTCGATTTAGAATTTAGATGATACTTGTGATTAAGAAAAACGACAGGATATTAATTGACAAAATTAAAAATTGTGATATAAGCCAAGAGTGTGGAGTACAAGATATCGGCGAGTGGAAAAAGAAGAAAGTCAAAGTGAAACGAACAAATAGAAAGAATGAATTCAGCAAGAGACAATAAACCAGAGGGAAGAACAAAATAAGGGGCGGGAGTAAAAAAAATTAAAAAAATTAAATATTTCAGCCCACCCAATATTTTTCAGAACTTGGCGCCCCTGCTTAGGGGAACATGAAACGTAAAGATATGAAAGAATTTTTCGAAAATGATGACATGGTATCCATTGCAATAGGTAGATTTTTCTTCGAAATCTACCTAAAAAAAGTAATTTTAAAAGAAATAGAAAAGTAATTTTCACACATTCCTATAGGTTACAGCTAAAATTCCACTATTGTTTTCGTTGAAAATTATTGGCCTATAATTATTACAACTTTATTTTGTAATTTTTACACTGTCGAAAATGAAGCAGAACACTCACCAGATTATAAACTACGGGATATTAACCTATCAAAATCTTTAAAAATAATTGGTTTAGTATGTTGATAAGAATCTCAGGTGGTTTCCAAACCGCACCTATTTAAGTGTAAATAGAACGTTACCTTTTTTTTAATTATCCTCTAAAGGCTATGCACTAGTAAACCATAACGATACCTGTCACTTTAAGGTATTATTATATGCACGTGAATTAAAGACTGCTTGCAGCTGGCCTTCTGGCCACATCAAATAGACGCCATGTACAATTCAAATTAATCCGTTGCTGCATTTAAATGATTTAGTTGGTAGTATTCATGTAGCTTCAAGCAGCTTGTCTTACATTTAGGCCTAACAGTAACATGTTACACGAGCTTTGATTTTTATATCGTGGGAAACAGTACAAATTTCAATGGAGCTTTCTCCTTATTAGCTTAATATCAGTAAGTTTAAATGTTCATAGCTCTTTCAAAATACACACAGGCCCAAGGCTTTCATAATTTATAAGCTTCTCACTGAGAACTCGTGTAGAAAACAAGACATAGACCCACAGAAAGACGTGCCGGAGATAGACCCGCGCTAGATCTTGGGATTTACTGCTACTCACGTGGCTTTCCCTGAACCTTGGGCCCTTCTGAAATGCATTGGTCTGCGTACATAGAGCCATTTAAAATTATCAGCTAAAAAATCATGGATTTGGCACTTAGACCCTTATAAAACTAAACGCTTCAATTATTATGCTAAAGGAATATTACCGGTACATATTGTATGGGACCCGGAGGTTCATTGCCGCGCTTATATGAGCCCGCCATTCAACCCTATTCTGTGCTAACTCCATCCAAACATCCCTCTCAAATTCTGCTTCCCTTAAATCTATTCTAATACTGTCCTCCCATCTACTTTAGGTCTTCGAAGTGGTCTTTTCCCTTAGGGTCTCCCAGTCAATATTTTTTTAGATATTTCTTTCTTCCCCATGCTGCAACATGTCGGGATTTAATTACCATTACTATATTCGGTGATGAGTAGGCTTACAGGTTATGAAACTCGTCACAATGCAGTTTTATCCAGTCCCCACTTATTACTATTGTTGAAATATTAATAATTTATTGTTTTTTCCTTTCGATTAGGTCAGCTTAGGACCACGTGAAACAGGTGTCTTCTTCTTGTATTCCCAAAACTTCTTCATTCTTTCGCGATGTTGCTGTTTCCGTTCCGTAATTTATTAATTTATTATTATTATTATTATTATTATTATTATTATTATTATTATTATTATTATTATTACTACTACCACTGTACTGTACTATCTTGTTATGTAATCGACGTGCCCACTGGTGAGGCTATTACCCATCTTGGGTTAATTATATGCAATAAACATTTAGGTGCGTGCGTGCGAGTGTAGCCTATGTGTTAGTGAGAGTTGCGTGTATTGAGACTGGTCAATGTACTCCGGTGTTGGAATATTGGTTTTTCATAACACTGCCGCTAACTTCCTAACCAGTCAGTATGCATGAAGACGTCTTGGGGTTACTGACACTACGGTTCATTCGACATACGACATTCACTTTCACTACCAACCTACCAACCAAGTAACCAACGGACCTAAAGAATGACACAAAGACAAGCTGATGCTGGATCTGGTCCCACACAACGGTACCTCTTCTTGAAAGTAAAAGTATGTACTCCTCCTATTAGATCATCGCTATACTTGATCATACGTAACTTGATGGCTTGCAATAGTTTGTGCTAATCACAGATGATGTAAGCAAGAATTTATGAGTTAAAGGGTAGTGACTGAGTCAGGGGTTCCCAAAATGTAAGTAATAGGCGCAGACCAATCTAAATTTGCCACTTTTCTCACATTTAAAGTAACTCAGACTTCAGTTCTTCGTACTCTTTTTCATGCGATTTGGGATCAATTTGCACCACAAAGGAAAAAGCGAGGCTGGAAAAATAACTGACGTCGAAACGTAAATTCACTTGAAGTTGTCTGCCCTCTATAATTTGTTTTATAACTGTCCACAGTACCGCCGATGGCGACAAATGAACAGAATCCCAAATGATCTGCAGACGGGACTGAACTTGCCATCATTATGCAATAAAATATTTCAGTTTTTAAAAGGCTCAAGCCTTCTAAGTGAAATCTAAATATGTAATAATTTAATCTAGTTTAATTTTTTCTCTCCTGTGTAAACCAAAATCATGTAAATATTTTTGTACACAATTTATAAGTCGCGATATGACCATCCGAGTTAAAGTGACTATAATCAACTCACAAATAAAAGTAAAAATTGTTTATGTGCATCTCGAAAACAATGTAGGCTACTAATTTCCAAATAATATGTGCCGTTAATCCAGAGACGGATAACAAGAGAAAGACTGCCTGTCAAAAAATCGAAATGGGTTAGGTACCGGTATTTTTAACAACTGGTACTGTAACATGGCTCAACAAGAACTCTATTCTATTATTAGTTCCGTTTTAATGTGACTTAAGTAATGGGTAGCAGCTGAGTAGGCCTATACAGAACTGATTTTAGATAGGTCTATGCATTTTCCTTAAAACACGATTGCTGACACAGATGCAAACATCTCAAACACACATTCTATAAGATGAGTTCAATTCTTGAGCTGGTTATGCCGATTTGGAATTTTCTAATAGAACAAATGCGCCGAAAAGTTGTTGGGATCGGAGTAAGGCTTGTGGACGAAGGAACCGGGGGTAGTGGAGGGCAAGAAACTCTCCCGTAAAATGCTACCACCGTTGTCCAGTTCCTAAAATTCAATATCATCTTTCCACATTGTAATGCAATAAATGTAGTAATTGTAAGAATGTGGAAATACAGGTAATGACAAAGAGAGAAAACAGCTTATTGTAGGCAATATTAAAAGTTTATACGAAATGGTACTCAAGGTAAAGGGCAGAACACGCAATAAAAAGACACATATTAAGTGGATATTTTTTTCCTGTTTGGGCATTCTCTTAACTCTTTAGACTGGTAATCCGAAATTGTTGACTCATCTGCAGGCGTATTGCTCCTCTCGAAATGTAATACAGGCTCTACATATGAAGGACATAGGCTATGAAGGCCGGATGAGGAATAGTATTTTTTGTTTGTTTTTTTAGGAAATACATGGCATCATAAGATTCTATAACAATCTAACCACAAGGAAAGTTCAATAGATTTAAAAAAATAGAAGCCATCTAAATTAAATTCAAATTAAATAAAATCAGGTAAACTGATGTAACAAAGATCCAGAATGTTTTTGTTTAATCAGACACAATTGCAATTATGATATGCAGAAAATAAGTTATTTTTAATCGATTTAAGATTTAAGCTCCAGATCGATTCATTAAGCAAAGCTTACGAAAGAACAAAGGTCTAGTTTGATCAGCATATGTGAAGCAATGTGTGGGTAGTGTTATTTGTCATAGCTATCTGTACAGCAACTTCAAAAGCCG
Source organism: Ectobius pallidus (assembly GCA_964059195.1). NCBI lineage: Eukaryota > Metazoa > Arthropoda > Insecta > Blattodea > Ectobiidae > Ectobius > Ectobius pallidus. The sequence continues at coordinate 57,412,453 of CAXKWD010000004.1, read as the reverse complement.
TATACGAACACTGTAAAACAATATGTTGTCATGAGAACTGATTTGCATTTGATAAATTGTTTCTAATATATTACCATAAAATAGGCACTAAATTGGGCATTACTCCGGTCTCGGTCAATCGATTTGGTCCAATATCAATAGGCTTCTTCCCATGGACGTTGCGTATACGAAGTTTCATTAAAATCCTATAAAGCATATTTGAGTTATCGCGCATACAGACACACAGACGGACAGACACACAGACGGACAGACAGACAGACAGATATTGTCCTTCCCCCACACAATCTCTTAAAGTACCATTCTGGCATTTAATAAAACCAATCTGAATTTTGAAATACTCTTCATTTACACATACAGCATCAAGGATAATCAACAGATCTTAATGTAAAATTCTCAAGGGAGAACGAGTATCATTATTGCACAATGGAGTTCTATTAACATCTTGTTTATTTCACCGCCAATGCATATTGTAGCGAGCAAATTAAACAACTACGCTAATTTGGCAGCATTTAAAGCCTTGTTAGAGAATTTGTCCTTGTTCCCCCGGTTTGCAAATTACCATAACGTATCATTTGACTAAATGTTATTGAACTGAATTAAACTCCGAATTAATGCTATGGAGAAAAAGACTAATGGACAATATCAGACAAATCCTGTCATTAGCATTATCAGAAATATAATGAATTCAAAACTGGACAAAAAATATGTTTTTAATATAAAAAATGCTAGTCTTGAGAAGCTCTTTATCTTTTATGTAACTTACTATGTTAGTTAAGAATAATTCTGAAACTATACTCTAACTTATGAGACTTCAAATCATATCTGAAACTATTTGTTCTTCCGTAAGCCCTGCTTAATGAATCGATCTGGAGCTTAACTCTGAAACTGATTAAAACAATAACTTATTTTCTGCATATAATTGCAAACATCACTGATTAAACAACATAATTCTGGCTGGCACTTTGTTACATCAGTTTACCTGATTTTATTTTCATTCTGCAATAAGAGATCGTTATGTTATAGTATTTCTGGCAACGAAGGTAAATTAATACATTATTTTCTGCAGTTAGTATTTACTGTCGGCTATTAAAATTATTACACTGAACTCATTTCTCCTTTCTATAACTCAGTATCAATCTAATATTTTCTATTCTTTCTTTATTATTATCGGCACGTTAAGTGAAAAATAAATTTTCTTTTGATGGGGACTTTGCTGATACTTTGTCAACTTAGGCTACTTCTTAGCGGTTATTACTAATTAATTGTACGATGTAGTGAATGTGTAAAGAAAGTCCATATTCAATTTAGTATTTTTGAAGGCATTCGGTAAGTTTCCTGTACCAATTATTTTTCTCTAAATAATGCTTAAAGAAAACAATATTCGAAGTATTTAAATCTGTAAATTAAACATTTTAATATGTAAGTTTTTTCGCAAATAAAATGTTAGCCTATTTTTGTAGGGAGTACGAGCAAATCATGAGGCAAGACGAGCATAAGTTTAATTAATTCAATATAATAATTGGCATGTAAAAGTCATAGACCTCTGTGATATTATAATCTTCAAACATTAAGAGCAAATCTTAAAAAAGAAAAATTGAGTCAGATTGTATACTTTTATAGCTCAAGTGTCTTGACAGTTTAAAAGAGCGAAATACCTATAAAGGTTTTAAAACTAAGAAACGTGATAATAAAGACGAAGATACGGACCGCAAGACTAGACTTAATGGCCGTTTCCACTTGTCCAGTTGTACAACAGCATTAAATTGACCTGCCATTCTGCTACAAGATACGCTAATGCTAAACATTCGCAAGCTACAAACTCGTTCTGTCGCAAAATCCTCAGCAAGATAATGAAACACGCCTTAATTTGAGTTTTATTACAATGACTAGTTAGCTCATACGTCTTTATTTCGATTAGGACCAATAATATAATAATTATAAGAATGAGTCTGGAATCAGCCAATCATTTTTAGATCAGGTTCACAAATCTTTATCGAATTTGCTCTAGCCTATCATCGCCTACAAAAGTGACGTAATCTTTTCTTTACATTCAAATAAAGTCGGACACTCTTTAGGCAGTAACTTATGCATATGTCACCATTGCCACTGTAAAATTTTATTCTGAAATAAAGTGAATATTACGCTTACATCTGTTCAGAAATCAGCATTATAATATTTTACGGGAAATATAGTCTATTTCATAGTGCAGCAACGTTGTCGTTAAACAATAAATTGTAATCTCCCTCCTGTAAGTGAGACGATGGGCTTACCACCTGTCCCTCTGTCCTCTCCCTTGGGAAATAAATGTAATAAAATTAGTAAGTCATAGGTACTGAAACCTCCACTTGGAGGCCCTAAGCCCCACCAAAGAAGTTACAGGGAAAAGGTCAATCACCCCCTGTATTTATTACAAAGGCATAACATCAATAGCATAGATATAGACCTACATTGGTCGGAAGTGCTGGGAAGGTCTTTCAGAAGTGAGAAAGTGAATTCAGAGACAGGCTATCATTTCCCATCCTTTCGATAATAGATTCTTCCAGGCAGCTGAGCATCTTACATCAGATGTTGCTACGGGCGTAACAGCAGTTAACAGTATGTATCTCTAGAAAAGATAAAGAATAATATAATTATGTTTTTAGACAGTCGAAGCTAAAAGATGCCCTTTTAACGGCAGACGATATTAATTAAAAAGAGAAAACTATGCCAGTGAGTGTTAAAAAATTATAACACTCTAGGGTGACCAACTATGATTGCTTGGCATGGAAAATACTCTTTTAGTTAAGAATAATTGCATATAATTATTAAATAGACTCAGTCTGATATAAATTGAAAATTTTAAAATTCATTACGCCTTTTTTAAATTTAATTTTTTTTACGCTGGTCGCAAAAATGTCATACTTTTTGCCTGAAAAGCGTTCTCCATTCCATCCCTTACATTGGCAGCCATGTACGAGAAAATTAATAATGTTTGCGTAAGTGCAAACTAGATGCCAGGACAGCTCACGAACAGCTGTAAGACTCCCAAAATTACTAAAGCGTTCAAATTTAAAATTATTTCACAAATATTAACACCTTTCGAAAAAAATATTGTACGATACACATGGTAAAATAATTTTATTTTACTCTTAGGATTGAACACTCTCCCTTACGGGCTCGTTTCTTAAACAAACCTACTCGCAAGATAAATTCTCTTTTTTACCGCATCTTTCATAAATAACTATTTGTGCACTTCAACTTTACAGGGTGTTAAAAATTACGTTTACAACGTTTCAGGGATGATAGAGGAGGTAAAAACAAACATTTTATTTATGTGACAAAACTTTGGCATATGTGCCGTTTATTGTGTAGGCCTACATAAGTGTTAATTGCAACATTCGAATTTTGTTCGTATTATCCAGAAGGAACGAGGTCAATTGTCGTTTTAGAGATGGTGTCCAAACTGCCGTTCATTGAAGGCATTGCACAACTGGTATCTTCGTATTATGGTCTGTCTGCAACGCTCAAAAAGACCAACGTTGTCTCAAATAACATGTGCTGCTTCAACAATGCGAGCAACTAATTTTTCTGCCGTATCGATCGGTGTCTCATACACAAGACGTTTCATGTCTCTCCACAAAAGAAATCCAGTAGAGATAGGTCCGGTGATCGAGGTGGCCACCACCACGGTACCGCCCCACCCCTGCCGATCCAACGATTGGGGAATGTAGCATTTAGATGGTTCCTGACACGACGATCAAAGCAGTACAAACAAAACTAATCGGTGCGTGTTGTGACGGCAGTTAAGCCATCTACCCTTAAGTCCATCTAGGGGCAAAACGGAGCATATGCCAAAGTTTTTTCACAGAAAGAAAATGTTTGTTTTTACCTCCTCTATCATCCCTGAAACGTTATAAACATAATTTTTAACACCCTGTATAGGGTGCCCAGACACACCCGACACTCCTTTCTCTGCCTCCCTCTTTTCATCATTATAAGCACTCAAGCAAATAATGTTGACATATAAAAATAACTTGATGATTACGGCATTGTACTAGGTTAGGTGCTACAGTTGTATTGCATCATGAAGCAGGGGTAAGTGACCTACCTGAGGCAATTTCCTTGTGTACATTCCTCAGGAGTAAGTCAAGGAAATGGAAGCTTATGTACGCGTTAATTAGGGCAAACGCAACCCACGCAGCGGATACTGGTATTGTTGATTTTAGAAATGCTGCGACAACAGAACGCTAACAATTCCGCATAAGCAGAAATATATATATATTTTTTTATCTCTAAAGGTTTTTTTTTTTTAAGGGCTAGGTTTTCTATGTAAACACATGTTTGTTTTTACGATAGTTAAAGATAACATTTTGATATATATTTACGAAATGAGATATTTGGAATGGCTTAAGACACATTTTATCCTCCATATTTGTCCATATTTCAAGATCGGTATAGAAATGTATGTGTATTTTTACATATTTTAGAAAATCTCTCATTTCTTTACACAAATGAGCCTTTTATTTTAAATATGTTCCAATTTTATGGTTCTAAAGTTATTCTTGTTAGATAATCATTTAAGTTTTATTTTACAAGCATCTGTATTTTCAAAGCTGGATTCTTGAATTTCTATGAAATGTTCAAAACCAGATCTAGAACTGGATCTGGATTTAGCTCCTGAATATGTTGCAAGGTTCAGGATGGTCCTGTAACTTATTGTGATGTTTGAGGGGAATTTTAGTGAGTACAAAGTAATTTTCAGAGACATATGAAAATTAATTTTAAAAAATGTCATTAAGCGTTTTTCATATTAATGGACATGCAGCACTCTTCCGCTGTATGGTACAATAGTAATGCAGCTCAATTGTATGGATTTAGCATTTGGCGAAACCACTAGTCCACAGGCGTCCATAATATTTTATAGGCTATTGCACTGATTATGACGTATGATTTTTTTTAAAGATATCATTAGTATGTGTAGAAATTCAATATAACTTATATTAATAATAATATTAAAGTCAAATTAAAAGACTTAATTATCATACAATTTAATGACACCTTAAAATTACAGTACTCGTCTTAAAATATTCTGGTATTAAAATCTTCTCGACACTGAGAGTTTGGCATCAATGTTGATTTCATTTCCTTTTAAGTATAGGTACTGAAAGGTTTTATAACTCATTTGGGAGTTTATTGCACAATTCTAGCGTGTTTTACTGAATTTACATCTGTCCACATATTACTGGGTATATAATTTGGAGCACACGCATACAGTAATAAGAAAGAAGCAGAAAGTAACAGACATAGAACAGAAAATGAAAGCTGAGCTAAAGCTGCAAACTACCTCCTATCCGGTAAGAGAATATTGGAACAATGAAAAAGGTTTCCAGTGATTTGATATCGAATCATAGGTAAGGTACTAAGCCAGGCTGAAAATTTAAATAAAATATTATCATTTACTATCATTTTTCCCCACTTCTATTTTTTGCACATTTTTCTGATTAGAAAATGCTAAGGATTCCACAGATTTGGTGCTAGCATTCTAAACATTTTACCTACTAGCTCATTACATAATTATGTTGAATCACTTGCTACATGTAGATTTTTAGTATCTACAATTTAAAAATGTAATTAAGCATTACAAAATTTGTGAAATCTTAAAATACAATCACACTTTATTTTTTTAAGTGAGGCTCTAGTCGAAAAATCTGGCATTACTATTATTTTAATACATGTATAACAGTGTTGTATATATTTTTAAGGTATGTTAGTACTTATTTATAGGGAGAGTAGGATTTTAAAAAGTAGTTTTAAAAATATATCTAAAAAACTAAGGATGAAACTCGAAGGAGTATACTAACAAAGCCTTTTGAACCTTTTTGAACCTGAGGACCTCTAAATTGTCTAACAAATTTTACGGACCCTAATTTTACATCCCATTTTTAAAAGAAGGCCTATATTCCTAATATTTGGGGTATTAATTATAGGTCATTATAACGAAATATGTGAAAATTTTACTTCTTTACTTTCCACTTGGTTTATATTTTTTAATTATGTCTGCGGACCATCTGCACTATCTTCGCGGACCACCAGTGCCAAATACAAAGTTTTTAGGCCAAAAAGTCTGATAAACCTACACTTCAATTAAGTATCTCCTTAAGAACAACTGTTCATATATGATATGTCTTACAGATAGTGCGATAGTTAAATTTCGCTCTATCGCAAGTATAGATACGTTTATTATTGTGTTAGGCACTACGTAGCTGTGCCACTTCCTATGGCCTTTCGGTACTTTGACCAGTAAACCACTAGTTTGACAAGGTCTATATCCTGTTCTATCTTGTATAAAGTTACTATAAGTGACTGCAATTTCGTTACTGTATTTGGCAATCCGTTATTGCCGATTTATAAGAGCAAATTTCATATAACACACGTCTAATTATAATGTAAGAGAAATCCCCAAAAATAGTTAAAAGCACCCCATATACAAACTTTCTAGGCGAGACAGACTATTCAAACCTTCCGTTCTTGGTCACCGTACCTAGTTAATTTTTTTAAAGGAATTTGCTTTGACCCTATGGAAATCTGACATTCTAAGCAGATACATATGCTTCTAAGTGTGCGCGAAGTAATTGACTTTGCTCAATTCCTACCTGTCTTAGAAGGAAATTTTTATTTCTCTTTCTTAGTTTTTACCTCTCCCTTATAGGGACCTTCATGCGGCCCGCACCGCCCGGGCCTTACCGGGCCGCGACCTGTCGGGAGAGGAATGAACTATGGATCACAACACAGACAGACATACCTTTCTGACCAGACAAGGACATGGAGGGCCTCCCCGGATGAGTGATCAGCCCAATGCCGGGGCCACCTCCGAGACAACACGAACACATAGGACGAGACACACCATTCTCACACACACACTCACTTCGAATAAGGTGAGGATGGGATAAAGGTGATAATGACGGCCAGATGGTATCCGGGGACCACAAGGGCCTAAAGTTACCTGACATTTGTCTCACAGGTGAGGGAAAACCCCGGAAAAACCTCACCTAGGTAACTTGTCCAGACCAGGAAACGAACCCGGGTCCGCTGCGAACGCATTCCCTGAGCCACTTCGGTGGACCTTAGATGGAAATAACCAAAATGTCATATTCAGACCTAGAATTACCTTTCGATGATAGCAAAGGCATGCTATAAAATCCCATAGAAAAAGTAATGTAGCCTCCGAGGGCTGCCGAATAGGTTGTCTTGTATATTTATGTATAAAAGCAAAAACCCAATCGGAAATCATGACATTTATTGAAGTTGTTCTGGTGACTATTTCACACGGAACCTTGAATAATTGTGAGCGGAGACGCGCATTAAGAAACTTATTATTTCGATTATTCTTATAAATGAAGTTGATATACTGTATAACGGACCATAAATATATTGTGGTATGCAATATAGATGTTTAACAGTTTACTAAAATCTGAAAATAGGATATCAGATCATTGTTTTAAAGATAACACATGAAATTATATGGATATTTATACATAACGGAACGAAATGTTCTCCTTTGTTTTGGACTTACAGTTTGTTGTAAGAACATGTCGCAGACAACCCTAAATCACCATGGATAAAATATCAAAACATTTTCTTATTTTCCACTATTTTGCTTGAGGACAGATGTGTCCGTCTAGTAGTATTCCATGATATAATGATCTTTAGCGTCGAGCAAAAATTGCTCTGTTCAAAATAAATTAGGCACGTCAATTTTTAAAAACAGATCCAACCACAAAAATGGAGAATATATCTGAATACTACAGAGGCGTCCATTCTCCTAGTTTATGTATTTATTTACTGTATATTTATATACAGCCTAATAATATTTTCTTCTGCAATGAAAACCATGGCTTATCCAGTCATAAGAAAGTATTGTTTATTACTAGATTGTTACCCAGGATCGAATCTCAGTGGATCTATGTGGAATTTATGGTGGACAAAATGGGGTTGGGGTAGGTTTTCTCTGGGGTGCTCCCGTTTCCCCTGCCATGTACCATTACATCACTGCTCCATTCATCATAAAACGATTATTGGTTGCAATGATTGAATTATTATTATTATTACTGTGGATGTCTGTTTCATTGGATTTTGACATAAAATACATCTTAGGCTATATAAGTTAAAATGTATTTTTTATGTAGATATAGAATAAATCATGGAAAAGAATTCATGTTACTTTTAGTTTCACTGTCTGTTTTCAAATATTTTCATTAAAAATAATGGGTTATTATTAGTGTACTGGTATTGAAATAAACAAGGTAATGAGAGTTAACCACGAATATATTAACCCTGATTATCCTGATAATCATATAGCCTAACTTGATTTTATATTGCACGTTTACTTGATGTGTCGTCAAGAGCACCTGAATCAATATTTGTTTAAATTGTGAAAGAGCTTTAACTGTTTGATTTTAACACAGAAAAGCGAGGCATGGCATTCTATACGCTTAGGCTTCTGTTTTCAGAACATTTAAGCCTAATAAGATCCTCAAGAACGGGTGTATAAAAACAAAATTAAAGGAAGATACAACCGAATAACTCTATCAATTACTGAATATTCCTACCGAATATATTTCACGGTTATTATATCTTACCAACGTATTTTATTTTTTATTTTTACGTGCACCTATTTTATGCATAGCTAGATAGACGAAATATTCTATTCTACCCTGAAATTCGATAAGAAATTAATGGTTTTGAAATCCCTAAACTAAAATATCACCCATTAAAATGTTTAGGTACTACGAACAGCATTATCTAAAAAATTGGGAATTGTAGGCTATAACTGTCTATCAAAAATAAGGTTAGTATTTTCCCAATTATCCTCCAAGGATGAAAAATATGACTTGTTGGTAGACGATTTATTCTTAACCCTGCTCTGAGCCGTCTGCAATGAAAAGAGTTAACGCTATGAATAGACTCAGTTTATTTCTTGTATCCTGTTCTGTGAATGTTACAATAATTTTTACTTTTCTTTCGAATAATTTTCCGTTATTTTATTACAATTTTGAGATAAACTATTGTATCCTATAGGATAAGTTACATTATGCATTAAAGGGTTACCTAAGTACTCCCCAGTTCGATTAAAATATTTTCGTTATTCGTGGAATATGTTAGAGGAGTAATTGCTTTTATTCATGTTTTGTCATTATACACTAATGATGTAGCTTCTAATTTTTGCATTGAGAACAGCAATTTTTTTCTCGTAAGAATCGTCTAAAGCAGCGTTTCTCAACCTATGGTCCGCGGACCACTGGTGGTCCGCAAAGATGGTGCAGATGGTCCGCAGACATAATTAAAAAAATATCATAAAGCAAGTAAAGAAGTAAAATTTTTTCACATAAAATAGACACTAGATGTCAAAGTTTGTAAAATCTTCGAAAATACAGGTCCTATTGCAAGTTTCCTTACTTTTGCAGTTACGAACCACAGTTTGAAACCCCTGATGCACTGACGTCTATGGTTCCCTCTTTCATTCAAAACCCTGAAAAATAAGACTTTGTCGGAATTTGTTATTAGAGGCGCTCTCTTAACAAGGGTTTTATTGTTGGAAGTGCCAGAGTGTCTCATACCGGTAAACCTGTGTTATAATTCTTAATTAAATTATCAAATTGTTAATAAATATTAAAGTCTGTTCAAAATATAATTTTACTGTCAATAGTTTACTTCCAATTCAATAACTGTGTTTCCGTCTAATTAAAAAAAAAATGTATTTAGAATTATTTCGTTATACTGACCTATAATTAATACCCAAAATATTAAGAATATAGGCCTATATATAGCCTACTTTTTAAAATGGGATGTAATATTAGGGGCCCGTAAAACTTTTTAGACATTTTAGTGGTCCTCGGGTTCAAAAAGGTTGAGAAACGCTGGTCTAAACGGTACTTAATGGCACCGTCGAACTGATCAATGAAATAAAATGGACAATTGATACCATCAGCTCTGATGATGATGATGATGATGATGATGATGATGAGTGTTCTGCTCGAAGGCAGGTCCAGACCCGGGACGAAGCCGTGGGGTGATGACCATGACTCGTCCGAGGTGATTCAGGCAAGGTTGATACCGCGGAGATTTGCCATTGCCTCAGCTCTACAAATTTTTATATTATCTATTTTATGCTTAGGCTTTTCAATGGGTCTACATCGTCCTCAAGGAATTTCGCTTTGCAGACGCAGATGTATTAACAATTACTTACAAGATAGCCGATTCCACAGAATGAAAGCCTAAGTCCTGCTTAACTAGCAATTCTATATAAGTTAGCATAAGGGAAGAGGCAATGGAATGAACTTTCCTGCCGACCATTTGTTTACTTTACGTCGAAAGGCAAGGCGAGAGAGATGATTCTTGCGTATGGTTTAAAAATATATATATAAAATATAAAAAGGCCTGGGAGTGTGTCATGCATTTTTTCTTTCTTTCCCTGTACGTAAGATCTATATGCTTTTTGAAACTTTGAAACGTATGAAAATATTCACTGAATGTTTTTATCGGTTTTCATCTAGTGTCTTAAATAAAATTATTTACTTGATTTTGTATATAATAATATTTTAAATATCAATTCTCATGTTTCGATGGATATAGTTGAATACATTAATTGTAAAAATAATATTGGTGCAGGCTGTAGACCTGATCTGAACCTTCTTTAAGAAGAAAAAACTCTATTTATGATTATAGATCGAAGCTCACGATGATTATTTAAATTGCTCCAGCAGGATGTTAAACTCTTGGTATTCGCCCTAAAAGTATAGTGCCTAGAGCAACGTTTATTTTAATGTGGTTTAGAAAATTGTGTCTAATGAAAACATTCCTCCGCTACAAACCTATATTGTTGACCTCTTAAAATACATTCTGAAAATACTTTCTTAAAGTATATCCAATAGCATCTAAAATTCTTCCAAGTTAGATAAACCACTAAAAACTTGTAGAATCCAAAAATACTACAGTTCATTGGAAATATTTATTGTCACTGGGATTGAAATGTCGTTAAACCTGTATATATCCTCCTTTCATCTACATTAATTTTATTATTTATCCTTATAACATGAATAACATATAATCACAAATTGAGTAATTTATTGTAAATATATACCTAGGTAGTGTTAATGTGATGACACTAGATGATTTTGATAACTTTATGTTAAAGTAAATACAAATGTATTAAAACTACGATCCTAGCAAAGTAAATTATTTCTTTTATATAATTAATCTGACCATTTTGCGCTAGGTTCACATTGTAAAGGGTTAAGTGCAGTACAAGTCTCACATAATACCGGTAATACCCATAATATCCACAGCTTTTTGACATCCGGTCCGTTGGATTGGGGAGAGTAACCTGTTTTAATGCGGAACTCAAATTAAAAATTTGTCTTTGTTTTTAAAACGTATCTTTGGTTGTCACGATAAATCTTTCTTACATTTAAGTTTTTATTTTGTAGAGTTAAATGTTTGATTTGAACAATGAGTAAAGTTATGTTTAGCTATAAAATAATAAAAATTTGTTTAAAGACAAACTACTATATATAGAATTCAAAGTAATGAAAATCGTAGAACTTTATGTTATATTATTACCATAAAAACAGGTCAAAATTTATTTCCTTCAAACATTCTCAAAATGCAAGTAAAATGTTTCGTTTTGCGGAACCAAAATGCAGGACTAGGCATCCTACCGGGCAATTACATGGCATAATATGGTTCGAAATTTTATAATGCTCTTATTGCTGAGCATCCTGATTTCATATAATATAGTCCATTAAAAGTACATTTAATATTATTAATCAAATCTTGCAATGGTATTGTCTTTCATTTGTTCCTTCTTAACCTCTTCCACCCACTTCTATTTGTAAATACTAGCTTATATGTAAAATTGAATTCTACTTTTGTTATTTTGAATTTCCTACATAATTTTTTTTCGTAAGCAGTAACTGATTTTAATTTAGGTACCGGTGTTTAAATTCATTTTCAATAAAATATTCTGTATTCCTGTATAAATTTGGCATTTTTCGTCATCCGGACCCTCTGGCGACAATTTAGACTGAATTGCAAAGGGTTTACTGTCAATAAAAATATAATTTCGAAGATCTTTTTGGGACCTAGAATCTCACAATTACAAACTAATTGCGAAATAATAAATAGGCTATTCAACTTTAGTAAAATAAGATTACTAAAGTGGTGAAATGTAAACAAATGTCATTATTTCTGTGATAATTTTTACACACAAAAAATTATATAAATGTATACACACAAGAATTAAAAAAAAAAACAAAGGCTCAAAATCCCGAGGAGTCATCTCCTGAAATAATTTAGCGATAATATCGATAATGTCTTTATCGGGATTACTAAAGAAATTCAATAAATGTGGTAGTCAAAAGATTTAAAGTCAGGTTTTAGAAAATCCGTCTTGAAAGGTTCTTTTCAGTTTTATGTGGATACCTGCATTGGTCAACAGGTCTGTGTGATAGAGGGAGGACTGGAATGATTACAAGTCGGAGGGTATGAACCTGAGACAGACATCTGGGCAAGGTTAGCAAGTATGGAAGCACAATGACCGACCGTTCGCATTTCAAGCCGCTATATGCCAATTCCATTTTTTTATTGTAAAACCTTGCCGTCTCTATTTCAGAGGGCAGTAACTCTTTGACGTCACAAATGGGTAAAGACTTTTCTTCGTCCGGTACATTCAACGGTCGCTGATCTTCAGGTGCTATTGACTTCGGGTTATAGCCTTATGCCTACACAAAGAGTTCAATCCCTTCTGTTAAGACATACTGTATCTACTAGCAAATGAGGTTAACGTACTTGGATATCAATTCTTGTAGTTTCATTTGACATGTACAGAAATCGCAACGATATCAATTCACATTTAACTGCAGTCAATAAAACGTAATGGGAATTGTTAAACATTTGAAATATAAGTGCATTGTCTGGCTAGTTAACAAAAGCATTGCAAGAATTCCCAACATTGCAATTAACCGAAACAAAATCTAGTTGCATACCTATCACTGGAGACATTTCAACTATGTAAGTCAATTTTATTGATGTGTTTATTGCGGTACTAGTAAATTCGTGGTTTTGTTTTCCCACATGTTACATGTTTTTAAGGGTTACAAGATTTTTGCTAGCATTTCATTTAGACCAATGGAGCATGCATACAGATCAAGTTATATTGAGAAAAAACTATAAATATTTCAAATAAAATTAGAACACAAATTAATATTATTTAATCTCAGAAATATCTTCTAAACCTATGTGATCTAGTTTTGAATAAGACTTCTCGAGCAAAGAAAAATGTATAGTCCTATTTAAAGGGTGTGTGATTGGTAGAACGAACAATTAAAAATACCCTAGTAAAGGAAATTATAGAAGCAGTAAGAAACAGATGATAATTTGAACTACAAAAATAATTCCCTTGAGATAAGAAATACTCCCAAGTGCCTCAAACATACGGCACAAAAACAGATGACATGCAGCGTGCTTTTACTATGGAAAAATCACGCCTCAGCTGGGACTGAACAAGTGTACTTCAAGTCTAATGACAGTGACAATCTTGCTACCGAACTTACCACTGAGGTCGTTGTATCTTTTAACAATACATAATTATGTTATAATGCAATTCTTGACTATATATAGGTTTTGCAAAAAGTTTGTTAAACCCTCTCCCAAGTTATGGCATATTGGTACTAGTTTTAATTAATACGTAACAATTCTGGGGAAGTGCTAGTTGTTGATCATCGTTGTGCAAACGGTGGACTGTAAGGGCTTATATAAGGCCTATAATTTTTTTTCCAGCACAAATTTCACGTTTATCGATTGGAGTTGATTCCATTATCCCAGCAAAGGAAGGTGAAGAGTCTGATTGCGATTATTTTTGCAATGTTTACTTTTAAAATATGTTGTGTAAGCCGAATTCACCTGCAATACAATCTATCTACCTATTGAATGCAATTACATACTGTGCTTTCCTGTTGAGGTTACCTGCACAGAAAAGCCGCATCTGCATTTTGTGTCTCATCTCACACACCTCAGCATATCCGGCTAATTATGTCATTTCCCTTGCACAATAACTGCATTTCTAGAAACCCCATGAAATCCAAACTTCTTTCACAACCACTTGAACTCACTATTTGTCGATGAAGAATTTCAAACAAAATGTTCTGCTATTGCATAGCTTTTCTGGATATGCACAGTCAGGTTGTGTGCTTTCGCCCTCAATCACCCTCATGAATTGATTATAAACATCACCTACATCATAGGCCTAGTTGAAGTAACCGTTATTAAATAAGTTGTGCAAAACATGTTGCACAAACTTTCTCACATACACGTGATAAGATATGCATTATTAATACTTTTACTTAGAAGAAATATGAGTACCATATACCTTTCTAAATATTAATATCAAGATAATTGTGTTGAAATAGATTTGGGGTGTTGCCGATTTATAGGTAGGCTATAAGTCTTGGATTTTATGATTGATTAGATAATATTTTATTACTAGTCGCGAGTTTAGCCATAATTGACAATCAATAGTTCCAAAGCCTACCCTACTGTATAGACACAGATCCCGAGCTCCTGATATAGCCTCGTAGCTGAAAGGAGTATGGATTAAATATAGCTGAAAAAAATGTTTATGGCTGGTTTGGGAGCAAATTTTGAATTTTCAGCTTGATTTAAAGAATATTCAAAACTAATTGCATAATTCACTTCATATTAAAACAGAGTGAATAATCCATATTCTTTAAATGCAAATTCACCTTACAGCATCACACACACTAGACTATTATTAAACTGAGTAAATAATTGGTTAGGTTATCCCCGTAAGAATATTATTTAAACATTAAACCTAGTTTAGATATGATTTTTGTTTTCGAACTACAGTATTCTGTTCACAGGCGCAGGACAGTCACTGAATTCAGTCTGTAGTCTTTGTCGATTTACAGGTTAGGGTAGGTCTACTATTATCGTGCACTACAATACACATCTTGGTAAGTCGGTCGACCGTATTCAGGATAGAATTACACCGCAATTTACTTTTAGAGTTCACAAATATCAATTCCTATTTAACATAAACCTATGAGTTTCTAGTATAACAGTTTGCAATGTAATGCATACATAGCCGTTATTTGATGCAAGATACAGTATCTGCCGATTCATTAGTAATAAGCTACTTACATCTGAAGTAAATAACTTACTAGTGATTTGTACAGATTATGGTTTTCTCACATTACGAAGGCATTTGGTGATATTAATTTATAAGAAAATAATGTTGCAAACCATGTAAAACGAACTTCTTCATACTTAGCCTATTATTTTCAGTGCCTACTTTTATCTAATAGGGCCAATAATTAATATATTTTTCAATATATTGGTTTAGAGTTTCATAGAAAAATACGAATGGACAGACTATGGATTATGCCTAAGATGCTTACAATATTGCATTATATAAACTTGTGTGATCCTTTTCAGTTTCTTGAATCAATAATGTGAGATAGGCTTAACGGGAGACGGTGAAAATTCAACTAACGGATTACAATTGTGATTTTCTGAGACAAAGAATAATATCAATGGAATTTTAATGGAATTTTCTTAAGAAGTAGTCCAAGAAATTATTAATCAATTCAATGATTACATGCGTATTTAACATAATACTTATTAGGTATTACTTACATTAGATACAGCATATATAATATTATTACATCAAATACTCTTCAGAATTTAATATAATGTATTATATACATTATTCATTTTATAGTATATATTTATAGCCTATATATTCCAACTGTACTGGTAACAGTTTTTATAAAGAACTATCCTCTACATTCATTTTACTTTTTTCTGCAATGTTAAACCAAGCTTCCATTTTTTAGGCCTATCGTCTATCTTAATTGAAACTGCAGAGAAAATCGGAAATGCACATGAGCAAACCACTCTCTAAATTATTTGAAAATGCGAGACTTGTCTGTGTTAGTTATTAAGTCAACAGAAGGCTACGTATAAAAATCGTAATGTAAATACCAAAATCGTAGGATAATTTTACAAATTATAATTTTGATAAAACTGTTATTTATTTCATATTTCCGTACGATACAAACTAAATTCGGCGTAAGTAGTGACACAGTTTGATTACACACTATGTTAACAAACCAGACGGTTGCGTATTCGATCCACGAAGAATAGTTGAGATTTTTATATTGGCCTAATCCTTCTGGTGGCACTATGATCCTAGGGTCATCTTAAACCTCTAAAAAGGTAGGCCTAAAGGCATAAGGTTAATATCTTTATTATGTTCACTTCCGAATGTCTAAAATTTTGGAGCCTCAGCCTCCTGAAAACATAAGGGACTTCATGGCCTCTAGCATAATGATCAAACTTACAAAGTTTAGGAGGTGTGAATAGACTAAAATCCGTAAATCTGTAAGCAAAAAAACTGTGTTAATACAATATACTGTTTATCCTCAAAAGCTTGCACAGATAGACAAAGACAAATAGACGGACGGACGGACAGATAAATAGATGGACATATATAATTTATAAGAAAATGTCCTTGGGTTCTAGTGTTTTTTCAGTACCTTGACATTTTTCCTTAGTTCATATAGTGAAAGAAGTTGTGAATTTTATTTCAGGTAGTTCAAGTATAAAATTTAACCATTTTCATGAATCATACACACAAGGCAAAACAAAATTAATTTCGTTGTGTACTGATTTTCTTTTTTAAGGAATGAGTCAGAATCTTATACGAGTATATTTCTTAAACTTAACAGAAGCAAGCAGCAGTAGACTGCTTAGCACTTATTTACACTTGAAAGATCATTTACCGGTAAGTGGGTAAAATTTAAAATTTATTGGAAGTTTCAGCTACAAATTCAAATCCTTTCAATAACACAAGGTCAACTACATTTCGTCTGCTACCTAACACCTGTTGCAAAGAAAATTATTGCTCTTCTAATATTAACCGGTCCCTAACACCACCCCTTCAGAATTCAGTCTAAAGGGCCATATCCCCGTATAAAGAGAAAGCTAAATCTGGAAGACTCTAGGAACATATTTTTCTCATGATGAGTTGCCCCTCTCCGTAGGAGTTATTCTAGTTTAACTAGTGTTGGGATAACGACTTGGCAGGATCAGTACCCATGGTATTGAGTTATCTACGATCTGTGGTATCACCCCTCTCCAATATCGCATGAACGTCGTAACCACTTCCTGCAGAGAGAACGCTGGTAAGCTGGTGCGAGAACGATGGTATTGAAGATCTATTTTAACAGATCAGGGTATAAAATATATATTTTCTTGACCAAAATAGATACCCGGAGACAGGTCGGAAAAGGGGCTGTGCGTAGTGTTCGACTGAGCCCTTCAACTATGCTTCCCCAGTATCCCCCTGTACTTGCAATAGAGGATATGAAACAAGTTTAAGGGGAACTCTGCAAACTCTGTTTTTACATGAACTTGACTAATTTAAATATGTATGGACAGATTTTCGTATAATTTTCTACACTTATTTAGCTTCACTTTATAAGTAAGACAATATGTCAATATGAGTAATTAAAAAAGCAAATAAACCTCATGATCATCGATTAAACATATCATCTAAAGCAAGGAAGTTAGTGGCAATTTGATTTTTTTTTTAATCTGAGATTGTTTTCTGAAGGGTGACTTCAATTATCATTCTACCTGTCTTAATATTAAATCTAGATTTTTAAAATTTGCATTACAATTTTTACTTTATTTTTCAAATATGTTTTTGCTTTCCAGTTAAGTAATTTTAATTAAATCTTAATCATTAA
Source organism: Ectobius pallidus (assembly GCA_964059195.1). Taxonomy (NCBI): domain Eukaryota; kingdom Metazoa; phylum Arthropoda; class Insecta; order Blattodea; family Ectobiidae; genus Ectobius; species Ectobius pallidus. The sequence goes on along the minus strand of CAXKWD010000004.1, from coordinate 57,394,646 downwards.
GGTCCTGCTTTGTAGATTAATAAAAAGAAAAACACTGTGCAAAATTTGAATGAAATCAGTCAAATTGTTCTTGAGATATTACGTTTTTGTAATCTCCAAAATTGAAACTAAAGGATGAAGGAGTCTTAAGTTATGACGTGCACTTTTGAATGCACGTGCAGTTTTAGAAAAATATTGGATAACACCACTATTAAATGGAACTTTTGTCTGAACATTTAGAATTGCGTACAGAATAACATACTTTATCACTTGAAATGATAAAAATATATTATTTTTAAATATTTCTAGTGTATGAGCCCCCGAAAAACCCCAGAAAGGCAATATTCAATCCCATATTATGTTCACATCGCCGCACATCCCCACAGTACTAAAGAATAATTTTAACTTAATAAAGTAGTTTTCTATTCATTTTCAGAAGTTCGGAAAGAGGTAGCAGAAATATCCTGGTCAACTTAGGTTGAAGACTAGAGGCGTGAGAAGTAGTATTAAATTATACTGATGATCTCACCGCCACCAATCGGACGGACCAACCTGTTCAACAACTCCTTTAGTTATGTAACCCACACATCAATGAAAGGGAAAGTAAAAAGATTTCCAAGACTAACCACTAGATGGTAGCAGTGTACAGGTTGTCTTTATTATTAAATTCTATCAACATTTGGTGTAGTATCATGCATAAATGCATTGTACGTTGAGATGTTCAGAGCGAAGGAATGGTATGTAGATCTCGTTAATTAAAGGCATTTTATTACACAGAGATTAACACGATTATTTGTTAATTTATATCACACTCTTTGCAAATCGTTGCACTTTTCCACCTATTTGACAAATCAAAATGCAGTATCTCACTTCATTCTAATCATGAATGTCAAACTATTATAATATGCAAAACAAGAAATACTAATTCGAGAGTTATATTAGTATAGAGAGTTAGTAGTATTAGTGTTAGAGAGTTACATTAGTATTATGTTATTTTATACAATGTTAATTATATTTAATTTTACATGAACATTTCGTTGAAAAGATTGGGTGTATGACCACACCTCTTCCAGATGCAGAATTTAATTCGAAGATCGAGATACACAGTAGTGGTAAAAAGCATCAGCCTCAGTGTTAATGAATTTCTTTCTTCCAATAAGGTTGCAATATCTGTTTAAAATCTTGATAAAACACACGACCTTAAACCCTTAACTGTCTTACCTGACCTAAACCTCACATTCACAATTAAAATGCAACACATATTGTATAAAATGTATAATAAAACAATGCTTGTCTTTAAAAGAGCACTTGATTAAAATTGGCGTGAATTCATTTTTTCTGTAAGGTGGAATTAGATATATCGAGTTTTAGATGAATTTCGACATACGATATGCCATCTTCAGTTCTTTTAACTCCTCCGAAAAAGAACTGAAGAAAAACGGAATTCTCACCAATTTTAATCAAATGCTCTGTTAAAGACTGGTCAATGTTGTTTTAATATATATTTGATGTATTATGTGTTGTATTTTAATCGTGAATGCGAGTTTTGGATCCAGATAAGACAGCTAAGGGCATAAGGTTGTATGCTTTATCAAGATTTTAAACAGTATAACCCTCAGGTTTCAATCTAAACGTTGATATTTTCGTCACAGAACTATCAACATGACTTCCTTCTAAAGGGAGGTAACCCAGCCGGTCCATACATTAATGATATGTTAAAGGGTTTCATATCCTAAATGAAAAGATCCCTGGCCATGTAACTTGAACGTCGACACTTGACTACTGTCAGATCTTCATTACTGTATACTTTGATTGGAATAAACTATAGAACTTCTGTTATTCGTCACGTCAATACTTCGTATTTATTTTAGTAATTATTTAATCTCCTCATTCAGATATTTTAAAGCAGCGCATCACTGAAAGAAGACTTCCACTACAAGAGGCAAGCAGACTCCCACGAAGCTTAGCTTTTTCTAAGGAAAAAGCCAAACTCATAGAAGAAATAAATATTTGATGTATCATACTATCGCTACCAGTATGATTACAAGTCATGGTTACTACCAGCCGATTCACACCCTACATATTATTTCTTATAATTTTTGGTTTTTCTGTAAGCGATGGGCCAACTAATAAAACTTTTTCAATTTTATAAAACTATTCCATTCTTATAAATTGGAGTTCAACCAGCTGAAGATTCATAGTCTATATTCTTGCAGGACAAATCCTAACAATTTTTAGGGAATGAAGGAACTACAGAATCCTTCTGGCTAAAGAAGCCCTGGTAGTAGAAACTTGCAGGAAATGACATCACTTGAAAGCTCTCACTTAATACAGTCCTCCACATTTTTGGGCTATCAGCTATTCAGCTTTAGTAAAAACTATTAATGTAGACAATTTAAACAATTTATTTTTATAATTTTTCTTCGTATTTATGGTACGAATAGAAAAGTAAAACCAAAATTATATTCACTAAACAGAGGTGCTCATTTATCTGAATTCGATATGTATTACGCTTATGTACTAGTTCGCAGTTTAATTATCACCTACAAGCAGATAAAAAAAGAGGTTCCACAAAAGTTCCTGAACAGTACGAGGAACGAGTGTCTGTAATGATGACGAGTGACGATTTGACTGACTAATTATTGTGAGAGGACTGATGGAGCACAGAGCACTGTGCACTGAGGAACTAACTAGAACACGGTCAGACACGCGGTTAGCCTTAATATTTAAACCGGTCGTCACGACCGAAGTACCCAACGGTACACAACCCCAAACCTTTAAGATTTATTGACAACTTGTATCGCACGAACACGATCATCACCATCTTGTCTACGAATCCGGGAGAAGACCCTATAACAAATTACATGTCATTTCAACAATTACTCGCTTCACGACTGCCGTCAATATCTTTTTAAGGAATCGAACCTATAACATACTATTCAGTATACTTAGAGATTATTGAAGTAAAAGACACAACGAGTTTCCATTTTTGAATTTTCATCTTGACAGTAACATTTAGTGTTATATTAAGATACGAGCATGTCTGCACACCTTAGAAAGTTAGCTGGAAGGTAGGGGCTTATTTAGACCTAGGCAGACTAAGGAAAGCTGTCTAGGGCACCAAATTTGTTGTAGTTTATAAGCTGTGAAATTTACAATTATTAAATAACTATTTGTATTTAGTTTTTCTTCATCCATCACCATTACAAGAGTAAATTATGTTATCAAATTATGTGATAAGTCTATGACGATTGATTGATGATGATAATTAGGTTAAAATAAACGAATCTTATAAGTTTATTTAAAAACGCTCTTTCTTGCTACACAATGACATGAAATGGAACAAATCGACGAAAAGGATAACTGGTACAACAAACAGTAGGTTCTAAAGCGGGAGAAAATTAACAATATAGGTCCACACTACATCGACGTATTTACTTTTCAGAAGTTAACAGTTTAAAATTATTAATTCACTTAAGTAGAGAAAATTACTGATGAATAATAAATCATAAATATAGTTCATAAAAGGATATAATTTAAATACGCATTAGTCAGCACATAGATTGGAAACGGTTAACATGCAAAAAAGAAAAGTCAAGGGAAATATTATATTACCCGACCGACTGTATAGTTCATTTCCTGGATGGGTGGAATATGGTTAATTTATTCATTAAGAAACTGCCTTTCCTTCTGCTGTACTGAAATAATAACCTACACCTGTCAGAAAATATGTAAATCGTCTGATTTCAAAATAAACTACTGCTGCTAATACCATCAGTACTGGAATTCAGGAATACTACTAATCATAATAGTCGACAGCTTCTACAATTACTACTGTTACTAATAGAATAATAATAACGTTATTATTTATTATGTAGACACACTCATCTTTACAATCCAATATAGGCCTTTATTTTTCTATTTTTCTTCATCATTTGTTTCCGTTCACCTGCCTTTATTTATTTATTCATTCATTTATTTATTTAACTCTACGGCCATAAAGAGCAAATCGCTCAAATAAAGGGGAATACATATTAATATATATTTCGGAGAGTAATTTTACTTGGAAGATAAAAGCTACAAAGAATAAATTAAAACACGACATAAAGAGCAATAATTCAATAGTAAAATTATAAATTGAGCGAAAGGTACTGTAAAATTCACAAAAGAGAACATATTGCATGTGAGTTACACTTAGAGGAATGTTGACGGTATGTCTGCTTAATATTAATTGTTCAATATTATGCATTAAAGGTGTAATTATATAAATATATTATGAATTATGAAATTATGGGTTTTACCATATTTTATAAGAATAAAAATTGCTTTTCCAAGAAGTGCGAGCATTTTCTATTTAAATGCCAAGCCATTCTGCCTACACAATCATCATATGATCATAGATCGCAATCACATTCACAGATCACTCGTAAACGTAATTTATATCAATTATAAAGGTACTTTTTTTTTTAGACTAAACGTTTCTGAACAGAGCCAAATACCGTCACACACGTATATGCCTTAGGTAATTTATACTTAACCCTCTAGTACATACACCTCTCCTTACTCGTAGGCCTATCACATAAACTACGGTATCGGTACTTCTGTTTATTTACTGCAAAGATTCCTACATGAAGGACTACTGTTTTTTAAAGAACCCCTTTCACTTTCATCCTCATAATTACGTGTCTTCACGTTAGTATTCTCTGTACGAAAGTACACCCAATTATAGAATCACAGCAAAGACATATGAAAATTGGAAAACTAAAATTTGTAACACAATATCTCCAAAATTATCACGCAAATTTAAAATTATATTTATAATTATATTTTCTTACATATTTTTTAGCCATTGGTAAGCAGGGCGATTACTAGGTTACAAATTTTCTGCCTTTTGAATTTGAATCTCATGTTAACTGTTTTTCTCCCGAATCACTTCACAAAAAAATAAATATATTACTACTTTTACAGGATATGAATTAATTATTCCACTGACGGATAATGCTTTAATTCAGCTTATGTTACACAAACCTATTGGAGTATGTGCGTATACTTCAAACCCAGTTATCTTTATCATTCAGCCCATACACATAAACTGGTCACCTATTACTGTATATGAATGAACGTGTTTAAATTATCACACCTCACACCGTACTTACAAAACTTTATCCAGTAGTAATTACAATTTGTATTTTTTTTATCCTGATTACAATCACATGCGCCATCTCGTATGTGCTGGTTCGACTTATTTCGAATTATTTAATCTTCATCCTAAGACACTTCTGATCAAACTGCATCCGTGGCAAATGAATGAATATTCGAGAATTTATTATTCTCCCAAATCAGTTTACGAAATAATTAATGAATCAATCATCGAAAATGAAATGTTGTGGTATTTGCAATAGTTACTATATTTTGTTACCCTCGAGTACTCAACTGATGTTCGAATAAAATAGGAGTCTCGTTTGTGGGCCATTGCGTAATTTTACAATAAGGAAATTCACTTGATAAAACCATCAAATCTATCTATTCTGCACCTATCTGATAGAAATGATTAACTTAAATAAATATTTTAAATTTAATCTGATTTTATATGACGAAGAAACGCCCTTTTTCATTATAATAATTCATTATACTCCAGGTTTCTCTGTGTAAATGAATGGAAACCAAGGACGGACATCTAATAGCCTATTCTAACATGTTCTTTAAGATTGAAGTAACTTCGTACTGTAACTACTTCCATTTACTGTATAACTGAGGTATAGATTGAACATAGCTCTACTGCAATCTTATGCGAGGTTTTTTTTAAGTAAGTATGGTTGTATACCTTTAGGCGTTAGTTAGCATGTGCGAAAACGGAAGCGGAACAATCTTTGCAAACAAGGCCTCGTATTATAAAACTTTCGGTTTTGCACAGTTTTATTGTGCATTGTATTTCAGAATTGTTTTCACTCCACGTCTGAAGCAAATAACTTTATGCATGCTTCTCCAGCATTCTCTTGAACTCAATTACCAAGGATCTATTTTAGGTCCATTCCTGTTCATAATTTGCGACTACTATCTGTTGTTAATGAAAACATTGCTTACGCTGATGATACTACTGTGCTTAAATATTTTAATGATACCTCAACAGATATTACTATTTTATATAGTACTAGCTTAAAAGGCCCGGCGTCGCTCGGGTTTTGTATTTTGTAAATGCGAAAATAACTTATGAAGGACTTTCGATTTTCAAACTCGAGGTCTTTAAGGTCTTTATATAGGTATTTAGAATTTGAAATGGGGAAGAACGACTTATCACACACGAACTATTTCCTCAGAAAACGCTAGATAAGCTACAGCTTATTATAGCTTATAGCAGATCCCCGCGGCTTCGCCCACAATAATTAATAGGAAGATTATAAATTAAGAGCAAAATAATTAAACTACAGTATTATATTTACTAACACTTTGCACACGAAACATTCATAGGTCTAAATTAAACGATTGATAGGCCTAATTAATGAAACAACTGTAAATCCGGCTTTGAAGTGAATTCCACGATTAGAAAGCGCAGCATGGGAAAAATAACCTCAGATTCGAGTTCCCTGGCCTAAAAAAAACTCTGCATAATGTTTGTCCATTTAGGGCTATATTCACTATTCTTCTTCCGTCTAGGGTGAAAATTTCATCTGTCTGCGTGCCTTGACATTATAAACAAATGATTCGGCCATGGTGGGCTTACAAAATTCGAACGATCGCGATGCTTTTATTTCCAAGGTATGACGAAAGTAGGCAAAGTCATCTGCAATTGATTTGACAACTGAAAACTGATGTTTCGAAAGCGCAAGAAATGTACGTCTCAATCCCGTTTTCATTCATAACTCGCGAACGAAAGCTAAAATTAAAAATGTAGCATGCCTTTGCGGGAATGTATTCAACAACTTCCCAAAGTTTCATGGTGATCGGATGAATGGCATAGTAATGCATAAAGGACAGACACACATACATTCATTTTTATGTAGGCTATATAGAAGATCTATATAAATTACCCGTCGAGCGTTGCTGCAATCTCAGAAGATTATGAGAATTGAAATCGATTAAACTCACGATGAAAAAAATGTGTGTAAATGTATTTGACAGACAGACATATATTCGTTTTTATTTATATAGATGAAGAATGGAATAAGCCTACTGAGGCCATAGTTTCTGTATTCATTTGTCCAGACTTTAATTCCGTTAAATTTCAGGCAGATTTAACGACCCTACATAAGAGATTTTACTTATGATTACATATAGAAATGTTGTAGCCTGGACCCCGAACTAAGCAACTTCCCCGGAATTTTATGTAAACCATCTTTCATAAGAAGCATATTCCACGTTAAATAAATATTTAATATTACCTTATCTTCACCTTATCATTAACTTCTCTGGCGTTTATAATAACATGAGATATCCATTGCCTTCCAAAGCGATCGCGATGCTATTGTTTCCAAAGTATGACAAAAATAGACAAAGCCTTCTGCAATTGATTTGACAACTGAAATGAATAACTGATGCTTCGAAAGCGTAAAAAATGCACGTTTTCTTGCCGTTTTTCACTCATAACTCGCGAACGAAGGCTAAAATTAAAAATGTAGTGTGACAGAAACCTTCCCGGGAATGTACCCAACAACTTCCCAAAGTTTCATGGCGATCGGATGAATGGTGTAGTAATGCATCAAGGACACACACACACACACACACATACATTCATTTTTATATATATAGATTATTGTGAGGCGATGGGCTTACCACCTGTCCCTCTGGCCTTTCTCGGAAAATAAGCGTAACAAAATTCACATAGGTATAGAAACCTCCAATTGGAGGCCCTTCGCCCCGACACTGGGGATATAGGACAGAGTCAAACAATCAGTCATACGGTATTATCGAATGAGTTTGTACAAATGGATTAAGCTTGGACTTAAATAAAACTTAGACCAACATGTATTCGAATTGCTAAATATGACAATGAAATATAATCTAATAAACTAACTGGGATTTTGGTTGGGTAGCAAATTGACCTGGCAATTAACACACAGTCTTTATCTAGATGCAGTCCAAGACCACATTTTTATAAAGAAGACTTAAAAAAACGCTTATTCCATCCAGTATTTTATTGTTTTATACCCATATAAATTACAGTGTTCTCTTCTGGGAAATAGTGCTACTTCGAAAGATATTTTTATTCTTTAAAAGAGGGCAGTACTATTATAAAAGGCTGTAGCCCAAGAGAGCATTGCCAGCCTAATTTTAAAGAACTTAATATATTAACATATTGTGTGCAACTTATATGAAAATGTTCGTTTGAAGGTAACTGTGAATCAAGTCCATAATTACAATACAACAGGAAAAGGAAACTTGGTCATCCAAAAATACAAACTACAAAAAACTTAAGATTTTTCTGTTGTATAGAAATGAAATTGCATAATAAACTTCCTGTGCATATTAAAGCAGTGGACAGTACAATACATTTTAAAACCAAAGTAAAAAATTCAGTTGAAGAAAATTGTTTATACTATCTGGGAATACTTGTTATTTTATATTTAATTTTCAGTGTATCTGTATTTTTAGTATTTTCTTACTTAACCCATTGCAATTGTATTGTCAAATGGTGTTTTGAATAAACTTTTAAACTTATGTGTATTACAATTTTGACCTTCCAGACACTGTGCTTCAAACAAGGAGGTTCCAGCTTCTATCCCCTATGAGAACCTTTAGCTACTGTGATCCTGTGGCCAATTCAGCCCCGAGTATAAATGAGTTTTAGGCGCAATACTGGAAAGCGGTAAAAGCGGTCAGAGCATTGGGCCATCAACGGAATCAGTCCCATATACTAATTGACTGAAAATCAAGGATCCTGCTACTAGAAACTTCAACGGCCCACGTAGAACAGTATAGAGAGTATTAATTGAGCATCTTATTATTACTAATATTAGCCTATTATCATCACCATAAACACTAGTATATTGCTATTGCTTTTTCTGTAACTATTAGTGTATTGATCTTTTTAATTCACCTTTATTAATTTACTCCTTTTAATATCAAGGTCATATCAGGAGGCAGGTTCTATGTGAATAGCAGTAAGCCACATAGCCTAACTATTGATATGCATTTGTTTTCTATTGTTGATGTGTTTATATCGTTTGTAAATTTCAACCGATATTTAATTTTAATTAATACGATATAGGACGAAATAGCCGCGATGGGCCACGGTAAATAAATATCTTATTCGGCATTTGCCTTTACGACTGGAGAAACTATGAAAAAATCAAAGTCAAATTGGCCGGCCATGGGGTTTGAACCTCGTCCTGAATCTGGGTCCAGATGCTACCATCTCGGCCACCTCGCTCGGTTATTAATTATTATTATTATTATTATTGATATGGTCGAATATTAAATGTAAGGGTCTTGACACGACTTAATTCTTCTAATGGCACTATTGGCCCTGGGGTCGACTTAGCTACTAACATAAATTAGTATCAGGGGCAACTTTGGAGTTAAAGGTGGCAAGACCATAATATAATAAGGCCGACAAACTTAGCATCTTCATTGCACATTGTCTAGAAATACGAGAGACTTTACTTCCAGAAACATTAGCCTCCATGGCTTATGCGAAAGGGATTGTTGGTTTATGGTTATTGTTAAAATTATCTTCACCATTGTCATTATGACTTAATGGTTTACATAATAGCCTACAGAAAAAAGTATTCTAATTTACGTTACACCAGTTATGTAATAATATAATTTTTCTACTATCTGACCTTAAACTTCTTGCTATAATGTAAAAAAAAATTGTTAGATAATGCGAAGTCAATGTACCGTATAAAAAGGCGTGTGTCACTGAAGCAAGCGTATTCATAAGAGGTGTTAAGTGGTGGAAAGAGGTGAGGGAAGGGAGAGGAAGAAGAAGAACATGGAGTATCTGGTTGATTGGTGACCAGTCTGGTTGACTTGCCATAATTATGGTGTGGGAGAAGAGAAAGTCTAAAGCCCAAGGCTACTGAAGCACGGCGAGTTCAACGCCCTGCTCTGGCATTACTACAAGACTTACCTCTCCAGTATATCACTAGGAAAATACGCTACTTTTCAATTTGCAAATCACGTCATATTGGGCTTGTGTGTAATACACGTACATATAAACAGATAAAAGTGGTTCAGTCATTTTCATTTTCATTCCATCACTCATTTCCTTTTACCAAATATTGTACCTCAGTTTCTTGCTATTGTTAAATAAATGTAATTTTAATACACGTACAAGCACCTACTTCCTATTAAATGAGATCACTCCTTACTGGCCTACTAACCTGCCTACATCTCTTTACAGTCTACTTTTTTGTCCTTTTCTTTTTTATCTTCGTGGGGGTAGGGGTTATACAAACCTAAGTATGCAGCATGCTTCACCAGCCCGACCAGTTTGGGCGCCTCATCTGTGCCAACTCTAACACCTCCCCTTCTCTTTCCAATCGCGCTACCAAGATTAGGGAAACTCTACATGCTTGATTTTTATTGTACAGCAGAATTTTCATCTGCAATCCGTTGCTTAAACCATGAATCTATGAATGAGTAGTATTGTGTTTATTATTTCTTGAAACGCTTTTACATAAATGGTTACCTAGAAGAACGATTAATACTATTAGAGCCCGGATTCCTAGGTTTTTAACTATTTTGTTCCTTGCCAGTTAACTATAATATTTTAATAATATCATCTGAATCATTGTCATGGCAGTCACATAATTCATTCTTATGAAACCTAAAAATGGCCAAATAAGACGTTAAAAACTAAAAATGTCTAAAAGTGTTTTATTAAATTAAAAATAGGATAAAATATTTCACAAATTAATAGTATGTATGAAATCCAATAATTATTATTGTTCTAGTAAAAATTACCCTTGACATAATTATCTGCCTTCAATTAGCATTTTGCTCATTGTTGTAAGTATACTTACTGTATGTGAAAGATAAAATATAGCATTGCGATTTTTTAATTTTGTGACCTTAATTGTCCCGGTAGAAGAAACAGGTAGTGAACCGAAATCCCCGGTTTCTTTAGAAACAAATTAGTTTAAAGACATTCTTAAGAAGCATATACATTCAGTTTATATAATTTTAGACTAGAGTTTGCACCAGAAATACGCCGAAAGTAAAGTGTTCTAAAAGTTGGTTGATTCAATGAAAAATGTTCTTGAGTTTGTGTGACAGAGTTGTAAATGACAAGAGTATTTCTAAAATTAATTGTATTCTGTAAACTATACACTGTTGAAAATTAGGCACAAACTTTTACTATAGTTTTGTGGTTCAGAGTAAAGTTATACACTTCAAATTGTTCATTGTAGACTACTTATTGAAGTGAAACCTAAAAAGATTTCTAAAAATGGTGGCAAACTAAAATAAAACTATTTTAATATGTTTGAAAACTAATACGGATATTATAAAATCGAAAATCCGGGCCCTGTTACGGTATGTAGTAGTAACTTACGATTAACTTGTTACAGTATAAACTTTTCACAATTGAAAACATCTTGTTTACTGATGAAGTCCTACAAATCTAAAAAGAAGCTAAGCTCCTTGGCGCCACATACTATGGTGGGTTAGGGTCTACCACCCGATCACTGGGTCATCTACCGCTCTCTTTAAACTTCATGGACAAATAATGAGAGAATTAGAGGCATTTGGTCGCCATGTCGACTTCCATAGCCGTTACCCACAGTTTTCTTTACAGGATGAGCTACATACCTTCCAAATACCTTGAAAGTGTGTCTATCACCGGAATGTGTGCAAATTTGAAGGCAGAACAATTGCTAAATTCTAAATAATTTGATACAAATTATTACAAAATCTGTGCTAAATTTTCTCTTACAAGTATGAGCAAGATGCGAAATGAAGGAAGATATTTCAATAGTAATTTTTAGTAGAACAATAATTAGATTCAATACGTATTTTAGGTTTAAGTATTTTATCACAATTTAATTTTAAAAAAAGTTTTAGCCATTTAATTTTTAACGTCATATTTGGCCATTTTAAAGTTTTATAAGGATGGACTATGTGACTGACATGGCAATGAAACTGATAATTATGTTAAAAGATTACAGCTAGCTACTAGTTGGAACAAAACAGTTTAAAACCTAAGTATCCAAGCCCAGTTGTTATTGTATTCTTTTAATTTATGTGCACCATTATATTATAATTTTATTAATATAAGCTACTGCAGTGATTCTATTTCTACAGCGATCTTGGTTAATTCATTTTAAGTAATTTAATAAACTGAATTGAATTTTAACAGGTCCCTAACCGAAATACAAAGACAATGATCTCAGATTGTACTGAATGCATAAATCAGCCACATTCTTTATTCTGACAATACAGTAATTAAAATAATATATCGGTAACATTATGTTTTCCTTAATATGCTAAAGTTATAAACATTTGATCCGTATCCACGTTTTTAAATCTAAAGCTAATTCGTAAACTATTCGATTTTCAGTATCTTCCGTGGGCTTCTTTGCTGAATGAATTGAAATTGTAGACTTAACCTTAATTATAAGTAACTACAAAACATTATTATAATATGCAGGCCTAATTACATAATGCGTGAAGAAGCTCAAACGTCTTCCTGTGTAAGTCTTACACACTCCTTTTGTAAGTAATGAGATCTTACGTTCTCCTGACCCAAAATCCTCACTTAAAACGTTTCTTGTTTACCGTCAGGTGAAAAAAAAAAACCTTGTGCTTGCACTGACCACAATGGTCGAACAATAATACTCTGACATCATTGAAGATGAGGTCACTGTTTTATGAGCCTCCAGTTATAAAATTTCTATATGACTTTTAATGGAATTCAAATTACCCACTATATCAGAAGAAAGCGGGACAGTATTTGAATATAAGGTACTTCGTAAAAGGGTATTGAATTTTATATACACTCTAGATATCTGCTGCTCAAGTACATCCGGTATAGTATTTGCATAAGCTATTCAAATGCCTATTTGTCCATTTCAGCAGAATTTAAAACAGTAACGAAATATCTATAAATTATTTTCCCCCAAAATTTGAACAAGGCTATCATCAGTTAATATCAGTATTAGACTTTAAGTGTTATGTGCAATTTCTTTCCCATTCTCTTATGTATGATTAGGCTATTCATTTTACCACACACTCGAGTGGATTAAATGTTTAAGCCTACTTTCTCAAGGTTTAATGCTGGATTAAAAATTACGCCATCTACCTTGAATACTCCTTTATCAGTGGTCTAATTACATTTGATTCTTATGAGGAGACCCAGCACCGTGGTGATACTGATCACACACCAGGGATTATCTCCATGTTACGTCTACATTTTTAGATTAAGGTCTCCAATACGAACATTGATTTGATAAGCCCCGCGAGAGGAAGGTGAAGCACTGAAAGATGGAGAGGAGGAAAGAGTAAAATGATTAATAAAAGCTAGATTTGCTTCTATATCATGCTAGCGGTAGGGGCACTAAATTATATTTCTCCGGGTACTCAACGATAACACTTCTGCAGAACATGGAGACGTACAATACTGAAGAAATCTGCGAAAACCTAGTAGGCCTACTGTAGTAGAAACATGTTACAGTTTCGTTCTCCCTTTTCCCCTCCTTTTTAAAAAATTTAATTATACATATATATCTCTATCTTCTCCCCCTCTCTTATTTCCTCGCCATGTCTTTCTGGTGCTCTCTGTCTCTCCTATTTATCTCTCATCTTTCTCTCTATATACATACATATCCACTTTTCAATTTCGTCAGCTTAAATAGTTATGTTATGAAGAAAAATAATGCACGACAAATTTACTTTACAAACTGTAAAGACGAGGATACCCCAAGCAGTGAATGAATCTTACTCGTAACAATCATATCCTAGGCGACAGGTCTTAAATTGTGATTAAAATTACAGGCTATAAGGCAAGAGAAAATTATTAGGTGGTTCTCTCACCGGAGTAACATTTCTACACGTGTAATTGAATAACCGTTTGTCATGAAGTCAAGAAGGGAGAAGGGAGAAGGGAGCCATGACGTCACGAGCTCACGAAGATGTCCGCTCGGAGGTATCTCACTGACCCAGTGAACTAATAAATGCTTGGAGTAGGGGTTCACAACCTCATCAGGGTTTCGAACGCCCCGTACTTTCAGTTTACCTTTATGGTTACCCATTGAACATAATTTTATCTGGAAGTCCAAAAAATTATAAATTGACAAACAACATAATATAATGCCATAAAATATAAATTTCGCAACCTTCCAAAATAGTTTTAATGTACCCTGTAAACTACTAAATAATAATAATAATAATAATAATAATAATAATAATAATAATAATAATAGTAATAATCATATAAAATAATAATAATAATAGTTACTGCTTTAAATCTTCAAAAGATTTCAACCTTAATTTCATAATTAAGGTCTCCATGTCCAGATAGTTGATACTCATTGGACTTCGCAGCATCCGACCCCTCTGTTATAAGGCTCACAGCCCACTGGCCCTACTTACTTTACTTAATTAGAATATGTTCACTTATGTCATAGGAATTACAAAATCTGATTGTCACGAGAAAGCTCTTAAGCAAATAATAATAAATTAATCAAAATGATGTCGTAAGAAGCACCAGAAATTATCCTGAAGAATACCGGTATCAACTAAAGTAACAATAGTAATAATAATATAATAATAAATGCCTAGTTTTCACATTGTGCGTTCCACACACTGTCTATGGATATAATGTTGGATCCTTGGCGAATTTTAAATTGGTCATTCCTGTATTAATTGCTGCTTGCTTGAGTTTGTTGTTCTGGCGAAAAATTCTTTACTTTGGTGAATTACTAATAGTGAAATTCAAATAAAATTTGCTGCAGTTAAGGACATATAGGCATTCATTATTTACGACATAATTTTTCAAAAAAATATTACTTGTTTGTATGGTTATTTAATGACGGTTGTGTACTGCTATTTAGACAGATTTAAACGCGTGATGCAATAGGCCAGGATGGCATACACGCACTTTTAATTTTCTATCTAAAACTGCTATGCACGAAAGTATGGTCGAAATTGTTCAACCTGGACCTTCAAAACTTACAACCCCACTAACAAAAACACGTTCGTGGTGAAGTTTTCAACATCACTGAAAAGATGTACAAAAGTTCTTTCGGAGGAAAATCCTGAGTTACGTGAAAATGTTATGTGGCAAAATGATAGAAGAGTATAAATGTACTCGGAAGCTAATGTCACCAGTTAAAAACAAACCTAAAAGTAAAACAACGTTCATCTTCAGATAGGATTAAAGGTATACTATGAATAAATTTATTATAGCAAGTACTTCCTAATGCGTTTTCCTTATGGAATATGATTGAAATAGCCTCTTGTGAAATTCATATGTTGCGTCTATTATATAGACCTACTTCCGGTCTGTAAACATCCCGAAAATACTATGCAAAACAAAATAGATTTCAGGAGACTTAAGTTTTTCAGGTTCCCATTTCAAACGCTCAGCATTAAAAATTGTCCTTCTGTTGTCGGTTGCCGACACAAATGAATACCCTGCTCATTCATGGGAAGACGGAGGACCCAGATCTGATTCAAAACAACTTGTTTAGAAGATGGTGCTTAACAAATTTGAGGAGTAGGCGTTTTAGAAGCAAGGTTATTGCTCCCCAAGGCACCTAGGAGTGAATGAACTCGGAATACTCGGTATTAGAAAGGGCGGCCAAGGTAAACAACTGGCTTAGTGATGGTCCTACTTCATGAAAGTATGGATGGGCGGAGCAAATCTTTACAATTTTATCACTCTAAAAATTTGTTAAATTGGTTTGGGCAGAAAGAAAATATCATAAACTCACTATATTTGAAGGGAACTTTGGATCCATGTAGACAGACCTACAGAATAGGAATAATTTCGAAAATATTTTACAGACTATCAAATACTGCAGTGAAATTAATGTGTGCACCTTCACACAAATCCAGGTGGCAAAAGAGAAATAAGTTTTTTAAACTGAAGATTTAAACTGTGTGAGTCAGGCCTGTAATTACATTTATTGTTGTAATCTATTATTTGTCTGTACTGCTTGTAAATGGGTATAGGTACTTTTAATGTGAAAATGCTTTCTCATTAATAACCTACTTACATATCTCAAAAAAATTGATTGGGAGAACCGAAGGAGAAAGACCACTTGGAAGACCTAGACGTAGAAGGAATGGCAATATTAGGATAGATTTAACAGAAGTAGGATTTGCAAGGGATGACTGGATGGAAATAGTACAGAATAGGGTTGAATGGCGGGCTCAGGTAAGCGCGGCACTGAACCTCCGGATTCCATAAAATAGATAATATTTCTTTTGTTTGCTTAGGACTTGCCTATTGTCATTGAGTGAGTAAGTATATATAAACCCAATTTTGTAATAAAAATATAAAACATATATATCTTGTTCTTATTTTAACAGAAACCCCATCATTAATGTAGGCGTATTTGAAACTCCCACCACATATGGGAAGTACGTCATGCATGCCCATGCAATTTGAAATAGTTATATTAGTTTCATTCTACTCCTCGATTACCACAAATACACTATTACCGTGGTATTTAAACATAACAGGAAGTAGGTTTATTGAAATGATTATCATCTTTTATAAGCATATTCGAGAAGAGTGTTTACAAATTGTATATGTTAAAATGAAAACAACATATGGCTTATACATTAAATTAATACCGTTAAATTTTGAAAATGAGGACCTGTTTGAAATTCATATAATTTAATTATTTTTCTTCTTCTTAAGATCTGAATAACGTGTAGTGTATCATCCTATGTTAACTTGAGTGGTGCAGCCACGGGTGTGCCAAAGAAGCTAAAGCTCCCCCAAATTTGAATGATTCTTCTTTAAATTAATGTCTCAGTTTCATTCAAGTTCAATCACTGACAAGAGTGAAAGATAATGATGAAATGATGATAATAATAGCAACAATAATAATAATAATAATATAAATAATAGCAGAATAATAATATTTATTATGTAGGATAATTGTAGGATAATTGAATTTACAGTAGGATAATAGCTGCATTGAATAAGAATAAAATGTAAGTACAATTGAAGAATTCCAACCAGCTTATAAATATACTGAAACTGTACTGAAAAAAAATACAATCTCATATTCATGTAATAACAGTAATACACAACATAAAAAATATAACTAAATTATAAATGTTTTTTCTTCATTCAGCAACCTATCGGATTCAAGGTGCCACTATTATACTGGTGATTTAAGGCGGAACTTATCAATTATAATCAGCACTAGGAGTACAAATTCCATGCCAATCATTCCTGATAAAGTATTATCAGAAATGAATTTTATCAGCGATTTATTTATTTTCATTGTATAAATTTCATCTAATTCAAATAGACCTACAGAACTCAGAATTTGTTGTAATAGTAGAAGAAAACTAATCATACTTACTTTACTAATATTACTTTACTAACATTTCTGTTAGATTACCAACCAAAACAAAACCCCTGGACTCCATTAATTATTTTTAATGAGCCTTCGGAATAATTATATTTTTTAGAAGAAGAGTATCCTGAAACTATGTTTTCTGATTCTATATATGTGCCAATGGGATTTCAACAGGTATCAACAAGCTTGTTCTAAATTTGAATAGTTAGATCTCTTATCCTTGGCCTACACCTTCGTTATTGAAATGACATAGAAGGTTATTGAAAATGAATCATTCAATGAAATAAAATTAATTATCATGGAAAATTTTCAAAACACATAATAATAAATAACGCTGACCTGGTGTGCCTTAAAAGGATATTCATGGTGACTGTGTACAGAATATCCAAAACTCGCATGGGTTTGGCGATTCCGTAATTGGTCACAGAAAGAAAAATACTGCGATTGTCGATGACTACAATATTGCTTATTCAGTGCAGAGAACATTTTATTCGTCAATGAGATATAAAATGTTGATATTACTCAAGCGTTTCGTTACCTAAAGCAAAACAATATTATGCAATTCTCTTAATCTGTATTTTAAACAGCTTCCTTGCTTAAAATTTAAAATCTCATATTTCCTGAAGAGATCTTTCTGAAAGCTACAGAAGCATTGCTTTAGATATTACTTGGGTATTGTCTGCTGTAGAACAAATTTACGTTATTTATTCTGCCTGTATAGGCTGCAGGAAACTTAATTTACTGGAACAGTTCTATTAATAAAATCTGTTCATAACCGAATATGATGGTTCGAGTGACGATGTGTTCTCTATGTGCATAGCAGGCAATGATCTACATACTTGTCTCATTAAAAAAATATGTTTTGTTTTACCACAAATAACTATTTGTTTATTCCATTCTAAACTGGTTTCAAGAAACACGGTAAACTTACTGAAGAATATTGACCAGATTATAATCAGTGAAAATCTTTTGTCGATATTTTCGTTCTGATTTAGAGACAAGCAAATTGTATTACGCCAACTTTTTTTTACTATACAAATTTGGAATATTTATTTATTTATAGTACACCCAATAACACAATTTTACTGGTGACATTATATCATAATAGAAACATATAATAAATCGATAAACAGTTAGAACTAAAGAACGCAATAACTAAAGTATTCCTTACTTGGAGAGAGGGGGAGGGGGAGTGGGAGAGAGGGAGAGGGAGAGGGAGAGGGAGAGGGAGAGGAAGAGAGGGAGAGAGAGAGAGAGAGAGAGAGAGAGAGAGAGAAGATAAAAATTATATAATCATGTACTTCAGGAATTAAACGTACACCAAGGCCTGCAAAATAAACAAAAATGAAATTAATAAAAGATTTAAGTAATAAGCTTCTAAAATATTTAACAGGGTAATGTGTCAAAAATTGCATTCTATGGTTTTATTCTGAATAAAAACAATACTCACTATATCAATTTTGAAAACTTTTTGTTCAATTATTTAGAAAAGGCAGAATGATTAATATCATAAATACATTTTTAATAGAATGAAATTTTTTTTCGACGTCAAAAATGTTTAAATATCCTTCCATCTTTTATTTTTAAAAAAATCCATTGAGGATTACTTCAATGCTTACGGTGGCCAGGAATATTAAGTAAATTTATTTCTTGAAAGAGAAAATGTCGGCTTTATAATATAGTTTATACCAGTAACTAAATCAATAGCTAAAATGAAATACAGTTTATTGGTGATGCTTTGAACTTCCTCGAAACAGGCTGCGAATAGCCTATCAACACACAAGTATAGGATCTTTGCCTAGTTTATGTACTACAATAAATTCTTTCATGATTAAAAAAAAAAAAAAAAAAATCACGTTAAATTACGTAATAAAAATCAGTAACGTATACCTCTTGGGCAGAATCATTTCAAACGGCATCAGTTACGTTGACAAGTATGAGGCAACTTTGAAATACGTGACAATATTAACCAATCAAAAGAAACCAGAGATCAGAGGTGAACCAATGAATCTCAAGTGCAAGATGAGTAAACCCAGCTCTCAAGGTGACACCACGTGACTTAGGAACGTGCCTGCCACACGTGAATACACGTGATCTCCTTCATGCAATCTCACGTGGCAACTTGAGCCTCCCACCTTTTTCGTGAAATCTGTTGCATAATATTGATGGCATTCTCCAAATATAAACTTACCTATTTATCCAAATACGGTTTGCTTTGATTAGTATTAAAGCTCTTGATATTCCATTTATCGCATTAAGAGTTGGATCTAATCTATTTTATCATTACACGAATATCCATGCATACGAGGGAGAATCAAATGAAAACGGCAATGATTTTTTTTCCACTATTTTTCTGCAGGAAGAGTGTTTGCTTGCACATTATCTTCCTACATAGTCCCCTCCCAGTTCATTGCACTTATGCCATCAGATAGGAAGTGCTTCGATGCAGCATGAGAAAAATTATTCTGGTTGACACTGTAGGCACTCACGCACCGCCGATTGGATGTCTTCATCAGACTTGAACTTCTGCCCTCCAAGGAGCTCCTTTAATGGACTAAAGATGTGGAAATCTGATGGTGCCAAACAATGGCAAGTATGGCAGATGTAGGAGGCACTTGAAGCATATGTCGTCGATGGTTTTCATGGTTGCACGAGCAGCATGAGGACGGGCGTTATCATGTTGAAGCAAAACACCTGCTCTCAGCAACCCCCTTCTAATTGTCACCATCAGATTTTCAAATCTTTGGTTCGTTAAAGCATCTCCTTGGAGAGCAGAAGTTCAAATCTGATGATGACGTCCAATCGATGGTGTAGGAGTGGCTACAGCGTCAACCAAAATAATTTTTCTCGTGCGGTATCGAAGCTCTTCCTATCCAATGGCGTAAGTACATTGAATTGGGAGGGGCTATGTAGGAAATAATGTACAAGCAAACATTCTTCCTGCAGTAAAATAGTGGAAAAAGATTAATTGCTGTTTTCATTTGATTCTCCCTCGTATATCCATTGAAGCTCTGAACAACCAAGAATTGTTCCTATTATCAGGTAGACTATATTTAAAGTTCCCTAAATAAGTTATAGTAGCCTACTGTGAAATAGGCCTGCTAGTATTGTAAACAGTCATATACGAGGGATGTTCCAAAAGTAAGTTTCGTCTTTTTTTTTAAAGTGAAGATGGTAAAGCAGATGAAGCAAACAACTGCCATAAGAATCGACACCTATTGCTGGTTCAACGACGGAAAGAGCGTCAGCAGAGGAGAAACGATGCATGAGTAGAGTCCCGAAGAAGAGAGAGTAGCAGTAGACTGGCGTGCCCGAGGTTATTTGAGTACAAATCACGATGGCAGATGGACGTGTACTGAAAACGTGGTCGACGATGGAAGTACATGCTGTTATCCGGTATGAATGGGCATGTAGGACTAGTGTGTCCATCATCCATGGACGCCTACATACTGTGTATGGTGAAGAGGTCATGTCTCATCAAATTGTTGGTCGCTGGTGTTGCATGTTCAGTGAAGGAAGGCACCTGTTCCATGCAATGAAAGCCGCACTCTCGGGACGTCACTTCCAAAACAGTGCTGAGGTGGAGAAGGCTGTGCGACAATTCCTTGCATAGCAGGGCACCGAGTTTTACCAGAGTGGTTTCTTCAAACTGATTGCAAGCTATGACAAATGTCTCAATGTCGGTGGAGACTATGTTGAAAAATAGTGCAAGGGGTATATTTCATGATTGCATGGTGTATTTGTTTTGGTAATAAAGTTTCCATGTGAAAAAAAAATGACGAAACTTACTTTCAGAACATCCCTCTTATTAGCTTCTAGCCTAATATTTAGGCAAACCCGAAAAAATAGACGTTCTGTGAACAATAGACTTCGCGTCCAAAAAAATCAGACATCTGCTCTCTCTTTTGACATGGGATAAAAAAAAAAAGTCCTTTTAAATGCGTCGTTTTTAATGGTTTCAAGGAACACTGCAAAATTGGAAGCATGTTATATAAGTATTGTGTTAGTAAGTATTTATATTTAAATAGTATTAAGGTAGCTTAATATTAGATGTAGGTAATAGTAAGTACTAGTAACTACCACCCAATTGTAGTTAATAAATATTCATTCATTCATCATCCATACAAAAACAAAAAACAAGTTCGGTCGCGAATGCATAGCACATAAATTTACAAACAGAAGAAATTTTAGTAAACCATTCAAGTTAAATTACGTAAAAATATACTCAGGCAAAGCTATACAAAATTTTACACTCTAGAGTGGATGTAGTTTTCAAATTTTTATAGCATGAACTGTTCGGCTCGAATCGTTGAACATTAGATAAAACGAAACCATTAAAATGGCCACCATCTTCAAACGGGTTCAAAACATAAAATTCCTTACACATAAGTTATTTTTATTGATTCCCACAAGCATACTTACAAAAATGGAATAAAATCGAACATTGCTTCGGTCAATAATTTAACATTACATCTTAAAAGAATACACTTTTTTATGATAGATACTGTTCTGTGAACAGCAGACCTCGCGTCAAAAAATCTAAGATCTAGTCTACTCTTCATTTTTAAACGGAATAAAAAAATCTTACACATACGTCGTTTTTAATTAATAATGACTTTAAGGAACATTCATTCAAATTGTGTAACAAATTTACAGACAGGCGAAATGCCGGAATACCATCAGAGTTAAGTAAAAAATGTACCTTAACAGAGGTGAAAATTCTACTCGCGATAGTCTTCAATTTGATATAGCATGAGCCGTTTGGCTAGAATCATTACAGAAGCTGAACACTGCATGAAACGGAACCATTATAAGGCCACTATCTTGAGAAGGAAGAAAAAACAAAAATCTTTACACATGTACGTCTTTTTTAATGACTTCAAGAAACATTCAAGTCAAACTGGAAGAAAATTGAACAATGCGTTTGGACGTAACTGCGTAACACGAAAATTTACAGACAAACAAAACGAAATGCCGAACGGTCGGGATGAAACAGGACCTCAATTCGCTCTGTCAAAGGGTAAAAAAGGGTAAAATATACAGTAAAGACCGATTTTTTGTTTGTTCTTTTTTAATGGAAGAAGGTCAATGACGTGGTATGTGTGTCTGTGTACTTGGTAATTATCGCTCTAGGACATACTGTAGAGTTAGTGCTCTTCTGATATTACTTTCTTGAAAGTAAGAACAAAGAGGTCTTAAGAAGGTGTCATATCTGATATTATAGCTGACCTCCTCTCATTTCGGAGACCACGCTATCGTTCTCCGAAGGAAGGTAAATACACCTCCCACAGAGTTCAACTACAGTGTTGAAGCTACGGTAAGGACAAAAGCTCCTATAGTAAAGTTGCATTTACTCTTGAATCCAGGATAATTATATTGTATTTCCGTCAATTGAGATCATTTTCGGATATCAAGGCAAAACTAGGACAGTGGGTGATTAGACGATAAAAAAAGTAGATAGATAAAATAGCCTCTGTAGTAGGCCTATGCACTAACAACGAAAATCACTCAAAACCTATCTCACTTTAATAAAATTAAAATTAGAAATGCTCTTGTCTCTTAAGGATGAACAAAAACAAGCAATCGGTTAATATCCATTATACATCTAATACTAAAATATTCCTTCGAAACTCCACGCTTTCAGTTCTCAAAAAGAATACATAGCTTATTTCAGCATATGCATTCTGTCACATGAATAGACAAGGCGTTAAGGGAACAAGTGCAATAATAGAATGTAGCCTAGTTGTAGTTCATGTAGTATTTAACTGATGGATACCAGTAACAATAGATATTAAATTGTATTTGGCTTTAGAATGGGATGTTTAAATTAATAAATAAGTAGTATTGAAAACTGAAATAACTGTGTGTAGAGGACAAATATATTTTATTAAACTATTAACCTGTAGTTAATGTTTGTGTTCTGAGAAAAATCAATAAACTTAGCAAAATAAAATCACAGCAGATTACGTCTTGGTTTAGTAACCTAGATGCCAGGACATAATATGGATATTTTTTAAAATTATATTAAAGTCCGAACTATAGTAATAAAATTATGACAAGACACTCATGAGACTGAAACATGAAAAAAGGAGAAGAAGAAGAAAACGATTGATGGCAATTAAGAATATAATTATGATTATTAATTAAGATTAAGATATGACGATGACTGAAATTAATAATGATGATGGCATTTTTATTAAGAATAATAATATTATAATGATGGTGAAGATTGATGAGATAATTATATGAAGAAGGATACCGAGGAGAAGAAGAAGAAGGTCAAGAAACAGCAGCAACAACAGTAAAAAGAAAAATAACAAAATAATTGAATCGGATAAATTTTTAAAAGTTGTGAAAAAGCTTCTGGAAACAAAAATGTTTTATTTATTCCTATAATATTGAATAATTAATCTCTAAGTTATGGGTAATTCATGCTGGTTCTCTGTTTTTCTTTTTCTGGGAATAACCAATGCCAGTATGGGAAGGAAGAAGTCTGTGAGTCATGCATGTATAGACAGGATTGGACGTGAGGTCAGCACAACTTAAGTCCTCATTTAGGACATCACAAACATTTACGAAACGGGTCAGGAATGGTAGAGATAGCAGTAAGTCTTATTTAACATTCACTTTCATGTATGAAAAAAACTTTAAAAAATTATTGCTGGTCCCGAGATTTGAATCAGTGGCTATCCGATTATCCGAACATAAGTTCTAGTGGCTACCACCCCACTATGTTCTCGTCTACACTGAAAAAAAAATAGATATCAGCAATTAATGAAATCGTAAGTAAAGTTAATTGAAAACAAAAATTAATTCAATGAGATACAGCCTACACTTGAGAAATCACAGTGTGAAGTAGTGTAACATGGCAGTGAAATTAATGATGTTACGGTTCAATTTCTGAATGGAGAAGTTCATGCTAATGAAGAATCTAGTGCATCTGCACTCTTCGACTCTCTCCTTAACCAAATTTCTTGCTCATTTCATTTCCGCTTTCAATTCAGAAGGTCTACTTGGCCTTATTTGTGCCGGTTGCATGCCATCATGTCAATAAAAAAATGTCATTTAGGATGATAATGTCTTCATTTCGCAGTTTCTTTCCCAATTTTTTGCACAGCCTGTACCAGTTGTACTTCCCTTCACTACATTACATGAACCAGTAACCTAATACGATTAAGAAAACATTTCTGATTTTCCCCACCCCTCCCCCTTCTCCTATTTTGGCAGATACATAATGTAGCAGAGGTGAACGACCGCACAGGGCCTGCCGGTTTGTCGTGTTGACGTCGTAATTTGCGATATTTGCTTTTGCAACTTTCTCATAGCCTTCTCAAAAGCGCGTGTAAGAAGAAATGGGTTACAGAGATCGCGACACAGGAAAACAAGTGTATATCGCTGGCACGTGTCGCTTTGAGGGTTAATGAAACTGTGCTGCCGAGCGCTCTAATAGTTGTTCGGAGCTACTGTTAAAATAAAAGTTCTTAACGAACAAATGAAATAAAACTTAATACAGTATTTGAAAATAACGGAAAATAAATTGCACCCTGAATTTTCTACCTACCCTACAGCAAAATTTAACAGGAAAATTAAAAATCGCCTGATAACTTATACGATTAATCACTTTTACCACTCTTTTGTAGATGTTCTAACCTTTGTTTATTTGTGAATATTTTATTTCCTGTCTTCATCCTGTACTCTATTTTATTTTTCTCTGCAATTAATTGGAATGCACGCGACACGAGATTTTTGCTCATTCAAGTGTAACATTCTCATTACTTTTATCACCCTCTACTATAAGTCTCATTTTCTTTATCTTGCGCATTTTCTTTAACTACTTATCTTAGATTAGATCTTATTGTTCCTTAAATTAATATCACTGGTATTCCTATAATTAATTTTTACGTATTTATTATTATTGTTATCATCATCATCATCATCATCATTATTACTATTATTATTATTATTATTATTATTATTATTACTGTTTTTATTATTTATTATCATTACATTATTTTTTGCTGTTAATGGCAAATTGGCTTAATACGTGGACAACACTAATATTCCGCCCAATAGCATTGAAATACCGTGCTTACCAACTTATATCCTAGGAGCAAAATTACGTAGGCTTACCGTCTTGCTTTCGTCAATAAAATTAAGGT
Source organism: Ectobius pallidus (assembly GCA_964059195.1). Classification (NCBI taxonomy): domain Eukaryota; kingdom Metazoa; phylum Arthropoda; class Insecta; order Blattodea; family Ectobiidae; genus Ectobius; species Ectobius pallidus. The sequence goes on along the minus strand of CAXKWD010000004.1, from coordinate 57,369,028 downwards.
ATTATGGATACTTTGTTTTACTCCCTCTGCCCATACTATAGGTAGAGAAAGTATTAAAAGAGAAAACATTTATTTGAGGAAATTACGTATTCCAAATCAGAGTTTTTATTATGTATGCAATACAGGGGTTAAACTGAAACAAAATACCCCTTACATTCCTACATTGGTAAACGAGCATACATCTTATACAACGTATTGCATTGCCAGTCCATCATTATGCAGATCAAGGTATGCTAAAGGGGAAGCCCCGTACTATTAGTCAATGAGGGTCAAGACTTCGAACGCACAAACACTTCTACTGGTTCAAAGAATTCTGCACGTTCTGTAACAAATTCTACGTAACAGTACAGGTTTTGTATTCATAATAAAATCGTCATAAAACTTTTTTTTTCTTTTTCGGAATTCTTAATAATGCGGTAATGCCCACCTTTACTGGTGGGTACCGGCAAGCCTTTGTACATTATATTAAATTCCGTTACTGAAAGTGAAAATATAGAAATATGCCGGTACTGCATACCAGGGAATACCGGCTCGATTTAACTCCTGATTCGATAGAATTAATAATTATAATTAAAGGGGTCGGGGAAGATAGTGCTAACCCTCATTTTGTAAAAGTTGAAATTATTGCACTATCTGTATATTTTTCTAGTTATTTCAATGTTTCTTGCAGAGACTAATTCTGTCAATAAGTCATATTAGTAACTTATTATGTACCCAAAAAATAATAAACCTTGCAGATTTGAGCAAAAAAGTAATAACAAATGTAATATCTCAGAATGAGATTTGGTGGGTTAGCATTGACCCCTTCATTTACAATAATCACTCCAAAAAGATAAATACGAATATCAGCGAGGACTTTACACCTTTATGCCTCATACATTTCGTCGACCAAGGATATTCTTTGGGTTTTTAGGGCTAAAAATTTAAAACATTTGCTTTTTGGAATTTTCTTGTGGTTTACAGCCTAGAAGCTATACCTGTAGCATTTTCAAGTTTCTGGCTCATCTAGGTTTACAGCCTAGAAGCTATACGTGGAGCATATTTTGCGTGTCTAGCTCATCTTGAAGTGGGCAAACATTAATGTCTCTGAGTCGAGCCGAACCTTTTTTCGGGTTTTTTTTACGGCAAAAAAATACTGCGGAATTTTCCTGTGTTTTACAGTCTAAAAGCTATACATGTAGTGAATTTCAAGTTTCTAAGTCATCTGGAAGTGGGAAAGATTAATGGCACTTATCCGAGACGAACCCTTTTTCGGGCGGTTTTTAGGAATAAAAATTTAAAAGATTTGCTTTTTGGAATTTTCTTGTTTTTTACAGCCTATAAGCTATACGTGTAGCATATTTCAAATTTCTCGCTCATCTCTGTGAGGCGAGCCGAGACTTTTTTCGAGGGTTTTTAGGGCTAAAGAATGAAACAAATTTTAAGTTTCTAGCTCATCGGGAAGTGGGCAAACATTAATGTCTGTCATCCGAGCCGAGCCCTTTTTCGGGTGTTCTGAGGGCTAAAAATTTAAAAGATTTGCTTTTTGGAAATTTTTTTATGTTCACAACCTAGAAGCTATACGTGTAGCATATTTCAAGTTTCTAGATCATCTGGAAGTAGGCAAACATTAATGTCTGTGAGCCGAGATGAGCCCTTTTTCTTTGGGTTTTTAGGGCTACAAATTTAAAACGTTTGCTTTTTGGAATCTTCTTGTTGCTTACAGCCTAGTAGCTATAGCTGTAGCATGTTTCAAGTTTGTGGCTCATCTGGAAGTGCCCAAAATTATTGTCAGTGAGCCGAGCCAAACCATTTTTCTTGGGGTATTTAGGGCTGAAATTTTGAACGTTTTTGTAATTTTCCTGTGGTTTAATGCCTAGAAGCTATACGTGTAGCATATTTCATATTTTTAGGTCATCTCTATGAGCCGAGCCGAGCCCTTTTTCGTGGGTTTTTAGGGCTAAAAAATAAAACAAATATTAAGTCTCTAGTTTATCTGGAAGTGGGCAAACATTAATCTCTGTCATCCGAATCGAGCCCTTTTTCGGCTTTCTGAGGGCTAAAAATTTCAAAGATTTGCTTTTGGGAAATTTCTAGTGGTTTACAGCCTAGAAGTTATACCTGTAGCATGTTTCAAGTTTCTGGTTTATCTGGAAGTGGGCAAAAATTAATGTCTTTGAGCCGAGCCAAGTCATTTTTCGGGGGGTATTAAGGGCTGAAAATTTGAAAGTTTTTGGAACTTTCCTGTGGTATACAGCCTAGAAGCTATACGTGGAGCATATTTCAAGTTTCTAGCTCATCTCTGTGAGGCGAGTCGAGCCTTTTTTCGAAGGTTTTTAGGGCTAAAGAATAAAATCAATTTTAAGTTTTTAGCTCATTAGGAAGTGGGCAAACATTAATGTCTGTCATCCGAGCTGAGCACTTTTTCGGGTTTTCTGAGGGCTATGTATTAAAAAGAGTTTCTTTTTGGAAAACTCTCGTGGTTAACAACCTAGAAGCTATACGTGTAGCTAATTTCAAGATTCTAGCTCATCTGGAAATAGCCAAACATTAATGTCTGTGAGCCGAGACGATCCCATTTTCTTTGGGATTTTAGGGCTAGAAATTTAAAAGGTTTGCTTTTTTTAAATTTTCTTGTGGTTTACAACTAGAAGCTATACCTGTAGCATGTTTCAAGTTTCTGTCTCATCTGGAAGTCTGAAAACAGTACTGTCTGTGGGCCGAGAAACCCATTTTTTGGTGGGTGTTTAGGGCTGAAAATTTGAAAGTTTTTGGAATTCTCCTGTGGTTTACAGCCTAGAAGCAATACTTGGAGCATATTTTACGTGTCTAGCTCATCTTGAAGTGGGCAAACATTAATGTCTCTGAGTCGAGCCGAGCTTTTTTTCGGTTTTTTTACGGCAAAAAAATACTGCGGAATTTTCCTGTGGTTTACAGTCAAAAAGCTATACATGTAGTGAATTTCAAGCTTCTAAGTCATCTGGAAGTGGGCAAAGATTAATGACAGTCATCCGAGACGAGCCCTTTTTCGGGCGGTTTTTAGGACTAAAAATTTAAAAGATTTGCTTTTTGGAATACACTTGTTTTTTACAGCCTAGAAGCTATACGTGTAGCATATTTCAAATTTCTCGCTCATCTCTGTGAGGCGAGCCGAGCCTTTTTTCGAGGGTTTTTAGGGCCAAACAATAAAACAAATTTTAAGTTTCTAGCTCATTGGGAAGTGGGCAAGCATTAATGTCTGTCATCCGAGACGTGCCATTTTTCGAGTTTTCTGAGGGCTAAAAATTTAAAAGATTTGCTTTTTGGAAATGTTTTGTTGTTTACAACCTAGAAGCTATACGTGTAACATATTTCAAGTTTCTAGATCATCTGGAAGTAGGCAAACATTAATGTCTGTGAGCCGAGATGAGCCCTTTTTCATTATGTTTTTAGGGCTAACAATTTAAAACGTTTGCTTTTTGGAATCTTCTTGTTGTTTACAGCGTAGAAGCTATAGCTGGAGCATGTTTCAAGTTTGTGGCTCAAATTATTGTCGGTGAGCCGAGGCAAACCATTTTTCTTGGTGTGTTTAGGGCTGAAATTTTGAACGTTTTTGTAATTTTCCTATGGTTTAATGCCTAGAAGCTATACGTGTAGCATATATCATATTTTAGGTCATCTCTATGAGCCGAGCCGAGCCCTTTATTCGTGGGTTTTTAGGGCTAAAAAATAAAACAAATATTAAGTTTCTAGTTTATCTGGAAGTTTGCAAACATTAATGTCTGTCATCCGAGCCGAGCCCTTTTTCGGCTTACAGAGGGCTAAAAATTCCAAAGATTTGCTTTTTGGAATTGTCTCGTGTTTTACAACCTAGAAGCTATACGTGTAGCATATTTCAAGTTTCTAGCTCATCTGGAAGTAGGCAAACATTAATGACTATGAGCCGAGACGAGCCCTTGTCTTTGTGTTTTAGGGCTAAATATTTACGAGATTTAGTATTTGGAATTCTCTCGTGGTTTACAACCTAGAAGCTATACCTGTAGCATGTTTCAAGTTTCTGGCTTATCTGGAAGTGGGCAAAAATTAATGTCCTTGAGCCGAGCCAAGCCATTTTTCGGGGGTGTTTAGGGCTGAAAATATGAAAGTTTTTGGAATTTTCCTGTGGTTTACGGCCTAGAAGCTATACGTGGAGCATATTTTATGTGTCTAGCTCATCTTGAAGTGGGGAAACATAAATGTCTGTGAGTCGAGCCGAGCCTTTTTTCGGGTTTTTTTTAGGGGTAAAAGATACTTTGGAATATTCCTATGGTTTGCAGTGTAAAAGCTTTACATGTAGTGATTTACGAGTTTCTAGTCATCTGGAAGTGGGCAAAGATTAATGGCAGTCATCCGAGACGAGCCCTGTTTCGGGTGGTTTTTAGGACTAAAGATTTAAAACATTTGCTTTTTGGAATTTTCTTGTGTTTTATAGCCCAGAAGCTATACGTGTAACATATTTCAAGTTACTAGCTCATCTCTGTGAGGCGAGCCGAGCATTTTTTTGAGGGTCTTTAGGGCTAAAAAATAGAACAAATATGATGTTTCTAGCTCATCTGGAAGTGGGAAAACTTTACTGTCTGTCATCCGAGTCGAGCACTTTTTCGGGTGTTCTGAGGGCTAAAAATTTCTCGTTGTTTACAACCAAGAAGCTATAAGTTCTAAGCTATAGGGCTAAAAGTTTAAAAGGTGTGCTTTTAGGAATTTTCTTGTGGTTTACAGCCTAGAAGCTATACCTGTAGTAGCCTATGTTTCAAGTTTCTGTCTCATCTGGAAGTGGGGAAACAGTACTGTCTGTGGGCCGAGCCAAGCCATATTTTGGTGGGTGTTTAGGGCTGAAATTTTGAAAGTTTTTGGAATTTTGCTGTGGTTTACATCCTAGAAGCTATACGTGTAGCATATTTGAAGTTTCTAACTCATCTCTGTGAGCCGAGCCGAGCCTTTTTTCGAGGGTTTTTAGGGCTAAAAAATAAAACAAATTTTAAGTTTCAAGCTCATCGGGAAGTGGGCAAACATTAATGTCTGTCATCCGAGCCGAGCCTTTTTGGGGGGTTTTGAAGACTAATGATTTGAAGGATTTGCTTTTTGGAATTTTCTTGTGGTTTACAACCTAGAAGCTATACGTGTAGCATATTTATAGTTTCTAGCTCATCTGGAAGTAGGCAAACATTAATGTCTTTGAGCCGAGACGAGCCCTCTTTCTTTATTTATAGTTTCTAGCTCATCTGGAAGTAGGCAAACATTAATGCCCTTTTTCTTTCGGTTTTTAGGACTAATAATTTAAAAGAATGGCTTTTTGGAATTTTCTTGTGGTTTACAGCCTAGAAGCTATACCTGTAGCATGTTTAAAGTTTCTGGCTTATCTGGAAGTGGGCAAACATTAATGTCTTTGAGCCAAGCCAAGCCATTTTTCGGGGGGTGTTTAGGGCTGAAAATTTGAAAGCTTTTGGAATTCCCTGTTGTTTACAGCCTAGAAGCTATACGTGGAGGATATTTTATGTGTCTAGCTCATCCGGAAGTGGGCAAACAATAATGTCTGTGAGCCGAGACGAGCCCCTTTTCTTCGGGATTTTAGGGCTAAAAATTTAAAAGGTGTGCTTTTAGGAATTTTCTTGTGGTTTACAGCCTAGAAGCTGTACGTGTAGCATATTTGAAGTTTCTAGCTCATCTCTGTGAGCCGAGCCGAGCCCTTTTTCGAGGGTTTTTTGGGCTAAAAAATAAAACGAATTGTAAGATTCAAGCTCATCTGGAAGTGGGCAAACATTAATGTCTGTCATCCGAGCAGAGCTTTTTGGTGGGTTTTGATGACTAAAAATTTGAAAGATGGCTTTTTGGAATTTTCTTGTGGTTTACAACCTAGAAGCTACACGTGTAGCATATTTATAGTTTCTAGCTCATATGGAAGTAGGCAAACATTAATGTCTGTGAGCCGAGACGAGCCCTTTTTCTATATTTATAGTTTCTAGCTCATCTGGAAGTAGGCAAACATTAATTCCATTTTCTTTAGGTTTTTAGGTCTAACAATTTAAAAGAATTGCTTTTTGGATTTTCTTGTGGCTTACAGCCTAGAAGCTATACCTGTAGCATATTTAAAGTTTCTGTCTCATCTGGAAGTGGGAAAACATTACTGTCTGTGGGCCGAGACAAAATAATTTTCGGGGGGTGTTTAGGGCTCAAATTTTGAAAGTTTTTGGAATTTTCCTGTGGTTTACAGCCAAGAAGCTATACGTGAAGCATATTTGAAGATTCTAGCTCATCTGTGTGAGCCGAGCCGAGCCCTTTTTCTTTGGGTTTTTAGGGCTAAAAATGTAAGAGATTTGCTTTTTGGAATTTCGTTGTTGTTTACAGCCTAGAAGCTATACCTGTAGCATGTTTCATGTTTCTGGCTTATCTGGAAGTGGGCAAACATTAATGTATTTGAGCCAAGCCAAGCCATTTTTCGGAGGGTGTTTAGGGCTGTAAATTTGAAAGTTTTTGGAATTTTCCAGTGGTTTACAGCCTAGAAGCTATACGTGTAGAATATTTGAAGTTTTACCTCATCTCTGTGAGACAAGCCGAGCCCTTTTTCGAGGGCTTTTAGGGAAAAATAATAAAACAAAGTTTAAGTTTCTTGCTCATCTGGAAGTGGCCAAACATTACTGTCTGTGGGCAGAGCCAAGCCATTTTTCGGGGAGTGTTTAGAGCTGAAATATTGAAAGTTATTGGAATTTTTCTGTGGTTTACAGCCGAGAAGCTATACGTGTAGCATATTTCAAGTTTCTAGCTTATCTGGAAGTAGGAAAAAATTAATGTCTGTGAGCGGAGACGAGCCCTTTTTCTTTGTGTTTTTGGTGCTAAAAATTTAAGAGATTTGCTTTTTGGAATTTTGTTGTTGTTTACAGCCTAGAAACTATACCTGTAGCATGTTTCATGATTCTGGCTTATCTGGAAGTGGGTAAACATTAATGTCTTTGCCCGAGCCATGCCATTTTTCGGGGGGTGTTTAGAGCTGAAATATCGAAAGTTATTGGAATTTATCTGTGGTTTACAGGCGAGAAGCTATAAGTGTACCATATTTTAAGTTTCTAGCTCATCTGGAAGTAGGAAAAAATTAATGTCTGTGAGCCGAGACGAGCCCTTTTTCTTTGTGTTTTTGGGCTAAAAATTTAAGAGATTTTCTTTTTGGAATTTTGTTGTTGTTTACAGCCATGAAGCTATACCTGCAGCATGTTTCAAGTTTCTGTCTAAACTGGAAGTGGGAAAACATTACTGTCTGTGGGCCGAGCCAAGCCATTTTTAAGGGGGTGTTTAGGGCTAAAATGTTGACAGTTTTTGGGATTTTCCTGTGGTTTACAGCCTAGAAGCTATTCGTGGAGCATATTTTACTTGTCTAGCTCATCTTGAAGTGGGCAAACATTATGGTCTGTGAGTCGAGCCGAGCCCTTTTTCGGGTGTTCTGAGGGCTAAACATTTAAAAGATTTTCTTTTTGGAAATTTCTCGTGGTTTACAACCTAGAAGCTATACGTGTAGCATATTTCAAGATTCCAGCTCATCTGGAAATCGCCAAACGTTAATGTCTGTGAGCCGAGACGATCCCTTTTTATTTGGGTTTTTAAGGGCTAAAAATTTAAAAGGTTTGCTTTTTTGAATTATCTTGTGGTTTACAGCTTAGAAGCTATACCTGTAGCATGTTTCAAGTTTCTGTCTCAACTGGAAGTAAGAAAACATTACTTGTCTGTGGGCCGAGCCATGCCATTTTTAAGGGGTTGTTTAGGGCTGAAATTTTGAAAGTTTTTGGGATTTTCCTGTGGTTTACAGCCTAGAAGCTATACGTGTAGAATATTTCAAGTTTCTAGCTCATCTCTGTGAGCCAAGCTGAGCCTTTTTCGAGGGTTTTTAGGGCAGAAAATAAAACAAATTTTAAGTTTATAGCTCATCTGGAAGTGGGGAAACATTAATGTCTGACATCCGAGACGAGCCCTTTTTCGGGTGTTCTGAGGGCTAAAAATTTAAAAGATTTGTTTTTTGGAAATTTCTCGTGGTGTACAACCTAGAAGCTATACATGTAGCATTTTTCAAGATTCCAGCTCATCTGTCTTTGAGCCGAGACAATCCCTTTTTATTTGGGGTTTTAAGGGCTAAAAATTTAAAAGGTTTGCTTTTCTGAATTTTTTTGTGGTTTACAGCTTAGAAGCTATACCTGTAGCATGTTTCAAGTTTCTGTCTCAACTGGAAGTAAGAAAACATTACTGTCTGTTGGCCGAGCCAAGGCATTTTTAAGGGGGTGTTTAGGGCTGAAATTTTGAAAGTTTTGGGGATTTTCCTGTGGTTTACAGCCTAGAAGCTATACGTGTAGAATATTTCAAGTTTCTAGCTCATTTCTGTGAGCCAAGCCGAGCCTTTTTCGAGGGTTTTTAGGGCAGAAAATAAAACAAGACGAGTCCTTTTTCTTTGGGTTTTTAGTGTTAAAAATTTAAGAGATTTGCTTTTTGGAATTTTCTTGTGGTGTACAGCCTAGAAGCTATACCTGTAGAATGTTTCAAGTTTCTGGCTTATCTGGAAGTGGGCAAACATTAATGTCTTTGAGCCGAGCCAAGCCATTTTTCGGGGGGTGTTTAGGGCTGAAAATTTGAAAGCTCTTGGAATTCCCCTGTGGTTTACAGCCTAGAAGCTATACGTGGAGGATATTTTAGGTGTCTAGCTCATCCGGAAGTGGGCAAACAATAATGTCTGTGAGCCGGGACGAGGCCTTTTTCTTTGGGTTTTTAGGGCTAAAAATTTAAAATGTGTGCTTTTAGGAATTTTCTTGTGGTTTACAGCCTAGAAGCTACACGTGTAGCATATTTGAAGTTTCTAGCTCATCTGGAGTTAGCCAAACATTAATGTCTGTGAGCCCAGACGACCCCATTTTCTTTGGGTTTTTAGGGCTAAAAGTTTAAAAGGTTTGCTTTTTTAAATTTTCTTGTGGTTTACAGCCTAGAAGCTATACCTGTAGCATGTTTCAAGTTTCTGTCTCATCTGGAAGAGGGCAAACATTACATTCTGTGGGCAGAGCCAAACCAATTTTCGGGGAGTGTTTAGAGCTGAAATATTGAAAGTTATTGGAATTTTTCTGTGGTTTACAGCCGAGAAGCTATACGTGTAGCATATTTCAAGTTTCTAGCTTATCTGGAAGTGGGCAAACATTAATGTCTGTGAGCCGAGACGAGCCCTTTTTCTATATTTATAGTTTCTAGCTCATCTGGAAGTAGGCAAACATTAATTCCATTTTCTTTAGGTTTTTAGGTCTAACAATTTTAAACAATTGCTTTTTGGAATTTTCTTGTGGCTTACAGCCTAGAAGCTATACCTGTAGAATATTTAAAGTTTCTGTCTCATCTGGAAGTGGGAAAACATTACTGTCTGTGGGCCGAGCCAAAATAATTTTCAGGGGGTGTTTAGGGCTCAAGTTTTGAAAGTTTTTGGAATTTTCCTGTGGTTTACAGCCAAGAAGCTATACGTGTAGCATATTTGAAGATTCTAGCTCATCTGTGTGAGCCGAGCCGAGCCCTTTTTCTTTGGGTTTTTAGGGCTAAAAATGTAAGAGATTTGCTTTTTGGAATTTCGTTGTTGTTTACAGCCTAGAAGCTATACCTGTAGCATGTTTCATGTTTCTGGCTTATCTGGAAGTGGGCAAACATTAATGTATTTGAGCCAAGCCAAGCCATTTTTCGGAGGGTGTTTAGGGCTGTAAATTTGAAAGTTTTTGGAATTTTCCAGTGGTTTACAGCCTAGAAGCTATACGTGTAGAATATTTGAAGTTTTACCTCATCTCTGTGAGACAAGCCGAGCCCTTTTTCGAGGGCTTTTAGGGGAAAATAATAAAACAAAGTTTAAGTTTCTTGCTCATCTGGAAGTGGCCAAACATTACTGTCTGTGGGCAGAGCCAAGCCATTTTTCGGGGAGTGTTTAGAGCTGAAATATTGAAAGTTATTGGAATTTTTCTGTGGTTTACAGCCGAGAAGCTATACGTGTAGCATATTTCAAGTTTCTAGCTTATCTGGAAGTAGGAAAAATTTATGTCTGTGAGCGCAGACGAGCCCTTTTTCTTTGTGTTTTTGGTGCTAAAAATTTAAGAGATTTGCTTTTTGGAATTTTGTTGTTGTTTACAGCCATGAAGCTATACCTGCAGCATGTTTCAAGTTTCTGTCTAAACTGGAAGTGGGAAAACATTACTGTCTGTGGGCCGAGCCAAGCCATTTTTAAGGGGGTGTTTAGGGCTAAAATGTTGACAGTTTTTGGGATTTTCCTGTGGTTTACAGCCTAGAAGCTATTCGTGGAGCATATTTTACTTGTCTAGCTCATCTTGAAGTGGGCAAACATTATGGTCTGTGAGTCGAGCCGAGCCCTTTTTCGGGTGTTCTGAGGGCTAAACATTTAAAAGATTTTCTTTTTGGAAATTTCTCGTGGTTTACAACCTAGAAGCTATACGTGTAGCATATTTCAAGATTCCAGCTCATCTGGAAATCGCCAAACGTTAATGTCTGTGAGCCGAGACGATCCCTTTTTATTTGGGTTTTTAAGAGCTAAAAATTTAAAAGGTTTGCTTTTTTGAATTATCTTGTGGTTTACAGCTTAGAAGCTATACCTGTAGCATGTTTCAAGTTTCTGTCTCAACTGGAAGTAAGAAAACATTACTTGTCTGTGGGCCGAGCCATGCCATTTTTAAGGGGTTGTTTAGGGCTGAAATTTTGAAAGTTTTTGGGATTTTCCTGTGGTTTACAGCCTAGAAGCTATACGTGTAGAATATTTCAAGTTTCTAGCTCATCTCTGTGAGCCAAGCTGAGCCTTTTTCGAGGGTTTTTAGGGCAGAAAATAAAACAAATTTTAAGTTTTTAGCTCATCTGGAAGTGGGGAAACATTAATGTCTGACATCCGAGACGAGCCCTTTTTCGGGTGTTCTGAGGGCTAAAAATTTAAAAGATTTGTTTTTTGGAAATTTCTCGTGGTGTACAACCTAGAAGCTATACATGTAGCATTTTTCAAGATTCCAGCTCATCTGTCTTTGAGCCGAGACGATCCCTTTTTATTTGGGGTTTTAAGGGCTAAAAATTTAAAAGGTTTGCTTTTCTGAATTTTTTTGTGGTTTACAGCTTAGAAGCTATACCTGTAGCATGTTTCAAGTTTCTGTCTCAACTGGAAGTAAGAAAACATTACTGTCTGTTGGCCGAGCCAAGGCATTTTTAAGGGGGTGTTTAGGGCTGAAATTTTGAAAGTTTTGGGGATTTTCCTGTGGTTTACAGCCTAGAAGCTATACGTGTAGAATATTTCAAGTTTCTAGCTCATTTCTGTGAGCCAAGCCGAGCCTTTTTCGAGGGTTTTTAGGGCAGAAAATAAAACAAGACGAGTCCTTTTTCTTTGGGTTTTTAGTGTTAAAAATTTAAGAGATTTGCTTTTTGGAATTTTCTTGTGGTGTACAGCCTAGAAGCTATACCTGTAGAATGTTTCAAGTTTCTGGCTTATCTGGAAGTGGGCAAACATTAATGTCTTTGAGCCGAGCCAAGCCATTTTTCGGGGGGTGTTTAGGGCTGAAAATTTGAAAGCTCTTGGAATTCCCCTGTGGTTTACAGCCTAGAAGCTATACGTGGAGGATATTTTAGGTGTCTAGCTCATCCGGAAGTGGGCAAACAATAATGTCTGTGAGCCGGGACGAGGCCTTTTTCTTTGGTTTTTTAGGGCTAAAAATTTAAAATGTGTGCTTTTAGGAATTTTCTTGTGGTTTACAGCCTAGAAGCTACACGTGTAGCATATTTGAAGTTTCTAGCTCATCTGGAGTTAGCCAAACATTAATGTCTGTGAGCCCAGACGACCCCATTTTCTTTGGGTTTTTAGGGCTAAAAGTTTAAAAGGTTTGCTTTTTTAAATTTTCTTGTGGTTTACAGCCTAGAAGCTATACCTGTAGCATGTTTCAAGTTTCTGTCTCATCTGGAAGAGGGCAAACATTACATTCTGTGGGCAGAGCCAAACCAATTTTCGGGGAGTGTTTAGAGCTGAAATATTGAAAGTTATTGGAATTTTTCTGTGGTTTACAGCCGAGAAGCTATACGTGTAGCATATTTCAAGTTTCTAGCTTATCTGGAAGTGGGCAAACATTAATGTCTGTGAGCCGAGACGAGCCCTTTTTCTATATTTATAGTTTCTAGCTCATCTGGAAGTAGGCAAACATTAATTCCATTTTCTTTAGGTTTTTAGGTCTAACAATTTTAAACAATTGCTTTTTGGAATTTTCTTGTGGCTTACAGCCTAGAAGCTATACCTGTAGAATATTTAAAGTTTCTGTCTCATCTGGAAGTGGGAAAACATTACTGTCTGTGGGCCGAGCCAAAATAATTTTCAGGGGGTGTTTAGGGCTCAAATTTTGAAAGTTTTTGGAATTTTCCTGTGGTTTACAGCCAAGAAGCTATACGTGTAGCATATTTGAAGATTCTAGCTCATCTGTGTGAGCCGAGCCGAGCCATTTTTCTTTGGGTTTTTAGGGCTAAAAATGTAAGAGATTTGCTTTTTGGAATTTCGTTGTTGTTTACAGCCTAGAAGCTATACCTGTAGCATGTTTCATGTTTCTGGCTTATCTGGAAGTGGGCAAACATTAATGTATTTGAGCCAAGCCAAGCCATTTTTCGGAGGGTGTTTAGGGCTGTAAATTTGAAAGTTTGTGGAATTTTCCAGTGGTTTACAGCCTAGAAGCTATACGTGTAGAATATTTGAAGTTTTACCTCATCTCTGTGAGACAAGCCGAGCCCTTTTTCGAGGGCTTTTAGGGGAAAATAATAAAACAAAGTTTAAGTTTCTTGCTCATCTGGAAGTGGCCAAACATTACTGTCTGTAGGCAGAGCCAAGCCATTTTTCGGGGAGTGTTTAGAGCTGAAATATTGAAAGTTATTGGAATTTTTCTGTGGTTTACAGCCGAGAAGCTATACGTGTAGCATATTTCAAGTTTCTAGCTTATCTGGAAGTAGGAAAAAATTAATGTCTGTGAGCGGAGACGAGCCCTTTTTCTTTGTGTTTTTGGTGCTAAAAATTTAAGATATTTGCTTTTTGGAATTTTGTTGTTGTTTACAGCCTAGAAACTATACCTGTAGCATGTTTCATGATTCTGGCTTATCTGGAAGTGGGCAAACATTAATGTCTTTGCCCGAGCCATGCCATTTTTCGGGGGGTGTTTAGAGCTGAAATATTGAAAGTTATTGGAATTTATCTGTGGTTTACAGGCGAGAAGCTATAAGTGTACCATATTTTAAGTTTCTAGCTCATCTGGAAGTAGGCAAAAATTAATGTCTGTGAGCCGAGACGAGCCCTTTTTCTTTGTGTTTTTGGGCTAAAAATTTAAGAGATTTTCTTTTTGGAATTTTGTTGTTGTTTACAGCCATGAAGCTATACCTGCAGCATGTTTCAAGTTTCTGTCTAAACTGGAAGTGGGAAAACATTACTGTCTGTGGGCCGAGCCAAGCCATTTTTAAGGGGGTGTTTAGGGCTAAAATGTTGACAGTTTTTGGGATTTTCCTGTGGTTTCCAGCCTAGAAGCTATTCGTGGAGCATATTTTACTTGTCTAGCTCATCTTGAAGTGGGCAAACATTATGGTCTGTGAGTCGAGCCGAGCCATTTTTCGGGTGTTCTGAGGGCTAAACATTTAAAAGATTTTCTTTTTGGAAATTTCTCGTGGTTTACAACCTAGAAGCTATACGTGTAGCATATTTCAAGATTCCAGCTCATCTGGAAATCGCCAAACGTTAATGTCTGTGAGCCGAGACGATCCCTTTTTATTTGGGTTTTTAAGGGCTAAAAATTTAAAAGGTTTGCTTTTTTGAATTATCTTGTGGTTTACAGCTTAGAAGCTATACCTGTAGCATGTTTCAAGTTTCTGTCTCAACTGGAAGTAAGAAAACATTACTTGTCTGTGGGCCGAGCCATGCCATTTTTAAGTGGTTGTTTAGGGCTGAAATTTTGAAAGTTTTTGGGATTTTCCTGTGGTTTACAGCCTAGAAGCTATACGTGTAGAATATTTCAAGTTTCTAGCTCATCTCTGTGAGCCAAGCTGAGCCTTTTTCGAGGGTTTTTAGGGCAGAAAATAAAACAAATTTTAAGTTTATAGCTCATCTGGAAGTGGGGAAACATTAATGTCAGACATCCGAGACGAGCCCTTTTTCGGGTGTTCTGAGGGCTAAAAATTTAAAAGATTTGTTTTTTGGAAATTTCTCGTGGTGTACAACCTAGAAGCTATACATGTAGCATTTTTCAAGATTCCAGCTCAACTGTCTTTGAGCCGAGACGATCCCTTTTTATTTGGGGTTTTAAGGGCTAAAAATTTAAAAGGTTTGCTTTTCTGAATTTTTTTGTGGTTTACAGCTTAGAAGCTATACCTGTAGCATGTTTCAAGTTTCTGTCTCAACTGGAAGTAAGAAAACATTACTGTCTGTTGGCCGAGCCAAGGCATTTTTAAGGGGGTGTTTAGGGCTGAAATTTTGAAAGTTTTGGGGATTTTCCTGTGGTTTACAGCCTAGAAGCTATACGTGTAGAATATTTCAAGTTTCTAGCTCATTTCTGTGAGCCAAGCCGAGCCTTTTTCGAGGGTTTTTAGGGCAGAAAATAAAACAAGACGAGTCCTTTTTCTTTGGGTTTTTAGTGTTAAAAATGTAAGAGATTTGCTTTTTGGAATTTTCTCGTGTTTTACAACCTAGAAGCTTTACGTGTCAAGTTTCTAGCTCATCTGGATGTAGGCAAACATAAATGTCTATGAGCTAAGACGAGCCCTTGTTTTAGGGCTAAAAATTTACGAGATTTAGTTTTTGGAATTCTCTTGTGGTTTACAGCCTAGAAGCTATACCTGTAGCATGTTTCATGTTTCTGGCTTATCTGGAAGTGGGCAAACATTAATGTATTTGAGCCAAGCCAAGCCATTTTTCGGAGGGTGTTTAGGGCTGTAAATTTGAAAGTTTTTGGAATTTTCCAGTGGTTTACAGCCTAGAAGCTATACGTGTAGAATATTTGAAGTTTTACCTCATCTCTGTGAGACAAGCCGAGCCCTTTTTCGAGGGCTTTTAGGGAAAAATAATAAAACAAAGTTTAAGTTTCTTGCTCATCTGGAAGTGGCCAAACATTACTGTCTGTGGACAGAGCCAAGCCATTTTTCGGGGAGTGTTTAGAGCTGAAATATTGAAAGTTATTGGAATTTTTCTGTGGTTTACAGCCGAGAAGCTATACGTGTAGCATATTTCAAGATTCTAGCTTATCTGGAAGTAGGAAAAAATTAATGTCTGTGAGCGGAGACGAGCCCTTTTTCTTTGTGTTTTTGGTGCTAAAAATTTAAGAGATTTGCTTTTTGGAATTTTGTTGTTGTTTACAGCCTAGAAACTATACCTGTAGCATGTTTCATGATTCTGGCTTATCTGGAAGTGGGCAAACATTAATGTCTTTGCCCGAGCCATGCTATTTTTCGGGGGGTGTTTAGAGCTGAAATATTGAAAGTTATTAGAATTTATCTGTGGTTTACAGGCGAGAAGCTATAAGTGTACCATATTTTAAGTTTCTAGCTCATCTGGAAGTAGGCAAAAATTAATGTCTGTGAGCCGAGACGAGCCCTTTTTCTTTGTGTTTTTGGGCTAAAAATTTAAGAGATTTTCTTTTTGGAATTTTGTTGTTGTTTACAGCCATGAAGCTATACCTGCAGCATGTTTCAAGTTTCTGTCTAAACTGGAAGTGGGAAAACATTACTGTCTGTGGGCCGAGCCAAGCCATTTTTAAGGGGGTGTTTAGGGCTAAGATGTTGACAGTTTTTGGGATTTTCCTGTGGTTTACAGCCTAGAAGCTATTCGTGGAGAATATTTTACTTGTCTAGCTCATCTTGAAGTGGGCAAACATTATTGTCTGTGAGTCGAGCCGAGCCCTTTTTCGGGTGTTCTGAGGGCTAAACATTTAAAAGATTTTCTTTTTGGAAATTTCTCGTGGTTTACAACCTAGAAGCTATACGTGTAGCATATTTCAAGATTCCAGCTCATCTGGAAGTAACCAAACATTAATGTCTGTGAGACGAGACGATCCCTTTTAATTTGGGTTTTTAGGGCTAAAAACTTAAAAGCTTTGCTTTTTTGTATTTTCTTGTGGTTTAAAGCCTAAAGCTATACGTGTAGCATGTTTTAAGTAACTGTCTCATCTGGAAGTGGGAAAACATTACTGTCTGACATCTGAGCCGAGCCCTTTTTCGGGTTTTCAGAGGGCTAAAAATTTAAAAGATTTGCTTTTTGGAAATTTTTTATTGTTTACAACCTAGAAGCTATACGTGTAGCATATTTCGAGTTTCTAGATCATCTGGAAGTAGGCAAACATTAATGTCTGTGACCCGAGATGAGCCCTTTTCCTTTGGGGTTTTAGGGCTAAAAATTTAAAAATTTCGTTTTTTTGCAATCTTCTTGTTCTTTACAGCCTAGAAGCTATAGCTGTAGCATGTTTCAAGTTTGTGGCTCATCTGGAAGTGCGCAAAATTCATGTCGGTGAGCCGAGGCAAACCATTTTTTTTGGGGTGTTTAGGGCTGATATTTTGAACGTTTTTGTAATTATCCTGTGGGTTAATGCCTACAAGCTATACGTGTAGCATATTTCATGTTTCTAGCTCATCTCTGTGAGCCGAGCCAAGCCCTTTTTCGTGGGGTTTTAGGGCTAAAAAATAAAACAAATATTAAGTCTCTAGTTTATCTGGAAGTGGGCAAACATTAATCTCTGTCATCCGAACCGAGCCCTTTTTCGGCTTTCTGAGGGCTAAAAATTTCAAAGATTTGCTTTTGGGAAATGTCTAGTGGTTTACAGCCTAGAAGCTATACCTGTAGCATGTTTCAAGTTTCTGGTTTATCTGGAAGTGGGCAAAAATTAATGTCTTTGAGCCGAGCCAAGCCATTTTTCGGGGGTGTTAAGGGCTGAAAATTTGAAAGTTTTTGGAACTTTCCTGTGGTATACAGCCTAGCAGCTATACGTGGAGAATATTTCAAGTTTCTAGCCCATCTCTGTGAGGCGAGTCGAGCCTTTTTTCGAAGGTTTTTAGGGCTAAAGAATAAAATCAATTTTAAGTTTTTAGCTCATTAGGAAGTGGGCAAACATTAATGTCTGTCATCCGAGCTGAGCACTTTTTCGGGTTTTCTGAGGGCTATGAATTAAAAAGAGTTGCTTTTTGGAAAACTCTCGTGGTTAACAACCTAGAAGCTATACGTGTAGCATATTTCAAGATTCCAGCTCATCTGGAAATCGCCAAACATTAATGTCTGTGAGCCGAGACGATCCCTTTTTATTTGGGTTTTTAAGGGCTAAAAATTTAAAAGGTTTGCTTTTTTGAATTATCTTGTGGTTTACAGCTTAGAAGCTATACCTGTAGCATGTTTCAAGTTTCTGTCTCAACTGGAAGTAAGAAAACATTACTTGTCTGTGGGCCGAGCCATGCCATTTTTAAGGGGGTGTTTAGGGCTGAAATTTTGAAAGTTTTTGGGATTTTCCTGTCGTTTACAGCCTAGAAGCTATACGTGTAGAATATTTCAAGTTTCTAGCTCATCTCTGTGAGCCAAGCTGAGCCTTTTTCGAGGGTTTTTAGGGCAGAAAATAAAACAAATTTTAAGTTTATAGCTCATCTGGAAGTGGGGAAACATTAATGTCTGACATCCGAGACGAGCCCTTTTTCGGGTGTTCTGAGGGCTAAAAATTTAAAAGATTTGTTTTCGAAATTTCTCGTGGTGTACAACCTAGAAGCTATACATGTAGCATATTTCAAGATTCCAGCTCATCTGTCTTTGAGCTGAGACGATCCCTTTTTATTTGGGGTTTTAAGGGCTAAAAATTTAAAAGGTTTGCTTTTCTGAATTTTTTTGTGGTTTACAGCTTAGAAGCTATACCTGTAGCATGTTTCAAGTTTCTGTCTCAACTGGAAGTAAGAAAACATTACTGTCTGTTGGCCGAGCCAAGGCATTTTTAAGGGGGTGTTTAGGGCTGAAATTTTGAAAGTTTTGGGGATTTTCCTGTGGTTTACAGCCTAGAAGCTATACGTGTAGAATATTTCAAGTTTCTAGCTCATTTCTGTGAGCCAAGCCGAGCCTTTTTCGAGGGTTTTTAGGGCAGAAAATAAAACAAGACGAGTCCTTTTTCTTTGGGTTTTTAGTGTTAAAAATGTAAGAGATTTGCTTTTTGGAATTTTCTCGTGTTTTACAACCTAGAAGCTTTACGTGTCAAGTTTCTAGCTCATCTGGATGTAGGCAAACATAAATGTCTATGAGCTAAGACGAGCCCTTGTTTTAGGGCTAAAAATTTACGAGATTTAGTTTTTGGAATTCTCTTGTGGTTTACAGCCTAGAAGCTATACCTGTAGCATGTTTCATGTTTCTGGCTTATCTGGAAGTGGGCAAACATTAATGTATTTGAGCCAAGCCAAGCCATTTTTCGGAGGGTGTTTAGGGCTGTAAATTTGAAAGTTTTTGGAATTTTCCAGTGGTTTACAGCCTAGAAGCTATACGTGTAGAATATTTGAAGTTTTACCTCATCTCTGTGAGACAAGCCGAGCCCTTTTTCGAGGGCTTTTAGGGAAAAATAATAAAACAAAGTTTAAGTTTCTTGCTCATCTGGAAGTGGCCAAACATTACTGTCTGTGGACAGAGCCAAGCCATTTTTCGGGGAGTGTTTAGAGCTGAAATATTGAAAGTTATTGGAATTTTTCTGTGGTTTACAGCCGAGAAGCTATACGTGTAGCATATTTCAAGATTCTAGCTTATCTGGAAGTAGGAAAAAATTAATGTCTGTGAGCGGAGACGAGCCCTTTTTCTTTGTGTTTTTGGTGCTAAAAATTTAAGAGATTTGCTTTTTGGAATTTTGTTGTTGTTTACAGCCTAGAAACTATACCTGTAGCATGTTTCATGATTCTGGCTTATCTGGAAGTGGGCAAACATTAATGTCTTTGCCCGAGCCATGCTATTTTTCGGGGGGTGTTTAGAGCTGAAATATTGAAAGTTATTGGAATTTATCTGTGGTTTACAGGCGAGAAGCTATAAGTGTACCATATTTTAAGTTTCTAGCTCATCTGGAAGTAGGCAAAAATTAATGTCTGTGAGCCGAGACGAGCCCTTTTTCTTTGTGTTTTTGGGCTAAAAATTTAAGAGATTTTCTTTTTGGAATTTTGTTGTTGTTTACAGCCATGAAGCTATACCTGCAGCATGTTTCAAGTTTCTGTCTAAACTGGAAGTGGGAAAACATTACTGTCTGTGGGCCGAGCCAAGCCATTTTTAAGGGGGTGTTTAGGGCTAAGATGTTGACAGTTTTTGGGATTTTCCTGTGGTTTACAGCCTAGAAGCTATTCGTGGAGAATATTTTACTTGTCTAGCTCATCTTGAAGTGGGCAAACATTATTGTCTGTGAGTCGAGCCGAGCCCTTTTTCGGG
Source organism: Ectobius pallidus (assembly GCA_964059195.1). Taxonomy (NCBI): domain Eukaryota; kingdom Metazoa; phylum Arthropoda; class Insecta; order Blattodea; family Ectobiidae; genus Ectobius; species Ectobius pallidus. Next base: position 57,349,614 of record CAXKWD010000004.1, on the reverse strand, counting down.
TGTTCTGAGGGCTAAACATTTAAAAGATTTTCTTTTTGGAAATTTCTCGTGGTTTACAACCTAGAAGCTATACGTGTAGCATATTTCAAGATTCCAGCTCATCTGGAAGTAACCAAACATTAATGTCTGTGAGACGAGACGATCCCTTTTAATTTGGGTTTTTAGGGCTAAAAACTTAAAAGCTTTGCTTTTTTGTATTTTCTTGTGGTTTAAAGCCTAAAGCTATACGTGTAGCATGTTTTAAGTAACTGTCTCATCTGGAAGTGGGAAAACATTACTGTCTGACATCTGAGCCGAGCCCTTTTTCGGGTTTTCAGAGGGCTAAAAATTTAAAAGATTTGCTTTTTGGAAATTTTTTATTGTTTACAACCTAGAAGCTATACGTGTAGCATATTTCGAGTTTCTAGATCATCTGGAAGTAGGCAAACATTAATGTCTGTGACCCGAGATGAGCCCTTTTCCTTTGGGGTTTTAGGGCTAAAAATTTAAAAATTTCGTTTTTTGCAATCTTCTTGTTCTTTACAGCCTAGAAGCTATAGCTGTAGCATGTTTCAAGTTTGTGGCTCATCTGGAAGTGCGCAAAATTCATGTCGGTGAGCCGAGGCAAACCATTTTTTTTGGGGTGTTTAGGGCTGATATTTTGAACGTTTTTGTAATTATCCTGTGGGTTAATGCCTACAAGCTATACGTGTAGCATATTTCATGTTTCTAGCTCATCTCTGTGAGCCGAGCCAAGCCCTTTTTCGTGGGGTTTTAGGGCTAAAAAATAAAACAAATATTAAGTCTCTAGTTTATCTGGAAGTGGGCAAACATTAATCTCTGTCATCCGAACCGAGCCCTTTTTCGGCTTTCTGAGGGCTAAAAATTTCAAAGATTTGCTTTTGGGAAATGTCTAGTGGTTTACAGCCTAGAAGCTATACCTGTAGCATGTTTCAAGTTTCTGGTTTATCTGGAAGTGGGCAAAAATTAATGTCTTTGAGCCGAGCCAAGCCATTTTTCGGGGGGTGTTAAGGGCTGAAAATTTGAAAGTTTTTGGAACTTTCCTGTGGTATACAGCCTAGCAGCTATACGTGGAGAATATTTCAAGTTTCTAGCCCATCTCTGTGAGGCGAGTCGAGCCTTTTTTCGAAGGTTTTTAGGGCTAAAGAATAAAATCAATTTTAAGTTTTTAGCTCATTAGGAAGTGGGCAAACATTAATGTCTGTCATCCGAGCTGAGCACTTTTTCGGGTTTTCTGAGGGCTATGAATTAAAAAGAGTTGCTTTTTGGAAAACTCTCGTGGTTAACAACCTAGAAGCTATACGTGTAGCATATTTCAAGATTCCAGCTCATCTGGAAATCGCCAAACATTAATGTCTGTGAGCCGAGACGATCCCTTTTTATTTGGGTTTTTAAGGGCTAAAAATTTAAAAGGTTTGCTTTTTTGAATTATCTTGTGGTTTACAGCTTAGAAGCTATACCTGTAGCATGTTTCAAGTTTCTGTCTCAACTGGAAGTAAGAAAACATTACTTGTCTGTGGGCCGAGCCATGCCATTTTTAAGGGGGTGTTTAGGGCTGAAATTTTGAAAGTTTTTGGGATTTTCCTGTCGTTTACAGCCTAGAAGCTATACGTGTAGAATATTTCAAGTTTCTAGCTCATCTCTGTGAGCCAAGCTGAGCCTTTTTCGAGGGTTTTTAGGGCAGAAAATAAAACAAATTTTAAGTTTATAGCTCATCTGGAAGTGGGGAAACATTAATGTCTGACATCCGAGACGAGCCCTTTTTCGGGTGTTCTGAGGGCTAAAAATGTAAAAGATTTGTTTTCGAAATTTCTCGTGGTGTACAACCTAGAAGCTATACATGTAGCATATTTCAAGATTCCAGCTCATCTGTCTTTGAGCTGAGACGATCCCTTTTTATTTGGGGTTTTAAGGGCTAAAAATTTAAAAGGTTTGCTTTTCTGAATTTTTTTGTGGTTTACAGCTTAGAAGCTATACCTGTAGCATGTTTCAAGTTTCTGTCTCAACTGGAAGTAAGAAAACATTACTGTCTGTTGGCCGAGCCAAGGCATTTTTAAGGGGGTGTTTAGGGCTGAAATTTTGAAAGTTTGGGGGATTTTCCTGTGGTTTACAGCCTAGAAGCTATACGTGTAGAATATTTCAAGTTTCTAGCTCATTTCTGTGAGCCAAGCCGAGCCTTTTTCGAGGGTTTTTAGGGCAGAAAATAAAACAAGACGAGTCCTTTTTCTTTGGGTTTTTAGTGTTAAAAATGTAAGAGATTTGCTTTTTGGAATTTTCTCGTGTTTTACAACCTAGAAGCTTTACGTGTCAAGTTTCTAGCTCATCTGGATGTAGGCAAACATAAATGTCTATGAGCTAAGACGAGCCCTTGTTTTAGGGCTAAAAATTTACGAGATTTAGTTTTTGGAATTCTCTTGTGGTTTACAGCCTAGAAGCTATACCTGTAGCATGTTTCATGTTTCTGGCTTATCTGGAAGTGGGCAAACATTAATGTATTTGAGCCAAGCCAAGCCATTTTTCGGAGGGTGTTTAGGGCTGTAAATTTGAAAGTTTTTGGAATTTTCCAGTGGTTTACAGCCTAGAAGCTATACGTGTAGAATATTTGAAGTTTTACCTCATCTCTGTGAGACAAGCCGAGCCCTTTTTCGAGGGCTTTTAGGGAAAAATAATAAAACAAAGTTTAAGTTTCTTGCTCATCTGGAAGTGGCCAAACATTACTGTCTGTGGACAGAGCCAAGCCATTTTTCGGGGAGTGTTTAGAGCTGAAATATTGAAAGTTATTGGAATTTTTCTGTGGTTTACAGCCGAGAAGCTATACGTGTAGCATATTTCAAGATTCTAGCTTATCTGGAAGTAGGAAAAAATTAATGTCTGTGAGCGGAGACGAGCCCTTTTTCTTTGTGTTTTTGGTGCTAAAAATTTAAGAGATTTGCTTTTTGGAATTTTGTTGTTGTTTACAGCCTAGAAACTATACCTGTAGCATGTTTCATGATTCTGGCTTATCTGGAAGTGGGCAAACATTAATGTCTTTGCCCGAGCCATGCTATTTTTCGGGGGGTGTTTAGAGCTGAAATATTGAAAGTTATTGGAATTTATCTGTGGTTTACAGGCGAGAAGCTATAAGTGTACCATATTTTAAGTTTCTAGCTCATCTGGAAGTAGGCAAAAATTAATGTCTGTGAGCCGAGACGAGCCCTTTTTCTTTGTGTTTTTGGGCTAAAAATTTAAGAGATTTTCTTTTTGGAATTTTGTTGTTGTTTACAGCCATGAAGCTATACCTGCAGCATGTTTCAAGTTTCTGTCTAAACTGGAAGTGGGAAAACATTACTGTCTGTGGGCCGAGCCAAGCCATTTTTAAGGGGGTGTTTAGGGCTAAGATGTTGACAGTTTTTGGGATTTTCCTGTGGTTTACAGCCTAGAAGCTATTCGTGGAGAATATTTTACTTGTCTAGCTCATCTTGAAGTGGGCAAACATTATTGTCTGTGAGTCGAGCCGAGCCCTTTTTCGGGTGTTCTGAGGGCTAAACATTTAAAAGATTTTCTTTTTGGAAATTTCTCGTGGTTTACAACCTAGAAGCTATACGTGTAGCATATTTCAAGATTCCAGCTCATCTGGAAGTAACCAAACATTAATGTCTGTGAGACGAGACGATCCCTTTTAATTTGGGTTTTTAGGGCTAAAAACTTAAAAGCTTTGCTTTTTTGTATTTTCTTGTGGTTTAAAGCCTAAAGCTATACGTGTAGCATGTTTTAAGTAACTGTCTCATCTGGAAGTGGGAAAACATTACTGTCTGACATCTGAGCCGAGCCCTTTTTCGGGTTTTCAGAGGGCTAAAAATTTAAAAGATTTGCTTTTTGGAAATTTTTTATTGTTTACAACCTAGAAGCTATACGTGTAGCATATTTCGAGTTTCTAGATCATCTGGAAGTAGGCAAACATTAATGTCTGTGACCCGAGATGAGCCCTTTTCCTTTGGGGTTTTAGGGCTAAAAATTTAAAAATTTCGTTTTTTGCAATCTTCTTGTTCTTTACAGCCTAGAAGCTATAGCTGTAGCATGTTTCAAGTTTGTGGCTCATCTGGAAGTGCGCAAAATTCATGTCGGTGAGCCGAGGCAAACCATTTTTTTGGGGGTGTTTAGGGCTGATATTTTGAACGTTTTTGTAATTATCCTGTGGGTTAATGCCTACAAGCTATACGTGTAGCATATTTCATGTTTCTAGCTCATCTCTGTGAGCCGAGCCAAGCCCTTTTTCGTGGGGTTTTAGGGCTAAAAAATAAAACAAATATTAAGTCTCTAGTTTATCTGGAAGTGAGCAAACATTAATCTCTGTCATTCGAACCGAGCCCTTTTTCGGCTTTCTGAGGGCTAAAAATTTCAAAGATTTGCTTTTGGGAAATGTCTAGTGGTTTACAGCCTAGAAGCTATACCTGTAGCCTGTTTCAAGTTTCTGGTTTATCTGGAAGTGGGCAAAAATTAATGTCTTTGAGCCGAGCCAAGCCATTTTTCGGGGGGTGTTAAGGGCTGAAAATTTGAAAGTTTTTGGAACTTTCCTGTGGTATACAGCCTAGCAGCTATACGTGGAGAATATTTCAAGTTTCTAGCCCATCTCTGTGAGGCGAGTCGAGCCTTTTTTCGAAGGTTTTTAGGGCAGAAAATAAAACAAGACGAGTCCTTTTTCTTTGGGTTTTTAGTGTTAAAAATGTAAGAGATTTGCTTTTTGGAATTTTCTTGTGGTGTACAGCCTAGAAGCTATACCTGTAGAATGTTTCAAGTTTCTGGCTTATCTGGAAGTGGGCAAACATTAATGTCTTTGAGCCGAGCCAAGCCATTTTTCGGGGGGTGTTTAGGGCTGAAAATTTGAAAGCTCTTGGAATTCCCCTGTGGTTTACAGCCTAGAAGCTATACGTGGAGGATATTTTATGTGTCTAGCTCATCCGGAAGTGGGCAAACAATAATGTCTGTGAGCCGGGACGAGCCCTTTTTCTTTGGGTTTTTAGGGCTAAAAATTTAAAATGTGTGCTTTTAGGAATTTTCTTGTGGTTTACAGCCTAGAAGCTACACGTGTAGCATATTTCACGTTTCTACCTCATCTGGAAGTAGCCAAACATTAATGTCTGTGAGCCCAGACGACCCCATTTTCTTTGGGTTTTTAGGGCTAAAAGTTTAAAAGGTTTGCTTTTTTAAATTTTCTTGTGGTTTACAGCCTAGAAGCTATACCTGTAGCATATTTCAAGTTTCTGTCTCATCTGGAAGAGGGCAAACATTACATTTTGTGGGCAGAGCCAAGCCAATTTTCGGGGAATGTTTAGAGCTGAAATATTGAAAGTTATTGGAATTTTTCTGTGGTTTACAGCCGAGAAGCTATACGTGTAGCATATTTCAAGTTTCTAGCTTATCTGGAAGTGGGCAAACATTAATGTCTGTGAGCCGAGACGAGCCCTGTTTCTATATTTATAGTTTCTAGCTCATCTGGAAGTAGGCAAACATTAATTCCATTTTCTTTAGGTTTTTAGGTCTAACAATTTAAAAGAATTCCTTTTTGGAATTTTCTTGTGGCTTACAGCCTAGAAGCTATAGCTGTAGCATATTTAAAGTTTCTGTCTCATCTGGAAGTGGGAAAACATTACTGTCTGTGGGCCGAGCCAAAATAATTTTCAGGGGGTGTTTAGGGCTCAAATTTTGAAAGTTTTTGGAATTTTCCTGTGGTTTACAGCCAAGAAGCTATACGTGTAGCATATTTGAAGATTAAAGCTCATCTGTGTGAGCCGAGCCGAGCCCTTTTTCTTTGGGTTTTTAGGGCTAAAAATGTAAGAGATTTGCTTTTTGGAATTTCGTTGTTGTTTACAGCCTAGAAGCTATACCTGTAGCATGTTTCATGTTTCTGGCTTATCTGGAAGTGGGCAAACATTAATGTCTTTGAGCCAAGCCAAGCCATTTTTCGGAGGGTGTTTAGGGCTGTAAATTTGAAAGCTCTTGGAATTCCCCTGTGGTTTACAGCCTAGAAGCTATACGTGGAGGATATTTTAGGTGTCTAGCTCATCCGGAAGTGGGCAAACAATAATGTCTGTGAGCCGGGACGAGGCATTTTTCTTTGGGTTTTTAGGGCTAAAAATTTAAAATGTGTGCTTTTAGGAATTTTCTTGTGGTTTACAGCCTAGAAGCTACACGTGTAGCATATTTGAAGTTTCTAGCTCATCTGGAGTTAGCCAAACATTAATGTCTGTGAGCCCAGACGACCCCATTTTCTTTGGGTTTTTAGGGCTAAAAGTTTAAAAGGTTTGCTTTTTTAAATTTTCTTGTGGTTTACAGCCTAGAAGCTATACCTGTAGCATGTTTCAAGTTTCTGTCTCATCTGGAAGAGGGCAAACATTACATTCTGTGGGCAGAGCCAAGCCAATTTTCGCGGAGTGTTTAGAGCTGAAATATTGAAAGTTATTGGAATTTTTCTGTGGTTTACAGCCGAGAAGCTATACGTGTAGCATATTTCAAGTTTCTAGCTTATCTGGAAGTGGGCAAACATTAATGTCTGTGAGCCGAGACGAGCCCTTTTTCTATATTTATAGTTTCTAGCTCATCTGGAAGTAGGCAAACATTAATTCCATTTTCTTTAGGTTTTTAGGTCTAACAATTTAAAAGAATTGCTTTTTGGAATTTTCTTGTGGCTTACAGCCTAGAAGCTATACCTGTAGCATATTTAAAGTTTCTGTCTCATCTGGAAGTGGGAAAACATTACTGTCTGTGGGCCGAGCCAAAATAATTTTCAGGGGGTGTTTAGGGCTCAAATTTTGAAAGTTTTTGGAATTTTCCTGTGGTTTACAGCCAAGAAGCTATACGTGTAGCATATTTGAAGATTCTAGCTCATCTGTGTGAGCCGAGCCGAGCCCCTTTTCTTTGGGTTTTTAGGGCTAAAAATGTAAGAGATTTGCTTTTTGGAATTTCGTTGTTGTTTACAGCCTAGAAGCTATACCTGTAGCATGTTTCATGTTTCTGGCTTATCTGGAAGTGGGCAAACATTAATGTATTTGAGCCAAGCCAAGCCATTTTTCGGAGGGTGTTTAGGGCTGTAAATTTGAAAGTTTTTGGAATTTTCCAGTGGTTTACAGCCTAGAAGCTATAGGTGTAGAATATTTGAAGTTTATACCTCATCTCTGTGAGCCAAGCCGAGCCATTTTTCGAAGGCTTTTAGGGCAAAATAATAAAACAAAGTTTAAGTTTCTTGCTCATCTGGAAGTGGCCAAACATTACTGTCTGTGGGCCGAGCCAAGCCATTTTCTGACATCCGAGCTGAGCCCTTTTTCTGGTGTTCTGAGTGCTAAAAATTAAAAAGATTTGCTTTTTGGAAATTTCTCGTGTTTACAACCTAGAAGCTATACGTGTAGCATATTTCAAGTTTCTAGCTCATCTGGAAGTAGCCAAACATTAATGTCTGTGAGCCCAGACGACCCCATTTTCTTTTGGTTTTTAGGGCTAAAAATTTAAAAGGTTTGCTTTTTTAAATTATCTTGTGGTTTGCAGCCTAGAAGCTATACCTGTAGCATGTTTCAAGTTTCTGTCTCATCTGGAAGTGGGCAAACATTACTGTCTATGGGCGAGCCATTCCATTCTTCGGGGGGTGTTGAAATATTGAAAGTTATTGGAATTCTTCTATGGTTTACAGCCGAGAAGCTATACGTGTAGCATATTTCGAGTTTCTAGCTCATTTGGAAGTAGGCAAACAATAATGTCTGTGAGCCGAGACGAGCCCTTTTTCTTTATGTTTTTAGGGCTAAAAATTTAAGAGATTTGCTTTTTGGAATTTTGTTGTTGTTTACAGCCTAGTAGCTATACCTGTAGCATGATTCATGTTTCTGGCTTATCTGGAAGTGGCCAAACATTAATGTCTTTGGGCCGAGCCAAGCCATATTTCGGAGGGTGTTAAGGGCTGATAATTTGAAAGTTTTTGGAATTCTGCAGTGGTTTACAGCCTAGAAGCTATACGTGGAGCATATTTTGCGTGTCTAGCTCATCTTGAAGTGGGCAAACATTAATGTCTGTGAGTCGAGCCGAACCTTTTTTCGGGGTTTTTTTACGGCAAAAAAATATTGCGGAATTTTCCTGTGTTTTACAGTCTAAAAGCTATACATGTAGTGAATTTCAAGTTTCTAAGTCAACTGGAAGTGGGAAAGATCAATGACAGTTATCCGAGACGAACCCTTTTTCGGGCGGTTTTTAGGAATAAAAATTTAAAAGATTTGCTTTTTGGAATTTTCTTGTTTTTTACAGCCTATAAGCTATACGTGTAGCATAATTCAAATTTCTCGCTCATCTCTGTTAGGCAAGCCGAGACTTTTTTCGAGGGTTTTTAGGGCTAAAGAATGAAACAAATTTTAATTTTCTAGCTCATCGGGAAGTGGGCAAACATTAATGTCTGTCATCCGAGCCGAGCCCTTTTTCGGGTGTTCTGAGGGCTAAAAATTTAAAAGATTTCATTTTGGAAATTTTTTTATGTTTACAACCTAGAAGCTATACGTGTAGCATATTTCAAGTTTCTAGATCATCTGGAAGTAGGCAAACATTAATGTCTGTGAGCCGAGATGAGCCCTTTTTCTTTGGGTTTTTAGGGCTACAAATTTAAAACGTTTGCTTTTTGGAATCTTCTTGTTGCTTACAGCCTAGAAGCTATAGCTGTAGCATGTTTCAAGTTTGTGGCTCATCTGGAAGTGTACAAAATTATTGTCGGTGAGCCGAGCCAAACCATTTTTCTTGGGGTGTATAGGGCTGAAATTATGAACGTTTTTGTAATTTTCCTTTGGTTTAATGCCTAGAAGCTATACGTGTAGCATATTTCATATTTTTAGGTTATCACTATGAGCCGAGCCGAGCCCTTTTTCGTGGGTTTTTAGGGCTAAAAATAAAACAAATATTAAGTTTCTAGCTTATCTGGAAGTGGGCAAACATTAATGTCTGTCATCCGAGCCGAGCCCATTTTCGGCTTTCTGAGGGCTAAAAATTCCAGAGATATGCTTTTTGGAAATGTCTCGTGTTTTACAACCTAGAAGCTTTACGTGTCAAGTTTCTAGCTCATCTGGATGTAGGCAAACATAAATGTCTATGAGCTAAGACGAGCCCTTGTTTTAGGGCTAAAAATTTACGAGATTTAGTTTTTGGAATTCTCTTGTGGTTTACAGCCTAGAAGCTATACCTGTAGCATGTTTCATGTTTATGGCTTATCTGGAAGTGGGCAAACATTAATGTATTTGAGCCAAGCCAAGCCATTTTTCGGAGGGTGTTTAGGGCTGTAAATTTGAAAGTTTTTGGAATTTACCAGTGGTTTACAGCCTAGAAGCTATACGTGTAGAATATTTGAAGTTTTACCTCATCTCTGTGAGACAAGCCGAGCCCTTTTTCGAGGGCTTTTAGGGAAAAATAATAAAACAAAGTTTAAGTTTCTTGCTCATCTGGAAGTGGCCAAACATTACTGTCTGTGGACAGAGCCAAGCCATTTTTCGGGGAGTGTTTAGAGCTGAAATATTGAAAGTTATTGGAATTTTTCTGTGGTTTACAGCCGAGAAGCTATACGTGTAGCATATTTCAAGATTCTATCTTATCTGGAAGTAGGAAAAAATTAATGTCTGTGAGCGGAGACGAGCCCTTTTTCTTTGTGTTTTTGGTGCTAAAAATTTAAGAGATTTGCTTTTTGGAATTTTGTTGTTGTTTACAGCCTAGAAACTATACCTGTAGCATGTTTCATGATTCTGGCTTATCTGGAAGTGGGCAAACATTAATGTCTTTGCCCGAGCCATGCCATTTTTCGGGGGGTGTTTAGAGCTGAAATATTGAAAGTTATTGGAATTTATCTGTGGTTTACAGGCGAGAAGCTATAAGTGTACCATATTTTAAGTTTCTAGCTCATCTGGAAGTAGGCAAAAATTAATGTCTGTGAGCCGAGACGAGCCCTTTTTCTTTGTGTTTTTGGGCTAAAAATTTAAGAGATTTTCTTTTTGAATTTTGTTGTTGTTTACAGCCATGAAGCTATACCTGCAGCATGTTTCAAGTTTCTGTCTAAACTGGAAGTGGGAAAACATTACTGTCTGTGGGTCGAGGCAAGCCATTTTTAAGGGGGTGTTTAGGGCTAAGATGTTGACAGTTTTTGGGATTTTCCTGTGGTTTACAGCCTAGAAGCTATTCGTGGAGCATATTTTACTTGTCTAGCTCATCTTGAAGTGGGCAAACATTATTGTCTGTGAGTCGAGCCGAGTCGAGCCCTTTTTCGGGTGTTCTGAGGGCTAAAAATTTAAAAGATTTTCTTTTTGGAAATTTCTCGTGGTTTACAACCTAGAAGCTATACGTGTAGCATATTTCAAGATTCCAGCTCATCTGGAAGTAACCAAACATTTATGTCTGTGAGACGAGACGATCCCTTTTAATTTGGGTTTTTAGGGCTAAAAACTTAAAAGCTTTGCTTTTTTGTATTTTCTTGTGGTTTAAAGCCTAAAGCTATACGTGTAGCATGTTTTAAGTAACTGTCTCATCTGGAAGTGGGAAAACATTACTGTCTGACATCTGAGCCGAGCCCTTCTTCGGGTTTTCAGAGGGCTAAAAATTTAAAAGATTTGCTTTTTGGAAATTTTTTATTGTTTACAACCTAGAAGCTATACGTGTAGCATATTTCGAGTTTCTAGATCATCTGGAAGTAGGCAAACATTAATGTCTGTGACCCGAGATGAGCCCTTTTCCTTTGGGGTTTTAGGGCTAAAAATTTAAAAATTTCGTTTTTTGCAATCTTCTTGTTCTTTACAGCCTAGAAGCTATAGCTGTAGCATGTTTCAAGTTTGTGGCTCATCTGGAAGTGCGCAAAATTCATGTCGGTGAGCCGAGGCAAAACATTTTTTTTGGGGTGTTTAGGGCTGATATTTTGAACGTTTTTGTAATTATCCTGTGGGTTAATGCCTACAAGCTATACGTGTAGCATATTTCATGTTTCTAGCTCATCTCTGTGAGCCGAGCCAAGCCCTTTTTCGTGGGGTTTTAGGGCTAAAAAATAAAACAAATATTAAGTCTCTAGTTTATCTGGAAGTGGGCAAACATTAATCTCTGTCATCCGAACCGAGCCCTTTTTCGGCTTTCTGAGGGCTAAAAATTTCAAAGATTTGTTTTTGGGAAATGTCTAGTGGTTTACAGCCTAGAAGCTATACCTGTAGCATGTTTCAAGTTTCTGGTTTATCTGGAAGTGGGCAAAAATTAATGTCTTTGAGCCGAGCCAAGCCATTTTTCGGGGGGTGTTAAGGGCTGAAAATTTGAAAGTTTTTGGAACTTTCCTGTGGTATACAGCCTAGCAGCTATACGTGGAGAATATTTCAAGTTTCTAGCCCATCTCTGTGAGGCGAGTCGAGCCTTTTTTCGAAGGTTTTTAGGGCTAAAGAATAAAATCAATTTTAAGTTTTTAGCTCATTAGGAAGTGGGCAAACATTAATGTCTGTCATCCGAGCTGAGCACTTTTTCGGGTTTTCTGAGGGCTATGAATTAAAAAGAGTTGCTTTTTGGAAAACTCTCGTGGTTAACAACCTAGAAGCTATACGTGTAGCATATTTCAAGATTCCAGCTCATCTGGAAATCGCCAAACATTAATGTCTGTGAGCCGAGACGATCCCTTTTTATTTGGGTTTTTAAGGGCTAAAAATTTAAAAGGTTTGCTTTTTTGAATTATCTTGTGGTTTACAGCTTAGAAGCTATACCTGTAGCATGTTTCAAGTTTCTGTCTCAACTGGAAGTAAGAAAACATTACTTGTCTGTGGGCCGAGCCATGCCATTTTTAAGGGGGTGTTTAGGGCTGAAATTTTGAAAGTTTTTGGGATTTTCCTGTCGTTTACAGCCTAGAAGCTATACGTGTAGAATATTTCAAGTTTCTAGCTCATCTCTGTGAGCCAAGCTGAGCCTTTTTCGAGGGTTTTTAGGGCAGAATATAAAACAAATTTTAAGTTTATAGCTCATCTGGAAGTGGGGAAACATTAATGTCTGACATCCGAGACGAGCCCTTTTTCGGGTGTTCTGAGGGCTAAAAATTTAAAAGATTTGTTTTCGAAATTTCTCGTGGTGTACAACCTAGAAGCTATACATGTAGCATATTTCAAGATTCCAGCTCATCTGTCTTTGAGCTGAGACGATCCCTTTTTATTTGGGGTTTTAAGGGCTAAAAATTTAAAAGGTTTGCTTTTCTGAATTTTTTTGTGGTTTACAGCTTAGAAGCTATACCTGTAGCATGTTTCAAGTTTCTGTCTCAACTGGAAGTAAGAAAACATTACTGTCTGTTGGCCGAGCCAAGGCATTTTTAAGGGGGTGTTTAGGGCTGAAATTTTGAAAGTTTTGGGGATTTTCCTGTGGTTTACAGCCTAGAAGCTATACGTGTAGAATATTTCAAGTTTCTAGCTCATTTCTGTGAGCCAAGCCGAGCCTTTTTCGAGGGTTTTTAGGGCAGAAAATAAAAAAAGACGAGTCCTTTTTCTTTGGGTTTTTAGTGTTAAAAATGTAAGAGATTTGCTTTTTGGAATTTTCTTGTGGTGTACAGCCTAGAAGCTATACCTGTAGAATGTTTCAAGTTTCTGGCTTATCTGGAAGTGGGCAAACATTAATGTCTTTGAGCCGAGCCAAGCCATTTTTCGGGGGTGTTTAGGGCTGAAAATTTGAAAGCTCTTGGAATTCCCCTGTGGTTTACAGCCTAGAAGCTATACGTGGAGGATATTTTATGTGTCTAGCTCATCCGGAAGTGGGCAAACAATAATGTCTGTGAGCCGGGACGAGCCCTTTTTCTTTGGGTTTTTAGGGCTAAAAATTTAAAATGTGTGCTTTTAGGAATTTTCTTGTGGTTTACAGCCTAGAAGCTACACGTGTAGCATATTTCACGTTTCTACCTCATCTGGAAGTAGCCAAACATTAATGTCTGTGAGCCCAGACGACCCCATTTTCTTTGGGTTTTTAGGGCTAAAAGTTTAAAAGGTTTGCTTTTTTAAATTTTCTTGTGGTTTACAGCCTAGAAGCTATACCTGTAGCATATTTCAAGTTTCTGTCTCATCTGGAAGAGGGCAAACATTACATTTTGTGGGCAGAGCCAAGCCAATTTTCGGGGAGTGTTTAGAGCTGAAATATTGAAAGTTATTGGAATTTTTCTGTGGTTTACAGCCGAGAAGCTATACGTGTAGCATATTTCAAGTTTCTAGCTTATCTGGAAGTGGGCAAACATTATTGTCTGTGAGCCGAGACGAGCCCTGTTTCTATATTTATAGTTTCTAGCTCATCTGGAAGTAGGCAAACATTAATTCCATTTTCTTTAGGTTTTTAGGTCTAACAATTTAAAAGAATTCCTTTTTGGAATTTTCTTGTGGCTTACAGCCTAGAAGCTATACCTGTAGCATATTTAAAGTTTCTGTCTCATCTGGAAGTGGGAAAACATTACTGTCTGTGGGGCGAGCCAAAATAATTTTCAGGGGGTGTTTAGGGCTCAAATTGTGAAAGTTTTTGGAATTTTCCTGTGGTTTACAGCCAAGAAGCTATACGTGTAGCATATTTGAAGATTCAAGCTCATCTGTGTGAGCCGAGCCGAGCCCTTTTTCTTTGGGTTTTTAGGGCTAAAAATGTAAGAGATTTGCTTTTTGGAATTTCGTTGTTGTTTACAGCCTAGAAGCTATACCTGTAGCATGTTTCATGTTTCTGGCTTATCTGGAAGTGGGCAAACATTAATGTCTTTGAGCCAAGCCAAGCCATTTTTCGGATGGTGTTTAGGGCTGTAAATTTGAAAGTTTTTGGAATTTTCCAGTGGTTTACAGCCTAGAAGCTATACGTGTAGAATATTTGAAGTTTATACCTCATCTCTGTGAGCCAAGCCGAGCCCTTTTTCGAATACTTTCAGGGCAAAATAATAAAACAAAGTTTAAGTTTCTTGCTCATCTGGAAGTGGCCAAACATTACTGTCTGTGGGCCGAGCCAAGCCATTTTCTGACATCCGAGCCGGGCCCTTTTTCGGGTGTTCTGAATGCTAAAAATTAAAAAGATTTGCTTTGTGGAAATTTCTCGTGTTTACAACCTAGAAGCTATACGTGTAGCATATTTCAAGTTTCTAGCTCATCTGGAAGTAGCCAAACATTAATGTCTGTGAGCCCAGACGACCCCATTTTCTTTGGGTTTTTAGGGCTAAAAATTTAAAAGGTTTGCTTTTTTAAATTTTCTTGTGGTTTACAGCCTAGAAGCTATACCTGTAGCATGTTTCCAGTTTCTGTCTCATCTGGAAGTGGGCAAACATTACGGTCTGTGGGCCGAGCCAAGGCATTTCTCGGGGGGTGTTTAGGGCTCAAATTATTTTTTGGAATTTTCCTGTGGTTTACAGCCTAGAAGCTATACGTGTAGCATATTTCAAGTTTCTAGCTTATCTGGAAGTAGGAAAAAATTAATGTCTGTGAGCCGAGACGAGCCCTTTTTCTTTGTGTTTTTGGGGCTAAAAATTTAAGAGATTTGCTTTTTGGAATTTTGTTGTTGTTTACAGCCTAGAAGCTATACCTGTAGCATGTTTCATGATTCTGGCTTATCTGGAAGTGGGCAAACATTAATGTCTTTGCCCGAGCCATGCCATTTTTCGGGGGGTGTTTAGAGCTGAAATATTGAAAGTTATTGGAATTTATCTGCGGTTTACAGGCGAGAAGCTATAAGTGTAGCATATTTTAAGTTTCTAGCTCATCTGGAAGTAGGCAAAAATTAATGTCTGTGAGCCGAGATGAGCCCATTTTCTTTGTGTGGTTGGGGCTAAATATTTAAGAGATTTTCTTTTTGGAATTTTGTTGTTGTTTACAGCCATGAAGCTATACCTGCAGCATGTTTCAAGTTTCTGTCTAAACTGGAAGTGGGAAAACATTACTGTCTGTGGGCCGAGCCAAGCCATTTTTAAGGGGGTGTTTAGGGCTAAAATTTTGAAAGTTTTTGGGATTTTCCTGTGGTTTACAGCCTAGAAGCTATTCGTGGAGCATATTTTACTTGTCTAGCTCATCTTGAAGTGGGCAAACATTATTGTCTGTGAGTCGAGCCGAGCCGAGCCCTTTTTCGGGTGTTCTGAGGGCTAAAAATTTAAAAGATTTTCTTTTTGGAAATTTCTCGTGGTTTACAACCTAGAAGCTATACGTGTAGCATATTTCAAGATTCCAGCTCATCTGGAAGTAACCAAACATTAATGTCTGTGAGACGAGACGATCCCTTTTAATTTGGGTTTTTAGGGCTAAAAACTTAAAATCTTTGCTTTTTTGTATTTTCTTGTGGTTTAATGCCTAGAAGCTATACGTGTAGCATATATCATATTTTAGGTCATCTCTATGAGCCGAGCCGAGCCCTTTATTCGTGGGTTTTTAGGGCTAAAAAATAAAACAAATATTAAGTTTCTAGTTTATCTGGAAGTTTGCAAACATTAATGTCTGTCATCCGAGCCGAGCCCTTTTTCGGCTTACTGAGGGCTGAAAATTCCAAAGATTTGCTTTTTGGAATTGTCTCGTGTTTTACAACCTAGAAGCTATACGTGTAGCATATTTCAAGTTTCTAGCTCATCTGGAAGTAGGCAAACATGAATGACTATGAGCCGAGACGAGCCCTTGTCTTTGTGTTTTAGGGCTAAAAATTTACGAGATTTAGTATTTGGAATTCTCTTGTGGTTTACAGCCTAGAAGCTATACCTGTAACATGAATTTTGCTGTGGTTTACAACCTAGAAGCTATACGTGTAGCATATTTATAGTTTCTAGCTCATCTGGAAGTAGGCAAACATTAATGTCTTTGAGCCGAGACGAGCCCTCTTTCTTTATTTATAGTTTCTAGCTCATCTGGAAGTAGGCAAACATTAATGCTTTTTTCTTTCGGTTTTTAGCACTAATAATTTAAAAGAATGGCTTTTTGGAATTTTGTTGTGGTTTACAGCCTAGAAGCTATACCTGTAGCATGTTTAAAGTTTCTGGCTTATCTGGAAGTGGGCAAACATTAATGTCTGTGAGCAGAGACGAGCCCTTTTTCTTTGGGTTTTTAGGGCTAACAATTTAAAAGAATTGCTTTTTGGAATTTTCTCGTGGTTTACAGCCTAGAAGCTATACCTGTAGCATGTTTTAAGTTTCTGTCTCATATGGAAGTGAGAAAACATTACTGTCTGTGGGCCGAGCCAAGACATTTTCGGGGGGTGTTTATGGTTCTAATTTTGAAAGTTTTTTTAATTTTTCTGTGGCTTACAGCCTAGAAGCTATACGTGTAGCATATTTGAAGTTTCTAGCTCATCTGTGTGAGCCGAGCCGAGCACTTTTTCAAGGGTTTATAGGGCTAAAAAATAAAACAAATTTTAAGTATCAAGCTCATCTGGAAGTGGGCAAACATTAAAGTCTGTCATCCGAGCCGAGTCCATTTTCGGTTGTTCTGAGGGCTAAGCATTTAAAAGATTTGCTTTTTGGAAATTTCTCGTGCTTTACAACCTAGAAGCTATACGTGTAGCATATTTCAAGATTCCAGCTCATCTGGAAATAGCCAAACATTAATGTCTGTAAGGCGAGACGATCCCTTTTTATTTGGGTTTTTAAGGGCTAAAAATTTAAAAGGTTTGCTTTTTGAATTATCTTGTGGTTTACTGCTTAGAAGCTATACCTGTAGCATGTTTCAAGTTTCTGTCTCAACTTGAAGTAAGAAAACATTACTGTCCGTGGGCCGAGCCATGCCATTTTTAAGGGGGTGTTTAGGGCTGAAATTTTGAAAGTTTTTGGGATTTTCCTGTGGTTTACAGCCTAGAAGCTATACGTGTAGAATATTTCAAGTTTCTAGCTCATCTCTGTGAGCCAAGCTGAGACTTTTTCGAGGGTTTTTAGGGCAGAAAATAAAACAAATTTTAAGTTTATAGCTCATCTGGAAGTGGGGAAACATTAATGTCTGACATCCGAGACGAGCCCTTTTTCGGGTGTTCTGAGGGCTAAAAATTTAAAAGATTTGCTTTTTGGAAATTTCTCGTGGTGTACAACCTAGAAGCTATACATGTAGCATATTTCAAGATTCCAGCTCATATGTCTTTGAGCCGAGACGATCCCTTTTTATTTGGGGTTTTAAGGGCTAAAAATTTAAAAGGTTTGCTTTTTTGAATTTCCTTGTGGTTTACAGCTTAGAAGCTATACCTGTAGCATGTTTCAAGTTTCTGTCTCTACTGGAAGTAAGAAAAATTTCTGTCTGTGGGCCGAGCCAAGATTTTTTTAAGGGGGTGTTTAGGGCTGAAATTTTGAAAGTTTTGGGGATTTTCCTGTGGTTTACAGCCTAGAAGCTATACGTGTAGAATATTTCAAGTTTCTAGCTCATCTCTGTGAGCCAAGCCGAGCCTTTTTCGAGGGTTTTAGGGCAGAAAATAAAACAAATTTTAAGTTTCTAGCTCATCTGGAAGTGAGCAAACATTAATGTCTGACATCCGAGCCGAGCACTTTTCGGGTGTTCTGAGGGCTAAAAATTTAAAAGATTGGTTTTTTGGAAATGTCTCGTGGTTTACAACCTAGAAGCTATACGTGTAGCACATTTCAAGTTTCTAGCTCATCTGGAAGTAGACAAATATTAATGTCTGTTGCCCGAGACGAGTCCCTTTTCTTTGGGTTTTTAGTGTTAAAAATTTAAGAGATTTGCTTTTTGGAATTTTCTTGTGGTGTACAGCCTAGAAGCTATACGTGTAGAATGTTTCAAGTTTCTGGCTTATCTGGAAGTGGGCAAACATTAATGTCTTTCAGCCGAGCCATGCCATTTTTCGGGGGGTGTTTAGGGCTGAAAATTTGAAAGCTTTTGGAATTCCCCTGTGGTTTACAGCCTAGAAGCTATACGTGGAGGATATTTTATGTGTCTAGCTCATCCGGAAGTGGGCAAACAATAATGTCTGTGAGCCGAGACGAGCCCTTTTTCTTTGGGTTTTTAGGGCTAAAAACTTAAAAGGAGTGCTTTTAGGAATTTTTCTTGTGGTTTACAGCCTAGAAGCTATACCTGTAGCTTGTTTCAAGTTTCTGTCTCATCTGGAAGTGGGAAAAATGTACTGTCTGTGGGCCGAGCCAAGCCATTTTTTGGTGGGTGTTTAGGGCTGAAATTTTGAAAGTTTTTGGAATTTTCCTGTGGTTTACATCCTAGAAGCTATACGTGTAGCATATTTCAAGATTCCAGCTCATCTGGAAGTAACCAAACATTAATGTCTTTGAGACGAGACGATCCCTTTTAATTTGGGTTTTTAGGGCTAAAAACTTAAAAGCTTTCCTTTTTTGTATTTTCTTGAGGTTTAAAGCCTAGAAGCTATACGTGTAACATGTTTTAAGTAACTGTCTCATCTGGAAGTGGGAAAACATTACTGTCTGACATCTGAGCCGAGCCCTTTTTCGGGTTTTCAGAGGGCTAAAAATTTAAAAGATTTGCTTTTTGGAAATTTTTTATTGTTTACAACCTAGAAGCTATACGTGTAGCATATTTCAAGTTTCTAGATCATCTGGAAGTAGGCAAACATTAATGTCTGTGACCCGAGATATGCCCTTTTTCTTTGGGGTTTTAGGGCTAAAAATTTAAAAATCTTGTTTTTTGGAATCTTCTTGTTCTTTACAGCCTAGAAGCTATAGCTGTAGCATGTTTCAAGTTTGTGGCTCATCTGGAAGTGCGAAAAATTCATGTCGGTGAGCCGAGGCAAACCATTTTTCTTGGGGTGTTTAGGGCTGATATTTTGAACGTTTTTGTAATTATCCTGTGGATTAATGCCTACAAGCTATACGTGTAGCATATTTCATGTTTCTAGCTCATCTCTGTGAGCCGAGCCAAGCCCTTTTTCGTAGGGTTTTAGGGCTAAAAAATAAAACAAATATTAAGTCTCTAGTTTATCTGGAAGTGGGCAAACATTAATCTCTGTCATCCGAATCGAGCCCTTTTTCGGCTTTCTGAGAGCTAAAAATTTCAAAGATTTGCTTTTGGGAAATTTCTAGTGGTTTACAGCCTAGAAGCTATACCTGTAGCATGTTTCAAGTTTCTGGTTTATCTGGAAGTGGGCAAAAATTAATGTCTTTGAGCCGAGCCAAGCCATTTATCGGGGGGTGTTAAGGGCTGAAAATTTGAAAGATTTTGGAACTTTCCTGTGGTATACAGCCTAGAAGCTATACTTGGAGCATATTTCAAGTTTCTAGCTCATCTCTGTGAGGCAAGTCGAGCCTTTTTTTCGAAGGTTTTTAGGGCTAAAGAATATAATCAATTTTAAGTTTTTAGCTCATTAGGAAGTGGGCAAACATTAATGTCTGTCATCCGAGCTGAGCACTTTTTCGGGTTTTCTGAGGGCTATGAATTAAAAAGAGTTGCTTTTTGGAAAACTCTCGTGGTTAACAACCTAGAAGCTATACGTGTAGCTTACTTCAAGATTCTAGCTCATCTGGAAATAGCCAAACATTAATGTCTGTGAGCCGAGACGATCCCATTTTCTTTGGGATTTTAGGGCTAGAAATTTAAAAGGTTTGCTTTTTTAAATTTTCTTGTGGTTTACAACTAGAAGCTATACCTGTAGCATGTTTCAAGTTTCTGTCTCATCTGGAAGTTGGAAAACAGTACTATCTGTGAGCCGAGAAAAGCCATTTTTTGGTGGGTGTTTAGGGCTGAAAATTTGAAAGTGTTTGGAATTCTCCTTTGGTTTACAGCCTAGAAGCAATACTAGGAGCATATTTTACGTGTCTAGCTCATCTTGAAGTGGGCAAACATTAATGTCTCTGAGTCGAGCCGAGCTTTTTTTCGGGTTTTTTTACGGCAAAAAAATACTGCGGAATTTTCCTGTGGTTTACAGTCAAAAAGCTATACATGTAGTGAATTTCACGCTTCTAAATCATCTGGAAGTGGGCAAAGATTAATGACAGTCATCCGAGACGAGCCCTTCTTCGGGCGGTTTTTAGGACTAAAAATTTAAAAGATTTGCTTTTTGGAATTCACTTGTTTTTTACAGCCTAGAAGCTATACGTGTAGCATATTTCAAATTTCTCGCTCATCTCTGTGAGGCGAGCCGAGCCTTTTTTCGAGGGTTTTTAGGGCAAAAGGATAAAACAAATTTTAAGTTTCTAGCTCATTGGGAAGTGGGCAAGCATTAATGTCTGTCATCCGAGACGTGCCCTTTTTCGAGTTTTCTGAGGGCTAAAAATTTAAAAGATTTGCTTTTTGGAAATGTTTTGTTGTTTACAACCTAGAAGCTATACGTGTAACATATTTCAAGTTTCTAGATCATCTCTAAGTAGGCAATCATTAATGTCTGTGAGCCGAGGTGAGCGATTTTTCATTTGATTTTTAGGGCTAACAATTTAAAACGTTTGTTTTTTTGGAATCTTCTTGTTGTTTACAGCGTAGAAGCTATAGCTGGAGCATGTTTCAAGTTTGTGGCTCAAATTATTGTCGGTGAGCCGAGCCAAACCATTTTTCTTGGTGTGTTTAGGGCTGAAATTTTGAACGTTTTTGTAATTTTCCTATGGTTTAATGCCTAGAAGCTATACGTGTAGCATATATCATATTTTAGGTCATCTCTATGAGCCGAGCCGAGCCCTTTATTCGTGGGTTTTTAGAGCTAAAAAATAAAACAAATATTAAGTTTCTAGTTTATCTGGAAGTTTGCAAACATTAATGTCTGTCATCCGAGCCGAGCCCTTTTTCGGCTTACTGAGGGCTAAAAATTCCAAAGATTTGCTTTTTGGAATTGTCTCGTGTTTTACAACCTAGAAGCTATACGTGTAGCATATTTCAAGTTTCTAGCTCATCTGGAAGTAGGCAAAAATTAATGACTATGAGCCGAGACGAGCCCTTGTCTTTGTGTTTTAGGGCTAAAAATTTACGAGATTTAGTATTTGGAATTCTCTTGTGGTTTACAGCCTAGAAGCTATACCTGTAGCATGTTTCAAGTTTCTGGCTTATCTGGAAGTGGGCAAAAATTAATGTCCTTGAGCCGAGCCAAGCCATTTTTCGGGGGTGTTTAGGGCTGAAAATATGAAAGTTTTTGGAATTTTCCTGTGGTTTACGGCCTAGAAGCTATACGTGGAGCATATTTTATGTGTCTAGCTCATCTTGAAGTGGGGAAACATAAATGTCTGTGAGTCGAGCCGAGCCTTTTTTCGGGTTGTTTTTAGGGGTAAAATATACTTTGGAATATTCCTATGGTTTGCAGTGTAAAAGCTTTACATGTAGTGATTTACAAGTTTCTAAGTCATCTGGAAGTGGGCAAAGATTAATGATAGTCATCCGAGACGAGCCCTGTTTCGGGTGGTTTTTAGGACTAAAGATTTAAAACATTTGCTTTTTGGAATTTTCTTGTGTTTTAAAGCCCAGAAGCTATACGTGTAACATATTTCAAGTTACTAGCTCATCTCTGTGAGGCATGCCGAGCCTTTTTTTGAGGGTTTTTAGGGCTAAAAAATAGAACAAATATGATGTTTCTAGCTCATCTGGAATGTGGGAAAACTTTACTGTCTGTCATCCGAGTCGAGCACTTTTTCGGGTGTTCTGAGGGCTAAAAATTTCTCGTTGTTTACAACCAAGAAGCTATACGTGTGACATTTTTGAAGTTTCTAGCACATCTGGAAGTAGGCAAACATTAATATCTGTGAGCCGATACGAGCCCTTTTTCTTTGGGTTTTTAGGGCTAAAAGTTTAAAAGGTGTGCTTTTAGGAATTTTCTTGTGGTTTACAGCCTAGAAGCTATACCTGTAGTAGCCTATGTTTCAAGTTTCTGTCTCATCTGGAAGTGGGGAAACAGTACTGTCTGTGGGCCGAGCCAAGCCATTTTTTGGTGGGTGTTTAGGGCTGAAATTTTGAAAGTTTTTGGAATTTTGCTGTGGTTTACATCCTAGAAGCTATACGTGTAGCATATTTGAAGTTTCTAGCTCACCTCTGTGAGCCGAGATGAGCCCTTTTTCGAGGGTTTTTAGGGCTAAAAAATAAAACAAATTTTAAGTTTCAAGCTCATCTGGAAGTGGGCAAACATTAATGTCTGTCATCCGAGCCGAGCCTCTTTGGGGGGTTTTGAAGACTAAAGATTTGAAGGATTTGCTTTTTGGAATTTTCTTGTGGTTTAAAACCTAGAAGCTATACGTGTAGCATATATATAGTTTCTAGCTCATCTGGAAGTAGGCAAACATTAATGTCTTTGAGCCGAGACGAGCCCTCTTTCTTTATTTATAGTTTCTAGCTCATCTGGAAGTAGGCAAACATTAATGTCTGTGAGCCGAGACGAGCCCTTTTTCTTTGGGTTTTTAGGGCTAACAATTTAAAAGAATTGCTTTTTGGAATTTTCTCGTGGTTTACAGCCTAGAAGCTATACATGTAGCCTGTTTTAAGTTTCTGTCTCATATGGAAGTGAGAAAACATTACTGTCAGTGGGCCGAGCCAAGACATTTTTCGGGGGTGTTTATGGTTCAAATTTTGAAAGTTTTAATAATTTTCCTGTGGTTTACAGCCTAGAAGCTATACGTGTAGCATATTTGAAGTTTCTAGCTCATCTGTTTGAGCCGAGCCGAGCACTTTTTCAAGGGTTTTTAGGGCTAAAAAATAAAACAAATTTTAAGTATCAAGCTCATCTGGAAGTGGGCAAACATTAAAGTCTGTCATCCGAGCCGAAACTTTTTGGGGGGGTTTTGAAGACTAAAAATTTGAAAAATTTGATTTTTGGAATTTTCTCTTGGTTTACAACCTAGAAGCTATACGTGTAGCATATTTATAGTTTCTAGCTCATCTGGAAGTAGGCAAACAGTAATGTCTGTAAGCAGAGACGACCCTTTTTCTTTCGGTTTTTAGGTCTAACAATTTAAAAGAATTGCTTTTTGGAATTTTCTTGTGGTTTACAGCCTAGTAGCTAGTCCTGTAGCATGTTTCAAGTTTCTGTCTCATCTGGAAGTGGGAAAACATTACTGTCTGTGGGCCAAGCCAAGACATTTTTCGGGGGTGTTTAGGGCTCAAATTATGAAAGTTTTTGGAATTTTCCTGTGGTTTACAGCCTAGAAGCTATACGTGTAGCATATTTCATGATTCTGGGTTATCTGGAAGTGGGCCAACATTAATGTCTTTGCCCGAGCCTCGCCATATTTCGGGGGGTGTTAGGGCTGAAAATTTGAAAGCTTTTGGAACTCTCCTGTGGTTTACAGCCTAGAAGCTATTCGTGGAGCATATTTTACGTGTCGTGCTCATATTGAAGTGGGCAAAACTTATTGTCTGTGAGTCGAGCCGAGCATTTTTTCGGGGGTTTTTTAGGGCTAAATATACTTTGGAATATTCCTGTGGTTTACAGTCTAAAAGCTATACATGTAGTGAATTTCAAGTTTCTAAGTCATCTGGAAGTGGGAAATGTCTAGTGGTTTACAGCCTAGAAGCTATACCTGTTGCATGTTTCAAGTTTCTGGTTTATCTGGAAGTGGGCAAAAATTAATGTCTTTGAGCCGAGCCAAGCCATTTTTCGGGGGGTGTTAAGGGCTGAAAATTTGAAAGTTTTTGGAACTTTCCTGTGGTATTCAGCCTAGAAGCTATACGTGGAGCATATTTCAAGTTTCTAGCTCATCTCTGTGAGGCGAGTCGAGCCTTTTTTCGAAGGTTTTTAGGGCTAAAGAATAAAATCAATTTTAAGTTTTTAGCTCATTAGGAAGTGGGCAAACATTAATGTCTGTCATCCGAGCTGAGCACTTTTTCGGGTTTTCTGAGGGCTATGAATTAAAAAGCGTTGCTTTTTGGAAAACTCTCGTGGTTAACAACCTAGAAGCTATACGTGTAGCATATTTCAAGATTCCAGCTCATCTGGAAATCGCCAAACATCGACGATCCCTTTTTATTTGGGTTTTTAAGGGCTAAAAATTTAAAAGGTTTGCTTTTTTGAATTATCTTGTGGTTTACAGCTTAGAAGCTATACCTGTAGCATGTTTCAAGTTTCTGTCTCAACTGGAAGTAAGAAAACATTACTGTCTGTGGGCCGAGCCATGCCATTTTTAAGGGGGTATTTATGGCTGAAATTTTGATAGTTTTTGGGATTTTCCTGTGGTTTACAGCCTAGAAGCTATACGTGTAGAATATTTCAAGTTTCTAGCTCATCTCTGTGAGCCAAGCTGAGCCTTTTTCGAGGTTTTTTAGGGCAGAAAATAAAACAAATTTTAAGTTTATAGCTAATCTGGAAGTGGGGAAACATTAATGTCTGACATCCGAGACGAGCCCTTTTTCGGGTGTCCTGAGGGCTAAAAATTTAAAAGGTTTGTTTTTTGGAAATTTCTCGTGGTGTACAACCTAGAAGCTATACATGTAGCATATTTCAAGATTCCAGCTCATCTGTCTTTGAGCCGAGACGATCCCTTTTTATTTGGGGTTTTAAGGGCTAAAAATTTCCAAGGTTTGCTTTTTTGAATTTTTTTGTGGTTTACAGCTTAGAAGCTATACCTGTAGCATGTTTCAAGTTTCTGTCTCAACTGGAAGTAAGAAAACATTACTGTCTGTGGGCCGAGCCAAGCCATTTTTAAGGGGGTGTTTAGGGCTGAAATTTTGAAAGTTTTGGGGATTTTCCTGTGGTTTACAGCCTAGAAGCTATACGTGTAGAATATTTCAAGTTTCTAGCTCATCTGGAAGTAGACAAATATTAATGTCTCTTGTCCGAGACGAGTCCTTTTTCTTTGGGTTTTTAGTGTTAAAAATTTATGAGATTTGCTTTTTGGAATTTTCTTGTGGTGTACAGCCTAGAAGCTATACCTGTAGAATGCTTCATGTTTCTGGCTTATCTGGAAGTGGGCAAACATTAATGTCTTTGAGCCGAGCCAAGCCATTTTTCGGGGGGTGTTTAGGGCTGAAAATTTGAAAGCTCTTGGAATTCCCCTGTGGTTTACAGCCTAGAAGCTATACGTGGAGGATATTTTATGTGTCTAGCTCATCCGGAAGTGGGCAAACAATAATGTCTGTGAGCCGAGACGAGCCCTTTACTTTGGGTTTTTAGGGCAAAAAATTTAAAAGGTGTGCTTTTAGGAATTTTCTTGTGGTTTACAGCCTAGAAGCTATACCTGTAGCTTGTTTCAAGTTTCTGTCTCATCTGGAAGTGGGAAAACAGTACTGTCTGTGGGCCGAGCCAAGCCATTTTTTGGTGGGTGTTTAGGGCTGAAATTTTGAAAGTTTTTGGAATTTTCCTGTGGTTTACATCCTAGAAGCTATACGTGTAGCATATTTGAAGTTTCTAGCTCATCTCTGTGAGCATGTTTCAAGTTTCTGTCTCTTCTGGAAGTGGGCAAACATTACTGTCTATGGGCCGAGCCATGCCTTTTTCGGGTGGTGTTTAGAGCATAAATATTGAAAGTTATTGGAATTTTTCTGTGGTTTACAGCCGAGAAGCTATACGTGTAGCATATTTCAAGTTTCTAGCTCATCTCGAAGTAGGCAAACAATAATGTCTGTGAGCCGAGACGAGCCCTTTTTCTTTGGGTTTTTAGGGCTAAAAATTTAAAAGGTGTGCTTTTAGGAATTTTCTTGTGGTTTACAGCCCAGAAGCTATACCAGTAGCATGTTTCAAGTTTCTGTCTCATCTGGAAGTGGGAAAACAGTACTGTCTGTGGGCCGAGCCAAGCCATTTTTTGGTGGGTGTTTAGGGCTGAAATTTTGAAAGTTTTTGGAATTTTGCTGTGGTTTACATCCTAGAAGCTATACGTGTAGCATATTTGAAGTTTCTAGCTCACCTCTGTGAGCCGAGATGAGCCCTTTTTCGAGGGTTTTTAGGGCTAAAAAATAAAACAAATTTTAAGTTTCAAGCTCATCTGGAAGTGGGCAAACATTAATGTCTGTCATCCGAGCCGAGCCTCTTTGGGGGGTTTTGAAGACTAAAGATTTGAAGGATTTGCTTTTTGGAATTTTCTTGTGGTTTAAAACCTAGAAGCTATACGTGTAGCATATATATAGTTTCTAGCTCATCTGGAAGTAGGCAAACATTAATGTCTTTGAGCCGAGACGAGCCCTCTTTCTTTATTTATAGTTTCTAGCTCATCTGGAAGTAGGCAAACATTAATGTCTGTGAGCCGAGACGAGCCCTTTTTCTTTGGGTTTTTAGGGCTAACAATTTAAAAGAATTGCTTTTTGGAATTTTCTCGTGGTTTACAGCCTAGAAGCTATACATGTAGCCTGTTTTAAGTTTCTGTCTCATATGGAAGTGAGAAAACATTACTGTCAGTGGGCCGAGCCAAGACATTTTTCGGGGGTGTTTATGGTTCAAATTTTGAAAGTTTTAATAATTTTCCTGTGGTTTACAGCCTAGAAGCTATACGTGTAGCATATTTGAAGTTTCTAGCTCATCTGTTTGAGCCGAGCCGAGCACTTTTTCAAGGGTTTTTAGGGCTAAAAAATAAAACAAATTTTAAGTATCAAGCTCATCTGGAAGTGGGCAAACATTAAAGTCTGTCATCCGAGCCGAAACTTTTTGGGGGGGTTTTGAAGACTAAAAATTTGAAAAATTTGATTTTTGGAATTTTCTCTTGGTTTACAACCTAGAAGCTATACGTGTAGCATATTTATAGTTTCTAGCTCATCTGGAAGTAGGCAAACAGTAATGTCTGTAAGCAGAGACGACCCTTTTTCTTTCGGTTTTTAGGTCTAACAATTTAAAAGAATTGCTTTTTGGAATTTTCTTGTGGTTTACAGCCTAGTAGCTAGTCCTGTAGCATGTTTCAAGTTTCTGTCTCATCTGGAAGTGGGAAAACATTACTGTCTGTGGGCCAAGCCAAGACATTTTTCGGGGGTGTTTAGGGCTCAAATTATGAAAGTTTTTGGAATTTTCCTGTGGTTTACAGCCTAGAAGCTATACGTGTAGCATATTTCATGATTCTGGGTTATCTGGAAGTGGGCCAACATTAATGTCTTTGCCCGAGCCTCGCCATATTTCGGGGGGTGTTAGGGCTGAAAATTTGAAAGCTTTTGGAACTCTCCTGTGGTTTACAGCCTAGAAGCTATTCGTGGAGCATATTTTACGTGTCGTGCTCATATTGAAGTGGGCAAAACTTATTGTCTGTGAGTCGAGCCGAGCATTTTTTCGGGGGTTTTTTAGGGCTAAATATACTTTGGAATATTCCTGTGGTTTACAGTCTAAAAGCTATACATGTAGTGAATTTCAAGTTTCTAAGTCATCTGGAAGTGGGAAATGTCTAGTGGTTTACAGCCTAGAAGCTATACCTGTTGCATGTTTCAAGTTTCTGGTTTATCTGGAAGTGGGCAAAAATTAATGTCTTTGAGCCGAGCCAAGCCATTTTTCGGGGGGTGTTAAGGGCTGAAAATTTGAAAGTTTTTGGAACTTTCCTGTGGTATTCAGCCTAGAAGCTATACGTGGAGCATATTTCAAGTTTCTAGCTCATCTCTGTGAGGCGAGTCGAGCCTTTTTTCGAAGGTTTTTAGGGCTAAAGAATAAAATCAATTTTAAGTTTTTAGCTCATTAGGAAGTGGGCAAACATTAATGTCTGTCATCCGAGCTGAGCACTTTTTCGGGTTTTCTGAGGGCTATGAATTAAAAAGCGTTGCTTTTTGGAAAACTCTCGTGGTTAACAACCTAGAAGCTATACGTGTAGCATATTTCAAGATTCCAGCTCATCTGGAAATCGCCAAACATCGACGATCCCTTTTTATTTGGGTTTTTAAGGGCTAAAAATTTAAAAGGTTTGCTTTTTTGAATTATCTTGTGGTTTACAGCTTAGAAGCTATACCTGTAGCATGTTTCAAGTTTCTGTCTCAACTGGAAGTAAGAAAACATTACTGTCTGTGGGCCGAGCCATGCCATTTTTAAGGGGGTGTTTATGGCTGAAATTTTGATAGTTTTTGGGATTTTCCTGTGGTTTACAGCCTAGAAGCTATACGTGTAGAATATTTCAAGTTTCTAGCTCATCTCTGTGAGCCAAGCTGAGCCTTTTTCGAGGTTTTTTAGGGCAGAAAATAAAACAAATTTTAAGTTTATAGCTAATCTGGAAGTGGGGAAACATTAATGTCTGACATCCGAGACGAGCCCTTTTTCGGGTGTCCTGAGGGCTAAAAATTTAAAAGATTTGTTTTTTGGAAATTTCTCGTGGTGTACAACCTAGAAGCTATACATGTAGCATATTTCAAGATTCCAGCTCATCTGTCTTTGAGCCGAGACGATCCCTTTTTATTTGGGGTTTTAAGGGCTAAAAATTTCCAAGGTTTGCTTTTTTGAATTTTTTTGTGGTTTACAGCTTAGAAGCTATACCTGTAGCATGTTTCAAGTTTCTGTCTCAACTGGAAGTAAGAAAACATTACTGTCTGTGGGCCGAGCCAAGCCATTTTTAAGGGGGTGTTTAGGGCTGAAATTTTGAAAGTTTTGGGGATTTTCCTGTGGTTTACAGCCTAGAAGCTATACGTGTAGAATATTTCAAGTTTCTAGCTCATCTGGAAGTAGACAAATATTAATGTCTCTTGTCCGAGACGAGTCCTTTTTCTTTGGGTTTTTAGTGTTAAAAATTTATGAGATTTGCTTTTTGGAATTTTCTTGTGGTGTACAGCCTAGAAGCTATACCTGTAGAATGCTTCATGTTTCTGGCTTATCTGGAAGTGGGCAAACATTAATGTCTTTGAGCCGAGCCAAGCCATTTTTCGGGGGGTGTTTAGGGCTGAAAATTTGAAAGCTCTTGGAATTCCCCTGTGGTTTACAGCCTAGAAGCTATACGTGGAGGATATTTTATGTGTCTAGCTCATCCGGAAGTGGGCAAACAATAATGTCTGTGAGCCGAGACGAGCCCTTTACTTTGGGTTTTTAGGGCAAAAAATTTAAAAGGTGTGCTTTTAGGAATTTTCTTGTGGTTTACAGCCTAGAAGCTATACCTGTAGCTTGTTTCAAGTTTCTGTCTCATCTGGAAGTGGGAAAACAGTACTGTCTGTGGGCCGAGCCAAGCCATTTTTTGGTGGGTGTTTAGGGCTGAAATTTTGAAAGTTTTTGGAATTTTCCTGTGGTTTACATCCTAGAAGCTATACGTGTAGCATATTTGAAGTTTCTAGCTCATCTCTGTGAGCATGTTTCAAGTTTCTGTCTCTTCTGGAAGTGGGCAAACATTACTGTCTATGGGCCGAGCCATGCCTTTTTCGGGTGGTGTTTAGAGCATAAATATTGAAAGTTATTGGAATTTTTCTGTGGTTTACAGCCGAGAAGCTATACGTGTAGCATATTTCAAGTTTCTAGCTCATCTCGAAGTAGGCAAACAATAATGTCTGTGAGCCGAGACGAGCCCTTTTTCTTTGGGTTTTTAGGGCTAAAAATTTAAAAGGTGTGCTTTTAGGAATTTTCTTGTGGTTTACAGCCCAGAAGCTATACCAGTAGCATGTTTCAAGTTTCTGTCTCATCTGGAAGTGGGAAAACAGTACTGTCTGTGGGCCGAGCCAAGCCATTTTTTGGTGGGTGTTTAGGGCTGAAATTTTGAAAGTTTTTGGAATTTTCCTGTGGTTTACATCCTAGAAGCTATACGTGTAGCATATTTGAAGTTTCTAGCTCATCTCTGTGAGCCGAGCCGAGTCCTTTTTCGTGGGTTTTTAGGGCTAAAAAATAAAACAAATTTTAAGTTTCGAGCTCAACTGGAAGTTGGCAAACATTAATGTCTGTCATCCGAGCAGAGCCTCTTTGGGGGGTTTTGAAGACTAAAAATTTCAAAGATTTGCTTTTTGGAATTTTCTTGTGGTTTACAACCTAGAAGCTACACGTGTAGCATATTTATAGTTTCTAGCTCATATGGAAGTAGGCAAACATTAATGTCTGTGAGCCGAGACAAGCTTTTTTTCTATATTTATAGTTTCTTGCTCATCTGGAAGTAGGCAAACATTAATTCCATTTTCTTTAGGTTTTTGGGGCTAACAATTTAAAAGAATTGCTTTTTGGAATTCTCTTGTGGTTTACAGCCCAGAAGCTATACCTGTAGCATGTTTAAAGTTTCTGTCTCATCTGGAAGTGGGAAAACATTACTGTCTGTGGGCCGAGCCAAAAAATTTTCGGGGGGTGTCTAGGGCTCAAATATTGAAAGTTTTTGGAATTTTCCTGTGGTTTACAGCCAAGAAGCTATACGTGTAGCATATTTGAAGATTCTAGCTCATCTGTGTGAGCCGAGCCGAGACCTTTTTCTTTGGGTTTTTAGGGCTAAAAATTTAAGAGATTTGCTTTTTGGAATTTCGTTGTTGTTTACAGCCTAGCAGCTATACCTGTAGCATGTTTTATGTTTCTGGCTTATCTGGAAGTGGGCAAACATTAATGTCTTTGAGCCGAGCCAAGCCATTTTTCGGGGGGTGTTTAGGGCTGAAAATTTGAAAGCTTTCTGAATTTTCCTGTGGTTTACAGCCTAGAAGCTATACGTGGAGCATATTTTATGTGTTTAGCTCATCCTGAAGTGGGCATACATCTGCCCGAGACGAGTCCTTTTTCTTTGGGTTTTTAGTGTTAAAGATTTAAGAGATTTGCTTTTTGGAATTTTCTTGTGGTGTACAGCCTAGAAGCTATACCTGTAGCATGTTTCAAGTTTCTGGCTAATCTGGAAGTGGGCAAACATTAATATCTTTGAGCCGAGCCAAGCCATTTTTCGGGGGGTGTTTAGGGCTGAAAATTTGAAAGCTTTTGGAATTTTCCTGTGGTTTACAGCCTAGAAGCTATACGTGGAGCATATATTATGTGTCTAGCACATCTTGAAGTGGGCAAACATAATGTCTGTGAGCTGAGCAGAGCCTTTTTTCGGGGTTTATTTAGGGCTAAAAGATACTTTGGAATTTTCCTGTGGTTTACAGTGTAAAAGCTATACATGTAGTGAATTTCAAGTTTCTATGTCATCTGGAAGTGGGCTAAGATTAATGACAGTCATCCGAGACGAGCCCTGTTTCGGGTGGTTTTAGGACTAAAGTTTTAAAAGATTTTCTTTTTGGAATTTTCTTGTTTTTGCAGCCTAGAAGCTATACGTGTAGCATACTTCAAGTTACTAGCTAATCTCTGTGAGGCGAGCCGAGCCTTTTTTCGAGGGATTTTAGGGTTTAAAAATAAAACAGATACTAAGCTTCAAGCTCATCTGGAAGTGGGCAAACTTTAATGTCTGTCATCCGAGTCGAGCACCTTTTCGGGTGTTCTGAGGGCTAGAAATTTAAAAGATTTTCTTTTTGGAAAATTCTCGTGGTTTACAACCTAGAAGCTATACGTGTAGCATATTTAAAGATTCTAGCTCTTCTGGAAGTAGCCACACATTAATGACTGTGAGCCGAGACGATCCAATTTTCTTTGGGTTTTAAAGGGCTAAAAATTTAAAAGGTTTGCTTTTTTAAATTGTATTGTGGTTTACAGCCTAGAACCTATACCTGTAGCATGTTTCAAGTTTCTGGCTTATCTGGAAGTGGGCAAACATTAATGTCTTTGAGCCGAGCCAAGCCATTTTTCTGGGGGTGTTTAGGGCTGAAAATTTGAAAGCTTTTGGAATTTCCCTGTGGTTTACAGCCTAGAAGGTATACGTGGAGGATATTTTATGTGTCTAGCTCATCCTGAAGTGGGCAAACATTAATATCTGTGAGTCGAGTCGATCCTTTTTTCGGGTTTTTTTTAGGGCTAAAGATACTTTGGAATTTTCCAGTGGTTTACAGTGTAAAAGCTATACATGTAGTGAATTACAAGTGTCTATGTGATCTGGAAGTGGGCAAAGGTTAATGACAGTCATCAGAGACGAGCCCTGTTTTGGGTGGTTTTTAGGACTAAAGATTTAAAAGATTTGCTTTTTGGAATTTTCTTGTGTTTTACAGCCTAGAAGCTATACGTGTAGCATATTTCAATTTACTAACTCATCTCTGTGAGGCGAGCCGATCATTTTTTCGAGGGTTTTAGGGCAAAAAATAAAACAAATATTAAGTTTATAGGTCATCTGGAACTGGGCAAACTTTAATGTCTGTCATCCGAGTCGAGCACTTTTTCGGGCGTTCTGAGGGCTAAAAATTTAAAAGATTTCCTTTTTGGAAATTTCTCGTGGTTTACAACCTAGAAGCTATACGTGTGACATATTTCAAGTTTCTAGCTCATCTGGAAGTAGGCAAACATTAATGTCTGTGAGCCGATACGAGCCGTTTTTCTTTGGGTTTTTAGGGCTATAAATTTAAAAGGTGTGCTTTTAGGAATTTTCTTGTGGATTACAGCCTAGAAGCTATACCTGTAGCATGTTTCAAGTTTCTGTCTCTTCTGGAAGTGGGCAAACATTACTGTCTATGGGCCGAGCCATGCCTTTTTCGGGTGGTGTTTAGAGCATAAATATTGAAAGTTATTGGAATTTTTCTGTGGTTTACAGCCGAGAAGCTATACGTGTAGCATATTTCAAGTTTCTAGCTCATCTCGAAGTAGGCAAACAATAATGTCTGTGAGCCGAGACGAGCCCTTTTTCTTTGGGTTTTTAGGGCTAAAAATTTAAAAGGTGTGCTTTTAGGAATTTTCTTGTGGTTTACAGCCCAGAAGCTATACCTGTAGCATGTTTCAAGTTTCTGTCTCATCTGGAAGTGGGAAAACAGTACTGTCTGTGGGCCGAGCCAAGCCATTTTTTGGTGAGTGTTTAGGGCTGAAATTTTGAAAGTTTTTGGAATTTTCCTGTGGTTTACATCCTAGAAGCTATACGTGTAGCATATTTGAAGTTTCTAGCTCATCTCTGTGAGCCGAGCCAAGCCTTTTTTCGAGGGTACTTAGGGCTAAAAAATAAAACAAATTTTAAGTTTCAAGCTCATCTGGAAGTTGGCAAACATTAATGTCTGTCATCCGAGCAGAGCCTTTTTAGGGGGTTTTGAAGGCTAAAAATTTGAAAGATTTCCTTTTCGGAATTTTCTTGTGGTTTACAACCTAGAAGCTAAACGAGTAGCATATTTATAGTTTCTAGCTCATATGGACGTAGGCAAACATTAATGTCTGTGAGCCGAGACGAGCCCTTTTTCTATATTTATAGTTTCTAGCTCATCTGGAAGTAGGCAAACATTAATTCCATTTTCTTTAGGTTTTTAGGGCTAACAATTTAAAAGAATTGCTTTTTGGAATTTTCTTGTGGTTTACAGCCTAGAAGCTATACCTGTAGCATGTTTAAAGTTTCTGTCTCATCTGGAAGTGGGAAAATATTACAGTCTGTGGGGCGAGCCAAAAAAATTTTCGGGGGGTGTTTAGGGCTCAAATTTTGAAAGTTTTTAGAATTTTCCTGTGGTTTACAGCCAAGAAGCTATACGTGTAGCATATTTGAAGATTCTAGCTCATCTGTGTGAGCAGAGCCGAGCCCTTTTTCTTTGGGTTTTAGGGCTAAAAATTTAAGAGATTTGCTTTTTGGAATTTCGTTGTTGTTTACAGCCTAGAAGCTATACCTGTAGCATGTTTCATGTTTCTGGCTTATCTGGAAAAGGGCAAACATTAATGTCTTTGAGAAAAGTCAAGCCATTTTTCGGAGGGTGTTTAGGGCTGTAAATTCGAAAGTTTTTGGAATTTTCCAGTGGTTTACAGCCTAGAAGCTATACGTGTAGAATATTTGAAGTTTATACCTCATCTCTGTGAGCCAAGCCGAGCCCTTTTTCGAAGGATTTTAGGGCAAAATAATGAATCAAAGTTTAAGTTTCTTGCTCATCTGGAAGTGGCCAAACATTACTGTCTGTGGGCCGAGCCAAGCCATTTTCTGACATCCGAGCCGAGCCCTTTTTCGGGTGTACTGAGGGCTAAAAATTTAAAAGATTTTCTTTTTGGAAATTTCTCGTGGTTTACAACCTAGAAGCTATACGTGTAGTATATTTCAAGATTTCAGCTCATCTGTCTGTGAGCCGAGACGATCCCTTTTATTTGGGTTTTTAGGGCTAAAAATTAAAAAGGTTTGCTTTTTATGAATTCTCTTGTGGTTTACAGCCTAGATGCTATACCTGTAGAATGTTTCAAGTTTCTGGCTTATCTGGAAGTGGGCAAACATTAATGTCTTTGAGCCGAGCCAAGCCATTTTTCGGGAGGTGTTTAGGGCTGAAATTTTGAAAGCTTTTGGAAATTCCCTGTGGTTTACAGCCTAGAAGCTATACGTGGAGGATATTTTATGTGTCTAGCTCATCCTGAAGTGGGCAAACATTAATATCTGTGAGTCGAGCCGAGCCTTTCTTCGGGTTTTTTTAGGGCTAAAGATACTTTGGAATTTTCCTGTGGTTTACAGTGTAAAAGCTATACATGTACTGAAATACAAGTGTCTAAGTGATCTGGATGGGCAAAGATTAATGACAGTCATCCGAGACGAGTCCTGTTTCGGGTGGTTTTTAGGACTAAAGATTTAAAAAAAAAGCTTTTTGGAATTTTCTTGTGTTTTACAGCCGAGAAGCTATACGTGTAGCATATTTCAAGTTACTAACTCATCACTGTGAGGCGAGACGAAAATTTTTCGAAGGATTTTAGGGCTAAAGAATAAAATAAATTTTAAGTTTCTAGCTCATCGGGAAGTTTGCAAACATTAATGCCTGTCATCCTAGCCGAGCCCTTTTTCGGGTGTTCTGAGGGCTAAAAGTTTAAAAGATTTGCTTTTTGGAAATTTCTCGTGGTTTACAACCTAGAAGCTATACGTGTAGCATATTTCAAGTTTCTAGCTCATCTGGAAGTAGCCAAACATAAATGTCTGTGAGCCGAGACGATCCCATTTTCTTTGGGATTTTAGGGCTAAAAAATTAAAAGGTTTGCTTTTTTAAACTTTCTTGTGGTTTACAGCCTAGAAGCTATACCTGTAGCATGTTTCAAGTTTCTGTCTCATCTGGAAGTGGGCAAACATTACTGTCTGTGGACAGAGCCAAGCCATTTTTCGGGGGGTGTTTAGAGCTGAAATATTGAAAGTTATTGGAATTTTTCTGTGGTTTACAGCCGAGAAGCTACACGTGTCGCATATTTCAAGTTTCTAGCTCATCTGGAAGTAGGCAAACATTAATGTCTGTGAGCCGAGACGAGCCCTTTTTCTTTGTGTTTTTAGGGCTAAAAATTAAAAAGGTTTGCTTTTTGTGAATTCTCTTGTGGTTTACAGCCTAGAAGCTATACCTGTAGAATGTTTCAAGTTTCTGGCTTATCTGGAAGTGGGCAAACATTAATGTCTTTGAGCCGAACCAAGCCATTTTTCGGGGGGTGTTTAGGGCTGAAATTTTGAAAGCTTTTGGAAAATCCCTGTGGTTTACAGCCTAGAAGCTATACGTGGAGGATATTTTATGTGTCTAGCTCATCCTGAAGTGGGCAAACATTAATATCTGTGAGTCGAGCCGATCCTTTTTTCGGGTTTTTTTTAGGGCTAAAGATACTTTCGAATTTTCCTGTGGTTTACAGTGTAAAAGTTATACATGTAGTGAATTACAAGTGTCTAAGTGATCTGGAAGTGGGCAAAGATTAATGACAGTCATCCGAGACGAGCCCTGTTTCGGGTGGTTTTTAGGACTAAAGATTTAAAAGATTTGCTTTTTGGAATTTTCTTGTGGTTTACAACCTAGAAGCTATACGTGTAGCATATTAGAAGATTCCAGCTCATCTGAAAGTAGCCAAACATTAATGTCTGTGAGCTGAGACGATCCCATTTTCTTTGGGTTTTTAGGGCTAAAAATTTAAAAGATTTGCTTTTTGGAAATTTCTCGTGGTTAACAACCTAGAAGCTAAACTTGTAGCATATTTCATGATTCCAGCTCATCTGGAAGTAGCCAAACATTAATATCTGTGAGTCGAGCCGATCCTTTTTTCGGGTTTTTTTTAGGGCTAAAGATACTTTGGAATTTTCCTGTGGTTTACAGTGTAAAAGCTATACATGTAGTGAATTACAAGTGTCTATGTAATCTGGAAGTGGGCAAAGATTAATGACAGTCATCAGAGACGAGCCCTGTTTTGGGTGGTTTTTAGGACTAAAGATTTAAAAGATTTGCTTTTTGGAATTTTCTTGTGTTTTACAGCCTAGAAGCTATACGTGTAGCATATTTCAAGTTACTAACTCATCTCTGTGAGGCGAGCCGAGCATTTTTTCGAGGGTTTTAGTGCAAAAAATAAAACAAATATTAAGTTTATAGCTCATCTGGAAGTGGGCAAACTTTAGTGTCTGTCATCCGAGTCGAGCACTTTTTCGGGCGATCTGAGGGCTAAAAATTTAAAAGATTTCCTTTTTGGAAATTTCTCGTGGTTTACAACCTAGAAGCTATACGTGTGACATATTTCAAGTTTCTAGCTCAAATGGAAGTAGGCAAACATTAATGTCTGTGAGCCGATACGAGCCATTTTTCTTTGGGTTTTTAGGGCTATAAATTTAAAAGGTGTGCTTTTAGGAATTTTCTTGTGGTTTACAGCCTGTAGCATGTTTCAAGTTTCTGTCTCTTCTGGAAGTGGGCAAACATTACTGTCTATGGGCCGAGCAATGCCTTTTTCGGGGGGTGTTTAGAGCTAAAATATTGAAAGTTATTGGAATTTTTCTGTGGTTTACAGCCGAGAAGCTATACGTGTAGCATATTTCAAGTTTCTAGCTCATCTCGAAGTAGGCAAACAATAATGTCTGTGAGCCGAGACGAGCCCTTTTTCTTTGGGTTTTTAGGGCTAAAAATTTAAAAAGTGGGCTTTTAGGAATTTTCTTGTGGTTTACAGCCCAGAAGCTATACCTGTAGCATGTTTCAAGCTTCCGTCTCATCTGGAAGTGGGGAAACAGTACTGTATGTGGGCCGAGCCAAGCCATTTTTTGGTGGGTGTTTAGGGCTGAAATTTTGAAAGTTTTTGGAATTTTCCTGTGATTTACATCCTAGAAGCTATACGTGTAGCATATTTTAAGTTTCTAGCTCATCTCTGTGAGCCGAGCCAAGCCTTTTTTCGAGGGTATTTAGGGCTAAAAAATAAAACAAATTTTAAGTTTCAAGCTCATCTGGAAGTTGGCAAACATTAATGTCTGTCATCCGAGCAGAGCCTTTTTAGGGGGTTTTGAAGGCTAAAAATTTGAAAGATTTGCTTTTCGGAATTTTCTTGTGGTTTACAACCTAGAAGCTAATCGAGTAACATATTTATAGTTTCTAGCTCATATGGAAGTAGGCAAACATTAATGTCTGTGAGCCGAGACGAGCCTTTTTCTATATTTATAGTTTCTAGCTCATCTGGAAGTAGGCAAACATTAATTCCGTTTTCTTTTGGTTTTTAGGGCTAACAATTTAAAAGAATTGCTTTTTGGAATTTTCTTGTGGTTTACAGCCTAGAAGCTATACCTGTAGCATGTTTAAAGTTTCTGTCTCATCTGGAAGTGGGAAAATATTACAGTCTGTTGGGCGAGCCAAAAAAATTTTCGGGGGGCGTTTAGGGCTCAAATTTTGAAAGTTTTTAGAATTTTCCTGTGGTTTACAGCCAAGAAGCTATACGTGTAGCATATTTGAAGATTCTAGCTCATCTGTGTGAGCCGAGCCGAGCCCTTTTTCTTTGGGTTTTAGGGCTAAAAGTTTAAGAGATTTGCTTTTTGAATTTCGTTGTTGTTTACAGCATAGAAGCTATACCTGTAGCATGTTTCATGTTTCTGGCTTATCTGGAAAAGGGCAAACATTAATGTCTTTGAGAAAAGTCAAGCCATTTTTCAGAAGGTGTTTAGGGCTGTAAATTCGAAAGTTTTTGGAATTTTCCAGTGGTTTACAGCCTAGAAGCTATACGTGTAGAATATTTGAAGATTATACCTCATCTCTGTGAGCCAAGCCGAGCCCTTTTTGAAGGTTTTCAGGGCAAAATAATAAATCAAAGTTTAAGTTTCTTGCTCATCTGGAAGTGGCCAAACATTACTGTCTGTGGGCCGAGCCAAGCCATTTTCTGACATCCGAGCCGAGCCCTTTTTCGGGTGTTCTAAAGCTAAAAATTTAAAAGATTTGCTTTTTGGAAATTTCTAGTGGTTTACAACCTAGAAGCTATACGTGTAGCATATTTCAAGATTCTAACTCATCTGGAAGTAGCCAAACATTAATGTCTGTGAGCCGAGACGATCCCATTTTCTTTGGGATTTTAGGGCTAAAAATTTAAAAGGTTTGTTTTTTAAACTTTCTTGTGGTTTACAGCCTAGAAGCTATACCTGTAGCATGTTTCAAGTTTCTGTCTCATCTGAAAGTGGGCAAACATTACTGTCTGTGGGCAGAGCCAAGCCATTTTTCGGGGGTGTTTAGAGCTGAAATATTGAAAGTTATTGGAATTTTTCTGTGGATTACAGCCGAGAAGCTACACGTGTAGCATATTTCAAGTTTCTAGCTCATCTGGAATTAGGCAAACATTAATGTCTGTGAGCCGAGACGAGCCCTTTTTCTTTGTGTTTTTAGGGCTAAAAATATAAGAGATTTGCTTTTTGGAATTTTGTTGTTGTTTGCAGCCTAGAAGCTATACCTGTAGCATGTTTCAAGTTTCTGTCTAAACTTAAAGTGGGAAAACATTACTGTCTGTGGGCCGAGCCGAGCCATTTTTAAGGGGGTGTTTTGGGCTAAAAATTTGAAAGTTTTTGGGTTTTTCGTTTGGTTTACAGCCTAGAAGCTATTCGTGGAGCATATTTTACGTCTCTAGCTCATCGTGAAGTGGTCGAACATTAATGTCTGTGAGTCGAGCCGAGCCTTTTTTCTGGGGGTTTTCTGGGCTAAAAAATACTTTGGAATATTCCTGTGGTTTACAGTCTAAAAGCTATACATGTAGCGAATTTCAAGTTTCTAAGTCATCTGGAAGTGGGCAAAGATTAATGACAGTCATCCGAGACGAGCACTTTTTCGGG
Source organism: Ectobius pallidus (assembly GCA_964059195.1). Taxonomy (NCBI): domain Eukaryota; kingdom Metazoa; phylum Arthropoda; class Insecta; order Blattodea; family Ectobiidae; genus Ectobius; species Ectobius pallidus. The sequence goes on along the minus strand of CAXKWD010000004.1, from coordinate 57,310,895 downwards.
CGGTTTTTAGGACTAAAAATTTAAAAGATTTGCTTTTTGGAATTATCTTGTTTTTTACAGCCTAGAAGCTATACGTGTAGGATATTTTAAATTTCTCGCTCATCTCTGTGAGGCGATCGGAGCCTTTTTTCGAGGGTTTTTAGGGCTAAATAATAAAACAAATTTTAATTTTCTAGCTCATCGGGAAGTCGGCAAACATTAATGTCTGTCATCCGAGCCGAGCCCTTTTTCGGGTGTTCTGAGGGCTAAAAATTTAAAAGATTTTCTTTTTGGAAATTTCTCGTGGTTTACAACCTAGTAGCTATACGTGTAGTATATTTCAAGATTTCAGCTCATCTGTCTGTGAGCCGAGACGATCCCTTTTATTTGGGTTTTTAGGGCTAAAAATTAAAAAGGTTTGCTTTTTATGAATTCTCTTGGGGTTTACAACCTAGAAGCTATACCTGTAGAATGTTTCAAGTTTCTGGCTTATCTGGAAGTGGGCAAACATTAATGTCTTTGAGCCGAGCCAAGCCATTTTTCGGGGGGTGTTTAGGGCTGAAATTTTGAAAGCTTTTGGAAATTCCCTGTGGTTTACAGCCTAGAAGCTATACGTGGAGGATATTTTATGAGTCTAGCTCATCCTGAAGTGGGCAAACATTAATATCTGTGAGTCGAGCCGAGCCTTTCTTCGGGTTTTTTTTAGGGCTAAAGATACTTTGGAATTTTCCTGTGGTTTACAGTGTAAAAGCTATACATGTAGTGAATTACAAGTGTCTAAGTGATCTGGAAGTGGGCAAAGATTAATGACAGTCATCCGAGACGAGCCCTGTTTCGGGTGGTTTTTAGGACAAAAGATTTAAAAGATTTGCTTTTTGGAATTTTCTTGTGTTTTACAGCCTAGAAGCTATACGTGTAGCATATTTCAAGTTACTAGCTCATCTCTGTGGGGCGAGCCGAGCCTTTTTTCGAGGGTTTTTAGGGCTAAAAATAAAACAAATATTAAGTTTATAGCTCATCTGGAAGTGGGCAAACCTTAATGTCTGTCATCGGAGTCGAGCACCTTTTCGGGTGTTCTGAGGGCTAAAAATTCAAAAGATTTGCTTTTTGGAAATTTCTCGTGGTTTACAACCAAGAAGCTATACGTGTGCCATATCAAGATGCTAGCTCATCTGGAAGTAGGCAAACATTAATGTCTGTGAGCCGAGACAAGCCCTTTTTCTTTGGGTTTTTAGGCCTAAAAATTTAAAAGGTTTGCTTTTAGGAATTTTCTTGTGGTTTACAGCCTAGAAGCTATACCTGTAGCATGTTTCAGGTTTCTGTCTCATCTGGAAGTGGGAAAACATTACTGTCTGTCGGCCGAGCCAAGCCATTTTTTGGGGGTTGTTTAGGGCTGAAATTTTGAAAGTTTTTGGAATATTCCTGTGGTTTACATCCTAAAAGCTATACGTGTGACATATTTATAGTTTCTAGCTCATCTGGAAGTAGGCAAACATTAATGTCTGTGAGCCGAGATGAGCCCTTTTTCTTTCGATTTTTAGGGCTAACAATTTAAAAGATTTGCTTTTAGGAATTTTCTTGTTTTTTACAGCCTAGAAGCTATACGTGTAGCATATTTCAAGTTTGTAGCTCATCTCTGTGAGGCGAGCCGAGCCTTTTTTCTAGGGTTTTTGGGGCTAAAGTTTAAAACAAATTTTAAGTTTCTCGCTCATTGGGAAGTGGGCAAGCATTAATGTCTGTCATCCGAGCTGAGCCCTTCTTCGGGTTTTCTCAGGGCAAAAAATTTAAAAGATTTGCTTTTTGGAAATTTCTCGTGGTTTACAACCTAGAAGCTAAACTTGTAGCATATTTCAAGATTCCAGCTCACCTGGAAGTAGCCAAACATTAATGTCTGTGAGCCGAGACGATCCTTTTTATTTATGTTTTTAGGGCTAACAATTTAAAAGGTTTGATTTTTTGGAATTTTTTGTGGTTTACAGCCTAGAAGCTATACCTGTAGCATGTTTCAAGATTCTGTCTCATCTGGAAGTGGGAAAACATTACCGTCTGTGGGCCGAGACAAGCCATTTTTCGGGGGGTGTTTAGGGCTGAATTTTTGAAAGTTTTGGGATTTTCCTGTGGTTTACAGCCTAGAAGCTATACGTGTAGAATATTTCAAGTTTGTAGCTCATCCCTGTGAGCCGAGACGAGCCCTTTTTCGAGTGTTTTTAGTGATAAAGAATAAAACAAATTTTAAGTTTCTAGCTCATCTGGAAGTGGGGAAACATTATTGTCTGACATCCGAGCCGAGCCCTTTTTCGGGTGTTCTGAGGGTTAGAAATTTTAAAGATTTTCTTTTTGGAAAATTCTCGTGGTTTACAACCTAAAAGCTATACGTGTAGCATATTTAAAGATTCTAGCTCTTCTGGAAGTAGCCACACATTAATGACTGTGAGCCGAGACGATCCAATTTTCTTTGGGTTTTTAAGGGCTAAAAATTTAAAGGGTTTGCTTTTTTAAATTGTATTGTGGTTTACAGCCTAGAACCTATACCTGTAGCATGTTTCAAGTTTCTGGCTTATCTGGAAGTGGGCAAACATTAATGTCTTTGAGCCGAGCCAAGCCATTCTTCGGGGGGTGTTTAGGGCTGAAAATTTGAAAGCTTTTGAAATTTCCCTGTGGTTTACAGCCTAGAAGGTATACGTGGAGGATATTTTATGTGTCTAGCTCATCCTGAAGTGGGCAAACATTAATATCTGTGAGTCGAGCCGATCCTTTTTATGGGTTTTTTTTAGGGCTAAAGTTACTTTGGAATTTTCCTGTGGTTTACAGTGTAAAAACTATACATGTAGTGAATTACAAGTGTCTATGACATCTGGAAGTGGGCAAAGATTAATGACAGTCATCAGAGACGAGACCTGTTTTGGGTGGTTTTTAGGACTAAAGATTTAAAAGATTTGCTTTTTGGAATTTTCTTGTGTTTTACAGCCTAAAAGCTATACGTGTAGCATATTTCAAGTTACTAACTCATCTCTGTGAGGCGAGCCGAGCATTTTTTCGGGGGTTTTAGGGCAAAAAATAAAACAAATATTAAGTTTATAGCTCATCTGGAAGTGGGCAAACTTTAATGTCTGTCATCCGAGTCGAGCACTTTTTCGGGCGTTCTGAGGGCTAAACATTTAAAAGATTTCCTTTTTGGAAATTTCTCGTGGTTTACAACCTAGAAGCTATACGTGTGTCATATTTCAAGTTTCTAGCTCATCTGGAAGTAGGCAAACATTAATGTCTGTGAGCCGATACGAGCCATTTTTCTTTGGGTTTTTAGGGCTATAAATTTAAAAGGTGTGCTTTTAGGAATTTTCTTGTGGTTTACAGCCTAGAAGCTATACCTGTAGCATGTTTCAAGTTTCTGTCTCATCTGGAAGTGGGAAAACAGTACTGTCTGTAGGCCGAGCCAAGCCATTTTTTGGTGGGTGTTTAGGGCTGAAATTTTGAAAGTTATTGGAATTTTCCTGTGGTTTACATCCTAGAAGCTATACGTGTAGCATATTTGAAGTTTCTAGCTCATCTCGAAGTAGGCAAACAATAATGTCTGTGAGCCGAGACGAGCCCTTTTTCTTTGGGTTTTTAGGGCTAAAAATTTAAAAGGTGTGCTTTTAGGAATTTTCTTGTGGTTTACAGCCCAGAAGCTATACCTGTAGCATGTTTCAAGTTTCTGTCTCATCTGGAAGTGGGAAAACAGTACTGTCTGTGGGCCGAGCCAAGCCCTTTTTTGGTGGGTGTTTAAGGCTGAAATTTTGAAAGCTTTTGGAAATTCCCTGTGGTTTACAGCCTAGAAGCTATACGTGGAGGATATTTTATGTGTCTAGCTCATCCTGAAGTGGGCAAACATTAATATCTGTGAGTCGAGCCGAGCCTTTCTTCGGGTTTTTTTTAGGGCTAAAGATACTTTGGAATTTTCCTGTGGTTTACAGTGTAAAAGCTATACATGTAGTGAATTACAAGTGTCTAAGTGATCTGGAAGTGGGCAAAGATTAATGACAGTCATCCGAGACGAGCCCTGTTTCGGGTGGTTTTTAGGACAAAAGATTTAAAAGATTTGCTTTTTGGAATTTTCTTGTGTTTTACAGCCTAGAAGCTATACGTGTAGCATATTTCAAGTTACTAGCTCATCTCTGTGGGGCGAGCCGAGCCTTTTTTCGAGGGTTTTTAGGGCTAAAAATAAAACAAATATTAAGTTTATAGCTCATCTGGAAGTGGGCAAACCTTAATGTCTGTCATCGGAGTCGAGCACCTTTTCGGGTGTTCTGAGGGCTAAAAATTCAAAAGATTTGCTTTTTGGAAATTTCTCGTGGTTTACAACCAAGAAGCTATACGTGTGCCATATCAAGATGCTAGCTCATCTGGAAGTAGGCAAACATTAATGTCTGTGAGCCGAGACAAGCCCTTTTTCTTTGGGTTTTTAGGCCTAAAAATTTAAAAGGTTTGCTTTTAGGAATTTTCTTGTGGTTTACAGCCTAGAAGCTATACCTGTAGCATGTTTCAGGTTTCTGTCTCATCTGGAAGTGGGAAAACATTACTGTCTGTCGGCCGAGCCAAGCCATTTTTTGGGGGTTGTTTAGGGCTGAAATTTTGAAAGTTTTTGGAATATTCCTGTTGTTTACATCCTAAAAGCTATACGTGTGACATATTTATAGTTTCTAGCTCATCTGGAAGTAGGCAAACATTAATGTCTGTGAGCCGAGATGAGCCCTTTTTCTTTCGATTTTTAGGGCTAACAATTTAAAAGATTTGCTTTTAGGAATTTTCTTGTTTTTTACAGCCTAGAAGCTATACGTGTAGCATATTTCAAGTTTGTAGCTCATCTCTGTGAGGCGAGCCGAGCCTTTTTTCTAGGGTTTTTGGGGCTAAAGTTTAAAACAAATTTTAAGTTTCTCGCTCATTGGGAAGTGGGCAAGCATTAATGTCTGTCATCCGAGCTGAGCCCTTCTTCGGGTTTTCTCAGGGCAAAAAATTTAAAAGATTTGCTTTTTGGAAATTTCTCGTGGTTTACAACCTAGAAGCTAAACTTGTAGCATATTTCAAGATTCCAGCTCACCTGGAAGTAGCCAAACATTAATGTCTGTGAGCCGAGACGATCCTTTTTATTTATGTTTTTAGGGCTAACAATTTAAAAGGTTTGATTTTTTGGAATTTTTTGTGGTTTACAGCCTAGAAGCTATACCTGTAGCATGTTTCAAGATTCTGTCTCATCTGGAAGTGGGAAAACATTACCGTCTGTGGGCCGAGACAAGCCATTTTTCGGGGGGTGTTTAGGGCTGAATTTTTGAAAGTTTTGGGATTTTCCTGTGGTTTACAGCCTAGAAGCTATACGTGTAGAATATTTCAAGTTTGTAGCTCATCCCTGTGAGCCGAGACGAGCCCTTTTTCGAGTGTTTTTAGTGATAAAGAATAAAACAAATTTTAAGTTTCTAGCTCATCTGGAAGTGGGGAAACATTATTGTCTGACATCCGAGCCGAGCCCTTTTTCGGGTGTTCTGAGGGCTAGAAATTTTAAAGATTTTCTTTTTGGAAAATTCTCGTGGTTTACAACCTAAAAGCTATACGTGTAGCATATTTAAAGATTCTAGCTCTTCTGGAAGTAGCCACACATTAATGACTGTGAGCCGAGACGATCCAATTTTCTTTGGGTTTTTAAGGGCTAAAAATTTAAAGGGTTTGCTTTTTTAAATTGTATTGTGGTTTACAGCCTAGAACCTATACCTGTAGCATGTTTCAAGTTTCTGGCTTATCTGGAAGTGGGCAAACATTACTGTCTGTCGGCCGAGCCAAGCCATTTTTTGGGGGTTGTTTAGGGCTGAAATTTTGAAAGTTTTTGGAATATTCCTGTGGTTTACATCCTAAAAGCTATACGTGTGACATATTTATAGTTTCTAGCTCATCTGGAAGTAGGCAAACATTAATGTCTGTGAGCCGAGATGAGCCCTTTTTCTTTCGATTTTTAGGGCTAACAATTTAAAAGATTTGCTTTTAGGAATTTTCTTGTTTTTTACAGCCTAGAAGCTATACGTGTAGCATATTTCAAGTTTGTAGCTCATCTCTGTGAGGCGAGCCGAGCCTTTTTTCTAGGGTTTTTGGGGCTAAAGTTTAAAACAAATTTTAAGTTTCTCGCTCATTGGGAAGTGGGCAAGCATTAATGTCTGTCATCCGAGCTGAGCCCTTCTTCGGGTTTTCTCAGGGCAAAAAATTTAAAAGATTTGCTTTTTGGAAATTTCTCGTGGTTTACAACCTAGAAGCTAAACTTGTAGCATATTTCAAGATTCCAGCTCACCTGGAAGTAGCCAAACATTAATGTCTGTGAGCCGAGACGATCCTTTTTATTTATGTTTTTAGGGCTAACAATTTAAAAGGTTTGATTTTTTGGAATTTTTTGTGGTTTACAGCCTAGAAGCTATACCTGTAGCATGTTTCAAGATTCTGTCTCATCTGGAAGTGGGAAAACATTACCGTCTGTGGGCCGAGACAAGCCATTTTTCGGGGGGTGTTTAGGGCTGAATTTTTGAAAGTTTTGGGATTTTCCTGTGGTTTACAGCCTAGAAGCTATACGTGTAGAATATGTCAAGTTTGTAGCTCATCCCTGTGAGCCGAGACGAGCCATTTTTCGAGTGTTTTTAGTGATAAAGAATAAAACAAATTTTAAGTTTCTAGCTCATCTGGAAGTGGGGAAACATTATTGTCTGACATCCGAGCCGAGCCCTTTTTCGGGTGTTCTGAGGGCTAGAAATTTTAAAGATTTTCTTTTTGGAAAATTCTCGTGGTTTACAACCTAAAAGCTATACGTGTAGCATATTTAAAGATTCTAGCTCTTCTGGAAGTAGCCACACATTAATGACTGTGAGCCGAGACGATCCAATTTTCTTTGGGTTTTTAAGGGCTAAAAATTTAAAGGGTTTGCTTTTTTAAATTGTATTGTGGTTTACAGCCTAGAACCTATACCTGTAGCATGTTTCAAGTTTCTGGCTTATCTGGAAGTGGGCAAACATTAATGTCTTTGAGCCGAGCCAAGCCATTCTTCGGGGGGTGTTTAGGGCTGAAAATTTGAAAGCTTTTGAAATTTCCCTGTGGTTTACAGCCTAGAAGGTATACGTGGAGGATATTTTATGTGTCTAGCTCATCCTGAAGTGGGCAAACATTAATATCTGTGAGTCGAGCCGATCCTTTTTATGGAATTTTTTTAGGGCTAAAGTTACTTTGGAATTTTCCTGTGGTTTACAGTGTAAAAACTATACATGTAGTGAATTACAAGTGTCTATGACATCTGGAAGTGGGCAAAGATTAATGACAGTCATCAGAGACGAGACCTGTTTTGGGTGGTTTTTAGGACTAAAGATTTAAAAGATTTGCTTTTTGGAATTTTCTTGTGTTTTACAGCCTAAAAGCTATACGTGTAGCATATTTCAAGTTACTAACTCATCTCTGTGAGGCGAGCCGAGCATTTTTTCGGGGGTTTTAGGGCAAAAAATAAAACAAATATTAAGTTTATAGCTCATCTGGAAGTGGGCAAACTTTAATGTCTGTCATCCGAGTCGAGCACTTTTTCGGGCGTTCTGAGGGCTAAACATTTAAAAGATTTCCTTTTTGGAAATTTCTCGTGGTTTACAACCTAGAAGCTATACGTGTGTCATATTTCAAGTTTCTAGCTCATCTGGAAGTAGGCAAACATTAATGTCTGTGAGCCGATACGAGCCATTTTTCTTTGGGTTTTTAGGGCTATAAATTTAAAAGGTGTGCTTTTAGGAATTTTCTTGTGGTTTACAGCCTAGAAGCTATACCTGTAGCATGTTTCAAGTTTCTGTCTCATCTGGAAGTGGGAAAACAGTACTGTCTGTGGGCCGAGCCAAGCCATTTTTTGGTGGGTGTTTAGGGCTGAAATTTTGAAAGTTTTTGGAATTTTCCTGTGGTTTACATCCTAGAAGCTATACGTGTAGCATATTTGAAGTTTCTAGCTCATCTCGAAGTAGGCAAACAATAATGTCTGTGAGCCGAGACGAGCCCTTTTTCTTTGGGTTTTTAGGGCTAAAAATTTAAAAGGTGTGCTTTTAGGAATTTTCTTGTGGTTTACAGCCCAGAAGCTATACCTGTAGCATGTTTCAAGTTTCTGTCTCATCTGGAAGTGGGAAAACAGTACTGTCTGTGGGCCGAGCCAAGCCATTTTTTGGTGGGTGTTTAGGGCTGAAATTTTGAAAGTTTTTGGAATTTTCCTGTGGTTTACATCCTAGAAGCTATACGTGTAGCATATTTGAAGTTTCTAGCTCATCTCTGTGAGCCGAGCCAAGCCTTTTTTCGAGGGTATTTAGGGCTAAAAAATAAAACAAATTTTAAGTTTCAAGCTCATCTGGAAGTTGGCAAACATTAATGTCTGTCATCCGAGCAGAGCCTTTTTAGGGGGTTTTGAAGGCTAAAAATTTGAAAGATTTGCATTTCGGAAATTTCTTGTGGTTTACAACCTAGAAGCTAAACGAGTAACATATTTATAGTTTCTAGCTCATATGGAAGTAGGCAAACATTAATGTCTGTGAGCCGAGACGAGCTCTTTTTCTATATTTATAGTTTCTAGCTCATCTGGAAGTAGGCAAACATTAATTCCATTTTCTTTAGGTTTTTAGGGCTAACAATTTAAAAGAATTGCTTTTTGGAATTTTCTTGTGGTTTACAGCCTAGAAGCTATACCTGTAGCATGTTTAAAGTTTCTGTCTCATCTGGAAGTGCGAAAATATTACAGTCTGTGGGGTGAGCCAAAAAAATTTCGGGGGGTGTTTAGGGCTCAAATTTTGAAAGTTTTTAGAATTTTCCTGTGGTTTACAGCCAAGAAGCTATACGTGTAGCATATTTGAAGATTCTAGCTCATTTGTGTGAGCCGAGCCGAGCCCTTTTTTTTGGGGGGTTTTAGAGCTAAAAATTTAAGAGATTTGCTTTTTGGAATTTCGTTGTTGTTTACAGCCTAGAAGCTATACCTGTAGCATGTTTCATGTTTCTGGCTTATCTGGAAAAGGGCAAACATTAATGTCTTTGAGAAAAGTCAAGTCATTTTTCAGAGGGTGTTTAGGGCTGTAAATTCGAAAGTTTTTGGAATTTTCCAGTGGTTTACAGCCTAGAAGCTATACGTGTGGAATATTTGAAGTTTATACCTCATCTCTGTGAGCCAAGCCGAGCCCTTTTTCGAAGGTTTTTAGGGCAAAATAATAAATCAAAGTTTAAGTTTCTTGCTCATCTGGAAGTGGCCAAACATTACTGTCTGTGGGCCGAGCCAAGCCATTTTCTGACATCCGAGCCGAGCCCTTTTTCGGGTGTTCTGAATGCTAAAAATTTAAAAGATTTGCTTTTTGGAAATCTCTCGTGGTTTACAACCTAGAAGCTATACGTGTATCATATTTCAAGTTTCTAGCTCATCTGGAAGTAGCCAAACATTAATGTCTGTGAGCCGAGACGATCCCATTTTCTTTGGGATTTTAGGGCTAAAAATTTAAAAGGTTTGCTTTTTTAAACTTTCTTGTGGTTTACAGCCTAGAAGCTATACCTGTAGCATGTTTCAAGTTTCTGTCTCATCTGGAAGTGGGCAAACATTACTGTCTGTGGGCAGAGCCAAGCCATTTTTCGGGGGGTGTTTAGAGCTGAAATATTGAAAGTTATTGGAATTTTTCTGTGGATTACAGCCGAGAAGCTACACGTGTAGCATATTTCAAGATTCCAGCTCATCTGGAAATCGCCAAACGTTAATGTCTGTGAGCCGAGACGATCCCTTTTTATTTGGGTTTTTAAGGGCTAAAAATTTAAAAGGTTTGCTTTTTTGAATTATCTTGTGGTTTACAGCTTAGAAGCTATACCTGTAGCATGTTTCAAGTTTCTGTCTCAACTGGAAGTAAGAAAACATTACTTGTCTGTGGGCCGAGCCATGCCATTTTTAAGGGGTTGTTTAGGGCTGAAATTTTGAAAGTTTTTGGGATTTTCCTGTGGTTTACAGCCTAGAAGCTATACGTGTAGAATATTTCAAGTTTCTAGCTCATCTCTGTGAGCCAAGCCGAGCCTTTTTCGAGGGTTTTTAGGGCAGAAAATAAAACAAATTTTAAGTTTCTAGCTCATCTGGAAGTAGCCAAACATTAATGTCTGTGAGCCGAGACGATCCCATTTTCTTTGGGATTTTAGGGCTAAAAATTTAAAAGGTTTGCTTTTTTAAACTTTCTTGTGGTTTACAGCCTAGAAGCTATACCTGTAGCATGTTTCAAGTTTCTGTCTCATCTGGAAGTGGGCAAACATTACTGTCTGTGGGCAGAGCCAAGCCATTTTTTGGTGGGTGTTTAGGGCTGAAATTTTGAAAGTTTTTGGAATTTTCCTGTGGTTTACATCCTAGAAGCTATACGTGTAGCATATTTGAAGTTTCTAGCTCACCTCTGTGAGCCGAGCCAAGCCTTTTTTCGAGGGTATTTAGGGCTAAAAAATAAAACAAATTTCAAGTTTCAAGCTCATCTGGAAGTTGGCAAACATTAATGTCTGTCATCCGAGCAGAGCCTTTTTAGGGGGTTTGGAAGGCTAAAAATTTGAAAGATTTCATTTCGGAATTTTCTTGTGGTTTACAGCCTAGAAGCTATACCTGTAGCATGTTTAAAGTATCTGTCTCATCTGGAAGTGGGAAAACATTACAGTCTAGGGGGCGAGCCAAAAAAATTTTCGGGGGGTGTTTAGGGCTGAAATTTTGAAAGTTTTTAGAATTTTCCTGTGGTTTACAGCCAAGAAGCTATACGTGTAGCATATTTGAAGATTCTAGCTCATCTGTGTGAGCCGAGCCGAGCCCTTTTTCTTTGGGTTTTTAGGGCTAAAAATATAAGAGATTTGCTTTTTGGAATTTCGTTGTTGTTTACAGCATAGAAGCTATGCCTGTAGCATGTTTCATGTTTCTGGCTTATCTGGAAAAGGGCAAACATTAATGTCTTTGAGAAAAGCCAAGCCATTTTTCGGAGGGTGTTTAGGGCTGTAAATTCGGAAGTTTTTGGAATGTTCCAGTGGTTTACAGCCTAGAAGCTATACGTGTAGAATATTTGAAGATTATACCTCATCTCAGTGAGCCAAGCCGAGCCCTTTTTCGAAGGTTTTTAGGGCAAAATAATAAATCAAATTTTAAGTTTCTTGCTCATCTGGAAGTGGCCAAACATTACTGTCTGTGGGTCGAGCCAAGCCTTTTTCTGACATCCGAGCCGAGCCCTTTTTCGGGTGTTCTGAGGGCTAAAAATTTAAAAGATTTGCTTTTTGGAAATTTCTCGTGGTTTACAACCTAGAAGCTATACGTGTAGCATATTTCAAGTTTCTAGCTCATCTGGAAGTAGCCAAACATTAATGTCTGTGAGCCGAGACGATCCCATTTTCTTTGGGATTTTAGGGCTAAAAATTTAAAAGGTTTGCTTTTTTAAACTTTCTTGTGGTTTACAGCCTAGAAGGTATACCTGTAGCATGTTTCAAGTTTCTGTCTCATCTGGAAGTGGGCAAACATTACTGTCTGTGGGCAGAGCCAAGCCATTTTTCGAGGGGTGTTTAGGGCTGAAATTTTGAAAGTTTTTGGAATTTTCCTGTGGTTTACATCCTAGAAGCTATACGTGTAGCATATTTGAAGTTTCTAGCTCATCTCTGTGAGCCGAGCGAAGCCTTTTTTCGAGGGTATTTAGGGCTAAAAAATAAAACCAATTTTAAGTTTCAAGCTCATCTGGAAGTTGGCAAACATTAATGTCTGTCATCCGAGCAGAGCCTTTTTAGGGGGTTTTGAAGGCTAAAAATTTGAAAGATTTGCATTTCGGAAATTTCTTGTGGTTTACAACCTAGAAGCTAAACGAGTAACATATTTATAGATTCTAGCTCATATGGAAGTAGGCAAACATTAATGTCTGTGAGCCGAGACGAGCCCTTTTTCTATATTTATAGTTTCTAGCTCATCTGGAAGTAGGCAAACATTAATTCCATTTTCTTTAGGTTTTTAGGGCTAACAATTTAAAAGAATTGCTTTTTGGAATTTTCTTTTGGTTTACAGCCTAGAAGCTATACCTGTAGCATGTTTAAAGTTTCTGTCTCATCTGGAAGTGGGAAAATATTACAGTCTGTGGGGCGAGCCAAAAAAATTTTCGGGGGTGTTTAGGGCTCAAATTTTTAAAGTTTTTAGAATTTTCCTGTGGTTTACAGCCAAGAAGCTATACGTGTAGCATATTTGAAGATTCTAGCTCATCTGTGTGAGCCGAGCCGAGCCCTTTTTCTTTGGGTTTTAGGGCTAAAAATTTAAGAGATTTGCTTTTTGGAATTTCGTTGTTGTATACAGCCTAGAAGCTATACCTGTAGCATGTTTCATGTTTCTGGCTTTTCTGGAAAAGGGCAAACATTAATGTCTTTGAGAAAAGTCAAGCCATTTTTCGGAGGGTGTTTAGGGCTGTAAATTTGAAAGTTTTTGGAATTTTCCAGTGGTTTACAGCCTAGAAGCTATACGTGGAGCATATTTTATGTGTTTAGCTCATCCTGAAGTGGGCATACATCTGCCCGAGACGATTCCATTTTCTTTGGGTTTTTAGTGTTAAAGATTTAAGAGATTTGCTCTTTGGAATTTTCTTGTGGTGTACAGCCTAGAAGCTATACCTGTAGCATGTTTCAAGTTTCTAGCTTATCTGGAAGTGGGCAAACATTAATGTCTTTGAGCCGAGCCAAGCCATTTTTCGGGGGGTGTTTAGGGCTGAAAATTTGAAAGCTTTTGGAATTTTCCTGTGGTTTACAGCCTAGAAGCTATACGTGGAGCATATTTTATGTGTCTAGCACATCTTGAAGTGGACAAACATAAATGTCTGTGAGTCGAGCAGAGCCTTTTTTCGGGGTTTATTTAGGTCTAAAAGATACTTTGGAACTTTCCTGTGGTTTACAGTGTAAAAGCTATACATGTAGTGAATTTCAAGTTTCTAAGTCATCTGGAAGTGGGCTAAGATTAATGACAGTCATCCGAGACGAGCCCTGTTTCGGGTGGTTTTTAGGACTAAAGTTTTAAAAGATTTTCTTTTTGGAATTTTCTTGTTTTTTACAGCCTAGAAGCTATACGTGTAGCATATTTCAAGTTACTAGCTCATCTCTGTGAGGCGAGCCGAACCTTTTTTCGAGAGTTTTTAGGGTTCAAAAACAAAACAAATACTAAGTTTCACGCTCATCTGGAAGTGGGCAAACAATAACGTCTGTGAGCCGAGACGAGCCCTTTTTCTTTGGGTTTTTAGGCCTAAAAATTTAAAATGTTTGCTTTTAAAAATTTTCTTGTGGTTTACAGCCTAGAAGCTATACCTGTAGCATGTTTCAAGTTTCTGTATCATCTGGAAGTGGGAAAACATTACTGTCTGTCGGCCGAGCCAAGCCATTTTTTCGGGGTTGTTTAGGGCTGAAATTTTGAAAGTTTTTGGAATATTCCTGTGGTTTACATCCTAAAAGCTATAGGCTACGTGTAGCATATTTATAGTTTCTAGCTCATCTGGAAGTAGGCAAACATTAATGTCTGTGAGCCGAGATGATCCCTTTTTCTTTCGATTTTTAGGGCTAACAATTTAAAAGATTTGCTTTTAGGAATTATCTTGTTTTTTACAGCCTAGAAGCTATACGTGTAGCATATTTCAAGTTTCTAGCTCATCTCTGTGAGGCGAGCCGAGCCTTTTCTCGAGGGTTTTTAGGGCTAAATTTTAAAAAAAATTTTAAGTTTCTCGCTCATTGGGAAGTGGGCAAGCATTAATGTCTGTCATCCGAGCTGAGCCCTTCTTCGGGTTTTCTCCGGGCTAAAGTTTAAAAGATTTGCTTTTCGGAAATTTCTCGTGGTTTACAACCTAGAAGCTATACGTGTAGCATATTTCAAGATTCCAGCCCATCTGGAAGTAGCCAAACATTAATGTCTGTGAGCCGAGACGATCCCATTTTCTTTGGATTTTTAGGGCTAAAAATTTAAAAGATTTGCTTTTTGGAAATTTCTCGTGGTTTACAACCTAGAAGCTAAACGTGTAGCATATTTCAAGATTCCAGCTCATCTGGAAGTAGCCAAACATTAATGTCTGTGAGCCGAGAGATCCTTTTTATTTGTGTTTTTAGGGCTAAAAATTTAAAAGGTTTGCTTTTTTGGAATTTTTTGAGATTTACAGCCTAGAAGCTATACCTGTAGCATGTTTCAAGATTCTGTCTCATCTGGAAGTGGGAAAACATTACTGTCTGTGGGCCGAGGCAAGCCATTTTTCGGGGGGTGTTTAGGGCTGAAATTTTGAAAGTTTTGGGATTTTCCTGTGGTTTACAGCCTAGAAGCTATAAGTGTAGAATATTTCAAGTTTCTAGCTCATCTCTGTGAGCCAAGCCGAGCCCTTTTTCGAGTGTTTTTAGGGCAATATAATAAAACACAGTTTAAGTTTCTTGTTCATCTGGAAGTGGGCAAACATTAATGTCTGACATTCGAGCCGAGCCCGTTTTCGGGTTTTCTGAGGGCTAAAAAATTAAAAGATTTGCTTTTTGGAAATTTCTCGTGGTTTACAACCTAGAAGCTATACGTGTAGCATATTTCAAGTTTCTAGCTCATCTGGAAGTAGCCAAACATTAATGTCTGTGAGCCGAGACGATCCCATTTCTTTGGGTTTTTAAGGCTAAAAATTTGAAAGGTTTGCTTTTTTTAAATTTACAGCCTAGAAGCTATACCTGTAGCATGTTTCAAGTTTCTGTCTCATCTGGAAGTGGGCAAACATTACTCTCTGCGGGCCGAGCCAAGCCATTTTTCGGGGGGTGAAATATTGAAAGTTATTGGAATTTTTCTTTGGTTTACTGCCGAGAAGCTATACGTTTAGCATATTTCAAGTTTCTAGCTCATCTGGAAGTAGGCAAACATTAATGTCTGTGAGCCGAGACGAGCCCTTTTCTTTGTGTTTTTACGGCTAAAAATTTAAGAGATTTTCTTTTTGGAATTTTGTGTTTGTTTACAGCCTAGAAGCTATACCTGTAGCATGTTTCAAGTTTCTGTCTAAACTGGAAGTGGGAAAACATTACTTTCTGTGGGCCGAGCCAAGCCATTTTTAAGGGGGTGTTTAGGGCTAAAATTTTGAAAGTTTTTGGGATTTTCCTGTCGTTTACAGCCTAGAAGCTATTCGTGGAGCATATTTTACGTCTCTAGCTCATCTTAAAGTGGGCAAACATTAATGTCTGTGAGCCGATACGAGCCAGTTTCTTTGGGTTTTTAGGGCTAAAAATTTATGAGAATTGCTTTTTGGAATTTTGTTGTGGTTTACAGCCTAGAAGATATACCTGTAGCATGTTTCAAGTTTCTGTCTCAACTGGAAGTGGGAAAACATTACTGTCTGTGGGCCGAGCCAAGCCATTTTTCGGGGGGTATTTAGGGCAAAAAATAAAACAAATTTTAAGTTTTTAGCTTATCTGGAAGTGGGCAAACATTATTGTCTGACATCCGAGCCGAGCCCTTTTTCGGGTGTTCTGAGGGCTAGAAATTTAAAAGATTTTCTTTTTGGAAAATTCTCGTGGTTTACAACCTAGAAGCTATACGTTTAGCATATTTAAAGATTCTAGCTCTTCTGGAAGTAGCCACACATTAATGACTGTGAGCCGAGACGATCCAATTTTCTTTGGGTTTTTAAGGGCTAAAAATTTAAAAGGTTTGCTTTTTTAAATTGTATTGTGGTTTACAGCCTAGAAGCTATACCTGTAGCATGTTTCAAGTATCTGTCTCATCTGGAAGTGGGCAAACATTACTGTCTGTGGGCCGAGCCAAGCCATTTTTAGGGGGGTGTTTAAAGCTGAAAATTTGAAAGCTTTTGGAATTTCCCTGTGGTTTACAGCCTAGAAGCTATACGTGGAGCATATTATATGTGTCTAGCTCATCCTGAAATGGGCAAACATTAATGTCTGTGAGTCGTGTCGAGCATTTTTTCGGGGTTTTTTTACGGCAAAAAATACTGCGGAATTTCCCTGTGGTTTACAGTCTAAAAGCTATACATGTAGTGAATTTAAACTCTCCAAGTCATCTGCAAGTGGGCAAAGATTAATGACAGTTATCCGAGACGAGCCCTTTTTCGGTCGGTTTTTAGAACTAAAAATTTAAAAGATTTGCTTTTTGGAATTTTCTTCTGTTTTACAGCCTAGAAGCTATACGTGTAGCATATTTCAAGTTTCTAGCTCATCTCTGTGAGGCGAGACGAAAATTTTTCGAAGGATTTTAAGGCTAAAGAATAAGATAAATTTTAAGTTTCTAGCTCATCGGGAAGTTTGCAAACATTAATGTCTGTCATCCTAGCCGAGCCCCTTTTCGGGTGTTCTGAGGGCTAAAAGTTTAAAAGATTTGCTTTTCGGAAATTTCTCTTGGTCTACAACCTAGAAGCTATATGTGTAGCATATTTCAGGTTTCTAGCTCATCTGGAAGTGGACAAACATTACTGTGTGTGGGCCGAGCCAAGCCATTTTTCGGGGGGGTGTTTAGGGCTGAAATTTTGAAAGCTTTTGGAATTTTCCTGTGGTTTACAGCCTAGAAGCTATACGTGGTGCATATTTTATGTGTCTAGCTCATCCTGAAGTGAGCAAACATAAATGTCTGTGAGTCGAACCAAGCCTTTTTTCAAGGGTTTTTTTAGGGCTAAAAGATACTTTGGAATTTTCCTGTGGTTTACATGTAGTGAATTTCAAGTTTCTAAGTCATCTGGAAGTGGGCAAACATTAATGACAGTCATCCGAGACGAGCCCTGTTTCGGGTAGTTTTTAGGACTAAAGATTTAAACGGTTTGCTTTTTTGAATTTTCTTGCCATTTTTCGGGGGGTGTTTAGGGATGAAATTATAAAAGTTTTGGGAATTTTCCTGTGGTTTACTGCTTGGAAGCTATACGTGTAGCATGTTTTAAGTTTCTAGCTCATCTGGAAGTAGACAAACATTAATGTATGTGAGCCGAGACTAGCCCATTTTTCTTTGGGTTTTTAGGGCTAAAAATTTAAAAGAATTGCTTTTGGAATTTTCTTGTGGTGTACAGCATAGAAGCTATACGTGTAGCATATTTCAAACAAAGCCATTATTGACAGGTATCTTGAATGCATTAGGACCAATTAGTCTGTCATTAAATGTTGCCTTAATGCTTATAAACTCTTAAGCCTTTTTGTGTTAAACAGTTTTTTGCTGGCAGTCAATAAAATATATGGCTGTTCTATTTGTATTGACCAGTGACGTAACCACGGTAGACGTAACACTTGGACACTGCAGATGTGTTAGTAGCAATACGAATCGCCTTATTGCCAACACCATCGGTTATTGTTATTAATTATTATCATCCTTATCGTTATCATCATCGCCTTCGGAAAGACAATTAAGTGAATGGATCAATTTTAATTTGTGTCATTACGGAAACGTCTCCACAACGGAGGAGATATATTAGTCTTGAATCGGATCGTGGCCATGCCTATATGAGCTTAATGAATTAAGGGTGGCATAAGGGTTGTTTAGGCTCAAGTACGACTGTACCCTTTAAACATTAATTCCACTGATTTCTTCATACAAAGCGGTAAGAGGCTGAGGCAGTAGTCGGGATCTCTGGAAGTGGAGACGTCATGCATGATAGCATAGTGTGTTGCACGTTTAGGCGTTATCATAGCTCCATTGCCAGTTACGATTTACTCGCTATTACCTAGTTTCAGTGCAAAATAAACGAGTTATTGTCGAATAAACCAAGAATTCCTTAAACAAAGCTTTCCTTAAACTACTAGAAATCACTTGTGTTGATAATTTTGTAATCCAAATTATGCACAACAGCAGATAAGTAGTAGTAAATATATAATACCAGGGCAAATAGCCTATTACTTTATTCACACTTCTCAAATAATACAAATGAAGTAAATAATGGGCGTTAAAATAATTATAATAACCGGAACCGTCTGTATTGAATTGATGCTATCTTGTTGATGGTGATGGTGGTGATGATTATGTCGACCACGACTATACGATAGTTAAATGGAACCATGTGCGATCTGGAGGAGGATACAGTAAATCATAATATTTATTTCAGAAAAGTAGCCAATTCTACCACAAGTTTTAGGCTATATTTTATATTTTAGACAACTGTAACAGCCCTACGATAGAAACTCATATTTATGCTATGGTGTTATCCAAGAATTGTCACATTTAGGCAATAGCTAGTGGTATAATATATGTGCATAAAGAGAAGAAGATTTCTTCGTGAGAACAGAGACTAGTACTATATAGACTGTCCTAATCTTTTTTATCACAAAATTTCTATATCGATTTAGATCCTAAGATATACATCGTTTGACTTATTTGAGGCAAAATCCTTTGAACAACGTGCCCGTTCGATTCTCATTGGAATTACATTTTTGTCCCATGAGCATTATTTAAAGCCTTTTTAAAATATGTGTTTACACTATTTTCACGTTATTCAGATTTTAGAAAAATAGTTCTGCATCGAGTTCTTCCGATAGGGCAAATTCATTGGTAATATAGTACAACCTAAGCTACATTTATCAAATACAATTTGTTAAAAAAATGTCTTAGTTTAAGTTTAGAAAAAAGTGAGAGCTTAAAATGACGGACATTCTTCAATACACTAATCAATTTTAATTTCCAAATTCATTCAGTAAGAATCCCATGACTTTATTTTGCCCTTATACCATCTACGATGACTGGGATAGTATATTCATGGCCTTGCCTATGTAAGACACCGTTATTGAAGGGTCATTTTAGACTTTAGGATCTAGGAAGGAATCGAATCGAGGACTTCATGCATGCTACAAAAACACGACTACGCCCTTAGACTGTTTTTATTCTTTGACATGACCCACTGAACAGCAAACGAAGAACGTAGGAGGCCTTTCGAAATTTTTTATTGTTTTTTGCTCCATTAATAGAGACTGTAGCCTGGGAACATTCTTTTATTGGACACACACTTGTACAATACCGGCTGCACCAGGTCGTCAACCCGAGGTGGTCAGCATAACCAGGGCGTCCTCTTTAACGACTCACGAATGGATGGAATTAATGGCAAATCCAATCGTTATGTAACTTTGCCATGTGTCAAACACTTCATGTAAATACCAAGGTACAGTCCGCAACTCAAGTCGGATCTAAGTTTACTTTTCCTTACAGCACGACTAGAAATACATGATTTTGCTATTAAAGTACCACTCCTTTACTTGGACTCAATCTTCGTCAAGGAATAAATGTGACATTAATATACGAATTATTTAACTAATTGTGATATGTCTTCATTTTCAAAAAAATTGTATTCGTTTTTCTAAGCTCAATCTCAGTATACTTGGTTTCAAAAGTAAAGAACCCTATCTGCCCTGCCATACATCTGCAGATGGCCTTCTTTACATAGGCTACAGTAACAGCCGTGAATAATATAAGATCTCTACGAAAACAATAATTTATTTGATTTTCCTGTAATTTGTTTTCGCTTATTTTGGCCCTTATTTCTTTTTGTGTACTAATTTGCTTGCTTATTTTACTGTTTTATTATGCTTATAAATCCGGACTCTAATTACAACTCATGACATTTCTGAAGTAGTCATAATTACTTTAATTTTACTGCCAACAACGATAGTAGGCCTACCGGGCAATATCGAAGCTGTCATGTGTGTGCTTAACTGAGCGTATTGGATGGGGGAGGGATGGGGGCGGCTCCCAAAAAATCTAGGTTGCAACAGTTTGTGTAAATCCAGCCCTGCATTTTTGTGCTTTGGAGATCTAAAAACACGTCACTAGTGGGAAATCGGAAATAATTTTGAGGGGTAAAATACAATTACAAAATACTCTAATATAGTATCAATATTTTACTAACAGAGGAAATATAAATAATATATCACTTCGATTTGAAGGGAAAAGATAAGTTTATACCGCGAGAGTGAAATCACTTATTATAGTCTATACAGTGACTTCACAGAAGGATATCGTACACACAGAATGTAATTATACGGACAACTAAGTCTGCAATAATATATTACACCTTACTGTTAACTACAATATAACGGACCTGCCCATTGCCAAAAATTGTTTTGGAAAGGTGACAGCAGAGAAAGTAGCCAGTCTGGCACTTCTAGATGTCATTGACTGCGAAAAGCAATAGAGTTTATTGCTCCTTTGAGTCATAGAAAATGGCAATATAAAGATGCATAGTTATAGTTTTCAGAAAAAAGTTTCACATAGGCCTAGTTAAAGTCTTGCTCATTCTTAGTGAATGTAATTATATCTATGTCTGCGAATAAACGTTGAAAAATATATACCTATATTAATGATTAGAAGTGAACAGAGTAGGATTTGCAGCCAATGGCGGCGCTTTGCCCCCCCCCGGCAAATATTTCCTGGGGACATAAAATAATTTTTCTCATAAAATTACAGAATAAACTATTTTATAATAATAAAATACCTAAAAGTATTCACTAAATACTTATAATATGATGGAAGGGTGTCAGTTATTACTTACTACTGTCGAATAACCAGATAAAGGAGTACAACCAAAAGAACTGCCGAAATCAAAATATAATATTCCTCTCAAAGAAGGAACAATTATTCAAATCAATGAAAACAAAAATATTCTAAATACAGGAGGAAAATAAATGTAAATGCAGTAAGCTGGTTTCCGCAAGGAAATGTCACTGATATATTTAATGTGAGACTTATTACTGTGTTTTTCTTACGTAACATCATTAGTATAGGCTAATACATTACTAACATAGATTGATAATGATTTCTTCGATATCATTAGTGGCATACGAGTTGAACTTTTACCTTAAGCATTTCTTTCTTATTCTCTTTCATTCGCTCAGAATTTCCTTATTGCTTCAGGTGGTAGCCTACAAAGCCTAGTCCCATTCTGTCGTTTGTTACATTAAAAACATCGGACTAGCTTATAGTTACGTAATAAGTCCACTAACTACGTAGCAAATTTGTAAGAGCTGGGTCAGGGTTCCTGTCCTACCATGTAAGTGTGTTGAAATTTATTATTTTTGTTATACACCAAAATCCTTTCTACTGAGGTGTGGAAGCAGGAAATATACAATAAAGGAATTTATTTATAGTCAATTAAAGAAAGGTTAAAACTGAATAAACAATTGGTCAAACCCAATGCAAAAAACGAAAGGAATCGGCTACAAACAATTTCAAGAAGAAAGGCTTTTAAAATATCGTACCTATTTTCTTGCCACAATAAACTAGTTCTTATGAAATAGGTAAATAGTACAACGAAATACTTATAAAAAAATCTAATGTGAAACAAAAAGTTCCTCTACCCAATTAAAAGTTTTGGCACTTAGTATAATGTAATGAGAAATATATCACCAAGCGAGGTGGCTGAGAAGGTAACGTCTTGGACTCGCATTCGGGAGTTCAAATCAAAGTTGACATGGGTTTCTTTCATAGTGGCAAATGCCGAATTGGATATTTACATACCATGAATCATCCTCACCATTTCATCCTGTATCATATCCATTTAAATTAATATCAGTTGAAGTTTACTCCATTAAATACACCGACAATAGGAACAATTGACAAACAATAGTTCCATGGCCTACCCTACAGTACAGATACTGATCCCGAACTCCTGATATAGCATCGAAGGTAAAAGGAGTATAAACACCGCTGAAATAACATGTATAATTTAATAAAGACTAACATGTAATACACATTATGAAATTCGTGTAGGAAATTAAATAACAAATCGTTAGAGCCGTTTCTGAGAAAATAGGCAAAAATGTTATTCTGTTCATTTAAAGTGAATATAATGAATCGCATCCTTGACAGATGCACAACCCAAATTACAAAAGTTTCTTTACCTTAAGCATGGGGAATACGCCTTCCTCACTTCACATTGTGATATAGAATAAGAGACCGTATTGCAAGGATTATGTATTCATTTGTTTCAACTTGATGCAAAGTTTGGTTGTTCACTAGGCAAGACTGGGTTTCTATTCTAGTATTGAAATACAAATGGTGACTACCTTATAACTACCCTTCACAGAATTCTTGTGAAAAAAAGTTTCAAACAAAAATTTTAGCTCAGAAAATAAGCTTTATGTACAAAAATTAAACAAAATTGTTTGAGCAATAATTTTTTTTAGGAAATCGCAACAACAAAAATTTCTTCATGTAAAGTAGCATTAAAAGTAAGATAAAAGTTATCGCCAATTTTCCCAATACATCCTCAGAAGGCACCTAACCTAAATATAAATTTTGAGGCAAATTCTCCCTTCTAAATAGAACAACAAATTATAGGAACGAACTTCCTGCAGAGGTTTTTGTGGCCTGTTTTTATTTAGGAGTCTACAAAGAGAAATTAACTGACATGTAAATAAATTAATGTATATTTTATTGCAGTTGGCGTGTCCTCACTTGAATATGATTTTTTAAGCATGAAAATTAAATGTATTATTTTTAGATTATATTATTTAGTTAGAATTGTGTGATTATTAAACTTGACTATTTATTTAGTTTATTACTTAACTTGATATTAGGCTACTTATTTACTTTTATTTTTTAACTTGGAAAGGATTTATTTAATGTCGTTATTTAACTTGATATTTATTCAGAAGTTTGTTGCACAACTGCTAACATCACAACAGTTTGATCTTCAGCCTATATACTGACGATCGTAGAGGAGTCCTTCCCTCATATCCAAGTAAAATGTTTATCATTGCTGGACTACCATAGTGTGTCTTTGGAATTTTGTAAGTATAAGATCACAATATCACAGAACTATAATATCACCGTTATCAAAAGAAGTAGAATTATTCTTATAACCACTAATTTTCTTTACTGTACATTTTATTGTTGCACTTTACTATTTCATATCTTTTGTGAATAAGAATAATCACACTTTTATGAAAAACTTCCCAAGTTGCAACCACTTAAGTTTCTTATTAGTCAGAAGACGAAATACGCATGCAAATATGGTCTAAAATTTATAAAATATGCTCCGGAACCAAATAAGTATGTTCAATCATATAAGTAACTTGAATACTTGACGTTATGCTGTTAGCTGAATTACTTTATAAATTACAGATAAAAGAAGTTATTAGGCTACATTATAATACTTTTAAAAACAAGGTCAATGAAACATTTTAACAGACTGAACACTAATGAACTGAAACGTCTCCCCATTATTATACAATCAGTTCCGAAAACATTAAGCACTGAAGGCCTACCATCAATTACTGTATAGTCGGTTCTCATACATCCACTTAGCCAAACATACTGTATCTGTTTGGATTAACAGAAATATGCATAATATTTAAATTTTCTCACAAATATGAAATGAAGATGTGACAAATTAACACAGTATGAACAAATATTTTAATATCAAGCAAAAATATGATGCACTATGGCAAAACTAACGAAATATGCAACAATGGGTGGAGTGAATAAAAGTCAGTAAAAGCTTTTACTGCAAAATTTTAAGTAAATACTAGCATTTATAACCGTTTGTAGGTTTGGATATATTGGCCTAGAGTTGGGCGATCAATTTATAACCGTTTCTAGGGGGAGTATTTGATTATCACCGAGATGAGCGCCAATTTATAACTGTTCGTAATGTTGGGTGCTAATTTATGACTGTTGGGTGCCAATGTATAATTGTCAGTAGGGGTCGTTGAATATATTATGTCCGGCTATTTCTAACTCAGTTGGTAGAGCGAGATCTCTTTCAGGGTCGTGCTCGACGAAAACTAAAATAGGATATAAGATGAAGGGATTATAGGTCGTAAAAATGAAGTCTATTGATAATGAACTTGAATAATATTTGTAAATTTATTTTGGTCCGAAAATCTTTCACTTAATTTGTTAATTTCTTAAAATGTCTGGAGGAAGAATACAGTAATGTCTTTATCTATTTTGCTTCGTCGTCGCCAAAATTACTTTAGGTTATATTATTATACTTATAACATCTGCACGTTTTATTGCAGGAATTTTAGGTTATATATCTTATGGCGGTATTTATTCGTTTAACTTTTCAATACGAAAAATAATATCTATAATCTTGTCTTATTCCAATGTATATATCTTTATCCTCGACCGTATTCTTTAAAAGTCGGTATAAAATTAATATTAGTACTTGTTACTGTTTCACTGTATATTTCTAACTCCGGTTTAGTCTATAAAAATTACGTCCGTCGCTGTTGAATAGATGTCTTCAAGTCCCTGTTGGTCGCTCCTGTTCGTGTTAATATGTTTCTGTGTTAAAATATTCTAGCCATTCCATTGGTTCAGTCAGTAGACTTTGTCTCTTGTGATTGGAAATTAGCTAAGTCGTCTGCTAGTGTTTGAAATATTTGTCGTTAAAGTGGGTTGAGGTTTGGGGAGAAACGTATCCATCAACTTCACTTTAATAGCTGGCGACAGTGGACTTCTCCAGACAAAAAGCCACGCCTTCACTTCATTGTATTCCCTTATTTAGTTAATAATTCATAAAGTAATTGTCACTATTGTCTGTAATAAGTGTAGTTGTATAGCTTTCTTGATTATGCGTTGAATGATGTAATTTTCTATGTTGTCGTGTTAATAATTAATCGTTTGATTAATTATTTGTAATTGCTGGTAATGTCTTTTGATTCAGATGGTCATGTTGTATATCAAATTGTTCGTGTAAATGTCCTCTGTCTTGTCATGTAATTCGTTTTATGGTCATTGTAATAGTCTAGGCGTAATGGTAGTTTTTTAGTAGTCGATAATGTTGCGGGAAGTTCAAATATTGTCCGTGAAATGTATTTTCTTATATATGATTCCTCTTTTTATATAAGTCCATATGAACTGATCGGTTACAAATGTCCGAACGCTATAATTATTAAAATTATGAAGTAATTGGTATTTGGAAAATAGTTTTATAAATAATTTTAAAAATTTTTCGTTAGTCTCGCATCCAAAATTTCTCGGGCAGTTCGTATATCAATTAGTTATTTTGATCTTGTAATGATGAATATTTTGTAATTTATTATCTGTTATCTTTTATCTGTGTTCTTCCTCGTCGACTGAATAAAAATATAGTTTTCACATTAAAATTCTTAAAATATAAACATTGTTAAATCATACACTTGTTACATTGAATCAGCTGATAATCTTCCTTTCTTTACTTTATTGTACTCACTTGTAGTACGCTTCTCTTTCCTTTTCACCTAATAAAATGAAATCTTTGTTACATTGAATTAGTTGATAATAGTCATCTTGACTGGTTGTAACTCATTTCTGGTACATCACTGTTCTTCACCTAATGAAACAATTTTACTAATTACACTTAATTACTTACCGTTAAATACATAAAATTTTATTTAACACACAATGGGATTTGATTACTTATACACTTCACACTTTATGTTTAATTACACAATCTAAAAACGTATTATTTTCTTTCTTCTGTTCTTCAGGTATCCTTTTTATTCAAATAAATTTATTTTGCTTATTTCGTAATATCATGTTCAAGTTTATTACAAATTTATGCATTCTTACTCCTACACAATCAATAATATCATTCTTAAATGTCAATCTGCTTTTTCTAGCATGATTATTATAAGTGCATGCCTTACCTTCATTTTATTATTTTCTTTCTCATTAGTGATCTTTTTCACTCTTTTGACAGTGGATTCCTTCCTTGTCATACTTTTCTCATTTTTCACCGTCGACTCATTTCTTACCTTTAATTATTCATAATCTTTGCACACTCATAAATTCACTTTTCATAACTCATTATTTATCTCTTTGATTTTCATTTTATACCTTATATTTGATTGGTGTGAGGTTGTAGGGAGGATACTAAATTGAATATGCATGATAGTGAAATACTTATTTATTTATAAATCTTAATTCTTTAACCAAAGTGTAATGTGTAATTATAAAACTTAATTCAATATTTTCAATAAGTGTAACTAAAATTTTCTTATATATTTAAATCAAATACTAGTGTGATTATCCTAAGTCAAATCGATGTTTCATTTCCTTCAGTATAATTCAGAGGGGAATCTGCACATCACTTCTTAAATATATATACAATTTTAGTCGAAGAAAGGCTGTACACACATCTCTTCGTCTTCAAGGAAACACTGCAAAAATCACTTCATTATATGAGGTAATTCCTGTATCGTTATTGTCTTTCAGTGTTTACTTATAAAATGAGGGCTTCATTATTTTACCTTAAATTAATACATTCGTTGTGTTAACGTAAAAATGAAACATAGATCTGAGAGGGTTCACGCAAAAATATTTTACATTCCATTCTCGTAGTCCTTTTTCGTTTCCAGTTCATTGATTAAGAGCAAAATTTACCTCGTATGCTTTGATTCTCATACAATCCGTGACATCACATGATATGGTCTCAATAATTGTTTACGATATCTGCCAACAATTTTATGGGGTTTCTTGACTTCTTTTAACTCAAAGGTATCGGTACTAAATTTTGCATTTATTACTAATGGTCCTCTAAAGATTAAAGAAAACTTACGTTGTTTGTTTTGAAGTCTGTTGGATAACACATGTTGTCTTAGTAGTACATAGTCTCCTAATTTGGGTTCCCATTTCTTTCTTTTCTTGCGTGGCTTTTCTTTTCTTTTCAACCATCGCTTTTGTAACCTTTGAAGAATGGCTTGACACACTTCAATGTCAGATTTCTCACAAGTGTTCAAAACAGGTGGGGTGTTTGAAAAGAGGGGTCCAACTTTACATTGCTTTACTACTTCCAAAGGAATTTCTTTTGTGACCTGGTGTCTCGTTTCATTCAATATGGCCTGTATAGGTTTTAAGTAACGAAACCAATTTTTGTGTTGTCTGTGTGTGAGTAAGCGTAGATAAGATATAACCTGTTTGATATATCGTTCGGAAATGTTGCTTTGTGGGTTATAATTAGATGAATGTAATGTTTTGATTCCTATCCTACTTAAGCCATCTGTCCATTTCCGGCTTGCGAAAATTGAGGCGTTATCTGTCAGACAACTGGATACCTGTCCGAACGTATTGACATATTCTTGCATCTTCATTAAGCAAATCTTTGTTGATAAATCTCTTATGGGATACAAGGCTACTAATTTGCTGAATACATCAACCAAAACAAAAACATATTGATTACCGAAGTTAGTGCGTATGAGGGGTCCCAATATATCTCCGCATATTAATTGATTTGGTGCTGTTGATTCTACAGAATGTATCTCAGTGGCGTAGGCGGTGTTTTTATTCTTTCCAGTCTGACATAAGTGACAGGTACTGACATACAGTCTCACTTTTCGTCCTAACTGTTTAATGAAAAAATGGTCACTGATTGCATTTATCATTCGATCAGTACCGCTGTGAGCTAAGTTCTCGTGGTAGCTTGCAATTATGTCATGTTCCAACGCTTTCGGTACGTATGGTTTCCAAGTAGGGGTTTCCAGTCCGCATAGTTTGTATATCACATTATTGTGTAATGCAATGGTTTTCTGGTTATCATGGCCGCATGCCGGATTGGAATTTGAATCGGGGATGCCCTGCAGCTTAGGCCGAATAGATGAAAGGTATTCGTCGTCGTTCTGAAGTGTCACTAAATTTGCTAATTTATTGTTGAGCTTATATTTGTCATTGACAGTGATTCTCATGATCTTGACTTCTTTCTCAACCTGTCCTTCCATACTGGCTATGCCTGGATGGCTAGGCAAACGAGAAAGAATATCGGGAAGTTTGTTATCAGATCCTTTTATGTGCTGTATTTCTATGTTATATCGGGATATGGCGCTGATAAACCTGGATACTCTGGAGTTGCTCAGTTTGCACTGATTGATAAAACTCAGACTCATGTGGTCGCACAATACTGTTACTTTGCGATTATAAATGTAATGTTTGTATTTATTTAAAGCTTCATGAACTGCGTATACTTCCAATTCGGTAGGGTACATCCTGGACTGTGTGGTGTTCAAGCCTTTGCTTGCGGTGGCTATTAGGCGTTTTTCGCCGTCTTTAACCTGGAATAAAATGCTTCCGATCCCACGGGCACTGGCATCTGTGGCTATAAAATATGGAATCGAATCGTCTGGCTTTTGCAGTCGGATGGACTCCGCGAACAGCTGCTTAACCTTATTGAAGGCCGCATCATGTTCCGTAGTCCATTCCCATTTCTGGGCCTTCCGCAAAAGAGGCTTTAGGGGAAAAATTTCTTGGGCATAATTTTGTACAAATCTGGCCTGATATTGGCATACACCAAGGAAAGATCGTAATTGTTTCTGATTCTTAGGGGCTGGGATTTGCAAGATGGCTGCCACCTTTTCGTCGTCGATACGGAAATCTTTCCCGGATATGATATATCCGAGAAATTTTACCTCTCGCTGAAAGAAATGGCACTTGGAGATATTAAGGGTGAATCCTGCTGTTCTTAGCTTGTCTAAGGTTTGGTCTATGTGATCCATGTGATCTGCTATTGAATATGACGCAATCAAAATGTCGTCGAGGTAGGGGATTATGAAAGGGTTGCTGCTCCAATTGAAAGTTAGTGCTAGCGCACGTAGCAGTGCGGCTGAAGACGTGCGACAGCCAAACGGGACGCGACAAAATCTGAAATGCCGTCCTTGATAATTAAAACTGGTCATATCGCGTGATTCTGAGTCTAAAGGGATTTGCCAAAAAGCTGAGTTTAGGTCGGTTGAAGAGAAATAATCTCCTTCTTTTGCTCTAGATAATAACTCATCAGAAGTCAACGGCTTATAGTTGTCCTCCTGGCAGTCATTGTTGAGGGTCCGAGCATCAATTGTTAAGCGAATATCTCCTGAGGGCTTTATTACTATACAGAGGGGATTACTATGATTGCTCATTGAGTCCTCGATGATTCCCTGATCCAACATGTTTTGTATCACAGCAGTTACTTTGGCTCTTAAACTCAATGGGATGGGTCTCGGTTTATGTCGTATTACAGTGGTAGAGCGTCGGTTTATTTGGTGTGTATAGAGATTACATTTTCCAATCTTATTGGTAAACAAATCTCTATGTTTTCTCAGTATACCTAATAAAGTTTGCTGAGCGTGTGTATCTAAGCCCTGAGTTTCGCTTACCTTGGCCAATATAAGCGAATCTATCTCAGAACTCGTCATAATGTGTTGAATATTTACATCCACTTCTGAAGTTAAGTGTTGTATATTATGTTCTGTTTGAGAAGACAGAAGTGGAGTGAGTGGTTGTTGTGAATGGTCGTCTTGTGTAAGCTGTATGAGGGGTTGGGGGTAGGTATTTACAGCCTCAACAAAGAACGTCTCTTCCTGCAGGTCTGGGTTACAGTCGCCTGCTGTGAATGGAAGGGGGGCTGGTCTCCGGAACGGTACAGTAAGCTCCTGCCTGTCATTTCCAATAAAATTGAAATTTTCGTTTCTAAAGTCAATGATAGCTTCTAGCTGTCTAAAAACTTCACTGCCTACAATCAATGGTAAATTTAATCCTGTTATCACAAGGAAAAGTATTTCCACTGTATGACCTGCTATATTTAAAGGTACGAAACATTGGTGTCGTATTCTAAATCTTGTTCGGCCTGCCGCTAGAAGTGCAGACATATTGTATACAGGTAAAATCTGTGTGATGGCTCTAGTTCGTTGCAACTCCAAGAATGTGTTTTGCGACATTACTTGGGCATCTGATCCGGTATCGAGAGTAATTTGATAGGGATTTTCACCTATCAATACCTCAATAGTAGGGGGTTTATTTGGGTCTTGAGACAATTCACTACGTTGTAAGATGCCTACAGTGATATCTGTGGGCGTGGTCATGTCTGTATTGTTGTGAAAATCGGTTGTTGTACAGTCATTGTTAACTACAGTATTGTTGTCCACTCCATTGTTGACTGTAAGAACATGAGGTGTTGTGTTGTTTGTTTTAGAAAGTTTGTTTGTTATAGTGGTGTTATGTATGGTTGCAATTTTATCACGAACTATTTCTTTGTTGTGAATAATTGCATTGTTGTGATGTCCTGTTTTGTGGTTTTCCTTTTTATTGTTAACAGAATCAATATTAGTGTCATTCAGGTTATTTACTGCAACTTTATTATGTTTTGCACCAGAAAATCCTGAATTGTTCGGGCACACCATGCTACTTACAGCATGCACGGCGGCATTCGAAAATCCTTTTCTACTAAGTGTAGTGGGTTTGTGTTGTGTAACAGTTGTTGACAAAGCTTGTTTGTAGGCTTTAGAGTCTTGTACTGAGTGTGGTGCTGACCTGAGTGCCTTCTCTGATAGTTTCATGACTTTATTAGCTGTACCTCCATTATTGTTCCTTAGAACTGCAGGGCCCCTTTTGCGAGGTTCCAATGGTGCCCTTAGTCGTTTAAAACAACCGTCGGTGGTGGTGACTGGTGGTCATTGTTGCCATTTTCATGATTGTTATTAGTTGTGTTATGTTGGTTTTCATTATTCTGTCCATTGTTATTTGCATACCGGTTTAGTCCACGGCGTGAGTTATTTCTACCTCGAAAACTTGGTCGGAAAAATCCTTGATTGTATTGAGTTCTATGGAACCATCGGGGTGTTCCATTGTATGGTCTTCTGCCATAGTTATTCCTATTGTTCTGATTTGAGCCTGTGAAGTTGTTATTATTTGTATAGCCATTATAATTATTGCTATTGTAATTATTATTGTAGTTTTGGTCTTGGGAATTGTTGTTTCTGAAACCGTTGTTGTAGCTTGAGTAGTTCCTGCCATTGTTGAAATAATAAGGGCGATATCTGAAATTTCTACTCCTCCAATAAGAAGTCCTATTTCCTCTCCAGAACTGTCCTGGGCTATCCGAGCTATTTTCATGGATAACATTAGTCTCGTTTTCATTTACTTGTTGTTGTTCCTCACACAACTGGGCAGATCCTGTCCGCGTCTCGCATCCAAAAGCGTTTTGGTTGGGTTTGGTTTGAACGTAATTAATGTTTCTTTTTAGGCCTTGATTAGTGTTGGTAACTTGGGATTTATTTATCTTTTGTGGTGGAAACGGGGATTCCTGTAGGGATTTCAACAATGCTATCATGTCAGGGATTGTCTTGGGGCTTGCAACAATTAAACTGTTCTTTATTGAAAACGGATAGTGTAAGCAGAGGGCTTTGATGAAGACTTCATCTTCGATACTAGGGGTTAACAGCTGTTTTGAATCACATAAAGAAATAAAATGTTCCATATAGGTTTGGCCGCTATTACGATCAAAACTTCCATGAAAAATCTGACCTTTTAATCTCTCTTGATCTGATATTGACCAGAATTCTCGAAGAAAGGACTCTTCGAATGTCTGCATATTCAATTCCAGCGTATCATTAACCACATTGAACCATCTAGCTGCACTACCTTTTAATGACCTGGATACCATGATCATTTTTAACTGTTCAGGTACATTTCTTAAATTGAAAAAAGTCTTTAATTCGCGCAAATATCTGACAGGGTTAGTCTTCTGTTTGTCCTCAAACGTGGGAAGAGGCAAGTCGCTTTGACTAAGGGTAAATCCAATCTGATTACTGGGGTTGAAATTTTGATGATTATTATTATTATTTGGATTTGAATTACCTGCAGTGTGATGGTTCAATCCGTTATTGGATCTTGGTAAGCTTGCGGGTAGAGGGGGAATGATAGGTGTATCAGTAGGCGTGTCTAGGAGAGCAGATGAAGTTGACGCAATCTCGCCCCGGTCAGAGACCAAGACTGTACTCTCTGTACGATCTTCCTGATCCCGTAACCTATGACGCAATCTGTCCAACTCCGAATTAAGGGATACCAATCTAGTGTTGTTACTCCTAACTTCTCTTTCTACTGCACTTACATGATTTCGAATTCCATCTACCTGGGTACGAACCTCTGTCTGTACAGTTTCTATCTGAGTACAAACCTCTGTCTGAACAGCTTCTATTTGTCCAGTTAAAATATTTTCTGAAGATGCTATCTGTTGTGTTACTCGGGAATCGATTTGCATTAATTCCTCAGCAACCTGTTGTCTATGGTTTTGCATTAATTGAGTAAGATTACTAGTTTGAGCTGTTAGCTCTGAATTCAAGTTTTCATTAACTTCTGTCTGTAGTGAAGTTAATTGAGTATTGAGTACTGTTTGCATTGAATTTATTGTTGTTGTTAAGGTAGTATTCTGATTATTAAATTCATTCTGCAAAGAAGTAATTGTTGTGGTTAGATTAGTATTTTGATTGTTACATTCTGTCTGCATTGCATTAATGGTTTCAGTTAGCGTAGTGTTTTGACTGTTAAATTCAGTCTGCAATGAATTCATTTGACTATTAAGTTCAGTTTTAAATTCAGTCTGCAATGCATTAATTGTAGTATTTAGAGTAGTGTTTTGACTGGCCAGAGAAGTTATAGCATTCATAATCTGTTGTAATGCATTGACATTTTCAGTGGCTATTTCAGGGTTAGAAGACATAGTATCTGTTGGAACAGCTGACTGGGATGTTACACCTGCTGTTAAATTCTCACTTACATTGACATTTCTATTGTCTAATTCACTGCTTTGCAAACTAGATTCATCATTTGACACTGGGTGTAGGGATTCATGCTGTGGTTCTGGGTCACTTGAACATGTTACTACTTGTACAGTTTTCACAGACATCTTAATTTTGTTATTGCGTAAACGCATAGAAAAATGTGAAATTGAAAAATAATTACTGAAATATAAATCTAAAAAGTCATTCCTTCTTGAAAGGATATAATTTAAAGTTATTTTAAGCCTTTACAAAAAAAATTGAAGAAAAAAAAAATATTATTGTTCTGTGAACTCTGTAAGTATAAGCAAAAAATTTTAACGATACCCTAGTCCTTCTGTTGTTGCAGCTGTCTGTCGGTCGATAGCCTAGGAATGGCCATCAGCTGACTGGAGGTCACAAGCTGAAGAGGGGTGTCGATCTCTTGTAGGATTGGGGGGGCGGGGGTGTAGATTTTCAGTTGAGTGGAGGGTTTATGGTGAATGTTGATGGTGAATGTTGATGTTGTTGGTAATCCACATGGAGTCTATACACTATTGCTTATTGTTGCGAAGAATTAATTTATTAATGAATTTCGTCTATCCCCCGTGTCGTTTCAAAAAAATTTTCGACTTTTGTTGGCCTAATTCCTATATCCTATTTCGTTTCGAAAATTCTGCCCTGAGATGGGAGCCAATTTATGCCCGTTTGTAGGTTTGGATATATTGGCCTAGAGTTGGGCGATCAATTTATAACCGTTTCTAGGGGGAGTATTTGATTATCACCGAGATGAGCGCCAATTTATAACTGTTCGTAATGTTGGGTGCTAATTTATGACTGTTGGGTGCCAATGTATAATTGTCAGTAGGGGTCGTTGAATATATTATGTCCGGCTATTTCTAACTCAGTTGGTAGAGCGAGATCTCTTTCAGGGTCGTGCTCGACGAAAACTAAAATAGGATATAAGATGAAGGGATTATAGGTCGTAAAAATGAAGTCTATTGATAATGAACTTGAATAATATTTGTAAATTTATTTTGGTCCGAAAATCTTTCACTTAATTTGTTAATTTCTTAAAATGTCTGGAGGAAGAATACAGTAATGTCTTTATCTATTTTGCTTCGTCGTCGCCA
Organism: Ectobius pallidus; assembly: GCA_964059195.1. Lineage (NCBI taxonomy): Eukaryota > Metazoa > Arthropoda > Insecta > Blattodea > Ectobiidae > Ectobius > Ectobius pallidus. Next base: position 57,277,347 of record CAXKWD010000004.1, on the reverse strand, counting down.
AAATTACTTTAGGTTATATTATTATACTTATAACATCTGCACGTTTTATTGCAGGAATTTTAGGTTATATATCTTATGGCGGTATTTATTCGTTTAACTTTTCAATACGAAAAATAATATCTATAATCTTGTCTTATTCCAATGTATATATCTTTATCCTCGACCGTATTCTTTAAAAGTCGGTATAAAATTAATATTAGTACTTGTTACTGTTTCACTGTATATTTCTAACTCCGGTTTAGTCTATAAAAATTACGTCCGTCGCTGTTGAATAGATGTCTTCAAGTCCCTGTTGGTCGCTCCTGTTCGTGTTAATATGTTTCTGTGTTAAAATATTCTAGCCATTCCATTGGTTCAGTCAGTAGACTTTGTCTCTTGTGATTGGAAATTAGCTAAGTCGTCTGCTAGTGTTTGAAATATTTGTCGTTAAAGTGGGTTGAGGTTTGGGGAGAAACGTATCCATCAACTTCACTTTAATAGCTGGCGACAGTGGACTTCTCCAGACAAAAAGCCACGCCTTCACTTCATTGTATTCCCTTATTTAGTTAATAATTCATAAAGTAATTGTCACTATTGTCTGTAATAAGTGTAGTTGTATAGCTTTCTTGATTATGCGTTGAATGATGTAATTTTCTATGTTGTCGTGTTAATAATTAATCGTTTGATTAATTATTTGTAATTGCTGGTAATGTCTTTTGATTCAGATGGTCATGTTGTATATCAAATTGTTCGTGTAAATGTCCTCTGTCTTGTCATGTAATTCGTTTTATGGTCATTGTAATAGTCTAGGCGTAATGGTAGTTTTTTAGTAGTCGATAATGTTGCGGGAAGTTCAAATATTGTCCGTGAAATGTATTTTCTTATATATGATTCCTCTTTTTATATAAGTCCATATGAACTGATCGGTTACACATTTTAGTGAATAAAATATTTCAGTAAATACTGTTGCTTATTAGTAATCAGTACATACTAGAACAAGTAGTACCTACTGCAAAATATGTGAATAATAACAAGTATTTACTTATCAATTCCAGTAAATACTGTGAAATTTTCAAGTGTGGTACAGACCTTGCTTAAGATGGCAATGCCTTATGTGAAATGCTTGTTTTTACAAGAATTATGAAGCAAAAGTGACAGAGAGCAAATGGAGGTGCCAAGAAGATGATTATCACAATTTATTTAGATTCAGAAAGGAAAATATGAAGTGGCATACTTCACATTTCATGGATGAAATTATTGTAACACATAGCAAACAGGCAGAAGTTATCAATTTTTCATTTTTAAGTGATCCAGGGTATCAGAGTCAGAATTCATGGCACTTAATTACAATTGCATTTTTTTTATGTGTATTATTACCTAAACAGTTTTACAATTTTCTTTTGTTGTTTTAAATATTTAAGCAGCATGACCAATCTTATGTAGTATTGAGGTTATGTAGTATTGTGGTTACCCTATATATTTTATTTTGTTTTATTTTAAACTAGCAAGGGTTTGTGACTTCGTCCAAATTAATTAATATAATCACTAGATTTTTAATAATAGTCCTATACTTAATAGGAAAAAATTAAAACTTCATTTATTAAAACTTACACCATTTTTAAATAAGTTGCATTAATTATCTAATTTTATTGTAATTGTATTGTCAGACATAGTAAATAAATAATTAAAACTACTAAATGAATCATATGCTGCCATGTGGGCGTACAGATTGAAAGTGAAATGATTAAAACGAACCATAGAATTATGAACCTTCTGCTTAAATACATATCATTCATAAACAATTAAAAGATTAATAATTTTAAAACCATCCAGCTTTGGGATGCATTCTATGATTAGAGGACACCGTAGGGAAAGAAATTATCTCAGACTCGAGTTCCAGGCTCAACCCCCTCCCCTGCACAGTGAGTTTCGTCCAAATCGAGCAATGTTTCCCATTCAGACCTACATTCATGATCTCTCTTCCATCCACCGATGTTAAAAATTTCAGATATCTCCGTGCTGTAATGTTATAAACAAATCAAGTAGAGCGGACTAACAAAATCAAAGCAATCGACATCTCTATGCGTTATGTTGAAAAAATTTATTTCCGCAATCCTCTTCTTCCCCAGTTGCTATGGCAAAAGAGGAAGAGTACTTATTAATTTTACAATTGAAAAGTAGCCTATTACTAAAATCTGATGCTGCAATAGGGGAACATTTTTTTTTCTGAATTTTTTTTTTTGTGGGGGGGGGGAGCTCATAATTCGTGAACAAAAGCAAAAGATTGAAAAGACGAATTCAGACATCCTTTAGTCTATCTATGTTAAAAATTTAAGATATCTGCATGCCCTAGATTTGGTTGGGTATCACACTCAGACAAACAGACAAACAGACAGACAGAAAGACAAACGCCTCCTCTTATTATGTAGATATCATGGCCTACTTTAATTAATCACGGTCCACTACATGTAGTTTGCATAGCTAAGCAGGTAGTAACTACTACTGTTCATCCAGTATTAACTTATAAGTACTAGTATAAGGTTATTCACTCAAAATTAAGTAAAAGCTGGTACTTGTAAGTAACTACTGAAAGTAATTACTACTACTAGTACTTATTACTAGTAGTAACTACTCAATTTTTATTCACTCCACCCAATATGCAAAATGGAACAATACATTATCTGTTATTTTTTATGTCTTGTACACATATTAACCGTAGCAGAATGAATAGATGGCATTATTAAAAATATTTTTCATTAACTTCCGGGCTCTACTTATTACAACATCTAAGATATTGAATATCATGCAGTACATTCTATGTACCTTTTCTAGACTGAGCAATATTTTCTCCATTTATTTCGTGATACAGATCCTGGTACCGGAAGGCCGAAGTTCTTGCTATGAGACCTTGTTTTGCAGGGTGAAGGGGCACATCAGGAGAATATGCACCCACGCTTCAAGATGTAGGTCAGCAATGCCGCCACCACACTGTTTCTTCCAACACGACCTTCCATCGTTACCTGAGGTCGGCGACACAATGCACCGACATTACAATTTATGTTTTTTTAAGTCACTAGCTTAATGTCGTGATCTTACTATGTCATCAAAACATAAAATCATGAAGTACGATGTGTACTAACCTTCGGGAGAAACATCAAATAAACATTTTAAATTGGTACCACATATTATACAAGAATATGAATTACAATATTTACCTATTATTTTTATACATTGTTTAGATAGGCTAAATAGTGTTAAAAAAAGGTAGGCCAACACTTTGGGGAACATTCCTTGCAAGTAGAGGATGACATTATGTTATGGACATGGGTCGAAAATGCTTTATTTCCGTGTTAGAGCCCTTTCTCTACACCTGCACCACTTAGCAGAATACTCGAAAACCAGAATTGTGAAAAATCAGAAAACCACATGAAATGGGATTCAAGCAATTAAGCAATTAAGGCTAAACCTCCGGTCAAACCAAATTTTGGTAACCATATGTGATGTGTGTATACCTATTGTGCCCTTATGTACATCCGTAGGGGATGTTGATGGTGTGACGTGTTTGGGCTGTGTAGAACATCCCAAGTCAGGAAGTGTCTTCTATTTGGAAGTGTTTAAGATTACTGAATCATGTGTTCAACGTAACAACTAAGAAGAATTTTCGCTTAAAGATTCTATTTGTCAAAACGTAACAACTAAGAAGAATTTTCGCTTAAAGATTCTATTTGTCAATCTTGACACTGAAGCTTCCTCACATGGATATACTGATTCATTTACCATTCTCTATCCATACTGTAGGTACTACAGATAGAGGAAGTATTGTGTTCCAATCCAAGATTTAAAATAAATGCCTGTTTTGAGTTCCCCTGAATCCCAAAAGGTTTATTTTTAGAAATACGTACAACTGTCTACCTGTGTGAAAATGTGTGCCTGTGAACAGCACACAGCTCGAATACGAAAAATCGCAAAAAAACAAAATTTTATTTTTGAGTTAGGCAACTTCTAGGGATGTGACACAAAGCCTTAGAGTCGACTTTCTCTTAGTTTTAATGCCACTCTACATGGGAAAAAATTGTTTTCACGATTTCCTTGAAAACTCCTTTAAAAGTTTTATTTAAATTTTGTACATGAGGTGCTTTTATAAGAGGTAAAACTTTTTTTTATTTGGAACATTTTTTTCAAAATTTATCTGAACCAGGAGCCATAGAAATTCAGTCTTGTGTGGTGAACGATAAATCTTTGCATCAAGCTAAATATATAGGACTACTACTTACAACAAAGCCTCTTATTTTATAATACAATGTGAAGTAAGAAAGGTGTATTGCTCTTGTTTAGGGTAAAGAATGAAGAAAGTTATGCGAGTGCAATACATCAGATTTCATCCTTTGGGGATGCGACACGAAGCGTGGCAACGACATTTTCATTTTTACAGCCCCTTGACATGAAGATAATTTCATTTTTCTTTATTTTCTGGAGAACGGCTTTACCAATTATGTTTAAAATTTCTAAGGAATTTTATAATAAGCATAATATATAGCAAACATGCCTAATTTCCCAGTATCTTTTTATCTTATTTATTGCAAAATTGGGAACACTAGTGGAAATATTTCATCTTATTCATCAAAGAGGGCATCTTCTCTTCTACTTTACTTTTTTTCCATTAGGCCTACTGTTCCTGATTTTTCAGTAAATAAAATAAAAAGATACTGCGAAATTAGGCACGTTTGCCCCTATACAATAAGCTCAAATAAATATCTACAATTGACAAAAAGTATTACTGAACGAGACCTATCGGTTCTGATCATTTTTAATCTATTAAGAATCCTCTTTTGCAATAACAGAATGTTTCCAAAATACCCCAGAATAAATCTATAGCTAATTTCCAAAGGGGAAAAAAGCAATATAAAGTACAATAAATTACTAAAAATATCAAATTTGAGGTACAAAGCAAGATACGTGCTAAAAAATAAAACATTTGAAATGTGTTATAAAATGGAAAACCTAATATACGGATGACTTCGGAAGAACATACGGAAAGGTATCATATCATACGATATTGTGCTATGAATTACACCATTATCCGACCGTTACTGTTGTTGTGATTGCTTCCTGAACTTCATAGTAGCAGCCCATTTATTATCTAACGGATGTGCCCCACTCTAAATACGAAATCTGGAATTTAATAACTTATGTTCCGTTGTGTCCAGAGGTAATGTTACACCAGTAATGCATATAAACATGCCTGTGTTAATGATAAGATTCGTGTCTGATTTGAAAAATATTTGATCAGGGGTCTACAAACTGGTCCTGATTGTATGGCCTACACTCCCTCTTTATAGGATTTAAACTTATTTCTAATTGGATGAATTACCATACTCTAATTTGAAAAAAAGAAAAAGGTTAAGGTAAACATGGAATTCTCTATTCCAAGCATGAATCTCAATGTTATTCTGTTATTCGACCTTAAAATCCCGGTGTAGATTAGTAGACGGCGAAGAAGGACGCAAAAATATCACTGATAATAAGAGCGGCTTTCACTTATCTTCAGAAATTTACTGCGGAAAATATGTTTTACTTGTAAAAGTGTTTAAAATCGGTCTTATGGAAAGGGTCGCTTGCTAAAATCGCATAGGCCTACAAAAAAATAAAGGTAACGTAAATTCAAGTCTGAGCAATTGAATATAGAAACCACGGCCTCAGTAGGCTTATTTTATTCTGAAATCGAATAGAGAGGGCCTTGACTGTAAATAATTGTAATTTTAGGCATAACTGTCAAATTGGTAAGACCGCCGGTGTGGTCTTGTGGTTAGCGTCACTGACTACAGATCCGTCGGCCCGGGTTCGATCGCCGGTATCTCCTATGATTTTTCTGAGGTAGGGAGGTCTGGCAGGGGTGCACTCAGCCTCGTGATTCAAATTGAGGAGCTACTTGATAGAGAAGTAATGGCTCCGGTCATGGAAACCACCATTAACGGCCATGGGTGTCGGCATGTTGACCACATGCCCCCAATCCTGCCATCTGCCTATGGTAGATGACGCAACGGGCGGGTGGTAGGCCTTGTCCTTTCAGGGATGTCGCGCCATGGAGTTTAGTTTAGTTTAGTCAAATTGGTAATGTTTCTTTCTGAATATAGCTGTATACGTTATATTTGTAAAAAATAAGAGACAAGAAATTGATAACTAGATATATACATATTCCCTTTTCTATTTTTTGCAAATACGAAAGCAAATCGTAATATACGGAGCGCAGTCCATTTCGGCAGCACGCACAAGACATTTCATGTATTCTGCAGCTGCATCTTGGAAACAGCCTACCCGATTTTTGAACTAAACGTTTGAATCTTGAGAGTGATCGTTTCTTAACTTTTTTAAATCACAGAATTTTTTTTAGATCAAAAAGGTTTCTTACAAGGCTTTCTAAACCAAGGTTTTTTTAGAAAGATATTTCACCTCGTATTGATAATAAGCATGTCAATGGATTGACCCAAAAATTGGTTATAATTATATATTCGAAATATATTCGAAATTCAATCCTCTCTTTGAAATAAGATTTTTCAGCTTGACCATAAAAATCCTTAGTCCTACTATGAAGGAGCTATTCTGCTTAAATTGTGAATTTAACAAAGATATAGGGTTTTTCTTATTTTTCTTGATAAATACTAGACTTTTGTGGTGTTTGTTTTTCAGTCTACAGTATGTACTTCATTGGCTACTTCTGGACTTAAAAATCACATCTACCTCGAATGTCTTCGTTATATTTCTTCAAGAACATGCATCTTACTTACTTAGAAACAAGGTTTCTGAAAATACAATATTTACTTAACAGACAGCACCAATCTTCAGTAAATAAAGCACTGCCAATTTTCTTTCGTTCTCATCCCTTGAGTCGATCTATGTTCGGTATTACATTGTAAGCCTATCGTGTACAATTGTTTAAAAATAATAGGCATGTAATCTGGTATGAATACATAAAACGAAATATTGGTCGCATTTATGTAGACTCTACTAAACATACATATACACGTTGTTAATGTGGTACATTTTAAGCAAATACTGTACCCCAAACTCCATGGCGCTATATCCTTTATGGGACATGACTCACTATCCGACCGCTGCGCCATCTACCTTGGGAAGATGGCAGGATTGGGGCATATGGTCAGCATGCCGTACACCCATGGCCGTTAATGATTTATTCAGTAATCGGAACCGCTACTACTTTATCAAGTACCTCAACAATTATCACTAGGCAGGGTGTATCCCGTTCCAGAGCTCCGTAGCTCAGAAAAATCTGCGGTACTAGGGATCAAACCCAGACCTGCAGATCCGTAGTCAGATACGCTAACCACCAGACTACCCTGGCGGGCAATTATCATAATGGATTACGTAATTTACTATTGCAATGAAATAAAATGTCAAACTGCTTATTTGTTTTTACGAATTCGCAGCCCGGGCAAGAAATAATGTCCACTAGTTAGTGCCGTAATATCTGTTTGTCCATCCTTGTATTACACAACTAGGTAGGATATGAATTACTGATTACATATTTTGTAATAGCGCCTACAGAACTCAGGTTGTTGACCTCAAGACTACCTGAAGATGGAGAGGTGGTGAAGAACTGTTATTTTTGTCCCAAACAAAGGCATCCACAGAGTATTTTTCATTATGTCAGTAATTTACCTCTGCCCTCCTGTAGTGTAGTCATCTGTGACAGGGTCGAAATGGACCACTACATGCTTTTCTTTCCTTTCGCCAGAAATTTGTTAAGTGGATTCCAAACCTCCCTCCATGGTGACATTCCACACAAATGTTAACCAGGAATATAGCTCAATATAACCTGCACGGTATTATTTGACCCTGTATTTAATTTTATTTTTAATAACGGTATCTTAAGAGTATTTTATAATAATAATAATCAGAAACTGATTTTCGTTATCTAGCGTATATAATAATAGTCGTAGTCCCATACTATTGGCTTCTAAAAATCGTCACGGAATACTGAATATAAATCGTGATTAGGCCTACAAACTGAATTTTAATTTATTTTCCTATTTTGAAAATGTTTCTCCGGTTAGCAAAATATTGGACACACCTTTTTAGATCCAAATAATAGAATTATTTTTATTAGCGTACTTTAAATATAGAAGTCTATAGACTAAATTGAGCCATTCCTTTTCCAATTCTTGACGTTGTCCAGAGTTGATTTCAAAGCGAATGTTATTCATTGTTATTGGCTTCATAGTTGGATATATTAATAACGATTATTAGGTTGGTTAACTTCTAAATTGCCTATTAATTCGTTCATGCACGTTTCATATATCTAGTTTAAAAATTCGTGTTCATCTATCATTAAATCGCCGAAAAGATCTTACCGGACCTAATTCATGGGGACCTGCATTTATAGTTTTATTTTTTCCGTGAAAACAGTAGTTATTACTTCCTCTGCCCTTACCATAGGTTTTTTAGATAGGGGAAGTATTGTGTTCGACGCCCAAATTCTAAGTTGAGTCTTTAACATTAATACAAGTTTTGAGGTGCCCTGAATCCAAAAATGCTATTTCCATAAACATGTCTGTATGTGTGTGTGTGTGTGTGCGCGCGCGCGTGTTTGTCTGTGAACAACCTAGCTCCAGAACGAAAAATCGTAAGAAAACAAAATTTTTATTTGGCTTAGGTACTTTCTGGGGATGTGACACGAAGATAGGGGACGACTTTCTTTTATTTTGAAGGGGACTTCACATGAAGAAAATTACGTTTTTAGCGAATTTCTCGAAAATGCCTCTAAACAATTTTGTTTAAATTTTATACATTGGGTGCTTATATAAGGGCTAAATCATTTTTTCGAAAAGAAATAACAAAAATCTTTAGAGCATTTAAGCTACCCACTTTTTGTAGAAGTCTTGCCTGGTGAACAAGAAAGCTTTGCATCAGGTTGAAACAACTGAATACACGCTTTTTGCAATGCGGCCTCGTATTCCATATCAGAATGTGAAGTGATAAAGTTGTATTCGTCATGCTTAGAATAAAGAAAGTTATGAAAGTACATGTACATAAATAAGATTTTATTTGGGTTGTGTATCCTTCGGAGATGCACTACGATGTGGTAACTACATTCTCTTCGTTTTTACAACCAATTAACATGAGGTGAATATCAAACATAATATTATTGTACTAAGAGGCTAACTTTTATTTGGGCAGAGAAAGTTATACGAGTTCCAAATCAGATTTTTTAAGGATTTTTTTTTCAAAAGTATTTCGCATTATTTCTTACGGACTTGAGTGTTTTTAAAGGATGCCTCTGTCGTCAGTATAGTTTGTTCCGTGAAATCAATAAACATTCAAGAGATCTAGAAATTTTGAAACTTCTTAAAAGCTTTTTATGGGGGAAAAATCATGGAATTAATAACTTAGCCTGCTCATCTTGGAGATGGGCGATAGGTATCTATTAAAAAAATATTTCAAAACTGGTGATAAAAACTTTTAAAAATGAAGCAAAAACAAACATCGTGATAGTCCGGAATCGACCCCATTAACTTTGAACAGAAAACATTGTTTTACAGATTATCCCGCCCAGAGAGACACAAATAATGTAACTGCTTTCTACCTGGAAAAGACCATAAATACATAACTTGTCACCATACTATTTTAGTAGAAAAAGGTATTTTCTGTTCTAAGAAGTAAAGTAACTTGCAGAAACTAATGCTGGGACTGAACTTTTCTAAGGCCATGATTGGATTTGTTCTTCTCTTTAATCCTTGCTGTAAAGAAGATTTTTATTTGAATGCTTACAAATAACTCATTTTATTAAAATGTCTAACGATATTATTGTTGTATTTATTACTATTATATTATTCCTATTATTATAAATATAATATTAATATAATCGTATACTATTATTATTATTATTATTACTACTATTATTATTATTATTAATATTATTATTATTATTATTATTATTATTAGTCTCTAAGTTTTAATTAAGAAAGATGTTTCAAGTTGCTGGCACTTATTGTAGGGACCGAAAAAAGCATTTCTGAATTCAAACTCTCAAGGCTCGCAATTAAGCAATAGGCCTTTTTTTCGGTTGGATTTATTAATATTGTACTCAGTTGGCCAATGCACCAAAGAAATTAGAGAAAGGATTGCTATGGCTAAAATAGCCTTCAACAAAAATAGAAATTTACTCACAGGAAAACTAAATTTGCAGCTAAGAAAAAAACTGATGAGATGCTACGTTTGGAGTGTAGCTTTGTATGGAGCCGAAACATGGACACTCAGGAAAAGAGAAAATAAATATCTGGAGAGCTTCGAGATGTGGTGTTGGAGGAGGATGGAGAGGATTCGATGGACGGATAGAATCACAAATGAAGAAGTTTTAAGAAGAGTGGATGAAAAGAGACACATCTTGCAAGATGTGAGAATGAGAAAAGCCAACTGGATGGGACACATTATGAGAAGAAGAGGACTCTTGCTAGATGCCATAGAAGGAAAAATAGAAGGAAAGAGAAGACTAGGAAGAAGAAGAATTGAGATACTGGATGACATCAAGAAGAAAAGAAATTATGGAGAGTTAAAGGATGCAGCAGAAAATAGAAGGAGCTGGAAAATGGAATTTTACATGGGAGTGTAGACCTGCCGTAAGGCAGAAGTACCATGAATGAATGAATGAAAACTCAGTTGGGCACGTGGGCATGGGATGTCATATAGCATAAGGATAACTAGAAAATATGGAAGCCATTTATGCACCGTGCTGAATACATAAGTATTAGTAGGTCTTGCCTTCAGCGGGTAGAAAACTTGGGCCAGAAAATTAGATCCGATTGTTAATTCCAATTCCAGTCGCAGCCTCACAGTAGTAGCAATGACAAATCTATTGCTTTTATCACAGGGTGTAACTAAGCCCGGGCCCGGATTTTGATGACATGTCATCTTTTAACTGGAGCTTCATAGACGTTGCTCACTAGTGCAGATATTCTGATCACGACTCCTAGATTACATAGCCAAAAAGGTAATTTTTAGGGTCATTTTTGGTCATTTTCCCCATATTTCGTTTTAGGTCATTTTTAGAATGAATATCATTATTTGGTCATTTTTTTGTTATTTCACTTTCTTTTTTCCGACATTTCATATTTTTAGGTAATTTTTTAATTATAAAGTCATTATAAAAAAGTCATTTTCTTATTTTGTGATGTTTCTCGCATTTTATAGTGTTTTTGAGGATTTATTTACAAAGAGTGTTATCAGAACTCTAAATGAGCATACATAAATAGATCTTGTTATGATTTTAATTTGGATACAAAAAGACGGTGTTTGCTGTTTGCATTTAACCGTATGTACCAATTAAGTAATTACATTCCTATAAAGTAATAAGCCTATATGTATTATATAATATATATTATATATAATATAAATTATATATATGAAAACATAATAGACACAGATCTGATGAATAAACTAGTACTTTCATACAAATGTTTGGTAAATTTTCTTAGTTTTTGGGTCTTTTTTTATTTTTGCTCATTTTATTTTATTTTATAGCTCATTTTTAAAGTAATTGTAGGTCATCATAATCCGAGCCCTGGTTATAACTATATCTTATTATTCAAGCGTTATATTATATAAAAACTATACTTCACTGAATTTTGCATAAACAGAGTAATTTTTTTTTAATGAGATTATCAAATTGGTTCACATCATCAAGTGTGAGGCAAATATGTAATTTTGGGTTAAAGAGTGCGACTTGAAATTCAGAGTCGTTGGTTGACATTAATGGATGGACAAAATAGGCACTGGTGGTAAACATGCAATATATCATTTCACATACACTCAATGTTTACAAACATGTTATGAAAGATCTAAAACAGGTTGAAACTCTCATATTCTATTTGTTTTGCAAACATGTTTCATAACATGTTTGTAAATATTCCAATTACCGTTCTACTAATGTGATGTAACACACAGGGAACTAAACTAAGCCTACTATGACTATTTAGTTCATGAATCACTGACCAATCAAGTGTAAAAATATATGGAAATTCAGCCAATCGCAAGTACATACAGTCATAATTTTATCGTCTATTTATCCGAACATTCCTTTCTGTTACCATTATTTGTGATTTCCTAACAGCCCTTTTAAGATTTAAAGAAAAAAATCTGACATAAAACTAACATAACTTCCTCTGCCCAAATAAAAGTTTGCCTATTAGTATAATATATTATCTATAACATTTTCTTCGTGTAAATTGGTTGTAAAAAAATGAAGGTAATGTCTTTACCACATCATATCGCATCCCCGAAGGATACATAAAACAAAATAAATCTCATTAATGCACTCATGTAACTTTCTTTACCTTAAGCATGGCCAATACATGTACAGCTATGTCAGTTCACATTCTGCCATAGAATGAGGGGCTGTACTACAAAGAGCGCTTGTAGAATTGTTACAACCTGATGCAAAACTTTAAAAGCAAGACTGAGTTTCTATAAACAGTGGATGGCTTATAACTACCCTTCAGATAATTTTTTCGAAAAAAAGTTTAAAATGAAAGTTTTAGTTTAGTAGACTACAGGCATTCCATGCAAAAAATTTAAACAAAATCGTGAAGAGACTTTTTGAGGAAATAAGTTAGCGAAAAAATAAATTTTCTTCACTTCAAGTCCCCTTAAAAATAAGATAAAGTAGTCGCCAATCTTCTTGCCACATCCCCAGAAAGTACCAGACTCAAGTACCATTTATTTTCATACGATTTTCCGTTCTGGAGCTAGGCTGAAAAAAGTAATATTTTTAGCAGAAATATTTCAGGTGACATCAAAACATGTATTTACGTTAAAAACTCAGCTTCGATTTTGGGGGTCGAATATAATACTATCTCTACCTACAGTACCTACCATACGGGAAGAGGAAGTAAAAAAAGAACATAAGTGAAGATTTTAGAAACAAAAAAAAAATTAGACAGATAAACAGAAGGTAAGTCAATTAATTGGGAAGAGTTAACGAAGGGGGAAAATTCATAACATAAAATGATCAAAACGAAAAATAGTAAGAGAGAAGAACGAAAAGAATAAATTGATAGAAGGAATGAAAGAAAATAATGAGAGTAAAAGGCAATATAGTAAAAATATACCTAAAGCGCGTGTAAAATGAGAGATGCTTATTCAAATTTAGACTTAAACATGAAAGAAATACGCTATAGTTCAAGAAGATACTTAAGGTTCTTGAGGGAACGAAGGATGCAGTAAAGATGGTAGATCTGTACCGATGTCTTGGATACTGGCACAGAAGAAAGAGCCTTGAGAATGTAGTACAGTCTCATTTCAGGAATTCTTGTATCATCAAATCATCATATAGGGGTAAGATTTTGATGAAATTGCACATTTTTTACAGTAGTAACAAAACACATAGCTGCTTTTGTATTTGCATGTTTTATGTTAAATGCAACCTTTTTACACGTTTCTTAAAGCCTTTTTATTGCACTTTTCATTTTGGCATTTTCCTGCACATATCTAGGTATTGTGGGTACCAATTCTTAAAGACTTTTCTTCCAAGAACTACCTCTACCTGCTGCCACCCTAATCCTCTTTGACCTATCAATCGGTGATTAGAAAGGTAATTAGGCCTATTCACACTTGTCTGTTGTCCAGTACAATGTTGCCAAATACGTACCACAGCACATACCACCACTTCTCAAGTGAAGTGGTGAAATGACAGCGGCAACACTGGGGAAATCGACGCGACTACAAGAGCACCTGTTCTTTGTCGGTTCAGATTTTCGGACTAGGGAACAATGCTATTATATTCTTTTGTACATAGACGATAGTTTGGGACGAGGTCTTTTAAAAAGGGTGACGAATTCATACGTCAGTAGCTGTTTAGTGACATTTCGGTAACTGCAGTTGACTTTAGTCACCCTTTCATGCTGGCTCACACAGACACACACACACTTAAAACACACGCTTACATACCCGCACATAACAGTCATTCACGTTCATCCACACAAAGAAATAAAATGATAGAAAATAAATTATAATATTAATTGCAGGCGAACAAAATTTTGGGGTATAAACATTTCATAAACTTAAAGACTGAAGTTATAAAAGGTCCACTGGAGGAAAAAAGATACAGAAAAGCACAGTAGAGTCCCGCTAAACCGGACCCCACTCGTCCGGACATCCAGTTAATCATTCAACATTCAATAAACATTCAATAAATTGTAAACACAAATATGTTTTGTTTTGTTCATCTTACAGCAGTTCGAAGGTTAAAAACTTCGGTCTACGTATACAGTAGTATTAAAACTAAAATTAAATCGTAGGGGAAAACATTGGTTTGTATAGTTTTACCCATCCAAAACTCGTGTTACAGTACAGTGGCCTACATGCATTCTAAGACAAATTCCGTTTAATCCGGACTTTCGGTGATCCAGACAGGCTTCGGTCCCACACAGTCTGAATTAGCGGGACTCTATTGTAAAATCAAGACAGAAAAAGAGAAAGACAGCCAGAAAGAAAGTAGCAAAGCAGAGTTGATAAACTTGACACGCAATGGAGATACCATTTGGACCAATCAATTAATTTAATTTAGAGAATAAAAAAAGTTACAAGGGAGGAATTAATTTAATTTAGAGAATGAAAAAAAAAGTTATGTGAGGAATACAGGGTAGTAAGGACAGAGAGAAAAACAAATAAGCAAACACACAAAGAAGCACACACACTGTGAAATGAAAAGGTGTGCATCAAGAAGATTTGGGATTCTGCACCCGCTTACACTTCCACAATAGGTTTTCTTACGTATAGATGGTGCCAGATCAGCCTGAAGCGGGGCTAGAGCAGAGTTCAACGAACCACAAGGTCGCAAACAAGCAGCCTCCCGCGCTTTCACCGCACTTCCGTGACAAATTCCTCGCGTTCTCAACAAACTTCTCTGTCCTCCTTTATAGCACTGTCCCAATAATTCCACATCTAATTGCTTTATTTACCTCTAATGACGTATATACTTTTGCTTACAAGGGAACATTCTCACTTCGATGTCCCGCTTCATGTTAAAATAACCAGTGCTGAAGTAGGAAACTTTTCTAGGAACCCATCAAATTATATGCGCGTATATATTCATTTTTCATTGTATGATACCAAACGTTACAGTCAAATGAATAACATAAGGTTTGTTCGCAAAGCAGTCAGAAACCAGGAACAAATCGTTCGCGCATGCGCTCTTTCTCCACACGCGTTCGCAAAGCGAGAATCCGTGATTCTGATTTCAATCTTCTGTTCGCAAAGCTCTCTCGGACAGTTTCTGTACTATAAGAAAAATTTGAAGGCTCTACCATGAATTGTTATCAGAGACATGCGCAGTAACCTATTTTCACGCGCCTGACTCCTCCCTCCAAATCCTTGCTCCAGATTTATAAGCATAGGCTACTTATATGTATGCATAATGGAAGATAATTAAAAGTTTCCCAAAATATAGTTTATATTGCCGATGTATATTGCATGTATAACATGTTAAAGGGAAATATATATTTTATTTGCATATCATATCGATTAAACGCAGAAACTATCGATTCCAAATTCTTCTAACCGTTCGCAAAGTGCAAATCACGGGTAAGTTACAGACTGGACATGCTCAGTACAACCAATTCTCAAGCAGTCACGGATTTGCTTTGCGAACAAACCTATAGAAATTACATAATAATAACCAATGCAACCAACTTCGTCGCGTACGCATTGCATCTACGGCAACCGCGCAGGCAAGGCAACCGTCGCGACAATAACAGAAGATTATGGCCTTAATAATGGTTCGTTATTTTACAAGTGTTACCAAAATATACGCCGGTTTCACATGTGCCTTTTTCCTCGGTGTGTTTATGCCGGAGCAATTAAGGGTAGATTTTTACTTTACCGGAGAGCCGTAATATCCAAGTCCATGAACAAAATGGAACGGAGGAAGTGTGCTCCCTGGCGTCTGCTTTAGTCGACTGAGGGCCAGTTGTATAAACATGTAAACTGTAGTTATCATGCAAAATTAACTTTCAGTTACATTTAACTACCTTTTTTTGTTGTATAAACATTAATCCAGGTTTATCTCATTCTAACCAACATTTTAATATAACTGGTGAATTTTTGCAAGTTAAAACATTAACTGATGATTTGGAAATTTTCAAAACATTTCAAACAATGAAAAATACACTAGAAATCCATTTTATAAGTACAGTGTGAGTTATTATTATTTTCATATAATTTAGATTCAGTTTGCTTTCATTTTGTCTAATGACATTAAAAATACAGACACCGGTACCTTGGCTTTGTTGTTGGTTATGGTAGCCCCACATTACAAAATAGCAACATTTATTTCTAGATTTCTGTTTATTCTGATACCCTATCTGGTGATGCAATGAAAACCCATCATGCATCTCTTGAATGTCATAATCTTTTATTAGTAGCCTACTGCATGACATGCTACCAAAATTTGGGCAGAACAACTATATAGAGGTTATGTCTCCCTCCCTTTACAATCAAGTACAAAGCAAATTCATGATATGTTTATGATATTGAGGGTCAGCCCTGAGGTTCTTTGCGAATTATTGTGATTGGAAGCTTACAAATAGTTACTGAGGACAAAGAACAGCCATTAGAACCATTCATAAATTGACAAGAGAAAATTATACTTTAAGGTCTCGGTTTATTTGAATTCCAACTGAGGACAGTGTCTTAAGAAAACAATATTAGATATCTACAATATTCGTAACCTTCCAGGAATTATAGGTACTGTAGGTTGCGTTTACACACCTAAACACCTCTATAGACAGGTTAAAGCAGTTTGAAGCAAAAATATACATGGCCTCAATGAAATGATTTAAAAAAAATAATTAAAAAAACTCATCTTTATTAAGCAATTGAAATAAATACCAAAGACATATGTGTAACATGGTGCTTTGTCTTAAATTGAACAACTGAAAACCAAAGACCAAAGATATAAACATAATACTCCCTGCAAATTTCCCTCAACTTTTGCACTGTTGCCAGATGTTTTATTATTTTCTCCAGTTATTTAAAACTGTGAGTTACACAATCTACGGTTATTTTTATACAACATAAGTAGCTAGTTATTTTCAAACTTTCAGTTAAAAACAACCATCAGTTTGTGAGTTTTATACAACTGGCCCTGAGAAGGCTATTGACATATTGTTATCGTTACTGCTTAAAGGCTTTTGAGAAAGATATTATAGGACGGAGGGTTAAATGCAGTACACACATTAATTTATTAAACTCAAAAGTATCTGAATACACAATTTTCAAACAAATAAAGGAATTTGTTCTGGTGTTATATTAATGGGTTTTATGTTAATAATTATAATTGTGGAAATGAAAATAAGCATTCGGGGCAAAAATTCTGTAATGCCAGAAATCTAAAAACTGTGAAGACATGTCAATTTTATAACGGGAAACATCCTATAGGTCCATTCAACTTTTGAATAATCCCTCATGTTGGTGCATCTAAGGCAAATTAGCTACATTACATTACGAAAAGTGCGGACAATGTTAAGGTAATATTTTGTATCGCCTGGTCTTTTTGCGAGTAGCCATACAATTCTGGAGTGAAGAAAAAGATTAAAATAAAATAACGCTGTTCGAGTGTTTCAAACACTCGTCCGTATCCATATCACTACATATGGACGTGTCCATATCACTACAACAGTAAAATGAATGAATGCCGTAGCAACTCTGAGCTTGCGATCGGTGTATCGCGCATTATATGACCTAAAATTTTTGCAGACATATTCTTCAAGATTGCATTTTTTTCACCGTAAGGTGTTAACCTACAATGGCAGCTACAATTCCCTATATCACCGAGATATAAAAAAAAGCTGTTTGTATCAATAGTGTTTTGCTGCAACGCCGAACATCGAAGTGAGAATGTTCCCTTGTTAGAGGTTATTGCTTCTTAAGTGAAGGTAAGAACTAAATTCATAACTACGATTGGTTGAACTCGAACGCTTTCATGCTGCGTTACACTTTACCGAGATTCCTTTCGGTCACGTTAACTGGAAATTTAAACACACAAATTTGTGTTTCATTTTCTACATATAAACTCAATTGACGCCACGGTTATTTTCACACACCATGTAAAAGATAAATCGAGGTCCCCTGCATTTCTTTGTGCCAGATACAAGGAAGAGCGAAACGATTCACTTTTGTTTACTACTAGCTGAGATATCCGCTCATCTCGAGGATGTGATTCATTTTTGTTGTTGTTAGACATCGATATTTAGGGATGCAGTCCTCCAAGAACTCACTACTACACTGAAAATATGTTGTATACCCCAAATAAGTCTACTGTTGTGTGGTTATATTTTTTGGTTGCTCAATAAATGAATGTTGTTCATAAAGGTTATTTAAGAGCTAATAAAATACGTATAATTTAAAAAATCTGGAATGAAACTCTCCTAACTTCTTCTGCCCAGATAAAAGTTAGCCTCTTTGTATAATATATTATGTACGGCATTCTCTTGATGTAAATTCGCTGTAAAAATGAAGAAAATGTCGTTACCACATCGTATCGCACCCCGGAAGGATACATAACTCAAATAAAATCTGATTAATGCACTCGTAACTTTCTTTATTTAAGCACGTTCTGATCTAGAACAAGAGTCCATATTGCAAAGAGCACGTATTCAGAGTGGGTGGCTTGTAACTAGCCTTTAGATAATTTTTTTTCGAAAAACAATTCAAATACAAGTTTTAGCTCATGTACAAAATTGAAACAAAATCGCTAGAGCTGTTTTTGAGAACACCGCGACAAACGAAATCTTCATCTAAAGTCCCCTTAAAAAATAAGATAAAGTCGTCGCCAATCTTCATGTCATATCCCTACAAGGTACCTGAGTTACCCGAAATACAAAATTTTGTTTTCATATGATTTTTCGTCCTGGAGCTAGCTGTGTGCTTTTCACAGGCACGCACACACACATACAAACAAATAGATAGACCTACACACAAAGACATGTCTCCGAAAATAGTATTTTTGGATTCAGGGTAAATCGAAATGTGTATTTATGTTAAAACTCAACTTCCTCTACCTTTAGTAGAAATGTTAAATGTTTTATAAAAATATAGGAATTTACTCCTATAAAGAATGTAGCCATGAAGGGACCCGGACTCCCTAGAAGTGGGGAAAAAAACTTCAGAAAATATAATTAAATAGGACGGTAATTATTTAAGTTTAAAATAGGATTAAGTTAAAACTGTAGGCTATAGAAGGACCTACACTGAGTAGCCTACATTTAGTTTTTCATATACAAAACATTTTTACATATTTTTTAACATTAATGATAATTTTGTTAGTAATTTTTGTGATAAAATGTATCATTACTTAAACCTATTACCAAAATTACTTTTTTAAAATACCGGTATGTTTATTTTGACAAATTATATTGTTTTCGTTGTACAAACTTAGCTTAAAACGATTTTTTAAACATTTTGTTTAAGACTATTTTAGATATTATCTAAATCACTGTTAGGCTATGCCAGAACCACGAATGTGCAAAAATTAAATAGTCACGAATGGGTCACATTTGTTACTGTAGCATAGAAAATAAAGCAGAACTTATACTTTCAAGGAAATGAAACTATTACTCACCAAAGAAAGAAAATACAACATTCGTGGTTCCTGCAGAACAAAGATTAATATTAACAGATGCCAGCAATGCACAGAAGTCAAAATCTGAATTTTGCACATTCGTGATTTTGGCATAACAGTGACGTAAGTAAGTAGGCCTACGGTACTTTGAAAGAGTTAAAAGACTTCTGGCAGAATGATTACTGATTACAAATCCCACGCCATTCTTGAGATTTTTCTTTATTTCCGTAGCTACCTTATAACAGAAATAATTTTAATTAATCCTGTTGGCCCTGAATCAGTATTATCTGCATAATGTAATTATACTGTCAAAAGTCCAAGCAATTCGTCGATCAGTTCGTGTGGTCCTAACTAGTTCCGTTTAGAAAGGTAATTAAAAGGGTGTTGCCCTGAGTCTTGTACAATAATGAAATCCACACTGTGGTATTTCCTGAAACAAGGTAGGTAAGCTTACTGCATTTCCTCCTGACCATTTCTATAGACATTTAAGTTCTTAAATATTTTTAAAACTTCCATTGTTACACTAATAACTGAAATAGCACACTCGGTTTACGTTAAAACAAATTGTTTAAATTTTTCATATTAGAAAAAAAAACCTACACTGGAATTCACACTAAGGAAGTCAATGTCCATGTCAACACTACTCTTTGCTATGCACAGCTTTCGATCGAATTGTTTTTATATATATATAATTAATAACTACAGATATTGTGAGCGCCTGAAAGTAAACACTAATAAGTAAACTAATAAATAATAGCGTGATAAAACGTGTTTTTCAGTCTCATACATTTTTAGACCATTTCAGGATGTAGTTTTCATTTTTTTCATGTAGGTGTAATTATGAATAAATACTGTGGATTGTGTTGAAAATAACTTCGGTTTAATAAGTTCAAGAAT
Organism: Ectobius pallidus; assembly: GCA_964059195.1. Classification (NCBI taxonomy): domain Eukaryota; kingdom Metazoa; phylum Arthropoda; class Insecta; order Blattodea; family Ectobiidae; genus Ectobius; species Ectobius pallidus. The sequence goes on along the minus strand of CAXKWD010000004.1, from coordinate 57,256,841 downwards.
AAATTGGGAACAAAAGAAACTGAGATAGAAATCATTTCACCCAAAAGATTTCATTTCTCAGGGGCACAGAAAAGGAAGGGGAATTGCACGCTGATGATGAGACCCACATATGTCATAAGCTATTACTCTGCGTGAAGTAGATCAGTGAATTCTGCACTTCTTCAGCTGATGAGAAAGCTCACTATTATAAAAACGAGAGGAAGGTCAACTGACGTTATGGAGCAGGTTATGGACTCTTCACTTCCTTTTCCCCTTCTCAAATCACCTGGTATGCCAAAAATACTTCCTATAACTTATTTCAGGAGATAAATATTTTTTTTTAATACAGCCATTCCACGGAAAGTGAGCCTGAAGTGTCCAGGCAGTAACAACCTTTTCATATTACTTTAAAATATATGTCATCACCAGGGCCCGGATTCTAATGACATGTCATCTTTTTATTGATGCTGCATGGACATTGCCAACCAGTGGATAAATCCTAATCATGGCCCCTAGATTATAGAAATGAATTTTTATTAGGTCATTTTTTGTCATTTTATGCCATTTTATATTTTTAGGGCATTTATTTCAGTTTTAGGTCATTATTTTGTCATTTTCGTGTCATTTGCTTCCTCATTAAGTCATTTTCATGTATTTTCATTGAGTGTATTAACTTTTCTTCGTCGCTAACTGTGCTGTCTTTGAAGTGTTGTTTGTTTAATGCAAGAAGGAAAAATTCGGCGTTAAGTGTTGTCATGTCTCAGTCGGAAATGAGAATCAAAGAAACGCAAAAATGTTGTATTATATTACTATTGTTATTAGACTGACTTGACACCAGAGTCTGTCACCTGCTTGGATTTGAGAGTGCAAACTACTGTTTACCATCAATTAAATAACAATATAATCCGGCAGACCACAAAAGGAAATGCCGAATTTCGACTCGCCAGTGCCTCAGTGCCAGTATAAATTTCCGTGAGAAAAGAACATTCACAACATTGCAGTTATTTACTATTATGTACAAACTAGTCTATAACTTTGTGTGTACAATAATAATTTTTTATAAATAAAATATCAGTTTTTAGGTCATTTTTTATAATTATTAGGTCATTTTCTTTAAAATTTAGGGTCATTTTATAGGTCATTTTTCAAACAATTTTAGGTCATCAGAATCCGGGCCCTGGTCATCACTGAAAAATTATGAAATTAATTTTCAGCACTAGTCTACTGAAGAACTAATTCTCAAAATTAATTTCCTAATTTTTCAGTGACGACATATATTTCAAATTAATATTAAAAGGTTGTTACGGTCTGGACACTTCAGGCTCACTTTCCGTGGAATGGCTGAATACCTACAAAAAGAATAATGCAGGTGACGATGCGTTGCAATAAGTAGTAGGCCTAAATTAACTGGGTGGATAGTATGCCACATAATTATAGTGATTTTATTAAGTTATGTTTAGACTAGAATAGATCACGATTCTTGGCCACACACTTCCACCTTAGCGTCAGTAATAATATAATTTAATACCAGTTTGAAGTTGTGAGAAAGTTCACTAACCGAATGAATAGAAGCAAATTAGCCATGGAAGTTGTAAATGAAACCATTAACTGGAACACTGCCTCCCCTACATATGTCACTTTTTTCCCCTAGAATTCTGTAAATAGTTCTGTTGAAGTGTAGTAAGCCACACTGTCGTGATAACCAGCCATTAGGCCTACATCTCTATGCCTTGGTCGAGTAGTATTTCCGGAAGACGGGAACACAGGATGTGTAATAGTAAAATAACAATACCGCTAAATGGCGCCAAGCATTTCCGCCTGCTGATGTGAGAAGTGACAAGTTCCGTTTCACAGTTTAAGAATGAATACAAAGATTATTTCCTGTAGGTGTACAAACACACTCAACTCCGTGAATGTGTCCACACATATTTTGACAAATTTAACAGATTTCCTTTTTAAAACATATGGCGATAGAAATCAAAACAAACTGCAATCAGTATAATCTTCTTTAGAATGTTAACAAGACCCCTTCCAAAAACCCAATGCTAATGGTTATGCACTTGAGTAAACAATTATTCATACCTACTCTGACATTGGTGCTTTTCTCAAGAACATATTTTTAAGTGAAAAGTATTTAAGTGGTCATTTTGCTTTAACTGTGACCATAGGGAAGTAAGTTACGTTCCACCTTATTCCCCCAATTATCCCGGTTTGAATGACAGAGTAAGCTGACTTAAGTCATCAAACTTAATAACATTAGCGCATTGCGTTTTCTTGAGAAAGACTGCAGACTACGTAAGTTACAATAGGCCTACTTTAATTACAACCATTACCTTTGCCACACGTAAGTTATCAAATTATTATATTAATATCAAGCTATTAAAACCTGACAACTTTTTAAATATCTATTTAAAAGTTAAAAATTGCATACACTGAATTAAAATACTTCACTGTAAATTGTTTTTACTAGGCATGTTTAATTTTTTTTAAAATTATATAGGCCTACACCGAATTGAAAGTCTTCACACTATAAAATTAGTTTTATGGAGTAACACAGCTAAAATCTTCAAGTCGTCACATCTGATAGTTATAATCTATAAGGATGACGTCCTTAGTGTTAATAACACAAGTCAACAAAATTTAAAAAGTTTTTTGTATCCGAAATAAAATGTATCAAATCTTATGTAATTTGACCTCCTAAATTCGAAAATGACAGTAATTTTTTTTTATTAGTTCTCGTTTAGAAGATATCGGCGATATAGCCTTCATTGTCGTTCGTGCAAGAAAATATACGTAGTCTTTAATCAGATACCTCATAAACGTGGTCTTTTGCCTTCTCTAGTGTACTTTATCTTAGGAGCATCTCTTACTACAGACCAGCAGTAGTCAGCAATCATAGACGTGTTCCATTTCCCCTGATAACATCGTTCTAGAGTAGCGATGTCTTGGTGGAAACGTTCACCATGCTTGTCGCTTACTGCTCCAAGATTGTCAGAGAAGAAGACCAGGTGAGAGTGAAGGAAATACATCTTGAGAGACATGTTGCACCCCATTCTATTATAAGCCATTGACATATTGTCCACTAATGTTCTGTAATTAGACGCCCTTTTGTTGCCAAGGAAATTAAGTACAACTCTAGTGAACGCTACCCATGCAGTTTTCACCTTGCCTGTTAGAAGTCTATGAAAATGTTCATCAGCCATTAGTTTTCTTATTTGGGGACCTATGAATATTCCCTCTCTGATTTTAGATTCACTTAATCGTGGAAATTTATGAGAGAGATACTAAAATGCTTCTCCGTTTTGATTCATACCATTTACAAAGTTTTTCATTAGTCCCAACTTAATGTGCAACGCAGGTAATATTATTTCAGTCTTGTCAACCAGTGGTCTCTAAACAATGTTTTTAATACCTGGATCTTGCTTTATTGCATAGTGCTTGTCCTTCACACGACCATCCCATTCACATAAACAGGAACAATATTTCGTATAACCCTGTTTCCATTGGTATAGCAAAATTCATATATCGCCCGTTTCCATTTAGCCACTCGCGTAGGTTTGTGGAACAAGTACGACAACAAATATGGGGTGCAAACGATTTGTCCTGATCACCAACCTTGCAACCAAAATAGAGATGATAGGCCTTTTTAACAATAGGAGTTAACCGTACCTTTTGCGATTTAAAAGTCACTTCTTCACAGATAAAACAAACGTTATTTGGATTGTTAACACACTTACGCGGCATTCTGTGCCTTTCATGCGAATTCTATTACAGAAAGATAATATATACGCATATATGTTATTTTATAATTATAATTATAATCACTCACAATAACGATTAAATCACTCCCTATTTTGACTATTTCAATGCCCACTGATAGACAGTTTTCTCACTCATAAAGCAAGAACTGAACTTAATTTATAAAGGAATATCAGTTTGAGGGTTTGACTTATATGCTAGAGCCATAAATTCACCCTTAAATTTCCGGTACAGTCTGTTTCAAACAAAGTTACTCGGCTAAAATCCTGTTTTTAGTAAAACAAACTGACTTGTGTATTGTAGAAATGAGAACTAACAGACAAAAATGGATGTCATTTTCGTGTTTAGCGACCCCAAATTAGTAATGTATAGTTCATTTTATCTCGAATACATTTTGGCTGTTGACTTGTGTAATTGGCAATTTTTCAATGAAGTTTAAAAACACTGTAGTAACTTAATAAAATAAGTAATAGTAGAAATAGCTGCTAGATGTTGCTGTTATTTGTATTTATTAAGTCGGTCTTTTGAACCATGTGCGCTAATTTTAAAGGGAAATGTTGTGCCATCCTCAGTTCCTTACTTTAGTAGGCTATAATTATTTGGTGTACTGCTCAGTCTGTGAGCAACATTACTCTGTACTGAAGGTACAGAATATATTATTACTACCTCGTAGGAGCAATATGAAATTCATAAATACAAGATAATGTCGCAAACTTTTCTAAAATGGCATAAAATTAGTTTAAAAAAATAAATTCTTGAATTTTGAAGTACATAACTTCATATGAACTTTGTTAAACTTTTGTACTGATACTCAATACAACAGGGCAATTCACGTTACCAAAAACTAGTACTGAGGGTTATAAAAAAAGCTGAAACAATTGAACAAGTTAATTTTTTTAATTGTTTACGGTTACCCTCTTGAAATCAACCCAATGATTTTGATCAAATATCGCAATCAAGTGTTTGTACTAATTCATAAAACTTTCATTTACTACATTTTTCGTAGGCATTGCCTGAGGATAGTTATAAAAGCTATCGTGTTTCAACAAACCTAGATTTTGAGTCTTTTCCAGAGAACAATACGACTCGCGCGAAGCTAAAGATAACTGAATGCTCAGTCTAGCAATGCAGCCACTTACTCCATGTCAGAATGTGAGGTCGCATGTTCCATGCTTGGAGTATAAAAATTCACATTAGAAATTTTCTTGGCACCTTGAATAAAGATTCTCCTCCCATTTTAAACGTGTTAACAATTGCACATAGAACGCTTTAGCGCTGAAGTATTTAGTTTAAAGGAAGTGTGAGGCAGGTTTGTTCGCAAAGCAAATCCGTGACCGCTTGAGAATTTGTTGTACTGCGCATGTCCAGTCTGTAACTTACCCGTGATTTGCACTTTGCGAACGGTTACAAGAATTTGGAATCGATAGTTTCTGCGTTTAATCGATATGATATGCAAATAAAATATATATTTCCCTTTGACATGTTATAAATGCAATATACATCGACAATATAATCTATATTTTGGGAAACTTTTAATTATCTTCCATTATTCATACATATAAGTAGCCTATGTTTATAAATCTGGCTCAATGTTATAGGAGGGAGGAGTCAGGCGCGTGAAAATAGGTTACTGCGCATGTCTCTGATAACAATTCATGCTAGAGCCTGCAAACTTTTCTTATAGTACAGAAACTGTCCGTGAGAGCTTTGCGAACAGAAGATTGAAATCAGAATCACGGATTCTCGCTTTGCGAACGCGTGTGGAGAAAGAGCGCATGCGCGAACGATATGTTCCTGGTTTCTGACTGCTTTGCGAACAAACCTAATAGCACCTGTGATAAACTCCTAAGCGAGAAGGTGATGCCGTGATGGTACAATACGTAATTATGATGGATAACAGATTCAACGGTAAGAGACAGTTCAGTGACAATAAATCCATTTTCCCTACGAAAGTACCGGTATACGGATATAGTTTAGAAAGAGGGTGGTTTGAATTGAAGTTAATAGTGTACAACACAAAGAACTTGGAATGGGGGTGACATTGAGGTTCTCTCATATCTTATAAAGGAATCTTATCTTACAATGCATGACTTCGGAAGTTACCACAATGGCCCATGTTACAGACATCAGTAATACCATAACTGCATTTTTCGATTATCAATTTCAGATACATTATTAACTTGATAATAGAGTCTTACATTATGAGTACTAAGAGATAAGATAGAATGTAGAAAAAATAAATAGAGAGGTTAAAAGGAAAGGAGTTCGACTATACTGTAATAAATAGCTTAAAATGCCCGGCGTCGCTCGGGTTTTGTATTTTGTAAATCGAAATTAACTTATGAAGGACTTTCGATTTACAAACTCCAGGTCCTTATATAGGCATTTAGAATTTAAAATGAGGAAGAACGACATATCACATTCAAACTATTCTCTCAGAAAACGCTTGATATAGCTTTTTTTATGGCTCATAGAGGATGTAGAATTTTGCATCCCATTGCTTCTACACACCAAGCCAGGTAAGGATTGAAATAAAGAATCAGAAATTCCGGTAAAATAGAATTGTTTTGTTTTGACGAAAAATTTTATATTTCACTCTCATCTTACCATACAACCGTTTCGGGGCTGAAATAAAAAAAAGAAATTCAATATCACTTTCATATTTTCCTCCCCCAAAAACCTGGGACATAATAATATACTGCGCGCATAGGACTAAAAAAGTTCTATCCTATTTTGTCTCCTTTTACATGCTTAGGGTCTATGTTAAACATCCATATTTCTCAACTAAAAATACAAAGTCCACAGTTATGAATAACGTACCAGTGTGTGTGTTTTTTTTTACCGACTTCTGATATAGCTTACTAGTTGGCACACTCAGGATGATACATTCGAAAATGCTGTCACTGCAATATGAACTCTTATTCTACATCAAAATGTGAAGTGAGTAAATGGTATTCTCTATGTCCAGGGCGGAGGAAGTTATGTGACTGCATCACATTGTGCGCTATTTTCGTGAATCTAGAAATTAAAAACTGGGCGTCCACCATAAAAAGGGATTTAGAGGGTAAAGGAATGGGATGGGTGTGGGAGAAAGAGATTGAGAATAAAAAAAAAAATATTTGGAAGATGATAAAATGGAGACTAATAATTGAAGTGAGAGGCAGAACATCGAGGCTGACTGTAATGGTAAACTGTCATTAGAGTTACAAGCAGAATTAAAGGCTACTTGGGGAAGGGAATCATATAAATCTAAGAGAATTTCGGATGAGAGAGCGGTGAGAATCTGCCCAATGTGCAGAGAAAATAAAACATGGGTTCATATCTTGTCGGGGTGTGGAGTTACAGAGCGCTGGAGAGTTATGATGCTACTGAACAATTTTTTAAACTCGCAAAGAAGTAGGGAATCATGTCTAAATCTGTTGCTGGATGAGCACAATTGGCATGGTATATGTAAATTTCTGCAGAAAGTTATATGTGTGAGAGAGAGCCTCGGTCTGGAGAATTAAGGAAATCTTAATGTTATTTTTTGTTTTAATTATGTCTACGTGTTTCTATGGAATTTTTACTTTCTTGGGGGTGGGGGGGATTTACGTCTGTGGATACTCGTAGTTATCTAAATGATAGAAAATGTCTATATATTTTTTAATTGGGTATTTTATGGGGTAATAATTTAAGTGTATGAAGTGAGCACGTATGGTTGACACCTACCCGTGCGCTGGTTAATGTTAATAATATGGTTTATATGTAAGAATTTTTTATCAGAAATAAATATACTACTACTACTATTTTCGTGGTTTTAATTCTTCATTATTTATTTACACCAATGAAGTATATCGATAGCTTCTCTAATTTGTCCAAGTCCCATATCATGCACTTCCAAAGCTATCTGTGAACACTGCCAAGAATACACTGCTGTCATGAGAACTGTACATGCAATGTGATTTGTATTTGATGAATTTTTTCTAATAAGGTATTTAGTCTCCTCGAAAACATTTGATTTTTGGCATTTAAAATAAAAAATTTGCAAAATCCTTTCTTAGTGTGCACTTGGATTACGAAACGAACGTACTGTCAAAATTCCAAGTCTCTACCTATTATAGTTTAGGCTCTGCGTTGATTCTCTGTCTGTCAGTCAGGACAAAGCCTAAAAAACTCGAATTCCGCTCCTTGAGATGTGAAAGGGTAACAGTACACAATTCTGGGAAATTTCACTGAACTTATCGTAACATTAATCTATAACAGGGAAGTGACAGGAACGAAGGTGTGTCTATCACAAAAGTATCTGAAAACCCTTCTCAGAATGCTCAGTGTTCGACCCCCCCCCCCCCCCCGTAATATTTTTCACAAACAACTTTTAAGATCATACAAAAAATGGCTGGTTACAATCTGTGAGCAAGGGCAATATAACTTTCTCATTTCACACTCTAATATAGAATAAGATGCTTTATTGCAAGGAGGGAGTGCGTATTCAACTGTTAAGCCTCACGAAAATTCTATTGTTACCCACAAAAGAATCGCCTCGGAAGGAGACATGGGCTATTTAAAAATGCGACAGATTTTTACGAGAACTCTATTGCAGTTCCACGCCATCAACGATCAAAATACAGTTGCATTCACAACTAAAATACAACCATGATGCCGATGACAGTCAATCATTCGAAGTGAAGTAAGAATGATTACAACAGAATAGAAGTGCAGAAAAACCCTTGGTGAAGATGGACTATATTTGAATATTTCAAAATAAGCATTGATGAAATCGCTCAGCCCGTCTCAAAGTTATTCAATGAAATAAGAGAAACGAAAGAAATACCTTCAGAATAGAAATCGAGTAGGCCTACTACAATATAATTCTACTACATAAGAAAGGGGCAAGCTTGCTTTCAAATTTGTACAAATTATTCTCTAAAGTACTGAGAAGAGGTTTGACGAAAATATTACACGAAAACCAAGGACAATAATAGGTCGATTTAATGAAACGATCGAAAAGAACAAGAATTGAATTTATACAACTCCTACATCCCACAAGACAATGTATAGATATTGCATTAATACTTTGTACAATTCGTGCTAAGTTGAAATGGGATGTGTAAATAGAAGGTATAAGTTAGTGGTTTCATTAATAGGGTCATGTATTTTTTTTTCAGCGCGTCTTAAAGCCACTGTTAGATGAACAAGACTAAATTACTTAATATTGGGTCTTTGACTGTTATCGGATGCCTCAGGACTATTAAATGTATATTTAAATATTATAACTACGAACATTTTTTTAATTTGACGTACTCATTTTAAAAACATTTACAGAATACAAAATGGTTTCTATAATAATACAATTTTTTATGAAAACATAAAAGATCGCTCAAGGTAATTGTCAGTGTTCTAGGCTAGAACTAGGAACTTATTAGTAATTATTTCTCAAGGCTATTAAAATGTTCTGCCTACTCGTTACCGGTAAGGCTAGAATAATCACAACACTACCGTCCATTCTATGGTACAAATAGCTACTATTATTCACTAAGCTATATGCCAGTTGTCGACCAATATGAAATCCCTCACTGTATGTGAGCTAAGCTAAGCTAAGCTAAGTAAGCTTAGCTCTTGGTCGACAACCGGCAATAAGATCCCAAAAGCTAATCTAGAACCTTGATGCCATACATTTTTGTATTATCCATATAAATATAAAAAAAATCATACAAGTGATTTGGTTATGTCTAAAAACCAATTTGTTTCAAAACTTTCGCATAAAAATGGGAATCAAGTTTCTTGAAGATACCATAGGCCTACTCAGAATGTGAATTTTCATGTTATTTTGACCATGATAGGCTAATACCGGGATTAACTTATTTGTATTAAATAAAACACCCATATCCTCATACAAATCCTAGCATTAGGCGTATATTGATGATTATTACGATTAAGTATTCTCTCCGAAGGCAGACCCAGACCCGGAGCGAAGCTATGATAACTACGGCTCTTTCGGACTAGGTCACTAGGACTGATATCGCCATTGCCTCTCGTGGGAATGCGCCTCATGGAGACAGAGATAACACAACTCCCAGTCCTGAACCCAGGAAGGACATTTTCCACTACTGAAAAATCCCAGACTCTGCCAGGGTGGAATGCAGACAATTCTGCTACTACTCCTCCACGGCGACGGACAATATTAGGCCTATATTGCAGTATGGACTGTTTAATGTTAATGAAAAACCTAACTACAAACATGATAAAATAAATTCACCTAGTTTTTAGTCCATTTCATGAAGTAATATAAGCTTAATATAGACAAGAAACAGCAGACTGTGGTTTACATGAACTATGAATTCTTAATGCAGTAGTTTTCACACGTAGGCCTAACAAATGCCCCTTTACGAGCAAAAAGGCGGTCGATTAGCCTATACGTTGTGTATTTGAACTCCAGCAACCTGGAGGGAAAGAGTACAGATAAGTCAATGGAATTAATTCACATAAAAAGAAAGAAAACTTTACTCCAACACAACACTAACCTATAAGGGGCCTTTCTAATATTATGTATTTTTCAATACATGTTTATGCATACACTTATTCGAAAAACTAATGTAATATTAATTCTTGAAGTAATACTCACCAGTATGTACTCTGCAATCTTGACCTTCTGCATGTCACACTTGGAGCGCCCATTTAGAAGTTGTCCTGACAAGCATTCGTGTGCCCACAGTCTTCATTGTTCACACACATATTTATGTTTCACATCGAACTCGCCAGTATTATTTCTGGTTTTTAATACACATGCACACTTTATCTAAATCCACTTTTCGCCTAAACTACTGTAGGCCCTACACGACGACTTCTCTTTCAGCGATCGCCTAGCCTCCCCCATTTTGCAAAGAACGGAGAAACAAAATACTAACGTATGGCGCAAGCAGTCAGTCACTGTTCATAAACCATGCTCTATGTTGTATGTTTACAAAGATGAATCGATATCGATTGAGTCCGCTTTCTGATGACGTGCACTGCAATTCAGTTTCGGATCGAAATTCAGATCTAATCCGCCATTAAACAAATATGGTTAAAGATCCCGCACGAAATCTGTGCCGATTGCCTAAATCATTGCATTATGTTTTCATTGGGACTGTATCGTCGATTGGCCTGCTACCTATCTCTCTCGCACAACAATACCTTCCTTTTTATTTGTAAAGGCCAAGCTACCTCTCTCTCTCGAGCGAGTAACTGTCTCATCGGCACAGATATAGTGCGAGAACTTTAGCAACGTTATGTCCCATCAATTAAAATATTATTATGCCGGTACCCCAATAACAATATTACTGCTCTCACGTTTCATAAATTAGCCAATTATACAGTAGGCCTACAGCCAGCAATAACGAAAATCTCACTAATGTCATGAAATTACCGCTAGTTATTCCAACAGAATCGTAATTTTTGGGCGTAACCATTTCGAATTGAATCAGTATGCAAATATGGAAAAATGACAGAGCATTCATAAAACCCTATTAATGTACCTATTAGGTTATTAAGCTCGATAATAGTTCTATTGAATACAGGCAATTTACTTTTTTCTATTTCACAGAAATAAACTATGAAAGCACTGAATACCGGTAGTATCAGATTTTACATGTACCTCAACTATAAGCGTTTCACATTAAAATTGTTCATTATGATTTGGACAACACTTATTAGACGAGCCTACCGATAGAGATGAATACTAAATGCAAATGTACCTTTGCTGGATATGACAACATTGGGCAGGTGATGTGATATTGGTGTGCCGTAAGATAATTATCTAATTATAATTAGTTAGTTTATTGGCTTGTTAGTGGTGCTCAGCTTGTCATACTGAACTTGATGAGCAGGGCTGTTGATGATGTTGCTTCATGCTGCATGCAAATTTAAAAAAGCAAACTATTTAAAACTTGACAGGCAGATGCCAAATTACGTTTTACCTACCTAGTATGTTCAAATAACACAATGTATAAATCATCATTAGTGCAGAAGTCACTAACTCCAAAAATAGCTATTTTGAGTTAATATACTACTACATTGATGAAAAGATGCTATTATATGAAGGTAGAACTCACTAATTGATATCCTGACCCATTTCAAAGTATCTAATACTTCTGGTTTCAACAAATGCCAAGTCCATATATGCAATGGTTGATTCATAATTTAAAACGGCTGTATCTCAAACCTAACATTTTGAACTTACGTGACTTCTGCCAGAATGATGAAATAGCCTACATATATGTGTTTGTATTGCAATGCGAACTGGTATGAATAGTATTGTCAGCTAGATCAGGAAAGCTAAGAAAATTTTACAAAAAAAAATTAAAATTTAACAATCATTTTTATTTGAAAAGCCTTGAATTATATTTTATTACAGATTATCATTTATATATATAGATTCAGATAATTATACATATTATATATTGCATTTTTAATGATATTTCAACGAAATATTGGAGTTTCAAGGCTTTCAAACATCATTACCAACTTAATTTATAGTTATTAAGTAGTCTGACAAGTTATGGACACTACAATAGTTGTACTTTATGTTTTTGAAAATAATTTAAAAGGTATTTTAATTTTTGTTACAGAAAATAGTTGCAAGAACTCCCAAAGAAGTCAAGACCACTTGACGCATAGCCTGAAGTAAACCAGCTGTGCCCACTACCAACTACATATGGCACACATTTTAGAAGGCATATGAGGTGGGACTAGGAGGAATTGCAAAGTGTGACTAGTCTATCATAGTTTTGCGCTATTGCTTAGTTTGGACCCCCACAGCACAAGCGTGAGCAACAGAGTTTCCTATTTTTCATGTGCCCAAGAATACTACTGGAAATTCGTCTTGTTAATGTGCCTAACTACAAGTAGCAAGAAATTTTGAAGCAGCCTGACCAAACACATTTCTTCACCATAAGGTTCTCAAGTTATCATGTTAGGAATAAACAAAGCAAAGCGAGCAATGTTCCTTACTTTTATCTCCACGCTTTACTCACTCAGAAAGCAAGCACGCATTGGCTCAGCTCATATGTCTTCTAAAACCATGTGCCATATAAAAAATGATTGACAATTATGTTCTACAGTAGAACTCCAATTATCTGGATTAATTGGGACTGGACCCAACCCGTATAATCAAATATCCAGATAATTGGATAAATCACGAAAAAAGGTAATTAAAGAAAAAAAAATGACAGTACTATACTAACATAACGTGTCACACCTTGAGCATATCAGTTAGAGTAAGTTACTTTGCTAACAAACTGTTGATTTTGTTGGTTACAAGATTTTAGTTTTCGCAAATAATAATCGGTCTTGAAAGAGGGTTTCCTAATGCTCCCTGCTGCGAAACCTACTTGAATACGGCCTCAAAGCAATCCGGATAGTTGGAGTTCTATTGTATCTGTGTATGTGCATCAAGCCAATGCTTTGGCTTTTCTGTTATATCTCTATAAAGGATTGAGCTATATTATAATTCAATAAGCAACATCTGCGAGGATCAAACAATGTTTTGTACTTACTGTTTAACACAGAACATAGACGTCTGTTACATTAATTTTAGCTAATGGGATTCAAAGACTTTTTTCTTTTCTACATGTACAGTTAAGGACAAAAATCACTGAATGGGCAAGATATTTTGTAAGTTCAATAATAAGGCAAACCTAAGGTCTGAAGTGTAATAGCATTTTCACACAGAATTGTATTAAGTAGAATGAATAACTTAAACAATATGAAAAGAATATATCTGTTTCCAAACACGAATCTTATGTTCAAGCAGTTTAAAACATATTTTTATAGAACTAAACCATTGGAATTTGAGTCACTATTGCCCTTTTTTTTCTAGTACCATAATCAGATTATGTGCCTCAACATGTATTGGCTTCAGGATGAATTATTTATTTTGGCAATACTGTTTGCCTGAAAATCCTGGATGGGTTACAATCTGTTTCTGTACATTCTATCCTTCAGGTAGCCTAAATTTATAGTCAAGTTTAGCTACTGGGAAGCCTAACATGTTTCAAAATAGAATGAGCCCTGAAAAAGCTGTCAACATGTGTCAAGGTATACTACACAATTGTTTTTCAATCATGATGACAATAACTGTACTCTCTGTAAGCTTCTTGTATGGGAATAACAGAATCTGTAAGCCAGTAATTCTTAATAAGAACTATGTACCCCATTTTAATGTCTATGACAACAATAAACATGTTAAAGGAGCAGTCCACGATAAAATTAAGTTAACTTTATCGAACCTGTAAATGCAGAATAGCATTTTTTATCCATATCAATGCGAGGCGTGATTCTCGAGTTGCTGACTCCAAACAAGTGCTAGTGACATCATCCCCACACCCTCGTGTTTGCTTACCAGTTAACTGTAAAACAGCACACAACAATGACATGGTATTGTGTTTATCAACTCCAGTAAACTATGTTAGGAATCTAGGTGCAAACCCTGACATTTCCATTTTTTAATGAAAATGTGTTTTGCATTTATATAACCAGTAGTTTCTCGCCAATCTAATCTACTGTTTAATGTGATAATGGAATGTAAACGACATTTCCCATTCATTTTACACTGATGGAATTAGGTTGTAAACGCAAACCCCGACATTTTCTTGTAACTGTGAAGTGAAAACACCGTATCAGACTGATGTCACTTGATGACTGTCAGGCATCTCTGTGTCAAGAGGAAATTTCACTAACAGTAAGAAATATAGCTTCTTTAGTGGTGTTACCTAATTATTTTGTTTCTTTGTGTGTGTGCATTCAGAATAAATAAAATCAGGTAAATTGATGTAACAAAGTGCCAGAATGCTTTTGTTTAATCAGTGATAATAGCAATTATGATATGCAGAAAATAAGTTTTAAAAAAAAATTGATTTCAGAGTAAAGCTCCAGACTGATTCATTAAGCAGGACTTACAGAAGAACAAAGGTCTAGCTTTTTTTTTTTAAAATCAGATTAAAACCGTCCAGCAGAACTATACAGATTTGTGATATCTTAACAATCATACACTCACATAAAAATAAAAATATATATATATATCAAATTGGCCGGGTATGGGATTTGAATTATGGACCTCCAGAATATGACATTACCATCTCGGCCACCTCACTCGGTTTAACGGTCTAGTTTGATAAGCATATGTCAAGAAATAGGGTTATATGTCACAGTTAACTGTATTGCAACTTCCGAAGTCATATATGAACACTGTGAAACAATATGTTGTCATGATAACAGATTTGCATTTGATAAATTCTTTCTAATATATTACCATTAAAAAGGCACTAAATTGGGCTTTACACCGGTACCGGTCAACCAATTTGGTCCAATATCAATAGGCTTCTTCCCATGGACATTATACATGCGTATACCAAGATATATGAAACTCCAATAAAGTGTATTTGAGTTATTGCATGTACAAAAACATGGACGGACAGACATTTTCCCGTCCCGCACACGATCTCATAAAGTACCATACTAGCACTTAATAATGGAGGTCAATATTGTTTCTACCTAGCCTGGAAGAGCATGGAAGAAGCTGAGGAATAGTGAAAATTACTTGAAACGAGAAAAATCAAAATAAAAAAGGTATGAGTAGGCATTTAGAAGCAAATGCAGACATTTCCAATATTTAAGCTTGACAATGGCAAGTGCATATGGGCATTTTGTTACATTTCAAGGCACCTGCAATATCTGAAGAGGCTTCTTACAAATTAATAGTTTCCACAAGTTTTCTTGTTTCCTGTAAAATTTTGTTAAATGAAAATGTCGGGGTCTGCACCTAGACGCCTCATATGAAGTACATTCTAAAAAAAATTTAGTTTAAAATTAATTTTAATGTGGGCTACTCCTTTAACATGGGACCCATAGGATTGGCATTGAAAACCTTCTGTCAACATCTACTAAAAACTTGAGATTTCATGGAACATTTCATTTCATCCTGCTATGCTTTATCTGCCTTTCCATTTTGAAGAAAATAGTGAAATTGACGTAGTTCTGCTGGAAGTTTCTGTTTCAGGACAGACATTCTTCCAGTTTCTCAATTAAAATCTCCTACAAAGCAGGAAAATCTGGTCTTATTACAAATATAAAAACTTAATACAAGTAAGAATCAGCTTGAAAAATTTTATGCC